>CM067503.1:25032267-25692267 GCA_034509495.1 Acestrorhynchus altus
ACCATGCCTGAAACGGTTAAAGCATGTTCTCCTTTCAGTAGTCTACTGTTGACATGGTTTCTCACTTGTTTCTACCAAGGTACTGTGAACTTTTCAAACAAGCAGTGAATCGTCTGCAGCAGAGGGGGCATTGCATGAACCACATTTATGTACTTGCTGGTGTCCAGAGCCGTTTTCAAGACTGGTGTTGAAAATGTGTGCTTTGCTTAACTTTTGTTCCATCAGCTCTGAACTATCTGTATGTGGATGGAAAACATACGTTCCTTTCACACTTGTGAATGTACAGGTTTTAACACTCCTACCACCACGTTTAAGAGATGAGGTCGGATGCTTACTTATTGCCTTCTCATTATTTTTTTTTTTTCTTGTAACAGCTGACAGTTCATCTGGGTCTCCTCTGTCAACTCAACACTTTCCCCTGAACAGTGCAGCTCTTTTTTGTACTTTTTAACAAACTGTGTGCTGGCTATTCTGTTTCTGACCGAAGCTGATTTTTGTACCACATACAGTGCAGCCTGATCAGCATACCAGAACTAGTCCATGTTGCTTGTTTGGCTGATTTAATCGTTAACTTGTTTCCTTATGTGGTGAATTTGTGCAACAGATTTTCTTCTGGAGGTTTTAAGGCAATGATGTTGAAACAACAAGGTGAAGTACAGGTGTTCCAATGGCCTAGATTATATCTAGTGTAGATACTCTTTCTAGGTAGGTTTACCTGGACTCACAGCACGCTTTCAGCGAAGAACATTTGATTGGTTAATGTGGAACTATGCTATGGTAACCATGTAAATCGGGCTTAACTAGGTGCATGTGTCTTGCTGTGTAGGTTGCTGTGAAGACTTCAACAGCAGAAATACAGCCATTGACAAATCGGCACCTGACACTGGAAGAGTGTTTTTGATCTGTCTGACGGGTATTTGTTAGTCATTGTGGGTAGAGTTCTCAGTTTATCTGTCCGTTATTGTCACTAATATCCCTTCACCAGTTTTCTTTTTCTTCTTAATGTTCCAGTTAACGTTTCACTCACAGAAGTGTTCCCTTTCTTCCCTAACATTATGGAGGTGTGGGTGTGGGTGTGGGTGTGTGGGTGTTGATGTACACTGGAAGTGCTTTTATCCATATACTCCCATGTTTCTATAGACCTGATTGGGGCTGTGGCAACGGTGCATTTGTTTATCTGGTCACATCACCACAGACCAGTGCTTGGAGCTCTGGAGAGCTGCAGACATTCTCATTAACGCACAACTGTACGGTAATGCAGGAGGTGTGGTGATACTCTGGTAGACTGATGTGTGTGTGTGGCAGCACCATGCTCAGTCTAAGCCCAACTGTTCTGCTCACTCGCTGCCTGTGTAAATAATGAATGCTCTTCTCCAGCCTGTCACTCTGTACTGACTGCAGGCCTTAAAGGGACACTTCACCAAATATGGAATTTAGAGTTGGCAAAAACTTCATTCAAAAATGAAGGATTCTCTTTGTAGATTTGGATTCATGCGTACCTGTCTGGGTCCTTTTAATCTGTTGTAGGTTTCATATGAAGAGTGATGTGGTTCTATTGATGATAATGTGGGTGAATTTTTTTTTTTTTTAATATAAAGAAAATCTCAATTTCTCTTATGCTGTATATGTAACTGACAGCATTTCACCTGTAGGCTCTGTCTTAATCTACATCCCTTATCAAGTGAAGAGGTGGCTTTAATAAGAATTTACTAGTGATGTATATGTATCGACTTGTATTGTGTATTAACTATTTAATTACTCATCCAGTTCTGAGCCTATGTTTTAAATTTGTTTGTTTGTTTGTGCCATCCATGTCCACAAGGCATCTTTAACTGATTACTCTGAGCCATAGCAGCTGTCAGGAACATCTTGGAGAGAAAATAAGTGGTATTTGTGGACTGTTTCCACAGCAGAACCTGACATGACATTTTATATCTGAAATTTTATGAAACCATTGTTGAAACAGAGCTGTTTTACTAGTGGAAGAACTGTGTCCTTGTCCTGCTACAACTTGCTTCAAACAAAAAGAAACTTCACACTGTTTTCCAAAACACCTCTTACAGAGGCAGATTCTGTCCAGTTTCATTTATTTAACTCCAATCATTGATACAAAATGGACATTTGATAACACGTTGGATCATTGACCTCATTTTACACACATTCGGCTCACGTCTGCTTCATCACACCTATGCTGTTATTTCATAGTAACACACTCCCAATAGTGTTCTATACAACAGTTCGGAACATAAATAAAATAAGAAAATAATTGTGGTGGTGGTGGTGTTCCCAGTAAGAGAAATGAGTGACATGACAGGCCAACCTCACAAGTCTCATAGATGCACAGAAAACAGCTCTGTACCACCTAATGTGCATTTATTCAAACATGGTAACACACAGATAATGCATATATGAACATAACGTTTCCCGGAGATACAATGAGCTCTGACCAGATTGCCTGTTTCCCCCAGTCTAATTGAATCTGTGTCTATATGTCTCCCGTTCGGGCAGCGTGGGTTGTGTATATAGACACTGTTGTGGTATTTAGCTGGTCTGCAATCAGGGGTACAAGAACCTGAAAAATTAACCCCATGGTCTGCACCAGTCTCGATCCTTGTGAATTGCTTTACTAAGGAGTTTGCTATTTGTTATTTACTATCGTCAGCCCTCAGGTGAGTGAAAATGTATCAGCTGCTGCAGCCAGAAGTAATTTTGTTTAATTTTAATAACACAGTGTACATCACGGAATAACAATTTCACAATGTGAGTTTGCAATATTGTGCAGCCCTACCAACGTGTGGTCAGAACAATTTGGTGTAAGAATGTTCTGTGAGGGAGTTTTTAGAGTCATTAAACACTTCACCACTTCTGACATGTGTTCCTGCACAGTTTTATGGGGAACAAGCCTTGTGACTGGAAGGTCTCCGGTTCGAATCCCTGAACTGGCAGGGATTAGCAAGGCGCTGAACTTCCCAGCCTCTCCCTGGGCGCTGAGGATAGGGCTACCGTGCTCACTGCCCCCTGGTGTGTGAATTCACTCTTGTGTATGTGTGCATCACTGTGTGTGGATGGGTAAAATGCAGAGGCCTAATTCCCGTGTGTGCGTAACACAGTGGGTCAAATGAGTATAATTACTAAAGAACCTGCTGTATGCAGAGAATTTAGGAAAATTTAGGAATTCCACTTTGAGCAGGCCCCGCCCCATGTTTGCTGTGTGTTCGCGCTGTTTATTTTTTTAAGGAGTAAACGCTGCAGTGATTTGACATCTGCAGCCCAGGGCTGTCAGCAGCCCCTTTAAAATCTCTTCTGTTCAGGCGGTCTAGGAGTTTGGCATCTAGCACCGTTCAAGAAACAAGTTCTCTCTCTATTCCACGTCTCTCACTCTTAATCTGCTGCACTTTGCCCCTTCTGTCCGTGTTGAAGCTCCACCAGCAGATATCTGTCTGCTGCCTGTAATCGCACTGTGCCACCACCCCAAGACTGGCATTAAAAGCAGTGATGATAAAGGTTTCACCACCTTACTCCAAATGTAGTCCATCCACCAAATCATGTTTGATGCTTCTTTAGTTTTACACTGGGCCCACAAGGCTAATTTAGCCAACAAGTTTTGAAAGCTTAAGCCCTGGCAGTGAGTATGGTGTGAACTGCATACCTAAATAATCACACGCACTCAAGTGTTGCAATACACGTTTCGTTTTCTTGTTGGCTACATTAGCCTGGTAGCTCCAAGACATGGCAGATGGACATTTGGGGTAAAGAATGTGATATTCTAATCTATCACTGTAATGATTAGTCCTATACATAACGATACACTGGATTGTGTGTGTGTGATACTGGTGGCTGCTCTCCTCTCAGTGCTGTTAGTTTCCTTTGCCGTCATTTGGTCAAAGTAGGACACGGCAATACAGCAGGGATCCGATAGCAACACACACACACACTTTCACTCACTTGCACACACTCATCTTGTTCCGGCTCTTTCTCTCCCCCTGCCTGCCCACAGCCAGGCTGCACCGCCTTACGTAATGTGTGTGTGTGTGTGTGTGTGTGTGTGTGTGTGTGTGTGTGTGTGTGTGTGTGTGTGTGTGTGTGTGTGTGTGTGTGTGTGTGTGTGTGTCGTGCTGTCTCCACCTACTTAGCTCACACACTGCAGATAAAGCTCAGGGCAGAAAACAGGGTAGGCCTGCTCCACCACCACCTCAGCCTTCAATCATTGTTTTTTTTTTTTTTTTTTTTTTTTTTTTTTTATTCTTTATTTGTTAAAAATGAATTATACAGCAGGCTTTTTTTTTTTTTTTTTACATCTTTCAGCTTCAAGTTCAGTACCAAAGAGTTTCTTTAGCTTTTTACCCCTTTTCTGTTTTCTGTTCTTTTTGACCCGCTAAACTGCAGACTTTTTGTTCTTACGACTTCTGTTAACTAATCATTTATCCAGCATCTTGTTGTCGTATCAGTAACCTAGACACTTTGGTTTCTGACAGACTGAATGTATAAATGTCTGTATGAATGACAAACTGTCCAGTTTGTGTTATTCATTGTTTCATTGAATAGTGTACTCAACTACAAGTTATTTTGGAGCTTGTGGTTGCTGATGAACTCAGTTTTTGCACAAACCTGATGGAAGCTACCGCGTAACATATTCTCCATGGGACTGTGTGCACTGAGCCATAACCCCCGCATTATGGCAGTTTGGCACAAATACACATCCCATTGCACCCCTAGTAAATAGGGAGACATTTTTGTAACAGTATGTGTATCGGAGAGTAATAGTGATCCGATAACTGACCCTTGTGTGTGTGTTCTTTCTGCAGTTGCTGATATGTAAAGAAAATGAGTGGTGTAGGGGACAACTCATCAGACCCTGTCAGGGTAGAGTCTCAGAAACGCAAAGAATGCTCCTCAGATCTGCTAGGCCCCAGGTAAGTGTTTTTCACCATTTTTATCATTATCATAATGATATAAATAATATCAAATACTGAATTTTACAAAAACAGAGGATACCATGGAAGCACTGAATATCAGAACAATGGAATACCACAATAACCCTGGAGAAATGGTAAAGAGTGAGTGTATGTCAAATTGTAATGCCAATTGAACAGTAGAGCTGAACTCAGTGAGGGCAAGTGAAGCACCAGGTTTGTTCATATCAACAGCCACATCAGGGGTGTCTAATATTTCTTAGAGCTTCGCACTTTTAGAATTTTACATTTTTACTTTTTATATTAATATTATTATTATTTAAGTGGTACGGTTTTATAGTGCCTTGGTAGAATAGTTGCTTTATTAGCTTTATTGTTTGGAGTGTTTTTAAGTACTACATTGCCGATAAGTACAAGACTGAAGATATCGGAGCTTTCAAATAATATATGCAATTATGCAACAATCAAAAAGAGCTTTATCTTGCCTTGTTGATTGTTCTGTAGCCCCCATTTGCAGTGAAGCAGCTTTGAGTGCATGCTACATGATATCCCTACAACAGAGAGATTTTTATGATCAACTGCGTGCACCCAAGATGTATTGGTGTGTAAACAACCCCAAACTTTCCGAAAGTTTTGAAATTCTAGGCTATGAATCATGTACTGTTCAATACTGTGCAACACACAGCAATGAGGAGCAGTAGCCAATCAGAGTATGCAAGAGAATGAAAAAAGTTTTTGGAGTATTAGTGAATTCTATCCCAGGCTGCCACTTACTCTGCCTCTGGGTAAATGTTCACAGCAGCATTCTTATGAGCTACATGGAAACAGAGACTGCAAGACTGAAAGAACATCATTCATTTCATTCACTGATTGATTTCTTTTTTTCCTATTCTGTTGAAATGTGATCGGATCTTTCCGAGACAAATAGGGTAGAGGTATGTGAGCATTGTCACACAAAGTTAAACACTCTGGATGCGACAGTGCACAGATTTCATTGATTGGTTTGCTTTTCGGTTCAGCATGAAAAACATAAATGAACTGCGCTTTCCATTTATCAATATGCATCAAGCTTTGTTTGAATGTGGCCTTGAGTGAAACCTACAAGATTTTTAGTATTCGATTACTTGGCTACCAGTCCGCACTCGGGGGCAAAATAGGAAGATGTTTTAATTTTTTGTTTAAATGTCCATTATGATGATGATTGTTTTGTATTTGCATTGTTATTTGGGGTATATTTGTACTGAGCCCAATACAGTTTCTACACTACAATTTGTGAGCAGTGTAGTGAGCAGGGAGAGTAACTTACTGTTGCTCTGGGGTACATCTGTGTGTGGTTAGGGCTACAGAAGATGCTTTGGATAATTTGATTTTATGTATTCTAAACCCTATGTTTTCCACAATGGAATGTAGCCTCATGTATCCCTGTAGACTTAGGAATAGCCATAGCCCTCTTGGATCATTCGGCAAAGAGCTTTGCCAGTTGTATTGGTTCTGATGGCCTCCCTGATACAACAAACTGATGCCGCTTTAAATACGGGCATTTAAATATAGATGTTCATCTGTCTTCCACGTACAACTGTGCCTACATACAGAAAAGCTTTTTTCTACAAGTCTTCATCATCAGTGTTTGATGCAGGGAAGACAAAATGTCCCCATATAAGAAATGTAGGCTAAATGACAGCGGCTTATGTAACTCCTCATTTACATTTACGGCATTTAGAAGACGCCCTTATCCAGAGCGACTCACAAAAGTGCTTTGCTGTTCACTCAGAATATCCTTAGCTAGTAGATGAGGTTAGATTCTAGAGATTCCTCACACTTAGATCCTGTTGAACACAAATGTCTTTATGGAGTTAAATACTCCTGAAACAGATCAGTCTTCAGTCTGCGTTTGAAGACAGTGAGGGACTCAGCTGTTTGGACTCCCAGGGGAAGTTCATTCCACCATTTTGTTGTCAGAACAGAAAAGAGTCTGGATGCATGTTTTCCTTGCGTTTTAAGGGATGGTGGGTCAAGCCGAGCTGTACTTGAAGCTCGAAGGGCTCTTGGTACAGCTCGAGGTTTGACCATTGCCATCATATATGGAGGGGCTGGTCCATTTTTGGCTTTGTAGGTCAGCATCAAGGTTTTGAATCTGATACGGGCAGCTACAGGGAGCCAATGAAGGGAACGCAGCAGAGGAGTTACATGACTGAATTTAGGAGCTGAAGTTTAGAAGTTGCAATGGTCTGATGGTCTACATAGGAAGGCCTGCTGTAGCAACTGTTGTTAATTGCATGTTTATGTTTTTTTTGTTGTTGTTTTTGTGTTTTTATTTAAAAAAAAAAAAGACTGACGATAAAATTTCAGAGTAAAATCTCTTCGATATAACTCACCTTGAACGCTTCGTACAGCTCTGGATGTCTGTCTTTGAGGTGTTTCCTCCTTTCATTAAAAATGCATGTTGGCTTTGCACTGTAAATAATTTGACCCTGGTCATCAGACACAAACATAAAATATTTCTGAATGTGACTTCTTGTGATGCTGCTGCTGTGCGTCGCATTTTAAAAATAGTAGTTCAACTGCAGAAGAATGTTCTTCAAATCATAAGGCTGGAGCACACCAGCTAAATATTCACCTAACATAAACACCATACACAATGAGGGGGATTGCAATTAAAAAACTGTGCTGTAGAATCACTTCATAAGTCATATCTACAGAGTGTCAGGAATGTAAGGAGTTAAGGGTTTGCATTGCATTGTGGTAATTCTAGTGAGTATAGCTGTTGGAAAAACTGTAGTCACAAGGTCTGGTTAACGTAGCAACCTGTATTCCCATACCTAGCTGTGTCTGGACATGAGGGGTTGTTCTTCAGTACCAGTGGCACAAGTGTGGACGGATCACTACTTTATCTTTTCTTTTTTTTAATGCTGGCTGGCTTGTTTCATGGCTGTCTGCAATAAATTTGCAGGTTTTCACTGTCATTTTGGTTCAACTCATCCTTGTTGTTTAGGGTGTGGGTTTTAACTTACAAACCGGATTCCAAAAAAGTTGGGAAAACACGAAACAAATTGTGAATAAAAACTGAATGCAATGATGTTCTATTACGAATAAAATATTGACATTTGCCATCTCCACATCATTGCATTCAGTTTTTATTTACAATTTGTTTAGTGTTTTCCCAACTTTTTTGGAATCAGGTTTGTACAACTTGATATATTGTATAATTAAGCTCATTCTGGCTCTGGAGCTGACGTTACTTATGGAGCAAGCTTCCCTGCTCTGTAGCAACTACAACTGACACTGATATCAAAAGGTGTACACTAGTACACTTTGCAGTTCTGCTTCAGTGCTGGTCTGGTCTGGTGTCCAAAACGTTGCCATTATCTATGTTTTAGTCAACCCAGTTGGATTCCACTGATGCCGCCATGACTTTCAAACTGCAGCGCTGAATGGAGCTGACAGGTGACTGAAGCTCCATGACAGACAGACAGACCTCACCATGCAGGAATTACAGCTGATATTATGGGAAAACATTCTGTTTGAATTAGTGTTTTGAATAGACTCTAGGTTCAACACACTATTTACTGCATGTAACACTACGCTTGTTCTCAAACGTATGTGTAAAGCATGTCATTTAGGCTTCACTATGAATTACATTTCCCAACAGGCAGAGCCCAGGAGTAAGAATACCAATTCTCCGTAATGCTGCTTTAATCATATTTGTTTATGTTGTGTGAATTTCCCCACTGTGGGACTAATAAAGGATGATTTTTATCTTATTTGCATTGGAAATAAATCATTTAAGTCTTAAGGTCTGAATATCTAACCTTATAAAGCACACACTCAGTCCAGCCTCTATTCTGGACCAGGATATGATGCTTTCTCTCAGTGTGCTCCCAACACAGCTCCCTTTGCAAGACCGCTGGAGGGGGGTCCATGGCATCCGAGACCAGACATTCCAGCATATCCTTTAAGTCTTGTTTTAAGATAATTAATGTTATACAGTTCATCTATAGGAGTCACGATGCTTTGGCTCATTGTGTTTGTGTGTGTTAGTGTTAAAAACTCTCACACTGGCAGGCAGGTTCTTGTAACAAGACCGGGCTTGTAGTTGAGATAGATGAGGCTTCGTGTCTGGTTGGGCTCCATTTTTTTTTAAATATTTATTTTTAGCAACCTCACCTGACATCTGCACCTGGAAATTCCATATAAGCACAAATGACCCTGATTTCACAGGATAGGACGAACAGGGCAAGTTCCCAATCTGTTAATGGAGTACCCACTGTCTCACCTGCATGCATGTCTAAGAATGCTGCTGGGGTTCCTACATTAACACAAACATATGTACAGTATTTTTAAAAAAAAAATTGTTGTTGTTCCATTCATGATAGTGAATTGTCCCACATATTAAGCTAATCAGACCATAGCCTACATTATATATGCTTCTCCCTACATGACCGACAAGCTTCATTTCTACCAAATAAGAACGAGATTGCTTGCAATTAATATAAATACATTATAAAGGCAGCACACCTTGTATTCTGGTGCATGTTATGTTGCATCATCACTAACTGTGATTTATTTAAAAAACAAAAAGAAAGAAATGTATTGCACGGTGTATACCAAAATATTGTAACACCTACACATATTACAGCTAGCAAAGTATTTGACACCTCATTCCAAATCTATAGGCATTAATATGCAGTTGGTTCATCTTTGTAGCTTCTCGGAAGGCTTTCTACAAGAGCTTGGGGTTCGTCTGTGTTTTTGCCTGGTATCCACAAGACAAATTGATAGGCCAAAATCAGTGTCTGACACTATTCATAATCTTTGTTCTAGTTCATCCCAGTGGTGTTCATTGGGGTTAAGATCACAGCATTGTGTAGTTCATGTTAAGTTAATCTACACCAAACTCTGCCCTATAATATTATCCTTCCTCCAGCAAACTTAACCTGCCTGACTTTATTGTGCCAACTGCAATGTTCTCTTGGCAGTCACCAATCCAGACGTGTCCATCAAACTCCTTTTACAGAAGGGTGATTAGTCACTCCACACAGCATGTGACGTTGTCCAGTGGTGCTGTACTTTACAACACTCCTTCTGACGTTTGCCATTGTGCTCTTTGGTGCAGCTGTTCAGCCATGGAATCCTGTGTCATCAAGCTGGCAGCGCAGTTTTGTGCTGATTTTAATTGTAGATGAGGTTTGGACCTCAACCCTGCTCTGACCCTTTATGACTGAGTTACTGTGGTTCCTAGATAATATCATTCTCAGTTGGTGGAATATATATTTCACAAACTGACAGTAACTGTACAGTACCACACTCAAATTCATCATGCTCTGTAGAACCCATTCTCTCATAAATGTTTATAAAGGCAGACTGCATGGCTGGGCGCTTGATTTTTGTACACCTGTGGCAATGAGGCAGAATGAAACACTTGGAATGGAGTGATTAACTGATGTGTCTTAATAGTTTTGTCCGTGTCATGTGTAATTTGGTGTGTTTTGTCAGTTGGTGTGCACCTGTGAATAAAAATGCATTCAAAAATTGTATTGTGTGCTTCCTTTTGAAAAGTTTAATATCTTTACTTGGTATTTAAGCCTGATGTAAAAATATTTCTTTATTTGTAATGCATGATATTGGTCCCTGCACTGAAATAAAGCAGTTGTGATCCCTATCTAAGGTACGTTTGCACAGCAGGAGAAAGTGACCCAAACCTGATGGGACTTGATTGGAGGCTGCTGTGGTTTAGAGAACAGGCTTAGGAACAGAAGGGTGCCAGTTTGATCCACTGGACCTGTAGGAAGTGGGGGCAGGGGGAAGCACTTTCACTTCCTTCAACAGTGCCCTTGAGCAAGGCACTTAAACACCCCCCCTCCCCCCCCAACACCCTTTCAGTTAGAAACCGCTGTGCTTCTTTGTTTACACAGACTCTCCTCTTGTTTGCCCTACTAAACAGAAAATGCAAAGTGTAGCCACTGTAATGTTCCTCTGCATGAGGTGAATGGATGTAAAGTCAGTCATATCTGATCTGGTTGATCAGACTGTTATTGCATTGCATCATATAGGATATTTATGGGATTTCAGTAATACATATGGAAGATCCCCAAATCGGAATTGGCAGTCATGTTCCATCTGTCTTGCTGTTCACACTGCCATGCTAGTAACAGATGTGTCACCTATGAAGAAAAAGTTCAAACCTGGACCACTTTTATAAGTTATGTAACGGTAGCTTGTGCTTTTGTATGAGAGAATTCTTTTGTGTTCATCAGTGTAATGTTTGACCTCACTGCCCACTGACCAAATGAACTAGCGTAACCTTCAACCACCCCAGAGAATGTACTGTAACATACTCTCCTGTGTAGACCTACTTCCCACAGAGACAGGAAATGGTGCACATAATTCATTCACTAACAGGAAGAAATCTGAGCACGCCTTCATTCACTTTCTTATCAGAGCCTGAATATACATTGCCTTCATTTCCACTGAGTTTCTGCTTGTTATACAGTGTTTTTTTTTTTTTTTTTTTCCTGACTGACATAGTAACATGCATCTGTATTTGTGTGTGTCTCCCCTCAGCCCCAAGCGGAGTACAGAGAAGCGAAACCGGGAGCATGAGAATAAATACATAGAGGAGCTCGCCGAGCTGATCTTCGCCAACTTCAATGACATCGACAACTTCAACGTCAAACCTGATAAATGTGCAATCCTGAAAGAAACTGTGAAACAGATTCGCCAGATTAAAGAGCAAGGTAAGAGACCGCTAATTTCTGCATACTGGACAGAGCTACATACTTTAACTGGCAGTTGATATGCTAAATATTTGCAAAACCTTCATGGTATCCCTAGTGGTTTTAGGTTGGTAGTAGGTAGTTGCAAAGGGATCTCTGTGGTGCTCGTGATGGACATCACAGCAAATAATTATATGTTGGAGAGTTGCTATGCGGTTGCTGTAGCGTAGTGTACCGAAGGTATGATTCCCCCGGGCATTTATTGCTTCTGGCTGACCATAAAAAAAATTAAGCCTCCTTTGAATTAGAGCGATCAAGATATAGTAAACTGTCGACTTTCAGCTTTAATTCAGAGTGTTTTGTAAAAGTATAATATTAACTGTTAAGGAAAATCCATCCAAAGTCCTTAATTTATTTATCAAGGTCTGCAGGAGCTGGTCAAGAAAAAAGGAGCTGACAGGGAGCACAATAATATTATTAGCTTAGCCTTACGCCTCAGGCCACACACACACACACACACACACACACACACACACACACACACACACACACACACAGCAAGACACTGACCCTTTAGCATCACATTAGCACCTCAGTGTGGGGTAAAACCTCATACATCAAAAACGTTTTCCATCAAAGCCCCTCCAGTTCAGCATACAGACGTTTAGCTCCACCCATTCAGTCAGCCCACATGGATGAGTTTCTCTCTTTACATTTCTAAAGATCGTCTAAATGAAAACGCAAAAATTCCTCTAATTCACATGTACATGCCAGCCCAGCAGGGGGGCATTAAAACAGAAAAATAGACTGAAATACAGTGTGAAGCAGAAATACATTAGATACATAACATGAGCTCACATGTATACCTGAAGACTGATTTTTACCAGGGGAAAATTACATTTAAAATCTGATTTTTGTTGCATAGTTTTGTGGCTTTTTAGTCCAGATTTGGGCTCAGTCTTCTGTCACAGTATGCAAGGTTAAACTCCATACTCAGTTGGCACCAAACATGATCAAGGTAGACATGTAAAGTTTCGGAAATCTCAGTTTTAAGTTACTTAAAGTATGTTGTGTCCTGGTTTGCTTTCTGAATAAGGCACAGTCCAGTCAGAACAGAGCATATGTGCATAGAAAGCTGTTCATTGAAAGCTCAGCAGCAGAAACGTGTGGCCTCTAATTCTTAGTGTTCTACCTGGAGTGGAGCTGTAGTAGGTGTTCTCTGATCAGCTCTAATCTCTAATTGGTCAAATATGGTTTTAGGCAAGTAACTTGATTGTCACTTATGTACTATTTGTGTGTGTGTGTGTGTGTGTGTGTGTGTGTGTGTGTGTGTGTGTGTGTGTGTGTGTGTGTGTGTGTGTGTGTGTGTGTGTGTGTGTGTGTTGAGATGTTTACATTGCTCTATCTGGTCTGTTACACTGAAGGAAAGAGCAGGTGTGTGTGTTTCTGCTGGTGACGTGACAGATGAGTCAGGCTCATGCTGGGGTTGTGTGTGTGTGTGTGTGACTCAGTGAACTCACTGTTATGTAATGGTGAGCAATATGATGCAAAGCTGTCTGCCACACTTGCATACTATCTCTCCAACAACACACACCCTTTTTAACGCAATAAGCTTTATTGGTATGAGTGTGGTCCAAGTATTATTATTATTTTATTTTAAGAAAAGCAGATATATACAGTTGTGCACAAATATTTGTGCTCAAATGCCATGGATATTTGATAGATGGGCAGATATATAGTTGCACAGTACTCAAGCCTTAAGAATGAAATAATTAATTATAATCAAGAAATAATTAAACTACAACTACTGAGCTACAGAATAAATGAAGTGCTTAAGCGTGTGATATGTAATTGCATAAGCCTTATGCGGGTAACAGTATTAACAAAGAACAAATGAAGTTACACATGTATGATCTGAATGTTGTCTGTGCGAAGAGATATGGATGGAAGAATATGTCCATCCATTCAGTGAGTCTATCGAACATAACTGACAAAGTGTCAGTGCAATGATTGGATAGGAGAAACAATGTCCAGTAATATTTATTGAGCCTGTGCTGTTAGTGGCAAAGTGTGTAATAATGTCCCGACACAGTGAAGAGGAGTTGTACAGTGTTGGTACAACCAACCTCCTGAGCTGCTCCTTGCCACAGCGGCTGAATGAATTCTGTTGCTGAAAGTACTCAGCTGTCTGACCAGTAACTCCTGGAGGGGGTGAGATGTTGTCCAGGATAGCGGTCAACTTGTTGAGAATTCTCCTTTCCACCACCTCCTCAAAGCTCTCCAGTGAGCATCCAAGATCAGAGCCAGCTTTCTTGATCAGTTTGTTTATGATCTTGAAATCTCCACCTTTGATGCAGCCTTCCCAGCAGACTGCTGTGAAGAAGACAATAGCAGACTGGTAGAAGATGGTTGCATTTTGCTGGTATTTGGGAATATTTTGCTGCACACATTGAAGGACTTAAGCTTAAGTACATTCTGCTCATCCCCTTCTTGCACACAGCATCAGTGTCCAGTTTGTTGTCCAACAGAACACCCAGATATTTGTCAACTGTCAACATTCTGACTCATATTTTTATAAGGTTTGGTAGTGGTCCTCTTCCATCTGAAGTTCACCATCTCCTTGGTCTTGGGCACATTAAGGAGGTTTCTTTGCACATCACTCCACAAAGCTGCTCATGACGTCTCCTTATTTGCCTTCTTGTCCATCCCTGATGCACCTGACTACAAAATCATCAGAAAAAGTCTGAAGGTGGCAGAGGTCTGACCTGAACCAAAAGTGTACAGGTTGAAGAGGAAGGGGGGAGAGTACAGTTCCCTGAGGTGCTCCAAAGCTACAGACCAGAAGATCAGACTGGCTGGTACGCATCTGGACAAACTGGGACCTATGAGACAGGTAGTCCAGGACCCAGGTCATCATTGACTTATGCACATGCAATTCATCCATGTTCTCCCCAAGTATGAGGGGTTGGATAGTATTAAATGCACTCGAGAAATCAAATAAGACTCTCACTGTTATGTTCTGGTCGAGATGGGGCAGACCTGAGGTCTGAGGAGTAGTGGCACCAGCCATTCCACGATGTAGAATGTGAGGGCCACTGGTCTGAAGTCGTTGAAAGTAGAGATTAATTACTTCTTGACACAGGAACCAAACGAGGTGTTTTCTACAGCATAGGCGTTTGCTCTTGCTTCAGACTCGCTCTACTGAGTGGCACAGACCTTCTGTAGGCTTTGGCTGATTTGATCTGGTCCAGCCTCCTTTCCCAGTTTGTCTCTTTAGCTGGTTAGAGGCCATCTCTAGAGGGGAAGGAGGGTGTTTGGATAATGGCTGTGAGGGGAGTGGTGTGAAGGAGTGCAGGCAGCATCGGTGGTGAGGGAGTCAGGCTGCACCTTTTCAAGACATTCAGCTTGTTGGCAGTGCCCCCCACAGTTTGTGGTTTAGCATTGATGCCATTTATTTTCTTTGTGCTAGCCCAAAACTCCTTTGCACTGTTGTTCTGAAGTTTTGCCTCCAGCTTCCTTCTGTTGGCCTCCTTACTCTGCCTCAGTTTCACATTCTGAACAGACCTTAGTAGAACCTTGTCTTTAAGTCTGAAGGCATATTTCTTATTTAACAGCTCCTTCAGGTCCTTGGTGAGGCACCATTTGTTGGGAAAACAGCACACCTACAATCTTGTTTATCTTGTAATACCACTAGATTGTATGTGGGAGTAAGTAGGACCGTTATTCTTTCAATCACAGAGTAAGAGTAAGATATCACGTGCCACCTCTGTGTCCATTTCCAGTGCAATCTAGTCAAATGGCCAAAATGGCAACCGTTAGCCAAGTAATATGTACGTAAACCCGTGACTAAGAATTCAGCATCCAGGCAACAGTGAGGGTCCTTCACTGTAACGTGCACTGGATGACACCACCTGTTGTTTACAAACAGTGCAATCCCTCTGAATCTCTATTTACTGTGGCTGTTAGTGGAGCTGAGACTGTTGCTAGCTGTGGTCGGTGGGCTTGTTTGTGGCTGTTGGTGGGTTTGGTTGGCAGTTGGTGGACCAGTGGCAGTGAATGGCGGTCAGTGGAACTTTGACCATTGGTGGAGTTGCGGTGGTTGCTGCTGTTGCTGCTACTTCTGTAGGAGTCATCTTTTGCTGTTTTTGTTCCTGTTGAGCAGTAATTGTAAGAGTAACTGTAGTTTTGGTAAGTGTTCTATGAATCTCTTAGGTGGGTGGAGTCTGTTAATATCCTTGTGGTCTTCCTTGGACAGTTGCTGGTGTATAAATCCAGAGTGTTTGGGAGCTGAACCCCAGTGATGTGCTGGCGGTGCGCACCCCCCTAGGCAGATTTTTTTCTCTCGAGAGCGGTGCAGTTCACGTACCAGGTGGGGATGCAGCACATCAGAATTCTCTCCACTGTGCAGGTGTAGAATATCCTCAGGGGATTCAAACCAAACCTCTTCAGCTTCCTGAGTCAGAAGAAGCACTGTTGTGCCTTCTTCACCACTTGTGTTCTGACCATATGAGCTCCTCAGAGACCCTCTCCACTGTGGTCCCCTTGATGGAGACAGGGGAGTGCTCTATCCACTATCAGTTCATTAGTCTTGCTGACATTTAGAGAGAGTTTTTTTTTTTTTTTCCTGGCACCCTACCTGCCGACGGCCTGTTAGGAAATTTAGGATGCAGCTGCACAGAGAGCTGTTAAAACTGAGATCCCGAGAGCTTCATGTCGACCCTTAGGGCAAAGGATGGTGTAGTCCATGAACAGCATTCTCATATAGTTCTTCTTGTCCAGGTGGGAGAGGGCAGTGTGCAGAGTGAGGGCAACTGCATCATCAGAATTGCGAATTGCAGTGGGTCCAGTGTGGCAGGCAGTGAGGAGCAGATGAAGCTTCTGACCAGCCTCTCAAAGCACTTGCTTATGACAGAGGACAGAGCAACTGGGTTCCAGTAATTTAAGCAAGTGATGCTTACTGTTTTTGGAACGTGGACAATGGTGGCCAGTTTGAAGCATGCTGCTCTTAACTGACTGATCAGCACATGCTTAAAGCACACACCCCGGAATGCCTTCTGGGCCATTGGCTTTGTGGGTGTTTACATGCTTGAAGGATCTGTGCACGTCAGCTACAGAGGGTGAATTGGACTCAGCGGTGGACGTGGCGCTCTCCGTGGGTTTGCTGTGATTCAAAACTAGCGTAGAAGGAGTTTAGCTCATCTGGAATTGTTGCACTGGAGTTCCCCTTAAAGTCTGTAATTGTTTAACCCCTGCCACATGCTTCGGACACTGGTGGCATTAAACTGTGTTTTCACTTTGACTCTACGCACATTTTGTTGCTTTGATGGTCAGACAGAGAGCATAGCTGGCTTTTAAATACTCCTCCATGTTCCCAGTTTTAAAAGCAGTGGAGGTTCACTGTTGAGCCATGGTGAACACCTGTGTTTGTGGGCACATTCTGATGAATCGAGTGACTGAATCAGCATACTCATCAATGCTGTTAGACAAATCACAGAACATCTCTCGGTCCACATGATCAAAACTGTTGTGGAATCTGATTGGTCTGCCCATTGGTGAACCCCCATGAGAGAGGTTGGTTCCTGTTTCAGTTTTGGACTATAAGTGGGCAGGAGCAGGATGGCGGGGTGATCTGATTTGCTGAACACTTTTTGGAGGATGGTGCAGTTTTCTGTCTGCTGATCACATCATACAGTTTCCCGAGTGTCGGCGCTGTGTCAGCATGTGAGTTTATGTACTAAGTGACAGCTACAACCCCTGAAATCTCCCTGGGAAGCCATGTTGGTCTGCACAAGATGATCAAATATTCCAGGTTGGGAGAGCAGAAAGACTCAAAGTGTATATTCCTCTGATTGAACCAGGCTTTGTTGATCAGAAAACACGCACCTTTTTCTTCACTCTTTAGCACCCAGCAGGCTCGATGGCTTGGTCGGGGATCTCTGCCGACATCCACGTCTTTATGAAGCAGATAAAACAGCAGTCCCTTGTCTCTCATTGAAAAGAGTTATTTCCAAAACTAGAGGGAGCCTGGGACATGGCAGCCATGCTGGGCTCCATCTTGGAAACCACTTTTTCTGAAATTTGATCCTAAAGCTGTTTTACATTAGAGGTGTAAGTGTATGTTTGTTTGTCTTGAACCCTCACAGTCCGGTTGTGACATTTCAATGCATGCAGTCTTCAAGAGAATATGCAGTAACCTATGTGCAAAAATGAATTATCATAATGTAGATTTGGGTTTCACAAGTGTTCACACGTTCAACTTGGAAATCTCAACACTTGAATGCATGGAATACCCCCACTGGTAGAATGGTCATAGCCATCGTTGCTTTTTTTTTTTTTTTTTTTTTTTTTTTTTTGGATAATGGAAAAAAACACGAGGCATTTCATGTCAAAGTTTTACTTGTTTATGTATTGCTTGATAGAATTAGGTGGGTTTCTGTATTACGATTATTTCTGTTATGTTTCAGGTTTGTAATTTGTCATGTTAAGATTAGGTCAAGTTGATTGATGGAAGTGGCACACGAGCTAGAAGACCTGCCTCCGCATTTTAAATCAATCAAATGTCAGGGTGTGGGGGCTCTGAATGGGCTTGTGGTGGAGAATAGAGTTGTAGCAGGGTGCTGGGGTGTAAAAGTGTAATTGGGTGTGGTAGAGTGTGTTTGGGTGTAGAGGTATTGTTTGGGTGTATGGGGTGAAGTTGGAGGAGCTTTGCTGGAGTGCTTGGCAGGCTTAGTGGATTGTGTCACTGCCAGTAGGAGGAAGTGTGTGTGTGGAGGATGGAGTCTGATCTGGAGTGAAGACACACACACACACACACACACACACACACACACACACACACACACACACACACACACACACACACATGCTCAAAGACTATTTTGTTGCTAATAAGTACCCTCAGCCTACAGCAGATTAGCCACACCTGTTCTACCTATGGCAAGTGTGTCCCACGCCCTAAAGACATGTAAAAAAGAGTCATGAAGTAAGAAAAAGTACTGCTTTGATTAGGACTAATATCGCTCTCATTAGCTGACTTCGTTGGCTCTCTAATTGGCTATCAGCTGTACATTTTTGCTCTGATTAGAAATACTGAGGAAAAAGTGAGGCATAGTGGGTATTTAGAATTTGCATGATTGTACATATATATAAATCCTCGTGTTTTTCTTGAGCAGAAAGGATTAGAGATTCCTTTTGTCAGATGGCAACAGAATTGAGTAGCAGCTCACAAGCCTAGAGGGCAAAAACAAAACCAAATATTCAAATGTAAAATGCGTAATAGTGAATGAGTAAAATACTATTCATTATATTGCACTGAAAAAGTTACAAAATGTTCTTTGTTTATCGTAGTTTGCTGATGCTTTTTATCAGTACTTTAACTGAACATGCTGTTCAATGTTTCTCACTCTCTCACTTTCTCGCCTTCTTTCTCTGTAGAAAAAGCAGCAGCAGCCAATGAAGAGGAGGTTCAGAAGGCTGATGTTTCATCGACAGGCCAAAGTGTTATTGACAAAGATGCCCTCGGACCAATGATGCTGGAGGTGGGTATCTGTGTGTGTGTGTGTGTGTGTGTGTGTGTGTGTGTGTGTGTGTGTGTGTGTGTGTGTTGTGTGTGTGTGTGTGTGTGTGTGTGTGTGTGTGTGTGTGTGTGTGTGTGTGTGTGTGTGTGTGTGTGTGTATGTGTGCGCACTTTGCATGTGTGTGTATTGCAGGGTCATTTTAACCTAGAAAGAGCAGGATCTGTTCCCAAAAGGTTATTCAGCAGAAGGCTGCTCAGTTGGTCAGCACATCTGAGGGTAGTTCAATTTCATATGAAATTGACTGTATTAAAGTTGTAAATATTAAATTCCCTTCAATTCTGTGTCCAATAACTTAAGATTCTTTATTGGTTGTTTAAAAGGAAAATGAAAACAGTGTTTAAATGGGCAGCAGATTTATAAAGAACCAAATGATAACCAAACGATTCTCTATGAAAGGGCTTCTGAAATCATAAATGTGTTGTACTTTTGCAAATAAAAATAGTACATTTGAATAAAGGTAGTGTGAGCTTCATTTGTGTAGAGTGTGTTGCGTTTTAGTGGTGCGGTTAGCTTCAATTACCTGTAGCTCCAGTGAAAAACTACAGACCCTCCAAACATGACTCAGCTGACCAACTGCATTTTTCTTTCTTTCTTTCTTTCTTTCTTTCTTTTGTCAAGCCATTGCATTAATAGTGTGGAGGCACTGCTTGTTCTGTAGATTTAGTACTGTAAGTGTAGTAAATCAGACAGTCATGTGACTCCACAGCCAAGCTGTTGAGGACACTGTACACACACACATACACTATGCAGTCGTGTTGGGAGTATTTATAGCCGCACAGGTTCGACGTCACTGTCCCACTGCTAAAAATAGCAAAACTTCGTCAGCGTGCGTTCCTTTACTGAGGCTCCGTAATGGACAGCTGGTTCACACACTGGCGGCTGTGGCTAATTAAAACCCCTCATGGCTATAAAACCCCTCACTGTGGCCTTGGAATGACACACACACACACACACACGCACACACACACGCACGCACACAATTTTAACATTTGTGCAGCTCCCAGCCCTCCTGAAAATGGCCTGTTCATCCCTCAGGACTGTTCATTTCTGTGATTATATTGTTGTTGTTCTGTTCAGACAAGATGTTCTGTTATGATGCCCTTTAATGGGTACATGTTAGACCACCGATCGCCTGTAGGAAACACACTGATATTAAACCATTTCTTTGTGGTGTCACAGTACTGACAGTATCAGATCAGTATTGGCTGATTCAGCAAGAAGGTACGTAGATAAGTATTTGATCTGTACTCAACATGAAGGTTCTCTGATTAGATTGAATTCTTATCTGACTATACTGAGTATTGGCATATACTCAATGTTACGGTACTGTGATTTCTGTTTGTTTGGTTTGGTCCAGTGCATTTATCTGTGTGGAACAGTATTGGATTGGTATTAGCTGATTCTCAGCATAAATGTAATTAGCTCACCACAAGCCGATACCCTGTATTCAGATACTGCACTTGAACCCCATTGGTATCAGCTGATACTCCATCCATAGGAAGATTCTCTGTTTCAGCCGGTCTTGGACAATATTTGTCATTAAGGTGTTCAATTAAGATTGGATTACTATCAGCTTATACTCAGCATTAAGATGCTCAGATCGGCACTCCGCATGAGCGTACTTGGTATTGGCCAGTGCGCAACATTTACTGTTAAATGACTCATATCATTTACTGCGGACGCTGTCAGCCATGGTCAGTGCTGGCTAACTTGGTTAAGTTCATGCTGTTTTAACTGCGTCTTTTCATGAAATGACCCACTCATGATCGTCATGACAACCAGCAGCCAGCCTTCAGGAACCCTGAAAGAGGCGGAGCTGAAGAGCTGCTGGTGTGGTCAGATGGGAGAATTGGTATGTAGCATTTGCCCAGGCTGTGTCTGTGCTGATTGAGTGAGCTTTGACCACTCTGTGTGTGTGTGTGTGTGTGTGTGTGTGTGTGTGTGTGTGTGTGTGTGTGTGTGTGTGTGTGTGTGTGCGCGTGTGTGTGTGTGTGTGTGCGCGTGTGTGTGTGTGTGTGTGCGCGTGTACTCTACTTCCATAGAGGAAGTTATGCAAGCGTGCTGTGGTGGGCAGCAGGAGTAAAGTGGGTCAGGGCCGACCACACACACACAGAGGCCATCAGCACTTTTCGCACTGAGCTGCACTACTTTGGCTAATAAAGGTTGACTTGGCATTCCTGACTGTTTACTCTCTGATGTTTGCTTAATATGCCCACCAGATGGCCACCTCTCTGCCCTGTGTGTGTGCATGCGCGTGCATACACATTCTTGGCTACTTTGTGTCCATCTTTTTGTAGGCATTTACTTTTATGTTGTTTGAACAGCATTAAAGCAGTATTTCATCAGATTTACCTGGTTTCCAACGTTTTTTCAGTCACAAATCAGTCAGCTCAGTCGGGTTTTTAAGTGTGCTTTTTTATACTGGAGCTATTAGACTAATGTCAAATGCTAACAAGTATTGGAAGCTTGCACAGCTCAAACATGGCATTAAGTACATGTCTGACTCACCACACACTCACCATAAAGATGTTGAATTTACTCATTGTGAGTTAAATTGTCCTTTACCAACTTCATACTCCCATTTTATTTTCCACCGTAAATAGGGTAGCAGTTACATTTTGGCACCTTAAGGTGGAACAGCTTTGTCTCGACACAAATCAATGTTTGTCAGTATGTACTGGTGTTAACACCACGCTAATCGGTGGGATATAAGCTTGTATTACTTGTTGGTCATGTCCGCACCAACCATGGCTTGGCTGGATGGTTTAGAGTAAGGTTGGATACTAGAAAAGTTTGAGTTCAACCACCGCTTTAATCGACTCGTACAGATGAGGGAGATTGGAACACACAGATGCACAGGGTCTGTATTGTGAGTTCAGGGTGTCTTCAGGATAGTGAGAGGTTTCAGTGGTCTAATTGACACTTGAGTGCTAATTAAAGCTGCATACCTTCAGTAAACACTCCTGGACTGCAGTCCACACACATCATCCTGTTTGCACAAAATGTCTGTAAACGTTCCTTTTTTTCTCACACTGGCAGAAAATGCTGAGTATTTATCCTGATTTAACTCAAAACTATTTTTATTGGAAGTCAGATTCAGCCTGGACTTGCCCAGAAACATTTATTATATGAATATTCAGTATCTTTTTCTTGTCAAAAATATACATCAAGAATTTACAAAGTGGCAGCAATAATGTTTAACAAAAACAAATCATTTTATTTTTGGAACAAAGAAAAATGGCAGCCAAAATATAAATCTATAATTTTAGATTTCAGTTCTAAAGTGTTTGTGCTACTGTTACAGCTCTGCATCCAGATTACTGTAAAATTACTTGATTTTATTTGTTTTCATTAGATTTTTTGTTCTAATTTCAGCAATTCAGAGAAGTTTAAATTTTCAATTCCACCTTAGGGTGTTTTCACAATTGCCTTGTTCGTTCTGGACTTTCAGACCTTTTTGTTTGTTCCAAACTGTCCTAAAGAGGTGGTTTTGGTCTTGATCAGCTCAACCAAGTTCTAGCTTGTTTGTAGCACTTTGTAGGGAGGGTTTGAACTTTTGCACCATGACGGAAATTGAGGCAGACTGTTGTTACAAATCAAACAACAAAGGATGAAAGAACCGGCGTTGTACCAAATTCGACAGACTGTGCTCACAATTCCTGTATCTACTGTAGCGCTTATTACAAAACAAAAAACAGATTTCTGTTTAGTCCGATTCTAGCAGGGAGGCCGAATTCAGCACAACACCCGAAAAAGCAGTTGCCACATTGACAACACAGTTTTGAACTAAATTTCTCATTTAAAATTTCTCTCTTTAAAATCTAATCAATCAGTCAGTTAATGGAGGCAAATGAGCAGAATAATCCATAATGACAATCATTAGCTGGAAACAAAATGGCTTTAATTGAGCTCCACCTCACGTGGCAGTTTTCATATACTTTCATTAATACATTTTCAGGTTTTAATGATAGTAAAGTGTTTAACAGACTCTTACATCCTGTATGTGAGGGAGTTTATAATGTAGATGGCATCAGTCAAGCAAGCTTTGGACTGGTGGTGTCACCAGTTTTATCTCCTGGGCTGATTGATTGATTGATTGATTGATTGATTGATTGATTGATTTATTTATTTATTTATTTATTTATTTATTTATTTATTTAGCTGACAAGAAGCTGACTTCAGCCCAGTCTGTCCTCAGACTGTGTGGAGGTGTTCAGTGATCTCTAATAGACTTTATTATGTAATCTCTGATACCATATGATTCACTATTATCTATAAACTTGACCAGATATGCTACCATTTCTTTAAACCCACACTGAAACACCTGCTGCTCTGATTGAGCTGTGGGCTGTAATCTGCATTGGGAATGAAGGTGAGCAGCTGCTCTGGGTGTCTGTCCGTGTCTCTGTCTCTCTGTTTCTGGGTCTCTGTGTTTCTCTCCTTCTCTGGGACTGACTCTCTCTCTCTCTCGACTCCTCTTTCGTGCATAGTCTCTTACAAATCCTATTCTCTCACATGCCTACTCTCTCACACATGCTCTCTCTCTCCTCTCTGTCTCTTACATCCTTCTCTCTCTCTCTCTCTCTCTCTCTCTCTCTCTCTCTCTCTCTCTCTCTCTCACATGCTGTTTAACTAGACTTGTCACTGAAGTGGCTGCTGAAGGGGCTGTGTTTCTACAGAGCTGATTACTTCATTGTGTTTGAGTTGAATTGAAGAGTAAACGTACCAGCATATCATTACATTCACTTCACTGATACTCAGTCACACACACACTCACACACACACACAGATGCCTTTGTATGGTTTTATCTTGTATGTGCATAAACAGTGTGACTGTGTTTAATGAAAGGTTTGTTTGTGGATGTTGGTGGTTGTGTTTACTTCGTTTATATGGTGGGCCGTGTTTTGTATGTTTACTCATTCAGAATAATCAAGTTCTTTACTCTGCTCTCCAAGATGTATGCTGAATATTATATATTAATTTTTATATGAATCCTATCTATCTGTCTGTCTGTGTCTGTTATGACTCTGTGCATAATGCTGCCCACAAATGGGCGTGTAGATCCTGCACACTTGTAGATGGCTAAAGCTGACTTCCCAGCTGTTCCCCTAAATGCTTAATTGGAGATAAATCTGGTGACCAGGCAGGCCAAGGAAGTGTTGCAGGCAAACCTTTTCTCTGTGTGGGTGGGCAAATGCCAGCTGGAAGCCCTGTCACTACTAAGGGTGACTGGCACTCATGAAATGGCTCCACAGATCATCACACAAGCAGTTGGGACAGTGTCATTCCATAGCACAGACGGGGCTGAAGGGGGGCTCTGTCTGCTCCTTCTTCTGCTCCTTATTTCAACAGCTCTTTCTGCTGCTCTAGGTGCTCCTTCGTTGTTCTTTCTCCTTCTGCTCCTTCTGTTTTATCTGCTCCTTCTCTGATCTGTCTACTTCTCCTACTTTACCTTCTACTTCTTTTGCTTTAGATGTCCCATCTGGTTCTTTTTGCTTCATAGTTTTCAAAAGACTGAACTCAGATCTTAAAAACTTCATACAGCTCCATTCACAGCTTTAAGTTTTCATTTTAGAAGGATTGTCCAGCTTCTTGTCTGTGTAATATTGACAGTATTGACATCATTGTATGATATGCCTAATCGTAACACCTTCCTCTTAAATTGTAATTCACTGTAATACTTTTCTTTATATTTACCTCAATAAAACTTGAGGCAGAAGGTGCCTGAGATGAGTGAAGTGTGTGTTTTTCAGTAATGTGATCAGAACATTAAATACATATTCTATCCCCCCCATTTCCGCAGGCCCTGGACGGGTTCTTCTTTGTGGTGAATATGGAGGGTAATATAGTGTTTGTGTCTGAGAATGTATCTCAGTACCTGCACTACAATCAGGAGGAGCTGATGAATACCAGTGTTTACAGCATACTACACGTTGGAGACCACGCAGAATTCATCAAAAACCTGCTCCCCAAATCACTGGGTAAGAATTGGAGCTGGACAGGCTCCACCTTTTAAACCTTTAAACAGAAATAATTTAGGAGTGTGAAATCATGTGCACATGTACAATGGCTGTGAACAAATTGGATCCCTAACCAGTCACATGAACACATGTCTGTCCCGTGTTTATATACACACACACACACACACACACACACACACACACACACACACACACATTCTGAATGAAACTTAGTACAGCTCCTAGTTCATAGAATAATCCTTGATTATGTTGCTTACAACAAACATAAGCCTCCCATTAATGAACTAATGTTACATGGGAAAACATCTGCATCCAGTGGGAGACACACAGTTGCATTGTTGTCTATAGTCAGCTCATGTAGGTGGCTACAATGTTAATTATGAATTACCAGTGACCTGTGGGAAATTATAGTGCCCTCAAAATCACAATCCAGTTCCTCTTTACGATTCAGCACTTGGAGGATAATGGCTGATATGCTCATTCTTACCATTTTGTTCACAGTGTTTCATATTCCTGAATTACCATTTGCAGCAGTGATGCTGAGTACAATGAATGTTACTACTTACTATTGTTACTACTTAAGATGAATTTGCTCAGTTGTGATGTTGCTCATATAGAACTGATCAGGGGACAATTAAGTAGTAATAACAATGAATATAGCCACAAGTGTCAATGAGTGGGTCCAAGCACACAACAATAGTATGGGCTCTTCTGCAGATTTAGCCTAAAAAGGCCTAAAGCTTTTGCTTTAGTCAGTTAGTCAGTTCCATACTTGGAATAATTTTAACTGAACAGTTTGGCAATTACACTTACAGGCCTAATACAGTTTTAGCCTTTTCACGTCATCATGTGCCATTATGAGTGAGCAGGGCTTTTTAAACATGTTTCATTTCATATATACAGATTTTATTACTTTTGTAGAACATTATACAAATTGTCAACATAAATTGAGGGGCAAAAAGTATTTGATACATTGCAGATTTAGCAAGTTTTCCTGCCTACAAAGAATGGGGAGGTCTGTGCTTTTTTCATAGGTACAACTGAGAGATACATAATCATAAAATTCCAGAAAATCACATTGCATGACTTTTAAATAATTAATTTGCATTTTATTGCATGAAATAAATATTTGATCACCTTCCAACCAGCAAAAATTCTCAGACCTGTTAGTTTTTCTTTAAGAAGATATGTGTTCTGCACTCGTTACCTGTATTAATTTCACCATAATCGAAATTAATTATTTAAAAATCATACAATGTGATTTTCTGGAATTTGTTGCGAAACTTACAAAATCGGCAGTGTATCAAACACTTGTTCTTTTTTTGAAAAGTGATTTGGAGCTGCATATTTAAACCTTTGATTTGATGTTCGCCATAATGAGGGCCAATACACTCAGAAAGGGCCTTTTAGGTGTAGAGGAGCTCATTGAAAGTACTTCATGAAATGTAATTTATGTACTTATGAGTATTGTATGACTATTGATCAGGCACTATGTACAAATACGTTTACCAAATTTGAAAGACTGACTTTTTGACCTTTGTAAAAGAGGTAATGCAGTGCTGCAGTATTTAATTGATTTAATTGATTGAGCCACATGACATTAAGTTTTTGATAATTTACCAAGAGAGGTCAAAGAGACTAGTTTAAACATGAGGGTTTTCAAACTGTTATCAGTTACAAAAAAGGGGAGGTTTTGTAATAAATATGTATTGGAAAAAATTGTTTGGAACAATTGACTTTTTGTGAAAATTGTAATATTGTAATTACATGTAATAATATTAATTTTTGAAAATAGTGCCCCCCAGTGGTCAAATAGTTTGAAATTTGACTGGTTGTTAGAAAGTGGCTACAAATAGACACCATTCAAGTTTCATCCTGATTGGTCAGTGTTAAGGCCTACTGAATGCTTATTGACTGATGGCAACCAGAAATTTCAAAGTTTCCAATTGTCCTTGTCCAATGACCTGGCCAAAAGATATGGCAAAGCTTGATTGGCTGTACATATGCAGAGAAAAGGTTTCTGTTGCACTGCCCCATAATTATGTATGTTCACACAAATATAATGGTTACTTCAGAATGTGTTACTGAATAGGCCTGTCAAGCCTATCAAGTAATTCTGAATTATTTTGAATTTTTCCAGGAAGGGTTCTTTTGCATATGTCAGCCATGGTGTTTGAAAAACTTTTTTTGATAATTATTGAGTCTTTAAATGTTTTATCAAATTTTCAATTTATACTGAACTATTAACAAGTACCTGAGTCACTTCAGGTCACCATACTGACACTGATTCAATTACTGAGATTCAAGCTCTTCTGAATCTGATGACACAAAATAGATGAGGATCGGTCAACAATTGTAGAACTAGCTCTCAAAAGTAGGTTTTGGACATTTGGCAATATTGTGAGTGGCAGAGCTTAATGGTCCAAATGCCAAAGTGGTTTGTTTGGACCCATAGAACCAGGAAATAAATGACTTTCTGGCAAAAACCTGAATTAGGTGTAATAGGTCCAAAAGCATTGACATGCACATTTGCGCCCCCTTATTCCCACCTGGGATGAGTACTTCCACCTGAGTAGTAAAAAAGAATAATAAGAAAAATCTTGTCTGTTCCAATAGGATTCTACTCCTTGAACCCTAATGATAACACTTTCTTTTGCAGTAAATGGTGTACCTTGGTCTAGTGAGAATCCTCGCAGGAACAGCCACACCTTTAACTGCCGCATGCTGGTGAACCCCCACAGTGAGCCTGAGGAGGAGGCGCAGGAGCAGGAGGTGCAGCAGAAATACGAAACCATGCAGTGTTTCGCTGTTTCTGAGCCAAAGTCCATCAGAGAGGAGGGAGAGGGTGAGGGGAAGACGTTCATTTCTTATTAGTTCTGACTTAACTCACAATAACCTTCACACTCTGAGTAGTGAGTGTATGACATACATTCACCATTAAGGTTTGTCCTCCCATCTTCTCATTTATACTGGACAAAGTGGCCCTTTCTTTACCTTGGCAGTTTTCCATATATGGTTTATAAATGCTTTATTAAATTTGAAATTTATACTGAACTATTAACAAGTAACTGGGTTACTTCAGGTTACCATGGTGACTGTGTGACTCAATCACTGTGTTCCTTATTACAGCTGGTCACTTGTGAGAAACTGCTCTGATTAATCCTCTACACCAGTATTGGAGCAGTGTTTGTCCTTTTATAGTAGAGTCACTTAATTAGTATTTAAGTGGCCAAACATAGTGTTGCCAAATATCATTTGTACCGCAGTATTGACATACCATGATACTGCCTTTCAGCTGAAACGAAACAGTGTGTCAACTTGGCTCATAAAGTCACAGTTTACTCTTCTCTTGCACTCTTTTTCTTTAGATCTGCAATCCTGTCTGATCTGTGTAGCACGGAGAGTTCCCATGAAGGAGCGGCCGGCACTCCCCACACAGGAGAGTTTCACTACACGGCAGGATCTCCAAGGTAACCATGACAACACCCAGTATACAAAGTCCACACTGAATCACTTAAGTTGCAGAAAATCGGCACAAACCTCCACTCAGTGAAATATGAATGGAGTTAAAACAGCCTGATGTTTAAATAAACAGCTTTGGTGATCAGTGATTTATAAGTAGGAAATTCAGAATTTTCTCATGAAATCTGAAGTTAATACTTTGTAGCCTCACCTCAGTAATCACAAATGTGATGCTGATAAACCATTGCACCCCCTAAAATGCTCACATAATCAATACATCACTGGGGCCTGTCCCTATTTCCCCTATTTGTGTGTTTTCCATACATTGTTTGCTTTTTCTTTCATTATTTTGTTAAACTGAAACTAAGAAAGGGGGATGGCAGCTATACAGTACAAGGAGGAGCAAGGAATACAAGGAACTGGAACTGTACTGTTACACCCCTAGTAGTTAAGGTGTGTGTGTGTGTGTGTGTGTGTGTGTGTGTGTGTGTGTGTGTGTGTGTGTGTGTGTGTGTGTGTGTGTGTGTGTAGGAAAGATCACCTCTCTGGACACCAGTCTATTACGAGCATCCATGAAGCCAGGCTGGGAGGACTTGGTGCGCAGGTGTATTCAGCGTTTCCACCTGCAGAACGATGGAGACATAAGCTATGCCAAACGACACCAGCAGGAAGGTCAGATTTCATATCAGTGTACTAATCATACAAAGACTGGACTTCCATGTACTAATGGTATCAGTTAAAATTTAAGAACACCTTATTATACTGTTTGTTTATTAATGATTAATTAAGTCAAAAAGGCATATTTATTATTAATAAGCAGTTGTACAATGATTACGAAATGCAACACTGACCTGTCTTTTGTTAAATAGTGAGCACATATTTTTCCATAATGTTAAAGCTCAGATGTTGCTGGTTCCTGATCTTATTATGGGTTCTACATCGGTCAGTGTTCTAACAGTCAGCTTCAACAGAGATCTGTTCAGAGCTTATTGGTATGCAATGCAGAAATGTGGACTGTTTGGAAGGCAACAGGTCACTGTTGATGATTTATAACTACTTATTAAAAGTACAAATTTTAAGGTCTCTATGATCTAATTAATAAACATTTCTCAAACACCAATTATAAATAAATGTTAGCCAACTAATGTAATAAACATAAATGAACCTGTTTCTATACCCGTAAAATGGTGTGTTCTGTGTTTTATGCAGTGCTAAGACATGGTCAGGCCTTCAGTCCAGTTTACCGATTCTCTCTGTCGGACGGCACCATCGTGTCTGCACATACTCGCAGCAAACTGGTCCGATCACCGGCCACCAACGAGCCACAGCTCTACATGTCTCTGCATATGCTCCAGAGGTACACACTCTCTTCCTGTTGTGTGTGGCACTGCTGCTTGGTGCCATATGTGTGCTTATCAGGCTTAATAGCCTCAGGGTTCCAGCACCTTTCAGTATCCTCCAGAAACAACACTTCCAACGATGATGTTGCATTAGTTTTCTTAATTTCCTTTGTCTCTCTTCATTTTGAGCAGTGTATTTTGTGTTTTTCGCATCTCTTTAATTTACAGTTCATTGGGCTTTTGCTACAGAAATCTGTTAAAAATCCTGTTTAATTGTTAAGGTAGAATAAAAATCACTGGTACTAAAAAGATCTTGTACTACTGGTTTCTATTGTTTTAACGTTTAAATATCAGTAAACATAGTTTATTACGAAAATGTCTGTAAATATTGTCATATTTTCACCATATTATGTACCTCAAATGAACACGAGTTTCTCCTGAACACTGTGTGAGCAACTGTGAAGTGGAACAATGGCAGCAGTGTTCAGCTGCCGTACCATACAGAATCTACATTAAACTCAGTGTTTCTCAAGGGGAGTGTTCAGCTTTTAAATCACAGCCTTTTCAGAGTAACTTCTCCCTCCTGTTTAGCCTTTCACACTCCCAACAAAGGCCTCTCTGTGTGTTAATATCTGCAGTGGTCTCTGTCAATTCATTGTGTATAGCTATAAGCTTTAGATCCTAAAGATTTTCAGTGAGCTGGTTCCTTTAACCTTAAAGCAATTCATCAGACTGAAAGCAGTCATTGATCTACACTGTTATATTTATTGAAATAATCATTAAATGATCATGCACTCATATTTTTACTTGCTCTGCACAATATATTCTTTCAGTATCACCACAACATGAGCAATACTCAAACTATAATAAGGGCTCACGCAAATTAATCATACTCCTTTTGCTATAACTTGGAGAATCCTCACTGCTCTCATTTTCCATGGTATTACTCATTGTCAGAAAAGTTGCAATGCTATTGAAGGCTACAGGAACAATAAATGGTTACTAAAATAGACTGATATGGGCAATATTTATTGATTTACACATAAAAAAGTATTGTCTCTCAGTATGGCATTGGGAATAATGGAACATGCCAGATCACTGGGAATAGCGGTTCCTAATGGTATCTGCCCATTAATCCTTCCCGTGCAGCTTGAATATTCACTTTAGGGGTAGGAGTGGTGTGCTGATAGTGTGTTGAATAGTATACCACACATTTTCAGTCAGACAATGTGACTGGCCATGGGATAGTATCATGTTTAAGGCAGGCTCTTGAGATGGAAGCAGTATGACTAAACAATGACTAAATGTATTCTAGATTACATAACATTTTTTTTTCTATTAATAATAATAAAATATCCGATAATGATAACATATATTGTGACAAAAAATAGTGGGACACTTACTCATTCATTCAGAATTTTTTCAGTTTTATCCTGAGGAAAAGCGTTTGTTCATGGTGCTTCTTTCAAACCAGCTCCTAATATAGTCCAATGGTACATCTTCACTTCAGTCTCAGCCACTGAACTCGGCAGTGAACTCTTTCAGCCTTTAATTTTTGTGTTTTCCCACTTGCATGCCTTTCTTTTGCCAGCAGTGAATTTTGAGGGAGGGCAGAGCAGGGTGCATTTAGATTTATCAAAGTCAATTTTACATAAAATGAGTATCATACTTAAATATTTTGTTGACAGTCTGTCTTAAAGTGAAATGACATGGAACAAAATCCATAGTGTTTTATGTAATTTTTACAAATCTGATGTGTTTTGATTCGAACGCTTTTGCAAGGTACTTTATATAAATATCTTTTTTATGTCTTTGTCTATATTCCATTACCAAGATTATGAACTGTTACTTATATAACACATTGAATTTACATACATAACAATCTAATCCAATATTGAAATTTGAGGTTTTAATGATTTGTTTGATAATTTCCTTTGATGTAGTGGTTGGTGTGGTGCAACAGGTAACAGCAGCTGTGCTACACCAATAAGAGTCCTTGGGCAAGATTCCCAACACTAGTGTAGCCCACCCATGTAACCTGAATAACCTTGTTAGTCACTCTGGATAAGCGTGTTAGCTAAATGCTGTAAATGTATATGATAAATGGCCAAATCTAATTAGAGGTGGGATATTTACACAGCTACAATTTATGTAACCAAATTTGTGACCTTTCCTGTGCTGGTCTTTTCTCCAGGGAGCAGACTGTATGTGGCCTGACCCCTGAACTGGGTGCTGGTCAATCTATGGGTAAACCCATGAACTCAATGACCTCCATGACCTCTCCAAACTCGGCCGGTTCCTCACAAGGTCAAGACAGCACCATCAGCAGCAACACCTCCACCTTCCCATCTCCTGGAGCCCCTAAAGATTTATCAGCAGTGGGTCCGGTGCAGGGTTACCGCTTTGGCTGCCCCAGCACCATGAGCCACACTGCACCTATGCAGGGTGCCACAGCTCAGGGCAGCGGGTACCCACTGAAAATGAACAGCCCCTCTCAGGGTAGCCCTGGCATGCTTTCACCCAGGCATCGTGCAAGTCCTGGCATTGCAGGGTCTCCTCGATTGCCTCCGCCTCAGTTCTCACCTGCCAACACCCTCCATTCTCCGGTGCCCATGTGCACCAGCAGTGGCAATGTAGGTGGTGCCCATGGGTATACAAGCAGCTCGCTTAATGCCCTCCAAGCACTCAGTGAATGCCACAACATAAACCTGGGCCCTGGTCTGGGCTCGCCAGACAGAAAATTGGCATCACCAGCTAACCCAGCCGGTGTCAACCCTCATCTCCTGCATAAGCTGGGAGGCTCAGAGTCATATGCAGAGCAATCTCAAGTAGAGCATGGAAGAAACATTCAGGGAGATGGCAGTGAAGAGCCAAGAGATGACAAAAGTAACCCAGATGGGGATTTGCAAAACAGGTTATCTGACAACAAAGGGCACACTAAGTTACTTCAGCTTCTGACCACTAAGACAGAGCCCATAGATTCCAACTCGCCACCCCCAGTAAGTGGAGAACTCAGATGCAAGGAACAACCTGGAGGCCCAGGAGTTCTTACCGGAGCTGCTGGCACTCATGCCACCTCACTGAAGGAGAAGCACAAGATCCTCCACCGGCTCCTCCAGAACAGCACATCTCCAGTGGACCTGGCCAAGATCACGGCAGAAGCCACAGGGAAGGAGCTGTGCCAGGACGCCTCAGGAGGGGCTGCTAATGTGGCTGAACTAGTCATCAAACAGGAGCCTGTCAGCCCCAAGAAGAAGGACAATGCCCTGCTGCGCTACCTGCTGGACAAAGACGATAACATGCTGAAGGACAAAAGTGTAAAGATGGAACCAGGCGAGATCAAGACAGAAGGTTCTAAAATGGGCGGTGTGAAGGTGGAGAAACCAGACACTGGATATGAGCAAACGGAGCAGGTGAGTGGAAATGGAACTGGTTGGGTATCTGCTGGGGGACATTTTCTGTAGATGTGCTTTGTGGCTGTATCCTTACCTGGAAGAAAATGCAATGCAACTTGGGTACAGCTACGGTACCTCAATCCAGAATTATACGAGTATCATCATTGCCCATTGTAAACTAAAGAAGCATGCATGAGACACCAAACCTGTCTTGGCTGGTTGATTGCATCTTGCCTCAGTGATTAATCAGTCATCCATTACTTTTTTTTAACTAAACTGTTTTTTAGGTGGATTTAATGGTGGCACAGCAGGACATGGTTTTACAAAATAAAAGTGTTTCCTACTGCTACCACATTCAGCCTACATCAGTACGGACCAGACATCTGGAGATCACACACACACACACACACACACACACACACACACACACACACACCCCAGATGTGATGGCTAATAGTCTCTTCCTCTTTCTCTCTCTCTCTCTCTCTCTCTCTGTAAAGTGGAGCAGAGAGCAGATTTATCTGGATGGTGGAGACCCAGATTCAGGCACTAGGCTAACAGCAGGGATATAAATGACTCAGTGGGCTGTAGAGAGAGAGGGAGAATGGGAGAGAGACACTGGGAGAAAATGAGACACACTCTCTCCTCCAGCACAGGAAGCTGAAGCTGTGGGAAACTGGCAGCCATGTTCAGAAGTGCCGCTGTGACATTTCAAAATAATAATCGTTTCAGTCGCGGCTGGCGCTGCCCTCCAGCTCTGGCACTGAGCCCCTATCGAGCCTGAAACATACACACATACACACACACCAGCCCTGTTCACACTCAAAAGAGACAGCGAAACTTGCATCTGGCCGGAAGGTTTCAGTTGTGGGGGGCAGGGAATTTGGAGTGAAGGTCAGTTCTTAATCTCAGTTCATCTGCTATGGATATCCAAAATTGTTAACGTAACATCCTACAGACTTAAAGAACTATTACGAACCATACACGGTGCAAGTGAACAGCATGACCACAGTTCTACAGAGCACTGGGAAAGTATTCATGGTGCTTCACTTTTTGCACATTTTATTTTATAGCCTTATTTCTGAACAAATTCAAATTTTCACCCTTAAAATTGTACACACAATAACCCACAATGACAAATGTTCTTTGAAATTTTTGCAAATTTATAAAAATGTATATATAATGTGCATAAGTAATCACAGCCTTTGCCATGACACTCAAAATTGAGCTCACCTACATCTTGTTTCCATTGATCATCCTTCAGATGTTTCTACAGCTTGATTGGACATCTGTGGTAAATTCAGTTGATTGGAAATCATTTGGAAAAGCACACATCTGTTCATTATGTCCTATAATAGACAGTGGATGTCAGAGAACAAACCAAGCCATGAAGTTTAAGGAATTGTCTGATCATATTAAGACAGATTTTGGGATGGGTACAGAAACTTTTCTTCTACATTGAAGGTCCTAGTCAGCACAGTGGCCTCCATCATCCATAAATGGAAGACGTTTGGAACCACAAGGACTCTGTTGGCCATCTGGCCAAACTGAGTGATGGTGGTAGGACGGCCTTAGTCAGGGAGATGACTTAGAACCCAAAGTCTGACAGAGCTCCAATGTTGTTCTGTGGATCGAGGAGAACCTTACAGAACCATTTCTGCAGCTCTCCACCAATCAGGCATCTATGGTAGAGTGGCCAGACAGAAGCCACTCCTCAGTAAACGGTACATGACAGCCCATCTGGAGTTTGCCAAAAGGCACCTAAAGGACTCTCAGACCACGAGAAAGAAAATGATCTGGACTGAATGTCACCTAACAAATACCATTCCTGCAGTGAAGCAGGTTGGTGGCAGCATCATGTTGTGGGGATGTTTTCCTACAGGAGAAACTGGGAGACAAGTCAGGGTGAAGGAAAAGGTGACTGTAGCGATATGGTGATGTAATGATAACCTTCTCCAGAGTGCTCTGTACCTGAGACTGGGATGAAGGTTTATCTTCTAACAGGACAATGACCCTAAACACACAGCCAAGATAACAAAGGAGTGGCTTCAGGACAATGCTGTATGTCCTTGAGTGGCCCAGCCAGAACCCAGACTTGAACCTGATTGAACATCTTTGGCTGGTTAATGATCTGTAGGGTTGCTGGGTTACGGTTATCGAGTTAGTGTAGTGTTCCCTCTGCACTGTAGTTCCCAGGTAAAACCCTTGAGTTCTTCTGAAAGGGCCTCCTGAGCGAGCTTCACCACAGGCCCTCTCCAGAGAGAGTGTGATTAAAGATTAGAGAGAAGGACGACAGAGAGATGCACAAGCACACAACCCCCCCCGACACACACACACACACACACACACACACACACACACTAGCAGGTTGAAATAACTGTTTCCTTTTAAGCAAAGCTTATGATCTTTCTTGGAGTGAAAATATTCAGTTTAGCACTTTCATTGTGTTCTACTTTAGCTCTTTTCTCACTTTAAACTAATTTTAGCTTCTTCTTTTTTTTACATTCCCTCTTCCAGGCCTTCAGCAGATATTTTATTGGGACATGCATGGGATTATCATTTGCCATCATACACAAAAATGAATTTAGCTTTAAGCTCCTCAAAAAAAAAATCTAGCATTTTGCTTCATAAAGTGAGCAATTTCTAGCCTCATAAATAAAAGGGTAGCTAACGTTTGTCATAAACCACAATATGGATAGTCTTGAGCTTTGTGTACAAAATTGTAGTTAACATACAAGCTTCATAAAAAGCAAAAGAGTCTCTCTCTCTCTCTCTCTCTCTCTCTCTCCTTCCCTCTAAATTATTGATGAGGGAGAAATCAGAGCAGGGTTTGTGATCACTGGTGCATGCGTGTGCAGGTTATACTCTATGAACTGGTTTGATTGGGAAAAATGTATTCAGTGAAACATTGTTGTGCCCCCCCCCATTCTGTAGTGTTGCCTTGAGCTACTGTGCTGTGTAGCTAACAAGTAGTGAAAAATTATAATGACTTAACATGATGCTCACTGCAGGCCTGAACTTAGGGGTGAGAAGAGGAATAGAAACACATCAGAGGGAGAGGTATAGAAATGCAGAGGGGGAAGGGGCTATAGAAATGAAGGTGAAAGAGGGACATAAATGAAAGGGACAGAGTAAAATGAGCCAGAGAGGGAAAGAGTGTGAGTGAGTGTTATGAGGTGTGCATTAATAGTTGATGAGTATGAGCTGCTGAGACTTATTAATTTTCTGTTCTGTAATAGAGCTGTCATGAGTGCTGCCCCCTGGTGTCAGAACATAGATTCACTGTATAAAACTGAAAGTTTTTATGGTTAAGGTCTGGTATGTTTTTAGTGAATGCCGCTTTCTGTATCAATCTGTAATTGTAGCTAGTCAATACTTTTCAATACTTTCAGCCCTGACGGCACAAATAATGATCGTTAATTGGGGTGAGCTGCAATAAATAATGTGTTTCTGGTTGACTGGAGCAGAGAATATTTATTTAATTGTAATTACAAGAAAAAACACCAAATAGGTGTATAATTGTAATTGAGTGAAACTAATAGTATGATTGGCTGAGACAAGTGTAGTTCACTGAGACTGGCTGCAACAAATGTAACAGTTTGTGATTAATGATCAATTTTTTATTGGTTATACTAAATAATGCAATAAACTGTGATTGATGGAAACACATAATGAGTACTTGTCATTGAACCACATAATGCAATTAATTATGTTACTGAAATAAGCAATATGATTCTGATGATAGAAAAAAGTGATTGTGATCAATACAATAGTGGTGATTGTGACTGAAAAAATAAGTGGTTATTGCAATTGAAGTTGTGATGAATTGCAATTAGAAAAAGTGGTGATTGTGATTGAAATAAGTAGTGATTGCGATAGGAATAAGTGTTGCGATTAAGATTCAAATAATTGAGGCAATTGGGGTTGAAATAAGTGATTGTGATTTGTAATAAATAATCCAATTAATTGTGGTAGAAATAAGTAATGTGATTCTGATTGGAATAAGTGAAGTGGTTAATTGTGATAGGAATAAGTGGCAATTGTGATTATGATAGTGAGGTGCTTATTTGTGGTTGAAATAAGTGATGGTGTGAGGGAAATAGGTATTGCAATTAATTGTGATTGAAAGAAGTGAAGCAATTGAATCTGATGTGATTCTGATTGGAATAAGTGATGAATTGTGGTTGAAATAAATGATGAGATTAATTGTGATTCACATAAGTAGTGGAAATAATGTCATTAATTGTGACAATTGGGATTGAGAAGTAGTGATTGTTGGTAATAATGCAATTAATTGTGGTTGAAAAGTGGTGGTGTGATGGAAATAAGTATTGTGATTAATTGTGATTCAAATAAGTGGTTTTGTGGTGGAAATATCTCAATAATTGTGATTATAATTAGTGATTGTGAATGAAAAAAGTGATACAAAAAAGCAATGAAAAGAATTGTTATTGAAGTGGTCTGATGGAAATATGGAATGTCTTTCATTGTGATTGAAATAAGTGCTCCAATTAATTGTGAATAAAGTAAGTAATTTGATTGAAATAAATGATTGTGAATGAAACGTGATTAATTGTGATTGAAAAGTGATGCGAATCATTGTGATACGATTCTGTTTGAGTCAAGTGTGATTGAGATGTGGTTACTGATTGAAATAAGTGAAGTGATTGTGAATAAGTGATGTGATTAATCAAATATTTGTTATTTGTTACTTATAAGTGGCAATTGTGATTGAGAAGTAGTGATTGGGATACGAATATATGTGGTGCACTTAATTGTGGTTGTTGATTGCAAATGTTTAAATGAGGCCAGATGTTTGTATATAAATGTAAATTAAAGTGTAAAGTTTATTTTTACTGCTGCTCACACAGGACTACAGGCTCTAGTGTTTCATCAGTTTTAGTTTAGCTCCAGTGTTACACTTATATATGAGCTCACTGTGTTGTATGGAGTCAAGCTGCGTTCTGACCTGCGCGTGTGTGTGCGCGCGCACGCATGCATTCATTTCAGATATGTTAACTTCAAAGTCGTGTGTTGGCCTTTAAAACTGATCCACAGCGAATGGAGGGATATTCAGCCTCCTTTAACTCAGTGTGAAGTGGTGACCTAGAGAGTGTGTGTGTGTGTGTGTGTTTCAGCGGGAGTGTGTTGGTACTGAGATATAAATCCTGGGTTTTCAGACCCCTGTACAATATCACTATAGATTCAGCAGGAAACCAAACAGTTGGTCATGATGTGTATGTGATCAGATTTAATGGGTTCTCTGGCATTTCTGTTAAAGCCGTAGTTTGCCCAAATATCAGGTTTCCCGCAGTTTCCAACAGTTAATATTGATTAATCATGCAAACTAATATGATTCATTGTAGTTAATATCAACTAATGTAGTTCTTTATATTTAACTTTACAAATCAATCCAAGTAATAGTGATTAACTACACACGCTAATGCAGTTAAATCTGACTAATTTAAAGTAATATGGAGGAGGATGGAAGAAGGATAGGACCCTTTTGTAAGTCTTCCAAGTCTCTTCCCTTGCCAAGGTTTATTGCTGGATTTCTTTAATGTCCTTGTGACATCAGGTCGTAAAAATGCATTATACAAACAGATTACCTTGGTTTGATTAATCATTATGAACTGTGCCCATGACGTTGGCCTCTTATCTGTAGGATTCTCAGTCTAATTTTCAGTTGACCCTTGTGGTTATGTACCTTCTAATGCCTGTATCTGCTGCAATTTAATAAGGAAGGGTTATTGAATATATTGACTTGTTTTTTTAATATTAAAGATCTTGGTCAATTTTTGTGTGTGTGCAGTCGAGTGAGCTGGATGACATCTTGGATGACCTGCAGAGTGCTCAGCCAGGCCTGTTCTCCGAGAGCCGCCCTGTTTCTCTGCCCGCTGCAGTGGACAAGCAGTCCATCATCAATGACATCCTGCAGATCACCGGGGAGGGAGGAGCCCCACAACAGCAGAGAGCCATGCATGCCATGGGACAGCAGAGTGAGACACATACCTACAAAAGCACACACAGCCAAATAAAAAAACTGTGGTTGTAATGGGGAAGCCTCACATTCAGAAATATAAACTGATATCCATGTGTGAATGTTAGTCTCATCTCTCTGCTATCTGTCTTACAGAAGGTATATTGTTTGTTTACATAGCAGGGATTATGTTTTTTTGCATATACCTTCAATAAATGAGTGTATGGATTTGTGAAATCGCTCAAACTGCAAGAAAGAAACCAAAATGTCTCAAAAAAATTTTGGGCAGTTCATGAGGTATCCCACTGCCTCAAACATTGCCAATTAGACAGTGCGAGGTTAAGCATAAATTAACCATAAAGCTGAAATAAAGTCAGCAACTGCTGCATCAGTTTTCAAAACAAGCTACATTTGCACATTGTAGACTTTAGAAGACAAATTCATGCATTTACATGCCTTCCAGTATTTGGTTGTTTGACAGATGCAAAGATTGTCTAAGCTGTGTGCAACTAAAAATGTGGCGCAATTCTCATAGGCTGATTAAGGTCTTAGTTTATGTGTAGCCTAAATAAAACATGTGCTCCATGCCAATGTTAGCTGCACTACTCAGTAGTCTTGAATATGTAGACTCTTGAATCGCTTCAGGGCATCACCAGGCTGCGCAGAGACCCAGGCTCAGCCCATGAGGGGTTTTGTTCAACCAAAGCATGCTCAAACACGGTCACAGTGGGAGATAGAGAAGCACTTTAGCAGAGAGGAGGAGTGTGTTGGGATAAACATTGTCAGAAATAAAGAATCCATCGTCCTAATGAAAAATGCTTTTTTTTTTTTTTTAATATATATTGATGCGTAAATAAATATGGAGTATCCTGTAGGGAACATGTTATACAGCCCCTACAGTTTCAGTGGAGCAAAAATTAACCAGTCACTGACTGCAAGTTCTCCTACATAGAAAGATGAGAGAGGTCTATAATTTTCATCGTAGGTTCACTTCACCTCTGACAAAAAGAATTTATTTGTAAATTATGGTGGAAAATAAGTATTTGGTCAGTAACATACTCAGTATTTTGTAACATAACGTTTGTTGTCAACGACAGAGGTCAAACGTTTCCTGTAAGTCTTCACCAGGTTTGCACACACTATAGTTGCTATTTTGGTCCATTCCTCCATGCAGATCTCCTCAAGAGCAGTGATGTTTTGGGGCTGTCACTGGACAACACGGACTTTCAACTCCTTCAACAAATTTTCTGTGGGGGCGGGGTCTGGAGACTGGCTAGGCCACCCCAGGACCTTAATGCTTTTTATGGCGCCGACCCTTCATTGTGGTGTGTTTGTGATCATTATCATGCTGGAAGACCCAGCCACGTTCCATCTTCAGTGCTCTCTCTAATGGAAAGAGGTTTTGGCTTAAAATCTCATGATACATGGCCCTGCTTATTCTTCCCTTAGCATGGATCAGTCACTTTGCAGAAAAATGGCCCCAAAACACCACTTTCCACCACTATTCTTCACAGTAGGTATGGTGTTCTTTGGATGCAACTCAGCATTCTTCTTCCTTCAAATACAAGGACGTGTTGAGTTTTTATCAGAAAGTTCTATTGGTTTCATCTGATCACATGATATTCTGCCAATCCTTCTGGATCATAAATATGCTCTCTGGCACACGTCAGATGGGCCCGGACATGTACTGTCTTAAGCAGGGGGACATGCTTGGCACTGCAGGATTTGAGTTCCTCTCCGCGTAGTGTGTTACTGATATTAGCCTTTGTTACTTTGGTCCCAGCTCTCTGCAGGTCATTCATCAGGTCCCTCTGTGTAGTTCTGGGATTTTTGCTTACCATTCTTATGATCATTTTGACCCCATGGGATAAGATCTTGCGTGGGACCCCAGATTGAGGGAGATTATCAGTGGTCCTTAATGTCTTCTATTTTCTTACATTTGCTCCCACAGTTGATTTATTCACACCAACCTGCTTGCCTATTGTAGATACACTCCTCCCAGCCTGGTGCAGGTCTACAATTTTCTTCCTGGTGTCCTTCGACAGCTCTTTGGTCAAGGCTGTGGCTGTGGACACGTGTCTTTTATACAGATAACGAGGTCAAACAGGTGTCGTTAATTCAGGTAACAAGTGGCAGACAGAAGAGCTTCTTAAAGAAGTTGTTATAGGTCTGTGAGAGCCAGAAATCTTTCTTGTTTGTGGGCGACCAAATACTTATTTCCCAGCATAATTTACAAATAAATTCTTTAAAATCCTACAATGTGATTTCCTGGATTTGTTTTATCAATTTGTCTCTCTTAGTTGAAGTGAACCTGTGATATAAATTACAGACCTCTCTCATCTTTATAAGTAGGAGAACTTGCACAATTAGTCAATGACTAAATTTTTTGCCCCACTGTACATAGTCAGTCTGTACAGCGACCATTAACAACGTAGTATTCTTATATGGATGTAAACAGTTACTGTTCATCATTTTATTAATATGCATGACCAAAACTGGATCAGTTTAACTTTTATGCAGTTTCAGCCACAGCTCTCTGACTACTGTGTTTCCCTGTTAAGACTTCATTGGTCCAAGACACCCAGGTCGTACCCCTCCTGGACGGAGCGTTTCTCTGGATATGAACATGGCCAAGGGTTCACCGGGTCAGTACCCACTGATGAGGAACTCCAGCCCGTATTCCCTGATACAGCAGCAAGGCATGTTGGGAAATCAAGGGGTCATGGCCAACCAGCCCAACATGACTGGTGAGAGGATCTCAGCATTTAACACTGTAGATAGAGATTCTTAAAATGATTTAATTTAATAAATCATCTCCCTCTCCCTCCCTCTCTCTCTCTCTCTCTCACTCACTCATTCACTCACTCAGTCATGAGCAGTGCTGGTGGACGTGCAGGCTTGCAACAGGATGTGTGGGTGTCTCAAGGGTCTGGTGTAGTCAGCAGTTCAGCATCCCCTGCAGTTCCTTCCAATCAGCCCCTCCAGCAGGGGGCGCTGCAGGGCCGCATTGCTCAAAATGCCAACTCCAACATGGTCATGAGAGCCAGTGGACAACCAGGACCCCGAGCCATGCTGCAGGGTCAAATGATGCCCAATGGTACGTATCACTACTAAAGACACATGCACAATCACATACATATGATTAAAGATTGAGTGTAATAAAAATAATTAAGTTCAGGGACATCAGTTTAACATGCATAATTGTTTCACTTTTTTGTAGAATTGCATACGAAATTAGAAATGACAGCCTGTTTACATTTATTTAGGAATATTTTAGTGAAAATGTCAAAAAACAAGACCGATCTCTGACCCTACATGCTGTTAGTCAGCGAAAGCATGTTTGATATCTGATGTGTGCTTCTTTAGTTTACAATAGAAGATTCTAGGCCTGCTATGCCAAAGAATCTCTGCAAGCACACAACTAATTTATTTATTTTTTTTTCAAATCATCTGTCAAATAATGTAGAAAAGTTAAATTAAACTAATGCTTGAATAAACCTAAATAAAGTATTTAAGCTAAAATGTACTGATAACTCAAAACGGCTGCCTCAAAATTTATTATTATGTAGGGAATTTCTCCTCCACATTTAATACATCCACACATTGTGAAACACACGCACACACATACATGCACACACGCAGAGGTTTGTGTTTATAGGCTGAAATCAGTCACATCATGTTCTAAACAAGGAGTGCTTAACCTTTTCCACCTCACAGCACACCTGTCTATAACTAGAAAGCAAAACTCATCTTTACATGTGAAATAATTTTTCTTTTATTTCTCAAGGGCCGACACTCCTGATGTGAGAATTACAGCTTGAGAAGTGGCTTAAAAATAGCATGCCTTGTCAAATGTATTAAATGTATCTCACAAACACAAAAATTTATTACTGACATCAGTTGACACATCTTCTAGTTACAAAATGTGAAGTACTTTAATTCTGCCTATAACTTGTCTCTTTATGTCTGATTACGTACAGTGGGGAAAATAAGTATTTAGTCAGTCACCAATTGTGCAAGTTCTCCCACTTAAAAAGATGAGAGAGGCCTGTAATTGACATCATAGGTAGACTTCAACTATGAGAGACAAAATGTGAAAAAAAAATTGAGAAAATCATTTTGTCTGACTTTTAAAGAATTTATTTGCAAATAATGGTGGAAAATAAGTATTTGGTCACCTTCAAACAAGCAAGATTTCTGGCTGTCACAGACCTGTAACTTCTTTTTTAAGAGGCTCCTCTTTCCCCCACTCATTACCTGTATTAATGGCACCTGTTTGAAGTCGTTAACAGTGTAAAAGACACCTGCCCACAACCTCAAACAGTCACACTCCAAACTCCACTATGGTGAAGACGAAAGAGCTGTCGGAGGACACCAGAAACCGAATTGTAGACCTGCACCAGGCTGGGAAGATTGAATCTGCAATAGGCAAGCAGCTTGGTGTGAAGAAATCTACTGTGGGAGCAATAATTAGAAAATGGAAGACCTACAAGACCACTACTAATCTCCCTCGATCTGGGGCTCCATGCAAGATCTCAGCCCGTGGGGTCAAAATGATCACAAGAACGGTGAGGAAAAATCCCAGAACCACAAGGGGGGATCTAGTGAATGACCTGCAGAAAGCTGGGACCAACGTTACAAAGGCTACCATCAGCAACACACTACGACGCCAGGGACTCAGATCTTGCAGTGCCAGACGTGTCCCCCTGCTTAAGCCAGTCCATATCCAGGCACGTCTGAAGTTTGCTAGAGAGCATTTGGATGTTCCAGAAGAGTATTGGGAGAATGTCATATGGTCAGATGAAACCAAAGTAGAACTATTTGGTAAAAACACAACTCGTCGTGTTTGGAGGACAGTGAATGCGGAGTTGCATCCAAAGAACACCATACCAACTGTGAAGCATGGGGGTGGCAACATCATGCTTTGGGGCTGTTTCTCTGCAAAGGGAACAGGACGACTGGTCCGTGTACATGAAAGAATGAATGGGGCCATGTATTGTGAGATTTTGGGTGCAAACCTCCTTCCATCAGCAAGGGCAATGAAGATGAAACGTGGCTGGGTCTTTCAGCATGACAATGATCCCAAGCACATTGCCAGGGCAACAAAGGAGTGGCTTCGTAAGAAACATTTCAAAGTCCTGGAGTGGCCTAGCCAGTCTCCCGATCTCAACCCCATCGAAAACCTTTGGAGGGAGTTAAAAGTCCATGTTGCCCGCCGACAGCCCCAAAACATCACTGCTCTAGAGGAGATCGGCATGGAGGAATGGGCCAACATACCAGCAACAGTGTGTGCCAACCTTGTGAAGACTTACAGAAAACGTTTGACCTCTGTCATTGCCAACAGAGGATATACAACAAAGTATTGAGATGAACTTTTGTTATTGACCAAATACTTATTTTCCACCATTATTTGCAAATAAATTCTTTAAAAGTCAGACAAAATGATTTTCTCAATTTTTTTTTCACATTTTGTCTCTCATAGTTGAGGTCTACCTATGATGTCAATTAATGGCCTCTCTCATCTTTTTAAGTGGGAGAACTTGCACAATTGGTGACTGACTAAATACTTGGCTACTTTTTTTAGATATTGATATTAAAAGGAAATTTGCTAATTAGTTTATCCTGCTGTTGTTGGAGGTCTCTACAGTCTAGGGAGGGTTTAATACTAGGTTTGGGGGCACTGCTGTGAGGATCTGAACTGAAGTGTGGGCTGCATACATTCTCTTTTGCATAAAAGTCTAATACTATTTAAATATTTTGGTGAAAACTTACTACCCCAGAAATATTGTGTGTTGGTCATGTTTTCTTAAAGACACGAAACACATATTAGTTTTTTACGGGACTGGACAGACGCATTATTTTGCAAGGTTGTCCTTTAAGGGTTGAAGAGAGTAGGTGTGTCCAAACGTATTACTGGTACTTGCACATGACTATTTTGTTCCTGAGGAACAGTGTCAGCATTTTTTTTAAAGAAACTTCTACATCTCTGGTTTGCCAATTGCCTGTGTTGCATTACTTCTTTAATACTTTATTATTTCTGCTTTTCTATGAATAATTAAATAACCATTAGAGAGTGCCTCACAGGCCACTGGTGGTCCCCGGCCCACAGGTTCAGAATCCTGTCCTGATTGATCCTACTTACAACCTGTAATCCTGAACTGAACTTGCCACAGAGTGAGTAAAGGGTGCAGCATAAGTTGTCAGGGTTAGATTGATTGGTATTTAAAGATTATGGCTTATCACGTGTTTCTGTTTTGTAAGACAGATGTGAGGAATGTATTTTCAGTGAATTTATGATCTCCTAGAGCAGATCCTACTTGACACATTGATAAGCATTTCTGTGTCTGTTTATCCATATTTGTGTGTCCTGTTTCTCCTCCAGCCCAGTCTAACATGGATATGGACATGAGCCTGGCAGGCCCCCCGTTTCCCCAGCAACAGCAGCAGGCTCCGCCCAATCAGACGGCTCCATGGCCGGACAGCATGATGCCCATAGAGCAGCTGCCCTTTGGGAACCAGAGCAGGTAAACAGCTTCATTACTGTCACTACTGCTGCTGCCAGCCCACTGCATTACAGTGGACCCCCCCCCACTGTCTGAGTGCGCCTACACACACACACACACACCTGCTGATTTTTTCAGTGGGTACACACTGTACAGAAAACAAGCTTGTTTTAGTGTATTTGCATTCTAGTGTAAAAGCATTCCATAGTTAGGTTGTAGCTTATGTGCAGGTATATAGACATACATTTGGAACATTTTGGTTAATATTTTACATTTTGTTTTTCTACTTAGACCTGTTTACAGTGCCCCTCAGGAGGATGTTCTGTGTCCACCTGAGGGCCCGTCTGATGAGGGTGCACTGCTTAATCAGCTCTACACAGCACTGAAAGACTTTGATGGTCTGGAAGAGATTGACCGTGCACTGGGCATTCCTGCATTAGTGGGACAGGTATAGTACCATTTCTCTACCCCTGCTGCCCTGCCCTGGACCTGCTGGCCCATCTTTTCTTCAAAGCAGAACTGTCTACTAATCTAACTGTTTAACTATTTGTCTCTTTGTCTATCTCTGACTGTTTGACTGAAAGTTTGTGTGTTGCGAGTAGTCAGTAATTCGGACAGCCACTATGTCTCCTGACCTGTCCTGAATTTTCACCTCATTCTGTGCTCTAGACTGGGCTCAGACTGTCAAAAAATGCACTCAACTCCTATTCTGTGTGTTCTCAGAGTGGCCCTGTAGAACCTGATCAGTTCTCCAGTCAGGATCCCAGCCTGTTAATGGATCAGAAGCCCTCCATGTTCGCCCAGCAGCAGTATGGCCCGCCACAGCCCCATATGGCTCAGGGTGGTTACCCCCCTTTACAGGACCCCACTGGCTTTCACAACATGGCCGGCCCCTTGGGACAGCGACCTGGATTCCCCATGATCCGTATGCCTACCCGCCCTGGCTTACGGCCCACCGGAGTTATCCCAAATCAACCGAATGCACTCAGACTGCAGCTGCAGCATCGACTACAGGCACAACAGGTACCTTCTCACCCTCTTCAAGTTCTAGTACAGTTCTAAATGTTACTCATTACTTCAGTAGTTTTCCAAACTGTTAGTTTAGTCATTCTACTCAAATTGTTTTTGAAAAGCTATATTTATTTTTACTGCTATTTACACTTTCTGACAAAAAGGGCATTTGGAGACTGCACATCTGTCTTTCCATTCCTTGTCTTTGGAAAGGTTATGCAGTGTTAATACAATGCAGTGTGGGACTGACTGTCCCCTGCTGGATTTTTATGGAACTGCTGTTTGACCTTGTTTTGAGTTTTATTGTTTCCAGCTCTGATTTTTATGATTTATTTGTTGACCATATTTTGTCTCTCTTACTGTTGAGTGAGCTCATTTTATTCTAGGTGGAAAACAAGCATTTTAATCAGTGAAGTAATGCAGAATGTATGTTTTAAAATTCATACGTTTAGCTAATTTGGGTACAGACCAAAGTCCCATTTGCAGCAGTGCAGCATAGAAACATAAATCATTCTGAACTTCTGGAGCACAGAAAGCTCACCACCTGAATCCTGTGATATGAAGGTGTATTTGCTTGAACATTCTGTGTGTGTGAGCGAGATATAAATTGGCATATATATGATAAGGTTCTGCAGGAACATTCTGGATACAGTGTTTTCATTATCATTATCCTAGGTTGTGATCTTCAGAATTAACTTAATGTAAATATTACACTCAGTATTTTTCCATACCTAATACCCATCTATAACCAAAATCCTTCCATTCCCAAAATCCATCTATACCACATACCTTTCCACATACACAATACCCATCTATACCCATACCTTTCTATTACCCATACATTTCTAAACCCATCTTTAGCCAATAACAATCTAAACCCATACCATTCCATACCTAATAGCCATTTATACCCAATAACCTTCTATACACAGTACCTTCCCATACCTAATATCTTTTCACACCCATACCTGTCTATACCCACTATCATTCAACACCCACTCACATCAATATATAGCCACTACCTTCCCATAACTAGTGACCATATTTGTAATTAATAGCTATCCATGCCTTCTGTGTAGATACCAATACCCATACCCTGGGCCCATTTATGTTCATATTTAATGCCATTTATATTCCAATTCATACCCATTTGTATCTATCCCCAGCCATACCTGAACACATTACAGTGAACGATTGATGATTCTTGGGCATAAACACATGCAACAATCTTCACTGAATCAAGTTCGCAGCCATGTACCTCTCATGGTTTTTCAAGTACAGACTATATCTAATTATTTTTTATTGTCTTCATCTCAGTTATGTTTCACAGCTGATTTTATCAGTGTTTATCCTGTAAGAAATTCATTCACTCCAGCATGTGTATTAGCATGTACTTGGTTCAGCTCAGATGGGCACCTTTTACTAAAATCCAGACAAATACTTTGTCTGAAATACTCAAATACTTACTCTGTTTCCCACTTTCTTCTCTCTCTCTCTGTCTCTCTCTGTCTCTCTCTGTCTCTCTCTGTCTCTCTCTCTCTCTCTCTCTGTCTCTCTCTNTTCATGAAAACTGACACCCGGCAAGAAAAACTTGAACCCTGCCGTTTTTTTATTTGAAGAACAAAAGAAACTAGCATGCACAATCTGACATAGATGCAAGTTCACGCCTCACTGCATACACAAACAAACATAAAATAGAAACCACACGTTTACACATTAATCTCACATATACCAAACAGATGGATGACACTCAAACTGTGTTTCTTAAATTCAGCCACTGCAAGCCTTTGTGGAGCTGGTACACTCACACAAACATGATAAGAGCCAGCCTGAATTCTCAGAATTATACTCCACACACAGTGTGAATGAACAGTGACCATATCTAGCCAACACGATACACACACATGCACATGCAGACACAACATAACGATAGTTGTTTCTGTGGAAGTCGTATTATCAGAACTTTGTGTAATAGACTTCCCTTTTCTATTACATTTGTCATATGTATGCATTTGTAACAAAGTACCCCATATTATGTACACTGGCATGTAAATGTTTGGGCACTCCTGGTCAAACAATTAAGCAAACTGAAGATGAAATCATCTCCAAAATGCATACTTTTTAAAGACAAAAGACAGTTTTCAGTATTTTGTTCAGTATTTTAAACAATACCAGTGTATTATCTTGCTTTTGTTTTCAATTTTAGACTGAAAATGAAAGGGAACCTTGCAAAACTATGGGAACCCTAGGAGATTGAACATATGACTTTGACCGAGGTCTCTTAATCAGCCTGTTAGGGTAATGGCTTGTTTAAATTCATCATTAGGAAAGGCCAGGATGATGTAAATTGATGTGATTTAAAGCTTTATAAATACAGACTCCTTTAATCTTGTCCCAAAAATAGTAGCCATGGGTTCTTATAAGCAGCTGTCTAGCAGTCTGAAAATATAAACAAAGCAGGAAAAGGCTATAAGACGACAGTGTTTTCAGAGTGTCATTTCCTCAGTTTGAAATGTAATTAAGAAATGGCAGTTAAAAGGAACAGTGGAGGTCAAGATAAGGAATGGAAGACCATGAAACATTTTAGAGACAGCTGCTCATAGGAAAAGCAAGTCAACCCCCACTTGACTGCCAGAGATTTACAGGAAGATTCAGCCGACTCTGGATCTGTGGTACGTTGTTCTGTTCATTGACACCTGCTCAAACACTGCCTTCATGAAACATCAGTCATCAGAATTCAGCATCAAACATTTGCAAAAGAACAAGCCTAATGCTTTTTGGAAACAAGTTCTGTTGACCAATGAGGTTAAAATAGAACTCTGTATGTTTGGAGAAAAAAGGGCACCGAATGTCGAGAAAAGAACACAAACAAACTTTCCAACCATTAAGCATGGGGGTGGCTCAATCAGTCTTTGGGGTTGTGTTGCAGCCAGCGGCATGGGGAACATTTCATAAGTAGAGGGAAGAATGGATTCAATGAAATTCAAGACAGTTCTGCATATAATACACCACCATCTGTAATAAAGCTAAAGCTGGATAGAGGATCCATTCTTCCCTCCCATTCTTTTTTTCTCCAAATACACCTCATTGCAGCCAAAAAGTTTTATTTTAACCTCATCGGATCACAGGACTCGTTTCCAAACTGCATCGGGCTTGTTTAGATGCAAACTTTTGATGCTGAATTTTGTGATGGATGCAGGAGAGGTTTTCTTGTTATGAAGTAGAGCAATGTACTCCAACTCCTGTTAAATCGTCTTGCAGGCCTTTTACAGTCAAGCGGGGGTTCTGATTTCCCTTTCCAGCAATTCTATATTTTGAATTGGACAAAACCAAAAATAATACACTGGTATTGCTTGAAATGTTAAAAAAAAATGATTTCATCTTTAACTTTATGCCTCTTGGAGTCTTGTGTACAGTGTCCTGTGAGCACTGATGAAGGGCTTGAGGATGACGAACAGAAACTGTGCAGAAACAGATGAACGTCTGTCTCTGACTTCCTCAAGTTGAATCAAATAGGTAGGAGTGCTTAATAGAGTAGACAGTGAGTGGACCCAGTATTTAAAGACTCCAGCAGCCCTGCTGTGTCTGATCCACTCATATCAGCGTAACACTAACATTAACATACCACCACCATGTCAGTGTCACTGCAGTGCTGGGAATGACCCACCAACCACATAGTACATGCCCTGCAATGGTCCTAACTATATAAGACTATATAAAGGTATATTAGTAACAGACAGGAAGTGGAAATTTGCCTGCAGGTTTTACTTTTTGTTTGTAGTTGGCTCAGGTTTTGTTGTTTACACTCTCATACCTATGAACATAAGGACCTGCTACTGCATGCAAATCACAAACGTGCACAAGCGCACACACACACACACACACACACACACATCAAATGTACTCTTGATTAAGCTCACAAATGGTATGATAATGAGCTGTTAGCTTTAATCAGCAGTGTTAGAGCAGGACTGGATACAGTACGCCCACATCTGCTCACATCACTTGATATGAGCAGAGATTGCTTTGTTTTGTGTGAAAGTGTGAAAAACTTAGTGTTCCCTTTCGATGGGAATCCACTGCATTATAATTACATGGTCTCATGCATCACTCACTCACACACACACACACACACACACACACACTTTCATTTCTCTAAACAGTTGGTGTCTGTGGAAAGCTGATGTGTGTCATGTGTTTTCTGTGGTGGCCAAGGCACGTGAATATCAGCCGTTGTGATGGTGTGTGTGTGTGAACAAAAGACAGGTCAGGTTTTAAAATGTCACATTTAATTAGAATTCCTTCACCATCGTGTCTAACTGGACACCAAAGATGGCCACCTGCTGGTCACTCACTGACACTGCATCTGTTTGTCCACTATTGCTGTCTGAGTTTAATCTGTTTTATCATTTTCAATTTGTAACATCTATCTGTGGTATATATTGATTAGTTATTAATTTTGCCTTAATTTCACACTTCTATCACTCTTTATTTCTTCTCTCACTGTCTTTATTTGTGACGTTTCTGCATTTGACTATGTTATTATTTCTCTCTCTCTCTCTCTCTCTCTCTCTCTCTCTCTCTCTCTCTCTCTCTCTCTCACAGAATCGTCAGCCTATGATGAATCAGATGAGTGGAGTGTCAAACATGAACCTACCTCTAAGACCTAATGTTCCTAATCAGGTGTGTATTAAATCAAGGGGCAAAAACTAACAAATAAAGTACTTTTTCTATGACAAAAACAGCTCTTAATAATTCTCAGCCATGAACTTGAATGTGTTCGAACCATTTTTCCTTTAAAATGAGATGCAGTCCATGGATTTTGAATGGTACTTTGGGAATAAGAGTAGCAATAGTGTTTTGAATTAGAATCACATTCTGATCGCCCATGCAGCACGTCCACCCATATCCACAAGGCCCGTACCCATGCATTAGTGTAGTTCATTTTTTTTTGAGGAGTACTGTGGAAATAGTTTCAAAGTTTTTGTTTCAATTACTTTCACAGGGGACCATAAATGCTCAGATGTTGGCACAGCGGCAGCGGGAGATGCTCAGTAATCACCTTCGGCAGCGGCAGCTGGACCAGCAGCGTATACAGCATCAGCAGCAGCAACAGCGCAGCATGGCCATGCGAACCCCTGGCCTCAACATGCCCCCCAACTTGCCGGCTGGCACTGGAGGTCTGCCTGGGGCGCTCAGTAACCCGAGGATACCTCAATCCAGTGGCCAGCAGTTCCCCTACACACCCAGCTACGGTACCGGCCTGGCCTCTCCTCCGCCCTCCACCAGCCCCTTCTCCCCCGCGTCCCCCAACCTGCCCGCCCCCCAGCTCCTGCCCCACGCCCCCTTGCATGGCTCCCAGATGACTCTTGCTAACCAGGGCATTCTGGGCAGCGTGGGTGGACAGTTCGGGCCTGTTATGAGCCCCCAAATGCAGCACAGTGCCTTTCAGTTTCCCAGCCCAGGTATACACTGCCTGATCTTTCTCTCTGTCTGTATGTCTGCTTATACACATGCATACACACACTCACAGTCTCAGGTTATACTTTATTTTTGTAACAAATGTGCTCATGCGATTGTAAAAAACAGAGTTGTTCACACTCATGGGTCTGTAACCCAATTTGAACACAGTTCAGGGCTGCCTTAAGTCTGTGTAACAAAATTCAGTATTTCTATAATACCAACTGAGGTAGACTGCCTGCTGAGCAGTCCCCTGTAGTCAGAATGAAATTGTATTTCAGAAATTAGATAAGCTTTATTCAGAGCCTACAAACATGGGCAAGACTGACAAAAAGTCAGCAAAAAGTCTCATCAGCATCTAATAATAAAAAGAATCATAGTGTATTTCAAACCACATTCTGAAGCCTACTGTCATGCTCAGTCTTTTTGCCAAATTTATTTTGTTCATCACAGAACAGCAAGCCTGTTATGATAATTTGGATCAAGGTGATCAGTTCAGATTAAGCCAGCCCTTGGGTAAATAACTTTCAGGCTAATAAGCAATGCAATCAGATTATTATTCAGAATAAAATGTTTGTATGTACAGCAGTTTAATTAAGGCCATATGGAGGTTTATGAATGGTTTTGTACTTTATTAAGGGTTAATCATTACAGATAATTAAGCAGTTATATTTCTAAAACTGCAACAATGACTTGTCACTTACTCATACTCACATATACTGTTAAATCTAGGATATTACCATATAGTATGGTTCTGATCTCACTGCTTAGAAAATCAGGTCACTGCTGCCCTTTTATTCATTGTTTATTTCTACAGCATATTGTATACCTCCCATATTTTATAAGACCAATCAGACAGCTTTACCCAAAAAGAAGAGTGTGTGTATATATAAAGTTTAATTTGAATATAGTTTACAGCTAAATATTTTAACACTTCCATTGGTGTTCTACATTTTAGCCCACTGGGGGGCAGCAGCACTTTAAAAAAACCTGTACCTTATGGACACTGTTGTTAAATAAAAGGGTTCTCAAAGGGTCCTTTAATAAAGGCAGTGTTTCTATATAGGACAATGACAACTCATGCGAATGTTTCTGCTCTAAGGTGGAAAATATGTTAGAAATGGTTCATATATACCATATATGGTATAAATGATAGACATATAATGTAATAAATGAACACAAAAAGTGTTTCAGAGTTTTTATGGTTCAGAGAAATCTAATATTTCTATGGTTCATGAAACACTTTCAGCATTTTACTTTGTATGTTGTCTGGTGGATTTGACTATATAATAATTAAATGCTAGATTTTAGGACAGATGGAGATGTGGGAAGGTTTATAAGGAGGCTGGCTGTGGCGTTTATACCAGGGCATAAAATACTGTGGAACATTTATACTATGAAATATTTTTGAAATTGAGTACAGAGATATTTTTTCTGGTTTAATGAAGAGAACATGTTCATTCATTTTTTGCCTCCCTGAGAGTTTGGTAAAGGCATAAAAGCAAGTTATTACTCATTAGGTTCTTTCATTTAAAAATACCAATTCTTTTAAATCCTTCTATACATACATGTGTAAATGTGGATACTTTGGGGGCTGTAGAATTTAGCTCTTTATAAATTAATAATACAGAAAATGAACATCTAAAAATGAGTAATGAAAAGAGTTCAGATTAAAGATGGAATAATAATCATTAGAAATAGAGCTTTAGGTTTACTGTGTGTGTCTGTGTGTGTGTAATTCATTATACATGCTAATCCTGTATTTATGTGCACTGTGTTCGTGCTTCTGATTGGCTAACTGTATCTAATGAAAGCTGTGCTGTTGATTTTTAAAGCAGTGACATAGACCCCTGCCCCCTGCTGCCACGCCCCCCTGCTTTCCACTGATTGTTCATTTATACTGACATAATACTAATGCTAATTCCACCCTGCATGTTAACACCTGTCCCATATCCCTGTAATTTTAATGACTCTTCTTACCCTTCATGCATCCTATGATCCTTAATAACCCCTCTGTTACTCTTCATAACTCCTCTATAACCCTACATAACTTATGCTTTTGTGATTAAACTGGTCCATCTAGACAGATGGTTTTGTGTCTTTTCTAAAATATATAATTTACGTTAGTAAATATAATTAGCAATTTCATGATTGGCTGTTTGGAAGAAAAACATTATAAAATCTCACCACAAACACCTACACAAAACAATAACTTGGACACTGCACAATTAGACATTTATTTTGTCTTCTAAAATTGTAGCTATAGATCTAAGTAATTCTTTGTTCTTCCAGGACTGGTACAGATGTGGTCTTTATGGCTCTTGTCCAAGTATATGTGCTTTGATGGCCCCAGTTTTACATATAGTTATTCACAATGACATTTATTTTCCTGAAATACCTTCCTAAATAAACATTTCCACAATATTGGACCAATAAAGCTTTAAAATCTGTTATGAATTTATAATTTCTGCTGTAGGTATGAAAGGAGTGCTATAATATTTCGCTGTCTGCATTTACTCTCTCTCTCTCTCTCTCTCTCTCTCTCGCTCTCACTCTGTGTCTATATGTCTCTGTCTCAGGAATGAGTCAGCAGCCTGATGGAGGTTTTGGAGGTGCTACGACCCCCCAGAGTCCCCTCATGTCTCCCAGAATGGGCCATGCCCAGAGCCCAATGATGCAACAGGCTCCAGGCAATGCCACTTTTCAGTCCTCTCCCGATATGAATGGCTGGACACAGGGCAGTGTTAATGCCAACAGGTACAAACACACTATACACACAGTTCATGTTTGCATTATGGCAGGAGATGAATGACGGCAGTCCATATAATTAATGTTATGTCTGTGTATTTATTCATATGCAACATACTCGCAACATACAGACCCATAGAAACATTTAGCTTACGACTCTCTTTAGGATACAACAGTGACAAACACAATCACCCTGTTATTGCAGTAATGAAATCTCCATGGCAATGCTCACATGACTAATGGAACATGAACATTGCCTTTAGCTATGCACCATCACTGATTGCACCAGCTGTGCCTTTTCAACACCAGCATACAAATACAGCATTAGCTAATCCTCTGAAATAGCTGATGCACCTGAAATCTAAAAACTAACTTAATTTATCTAGAGCTCCTTCCACTCATTCACTCACCCACTCACTCACTCTCTCTCTCACCCACCCACCCACCTCAGGTAATTATAGTGGTATTTAAACAGAAAGGAAATCCCAGTAAATTGGATCAAGCTCTTTCTCTGCTGTAGCTAGTACACTGCCACATGTGTGAACAGCCTGAATGGCATGCATCTGGAGTCTTTTACTAAAGGTTTTGGGAGTGAAAACACAGTGGAAGTGGATTTAGTTCAAACTTTCCCCAAATAAGGGCTGGAACAATTTAACATGATTCTGTGCAAAACTGCTAAAGAGAGAAAAACGCTGCAGCAGTGGGTTTAGTACACAATTCAGAACTAAAGACCAGACAATCATACTGAGCATTTCACATGATTTTTAACAGGACTTTGACCATCACTGTGAACATCTGTGTCACCATAAATGTTTGAAGGCCTGTCCCAACTTTAGAGTGAGGAAAAAAGTTCCAGTAACATGCCCTTTTATGCCCACCAAAACATTTTTAAAAATAAATTTAAACATTCTTTTATGCGCTTTTATTTCTACTTCACTTTCATTCAATACGCTGATCTTTCAGTCAAATAGTGCAACAACACATTTAGTAAAATAAGGACACATTTATTTGTTCTCTGTTTAGGTTCATTTTAATATGATCGTTGAGATTTTACTGGTTACTGGGAAATAAAGCAATCATCAATGACAAAAAGCGGCCTTTGCTCAATGCTCACAGCAAAAGTTGGGTTGGACATGTTTTTCTGTGTGTAAAAAGCCCCCATTACACAATTTTTGGAAGATCATTAACTCTTGCAGTCCTGTCACAGACAAATAACCTCAAAAAACACTGTGCTAATCAGCAAAACCTGTTTCAGTTTCATGCTATTTAGTTTTCTCTCCTCCCTCCTGCTCTCTGCAGCATGTTCCCGCAGCAGTCGCCACCACAGTTTGGTCAGCAGTCTAACGGTGGTGTGTATAATGGCAGTGGCATGAACCTGAACGTTTCCATGGCCCCTAACTCCAGCAGCATGAACAACATGGCGCCCAACTCTGGTAGTATGAGCAGTATGGGTCAGATGACTGGCCAAATGAGCTCAGGGCCCACAGGCAGCATGGCCAACATGGGGCCAGAACAGGTCAGTATCACACACATTGTGACAGCACAGAGCAGACTAAAGCTGCAAGACAGTCATTAATTCACTTGCAGTTCTGATGGAGGAACACTTATGGACAGATATTTATTTAAACAATTAAATATAATTAAAACTACTAAAGCAACTTACCAATGTAATAAAACACACTGAGTAGATCAAATGACTAAAAACAAGTGAAAAAGCCTAGAAAAAAAGTTAGAATATTGATCTTATCTCCTAATACATGTATTCCAGTGAAGGGGGTTTAAGGGTTCAACAGGTTCAGAATCATACTAGTGATTTCGCACTATGCTGTTGTCAGCCTGATGGACTGTCTCAGACGTGACCTCAGCCTCTTATACTCTTATCACTAATGAAACTTTGTTTAGCTCTCCACTCACATTTACTGACAGTCATCCTTCACTGACCCATTACTTGCTGAGCGTGTTATGGTCATTTTGTTGTTTGGGAAGTTGATTTGATGTTTTCTATAAAACCAGCTCATTAATAATTAACTGTAATTAGTGTGTGGGTGGGAGTCAGCAAATGAGTGTTCAGTCCAGTGTGGAAAATTTAATGTACACCACAGTTAGTGTAAATATAACATTCAGTTATAAAAGGACACTGGAAGCTTTTATAATAATAATAATAATAATAATAATAATAATAATAATAATAATATAAGATTAATGTATTTACATTTGTCAAAAGTAAGACCTAGAAGGTTGTGTGGATTGCACCACTTTTCAAAAGGAAGATAAAGAAATACAATAAGAAAATATCTTTCTAATATTAGGTAGAGGTTTCTAATAGTGTCCTGTGATAATCCATCATAGTCTAATCATCCCATGCACCTTAGATATTCTCCCTTGATTCCCACAGATTTTGTGGTAGGGGTGTAGGGTGGAGAATTGATGGCACATCCAATAGCATCCCACACATTTTCAGTCAGGGATAGGTCTGGCTATGCATTGTAGGAATAGTGCACACACAGATTTGTTCGTCATTTCCACCAAGACAAAAAGTGGGACTCCTTACTGAAGATGACCAGCTGCCATTTTGAGGGACTCCATGGCAGTCTGGTACGCCATTGCAGTCTTTGGTGACATTGCTGTGGAGGGCAGTTATCTTAATCTGCCAAAGGTGCAGGCAATACTAGGATGACTCACAGAGGGCATCACTGCTCGCTAAATGTCTGCATTTATGTATGTTGTCCTTCTGCAAATGTCAGAGAATGGCAGTTTTCCATCTCTATGGTTCATGTAGGTTTCCCAGATCCCTCATGTCCCTGCTGTGTGCTGCCTTTTGTCCACTGCCATCAACAGTTTGCTATGATATCTGCCTGACCAGTATGGCACAGAATACATCAATAAGACAACTCCAGAGTCAAACTCTACTAAATGCTAAAATTGCTTTTCACCGAGGTATACTTTGCTTGCAAAGGATGCTACCAACACAGCTCCACAAGTCAGAATGGAAAGCATGAGCAAAGGAACATCCTTATATAGCCAGACAAGTACAGCAAAAAGATCCCTCCTTGCTTGACCCTTTGTTCTTGCTGATACCTGAATATTTTGCATGTCTCACCTTCCCACCAAGATTCAAACCTGTCGAAAAACAAATGACCTGACTTATTACACTATTATATTATATTTATCTATATACATCAACATTTCATAAAACATGTTACTGTAAGGAACAGATAATACAAATAAATATGAAAAATAGATACTTTGAAATGACTGAATATTATCAATGAAATTTGACATGTATTTTCTACTACGTACTTATTACAAAGATGCAGTTATTGCTAGTTTGTCGCCATCTGTCACTCAGACTCCATAGTCAGCAGTCCTTCATCCCCTAAAATTGCTACAACTACTACTTTTACTAATACTAATACTAGTTATTATTATTATTATTATTATTATTATTATTACCAGTGATAGTCAAATTATTATGACCCCTTCTTGTTCCTCTCCGTAAATTCCTCTTACCATACAGGAGCACTTTGTATTTCCAGTTTGTCGTACATCTGTTTCTCTGTATACTTTATTCTCCTTTCAACCTGTTCTGGGCCCAAAATGACCACCACAGAGCAGGTGGTTGTTGGGTCATTCTCAGCACTGCAGTGATACTGACATGGTGCTTTTGTGCTGCTGGAGTCCACTTTGTATTATTATGAGACACTCCTACCTAGTGTCTCCACCTTGTACATGTAAAGTCAGAGACAGAAGCTTGTCTGCTGCTGCAGGTTGTGTTGGTCATCCTCTATTCTTTCATCAGTGCTCACAGGACACTGCACACAGAAAGCTGTTGGCTGGGTATTTCTGGTTGGAGGACTATTCTCAGTCAGCTCTGTGGCGGTCATGTGGGGGTCATGACCATTAAAGAATGGGGTGAAAGAAGGCTACACAGTGAAGTTCAGTGAAGAAACCTTTGTTTTGTGTAGTTTACAGGAGCTTTTAGGCCTCATTAACTAGTATGAATATTTAACCAGGCTGCTGTGAGCTGGAAAGTGTGTGTGTGGTTCAAAAGTTATCACCGTCCCACTGCTCCAATTTATTCACATTTAGAGTTTATAGTACCTCAGCTCTGAATAATTCAGCTCTGTGCCATTAGTGTAGTTCCAAGGAATCAGATTCATCACCTGGTGTCTGAAGTTTGGCATTATAGCATATAATTAACAGTGTTTGGGTTTAGATTGAGCTGGAAGTGCTTTTAAAGTTGTACTTTACCTCAGATGACGTAGTGCAATAGTGCTGAACTCTTCAGTGGGTTTAATGGCACTGAGTAAACATACACTAAAGCTGAATAACAAGCAAATTCTCATCTCACCCTGCTCAGATATTAATAGACCATTAGTCTGACCTACCAAGAGTTTGCCATCATGGGAATTTGTGCAAATATGGACAATCCTCTCAGTGTTTGCAGAATCACGATGCAGATTTATGTTACAAAACTGCAAAGTTCTTTCACAGTTAAGCAGCTAAAGCTACACACTGCTGCACTAAACACTGATGAATGTGTTGCTCATAGTGCCGCACACTGTTTAGCATGGGAGTGTATGGTTTTCAACATGGCTGCAGCCCCACAGGCTCTGCACACACTTAGTATATATTTTCATCATTCATTTTTGTCAAATTTGTTGTTAAAAAATAACAAAATGAACCCTTTATCCCTCTCTGTTCCTCCCTGCAGAAGTACTGTTGACCCGCAAGTGGATGTAGTCTCAGCCTCCAGTGTCTGATGAAAGTGTAAAGTGAGTGACTTAAAAGGGGCCTGAACCTGCCTGGCCGTATTGCTCGCATGTTCCCGCAAGGGCCTCTCCAGCCATGGAGACAGTCTGCCGCCCCCTACTGGAGAACTGACCCAGGACATGTAGGAGCCATGGGAGGGGGTTAAGCTCTACAGGGGATTTTATACACACACACCATGGATCTACAGGACCTCAAGCGCCCCTTTTAATGCCCTGGAGCCCTGTTTCTCTCTTACACACATACACACGCACGCATGTACATGACCTTGAACGCCTCTCCCAATGCAATGGAGCCCTGTTTCTATCTCTCACACTCACACACAAGCGCTCTGAAGTTCCCCTCTGTCAGTCTATATTGCATTCACCGTAGTGTGACTTAGATCTCCCCTCCCAAACTCAAACGGTGGCATCAGGACCTGCTCCAATGAATGTATTTCCCTCACATTCTCTCTCTCTCTCTCTCTCTCTCTCTCTCTCTCTCTCTCTCTCTCTCTCTCTTATTCCTCCTATTGTCCGATGCTTCTCGCCTCCTTTTCTGAAGTTCTAAAACAGGCAATGGAAGACTGCAGGTGGAATGGCGCTTATGCTCAGCCACTTGCCTTTTTCTAATCTGACTTGCAGATCCATGGGCAACGGTGGGTGGTGCGATCGTTTGTAAAATGCAGGCTTAATTTAGATAAGAGGTTTATGGTTTATTGTGTGTGATATAAATTTTTGTGTATATTTTTTGGTTCATTTCTATCTTTCTTTTTTAAAAGTTTAGATGGCTGAAACTAGCAAGAGGCAAGAAAAATCACAGGACTGATGTGCAGAGTGACTCTGCAACCCAATCACTTTCTAAAGGAAATTTTTTTTTTTTTGGTCCAGTAATTTCAGATTTAAAGTGAGATTTTTTTTTTTTTGTGCTGGTAGTTTTAAATACAACACACAGAAACACAGAAAAGAGAGGTTTCATCTGATATTTATTTTTAATTTTCAGCTTCTTTTCCCCTCCAGGCCGGTCTTAACTGCTTCTTGATGCCAGTGGTGTTTCACGTGTGGATTATTTTTATATATATATATATATATATATATATATATATATATATATATATATATATATATATATATATATATATATGTTGTGTGTGTGTGTGTTTGTTAGTTTTTTCTTTCTTATGGTACTAAAGCAAGGATTTTAGCTGTTTGCAGTGCGCTGTGTGCGTACAGCTACACGCTTTTCAGCCTTTAAACCTGAACCCAACAGGAGGAAGCTGACAGCCATAAACCTGATCCTGAAGTGTGCTTTGTCCTCCATGAGGGGTGACATATTCTGAAGCTGGCTGCATCGGGACAGCTAGAATCGAACGCGGTGTAAAAAAAAAAAGACAAACAAAAAAAAACAAGCAATAACTTTTACTTGATAAATTTAGCTTTTTTTGTTTGTTTTGTAATTTTTGTACAGAGCTTTTTTCCGGATGCAGATTTTTTTCCTCCAGATTTCGGACCCAGTATTACAGAGTTTTTTATTGTGGATTATATTTAGGAAAAAAAAGAAACCATAAATGATGTCCGAATCGATACTTCCTCAGTGATGGGTGGGATTTTGAAGGTTTGGCCAACTCTGGGTGGCGCTGCTCTTCTGAAAGGCTCAAACACAAACATTTTTTTATCTCTGACTGGTTACAGTTCTATTTCTCTTTGAGCCAAAAATCTTGCCACAGTCATTGATCCACTAATTATGTATTGATTGAATGATTGGTTGACTCCCTCTGAGGATCACAACTTCTTTTTATAGAAACCAGACTGTTTCTTTATTTAGACAACTAGGGGCATCCAAGCTCCAAGATCTGTTTCCAGTATCACCTTTTTAAAGGCAGCCTACAGAGGCACTTCATAACACTTAACAAGCAGTGCATTAGTATTTATGAGCAACTCATGTCAGCATACGCAAAGCAGCATAAGTTGTCTAATGAAGTAATTGTCACTGTATTGGCAACAGGGGTTTTAAATAAAGTAGAGATGTATAAACATGTCTTACCCTGTATTAGCTTCAGTATCCAACATGTATTACTTAAGTTGCTGCACAGTAAACATTCGTTTGTCAATACAATGTCATTTGCTTCATAGCCCATGCAGTGTAAGCATTCATAAGATGACCTAAGCTATTTAATTACATTGTATTCAGACTCTTAAAATTATATTTATTATGTTTGGCCTTGAGTCAAAGCCCTTCATAAATGTTGTAAGTGAAGGGCCTTGTGGCAATAGTAACAAGACATCTTGCATTCCTTGTGAATGCTGCCATTAACTGTTCATATAGATGAATGCACAGCTTTTTAAATATGCTCTTTCATGTGTCAAGAAGACCCTATGGAGAAAGCCTTCAGTTAAAACATTGGGGTGCTTTCTAAATCACATTAATTCCCTATAGACTGGATTTGAGCACACTCTGCTCTGATCTGCTGCAACTCTAGCCTTCACTGTTGAACTGTAAATATAAATCTGAAATATTGCTGTCATTTTTGGCTGAGTTGTTGGTTTTATCCTTTTGTTAGCACCAATTACATAATACTTTTGGGTGGGTGGGGTTTTAAAATGGTTGATTATTTACTGTCTGTGGACCTGCTACTGTTTGCAGAGACCCCTTCAGTGTGTTTACTGAATAAATTAGAGTTGATTATTTATTTTAAAATGATTTTTGGCCACCACCCTCCTGCAGCAGCACCCAGTCAAACAGCCGGTTTGGGGATGTGTGTGTGTGAGAGAGATAGATAGAGAGAGAAAGAAAGAGTGTGTGTGTGTGTGTGTGTGTGTGTGTGTGTGTGTGTGTGTGTGTGAGAGAGAGAGATAGATAGAGAGAGAAAGAGAGTGTGTGTGTGTGTGTGTGTGTGTGTGTGTGTGTGTGTCAACCCTTGGCAAAAAAACCCAAAGATTGTCAGTTTTTAAATAAATAAGCCATGAAGTGAAGGTGGTGTGGGTTTTTGTTCTTTTTTTTATTATTTGAGGTGTTTTTATCAGGAAAAGGTGCAAAACAACTGTTTGCCCTAAAAATGAATCTTATTACAGCGGCTCTGATCCAATTGACAGACAGAACGGTTTGTGTTTACCTTAAAAATTAGATTTTGGGGTATGTTTTCTTTTTTCTTTTTCTGAGAATTAATGTCTTTTTGTAGTCGCCAATTTCGTAGAGCTAAAAATGCAAGAACCTGAAATGCTGAATCCTAGCGTACTGCCTTAGATCTGTTCTAATGTTCTAATGTCCTGTATATGAGCTACAGAACATCTGTATTATATTTGTAAAGTGAATCACAAAAATGAACGAGTTTCATCACCGCTCTATGCGCTTTCATTTTTTTCTCTATCTTTGTCTCTTTTCCTCTCTCTCTTCTTTCTCTCTCTGATTTGTACAGATTTTACTCAGTTATTGTATGAAATGATGAGAAGATAAATGATGAAATGATAAACTGAAGCAATATTGTAATTTATATGGACTTTCTGGAGGAAGCTTACAGTGTTGCGCGCTATGAGATGTATTATTATTATTAATATTAATATTATTATTTTTCCAGTTGTGTTCACATTAAATATCATCTGTTCACCTGCAGTGGTGTGTGAGGAGTGTTTGTTTACACAAAGGCTATTTCACTTAGTGATGCTCTAACATAAAACTTATGTTTCATGTTATGTTTTATAGCATAAAGGAAACATGCAAATGTTCTCTTATTACATTACTCACAATATATCACCTTAAACAGTCCTACTACCCTCTGTTGGCCCCATATCTACATAACAGCTTCCTGTTCTTGGCTATCAGGTATGGAACTCGACATGGCCTTCTGCTCTTGTTGCCCATCAGCCTCAAGGATCAAAGTGTTGTGCAGTCTAAGAGCAGAATTACTTTGGAAACAGAGCCAGCAGTATACCAGTGGTTCAAATGTCCTGCCACAAAAGCAGCATTATTGTGTATACAGAATAAGCATTAATACCTATGGCTCAACATTTATACCCAAACAGCAGGATTACAGTGTATACAGAATTCTAATTCTAACCAGCTCGAAACATTAGATGTACATTAATTATATTAATATAGTTCAAATCTCTTATCCCAAAAGCAACATTATCCAATGAGCAGAACATTAATTATAAAATATGTGAATCAATATAACTATGATTAATTTATTCTGCCTCAAGACCAGTGTGACCTGTAGTACACAGGTCTAATGCTAAGCTTTTTGGAAGCAATACGCCACTGGTTCAGTTCTCCTGCTCCTATTGCCTGCTATGCAATGGTGCAATAAACTCAATTACACTTAACCCATTTGCTCCCATATAAGTATATTTACGGCTGACAATCGTGCAAATGCATGCTAAAAATATTTTTAAAAATAGCTTATTGTATCATAGCTTTTCATAGATAACATCAAGATAACATTTACTTTTGATTGTCATTTCAAGTAGCTGCAGGTTAAATCAGATAATACATTTAGTTTTCAAACTGTTCTCATTTAAAAGGCAGGTTTAAATTAAATTAACTTACGAATTTAGGCCCCTATTGAGCGAATAAATGTTTAAAATAAATAGAATCATGAAATAATAATACAATCAAAAATATAATTATAATAAAAATAATAATATATACCTATATAATAATAAAATAAATTTAAAAATATATATATATATATATTTATATACGTAAAATAAAATAAAACAATGCAATAATAATAATAATGAAGCTTAGATCTTCGCGGCTTTATTCCCACCTCCTCTACATTTTAATTGAATTCTCTGAACCATTCACTTGTCACTCTGTCCTCGGGACTCGTCTGAAGAGTGTTTCTCAGTAATAATGAACTTGTGTTCTGGGAAGAACATTCTGGACACGTTACCTTTCGGATCAAACTAACCAGAACACAGTGCTGGAGGTCTGTGCAGATGATTGTCCTGCACCGCCGCTGCCACGGGGGGGCGCACGAGTCTCAGCGGAACACAATAAACCACTGTTTGTATGACAGCGCTCTTCAGTTCTAAAAGCAGAGCTGGGTGTACACTTCAATTCAAATACGAGCCCCTGTGGTGCTGACCAGGCTGTTCAGCTGTGTGTGTGTGTGTGTGTGTGTGTGTGTGTGTGTGTGTTTCCAATCAATTCCTCAGGGAACGACAAGAGAAGTACGGAAGAGTAGTACATTTAGAACTAAAACTGTGTACTCTGTCAGGCCCTGACCCCTCTCTCTTACATAAAGCAGCATTTGGGCGGAATAAGTCGTTAAAATTAAGATATAAGCAGGTAAATAAAGCCGTACTATGATGGAAACAACCGCATTCCTAAAACTGCAACCTCCTGGACCGCCAGGGGGCGGTGTTGTGGAAAAATAACGTGCGTTCCAATCACCCCCAGGAGTTCCCTGAGGACTACAGAGGGCATCTCCTCACTCCCTACTGCTCTTCTCCTACCCTGGAGGGAGGAAGGGAGCAGGAGAAATTGAGTGACCGAGCAGTAGTTGGGGAATTTGGGCAGTTGATCCCTTTCAGATATGAAATGGACTTGTGATGATCTTAGCCAATCAAATGCTTTGCTTTTAGCAGCCCATCACACTCCTGAGCCAATTACAATCGTCACTGATGTGTTAACTCTACTCATTTGTGTTCATTTTGAAAGTTGAAACACCTTTTCATTGGACAGATTCAGTGAACAGTATGATCTGCACTTCTGCCAGTTGTGCCAGTTGTGGTTGTGTTAAACTGCGTGAACATTATACTGAGGTTTCACTGCATAAAGCCACTTGTCATACAAACATCTGTGCTGTTGCTGCCGCTCATTTCATTGGATAATAAACTTGTGAATTTGTGTGATTAGGACTATGATTAGGCCTTCTTCATGTCTGGGCACTCTCTGATGTCACTCCAAAATCCTAAAAAGACCTGGGTAGCATACTTTCATATATCAATCAGTCAATAAACAATTTGTATTGCACTTTTTTTTACCACTGATGTCACAGAACAGCTTTACAGAAATTCTGTTTCAGTGGGTATTTTAAGGGCAAATAAAATGGAATCACAAAATCAGTTCCTGGGTCATGGAGGAGAGGAGGAGAGGAAGGTAGAAGCAGTCATTTTAAGGCTCTCAGTGAGTGAAAACTTTTTCTTTGAAGGGAATTTCGAACCGTGTAAGGGTAGTGAGTGAATAGGTGACAGTCATTGTGTTATATGCACAAGCACTTATTTTCAACATAACATGATGCATAGCTACAGTTCATTCATTTGCTTGTTAGTTTAGAAAACAAGGGAGTGGCCAAAAATTGTGACCATCATGTTGCAGGTCAATCCCAATTTAACCATTTAACCACCCGAAGTCCCCTTAGCTGATATCACATGATTACTGTGTAGGGAAAACAAAGGGCACTTGCTTAAGTACCCTTTGGAATTGAATTGTGGACTACCTTCCCAGCAGTTCCAAGCACATTTGATATTGGTGAGCTTTTGAACATTATTCTAATGCACAGAGAAGCTGTGAATACTGTCTAGCCAATCCAGCAAGAGCAGGTTGGTATATCATAGCACATTTTAGCCATTAAAAATGAAATTTACTTTCAGACAATAGAAGCAAGGGGGTGGATTGAGTCAAAAACAAGTGCAAGTAGACCCATACCTTAAAATAAAGATCACATTTCTGAACCATTATATCCATATGTGAAACAGACATTGCTGAAGCTATATATATATTCTTGCAGATAGTTATTGACTTATTGCTGCTTTTTTATACAGAAGACATCCCACCTTATACAAAGAAGTAAAATTAGAACAAAATGTCAGTCACCAAATCTGACTGCTGTCAAACAACGCTGTTCTGAAAATATGGAGGTCAACAGTCTGAATGTTTGTATTATTATTGTTGCTATTATTTTTTTTTTTTATTGTAGTTTTATATCCGTCCAAGTAATATTCCTTTATGAAAATATACATCAGGCAATTATATACTCATCCAATAATTTGATATTAAATATATTTATTATTTTAGCACCTTGCATGTTTAAGGTGATAATAACTTCAGGCTGCTGTAAGGAATTACATTAAAACTGTTAAAGATCCTCATATCAGTGTGAAACAGCAGTGAGCTCTTTGAGAACAGAGACAGTGTATGGATGTGATGGTGGTCTCACTCCTCCTATATCAGTTTAATATGAGCTGATGATTATCCAGTCTAGAGAGAGGAGCAGTGGAGTCTCAGGCGCAGCTGTCAAAAATCGTCACTTTCTGGCTCTTGAGCTCTTTAAAGAGGAAAGGAGCAGAGCGGGTACAGTTTCAGTGTAGAGCGGAGTTTCTCTTCAGCAAACAATAAAGAGACTAATGAGCCTCACACACACACACACACACACACACACACTGCTGCGCGACGTCGGAGCACAAAGAGGAATAAAGAGCAGTGATGTTCAGACGCGAATAATAATAATAATAATAATAATAATAATAATAATAATAATAATAATAATAATAATAATAATAATAATAATAAAGGCAAGGCCAAAAACGAAACAATAATAAAATAATAAATATTATGAGGATGATGGTCATTTTCTTCTTTCATCATTTTTTTTCTTTTAATTTTTAAAATTAACATTATTTCCATGTTTTATTTTTATTAGCTTGTTTATTAACTAATCGGTATAATTATTTTTATATAAATGGTATATATGATCGTGGAGCTCACGCACTGCAGAGCAAGCTGATTTATCCTCTTAGTAAAAAAACACGATTTAAGAAAAGTTAAGTTGAAAACGAGCCGCGAACTAAAGGTGAACCTTAGTTTATTAATTCTGTGTGAAAGCCCCTCTCACTGAGACATTTAACACTCACGATGACATAAAAACTAATGCACTAATAATATCACATGTAATACATATACTCCATTTACTGTACTTCATAATCGCGCATTACACTATTGTTATTATTATTATTATTATTATTATTATTTATATTTACAATAATGATAATAATAACAATTATTAATATTATATATATATATAATTTAATAATATATATATTAACAACAACAATAATAATAATTATATTATTATTATTATTATTATTGTTATTGTTATTGTTGATGTTATATTATGATTATTATTATTGTTGTTGTTGTTATTGTGCAGATTATGTTCGTTCTGATTCAATAAATATATCATTATTTGTGAGCGCGCTAGTTTACAAAGTATTTAAAGTTTGTGTGTGTGTGTGTGTGTGTGTGTGTGTGTGTGTGTGTGTGTGTGTGTGTGTGTGTGTTATTGTAATCCCCTTGAATCTGATGAAGACAAGGAGGGAGAGGATGAGGGGCACGTGCTGATGAGCTGGTGAGCCAATAGCAGCTCAGGCTGTGAAGCCCCGACCCCTTACAGTCAATCACACCCTCCTCACACACTCCTCACACACTCCTCAGTCTACACACACACACACCAAGCGCGGGGTTATCAGAGCTCCTCCGGCAGTTCAGGATCAGGAGCTTCTCAGGGGTGAGTCCAGACACACACACACAGATGTAATTTTTTTATCATTATTATTATTATATATAACTTATATGGTAACTTCTGATAAATGTTCTTTCACTCATGTTGACAGTGATCCCCTTCAGGATATATATCAGACAAATATATGATATCAAACACAAACGTTGTAAAATTATGTCTTTTCCTGATTTCTGTTTTCCGTTCATCAGTAAATGTAGACACAACAAAAAGAACAGCCGTAGATTTACATTATCATCATGAAGCCAGTCGGGACAATTGACGGTCCTAAAGTGGCAAAGAGCCGTGTTGATTTATTTACTCTTTAAAATGATATCAATCTCATCTGTTATCAGCCGAACAGAAACGGAAAGATTCAGCAGTTTGATTGTGTGATCAGATTAATGAAATTTAATCTTTATTAGAGAGAAATAAGCTCTGCAGAGGAATATAAAACCATGTACTCGCTGTGTTTCATTTACATTAATTAGCTTCACAGTTTTACACAAAGAATACACTTATCAGGGATCGTTCACACTGAAATTTAATTATACAACAATATATTAAATTAATGTATTTATGAAGTGGGATTGACATTAAAGCTTAAAGAGTGCGTTTTGGTTAATTGGTGGTGGTTAATTGTAGACTGAGCCTCAGCTCCTAACCTCAAAAATCATCATTATTATTATTATTATTATTATTATTATTATTATTGTTATTGTTATTGTTATTGTTCTTATTATTATTATTGTTATTATTATTATTGTTGTTGTTGTTATTGCTATTATTACTATTATTATTATGGTTATTCTTATTCTTATTACTATTATTATTACTACTACTCTAGTAGTAGTAGTAGTAGTAGTAATAATAATAATAATAATAATAATAATAATAATAATAATAACAATAATAATAATAATAATAATAATAATAATAATAATAATAATAATAACAATAATTAGGTTAATAATTAAATAACTGATTGTCTCACACACATACAATTTTCAGATTTTGATCAGATTTAATGGAATCATTAAATAGAATATAAATCACAGTAAATCCCTAATTGAATAAAACATTCATAATTCCACAAGTTCAGTACATTCTATCGAAATTTACAATTCTGTGGAAGAATATAACCTAATTAGAACCAGCTTCAAGTAGAAGCTCTTGTTGCTCTTTTACACTATTATTGCTTTTTCATGGGTTCTTTAGGTTCTTTTCCTGGTGAAAATGTATTTGAATATTAATCATATACAAGGAAAACCTGCCTCAGATGGTTCTTTAAAAAGTGAATAAAATGTAGAAGGTGTTCTTTATACCACATTTTGCCAGAGAACCCTTTTTCAGTACCACACAGATGCTTTTATCATTTTATTCTCCAGAGCACAGACAGACTGATGTCTTGTTCTTCTGACGGTCAGTTTATATACAATGATTTTAATCTGTTTTATGTTATATTCAGTAAATAATTAAAACATTTTGTTTGAAATGGACAGAATAGTTTGCTCCGTGTATTGGACATGTTCACTTATATACACTTAGAACACCAACATTAATATTAATAATATTTATTGTATTCTTGGCTGCTCTGCTGAAAAACAAATAGTTTGATTAACCTGTTTCTTCCTTTTCCCTTCACAATTCAGAACGTTCTCTGGAGTGCTGAAGTTCTTCCTGGGTTCTCATCGGTTCTTCCTGGGTTTCCTCCTCCATGCCTGCTGGTATGCTGCTGTCCATGGCCAGTACTAACCCGGTGGAGAGGGACCGTGGTGCAGCTGGACTTACCTCTTACTGCCCACTGCCCGGACCAAACTTCCTGAGCGTCCTGAAGACGCACCCCTCCCTGCAACCACCTCTGCACCCACCCTTGCATCCACTGATGATGCCTTTCCCCTTCAGTGGGACGCCGCCCTTCTTCAGTCGGAGCAGTCCTCCTGCAGCATTACAGGACTCAACCTTTCTCCCTTCCTGCTTCAGACGGCTGGCTTGCCAGGAGCCAGATGAGCCACTGCAGAGCATGCCTGACCCTGTCTGGCCCTTCCGCAGCTCACCTGCAGATAAATCGTCACCCTCCTCTTCCTCCTCAAACTCATCTTCTCCAGCAAAACACACTGAATCTCATCTAGAGCCCACCCACACCTACAGTTTCACTGAGGAGGACCTGTTCACCGTGCTGTATGGCTACACCACACAGCAGCAAAACAAAACACCTGGACATACACTCTCCAGACTGTCCAGCTCAGGTAATTAGAGTGTCTCACCATCTTCTGTATGAAAAATACTACAGTACCACTTTAGGTTTTTGTTTATTGATTGAATCCATTTCCCCCCATACTGTTAAAGCTCAGATGTTGCTGGTTCCTGATCTGAATATAAACGGGCTATGAATAGTTTGATACTCAGTTAATTACCATTAATAACCAAATAATCAGCCATTTATAAACCTTTATAAGTGTAGTCTTATTTTTAAGTGGTACCCCTAATACATACTGATTAACCAGTGCTGGGAGGGAATTTAAGCTGTTAAAATTGTATATATATCTGTGTCTATAACTGTGGGAAACAAACCAACATAAAGACAATCTATACTAATATTAATGAACAGTGTCACACAATGTAGCAAAAAACAACTTTTCCCTGCAAAACTCAAATAAACATTCATTGGAATGTGTGATTTGTCAGCAAAGCTGTTATGGAATTTGACTCTGAGTTTGCACACATTTGTTTGCTGGTTGTATACGAACGACGCACTCTAGAAATTATAATTCATATATAATCATATTATCATATTATATTAATGTGTTGATACACGATTTTCAAAATGTTCTAAATTCAGAGTAGTGACTAAATGTACTGTACACTACAGTTGCAGCACATTGAACTGAAGATTAGGTTCATGAAATGTGGACTATTTACAAAGCATCTTCTAATTGACTTCTATTATAAATTCAAGTTGAATGAATGTGTTGTCTGCTCTACATATTAAAATGATATTTACATGTTATATATGTTCAATATTACATTTTAAACATGTTTCAGTTTGTGAAGCTGCTGACATCGACACCGAAGGGCTGGAGCTTCCAGAAGGTATTTTTCTGTTCTTTATCACAACTATTATTATTATTATTATTATTATTATTATTATTATTATTATTATTAATAATAATAATAATAATAGCGACAACAAGATGACTGCAGACATAATGCTTCTGTGTGTATGTGTGCAGGTTTAGTGATCCAGCAATCTCTTTGTGGCAGTGTGAGTCATTTGGGGGTCTTTGTGGATCAGACCTCAGTTCCTAAAGGCAGACGGTTTGGACCCTTCAGAGGAAAACTGGTCAACACTAGTGAAATTAAAACACATGATGACAACACACTGATGTGGGAGGTACAGACTTTGCCACACAGGACACTTCAGAAAAGGACATTAGTGGATTAATAATTCAGTCTGACTCATTAATGATTCACCATTTATAGTTTGTTAATGTGTGTTTGTTTCTGTATGTGTTCAGATCTTCGATCATGGGCGGCTGAGTCACTTCGTTGATGGCCGTGGGGCACGTGGTCACTGGATGCGCCTGGTCCAGTGTGCTCGCTTCCCTGAGGAGCAGAACCTAGTGGCCCTGCAGGTCAAAGGTCAGATTTATTATGAGGCCTGCAGGGAGGTGCTACCTGGCCAGGAGCTGCTCGTTTGGTACGGTGATGCTTATGTCCAGTTCCTCGGAATACCACTGACCCTCAAAGAGTTCGGAGAAGACAGCGAAGCCATTACACCTGCAGAGGGTAAGAGACAATTCTTTTGTGTAGTTATAAATATTAATATAAGTAGTTCACTAAGTACATTTATGGCACTGGACAGATGCTTTTATCTAGAGCGACTTACAAACATTGTCTTTTATTTCAGCCTGTAAAGGTGGAGGTCATTAATTAATAGCAGCGTAGTGTTTAATGATATGATTTTGCGTGATGCAAATGAACAGTGTTTAAATGGGCTCAGTTCATGTATCAAGAAGTTCTGAATTGATGTTTCACCGAATTTCTGATGTAAATATATTATTCCTCCCCCAGACTCAGCAGAGGGCTACAGGTGTGACCGCTGTGGAAAGGTGTTTGCGTACAGGTATTACAGAGATAAGCACCTGAAGTATACACGCTGTGTGGACCGTGGTGACCGCAGCTTTCCCTGCAGCCTCTGCAGCAGGTCATTCGAAAAAAGAGACCGCCTCCGCATACATATCCTACATGTCCACGAGAAACACCGGCCTCACAAGGTACACACACACACACACACACACACACACACACACACACTACTGAGGTTTTTACTTTAATATCTTAGCCATTACATTATGCAAACATTACGGAAACTTTAAATTTGGATCTGATAAATGATTCTGTTCAGATTCAGTTTTGAATGTGTGTAATAATGATTTCTCTCTCTCTCTCTCTCTCTCTCTCTCTCTCTCTCTCTCTCTCTGCAGTGCACAGTCTGTGGTAAAAGTTTCTCTCAGTCATCCAGTTTGAATAAGCACATGCGGGTGCACTCGGGCGAACGGCCATATAAGTGTGTGTACTGCAGCAAGGTGAGGGAGGACTGTTTCAGGCTCTTTAACACACTAAAGCTCATCAGGCTGCACTTATATGCTAATTACTGCCAGATGCCCCTCCAGTCCATTGTTCAGAGAGGATTATGCCTTTAATTTATGACCTGAAGAGGAACAAAAGTTTTCCCCTAGCTTTGTCTATCAGGGAGGCTTTCTGCTGCTTTAAACACAGCCAGCACACACCATAAACTATTGCTTTAACCTGTAATACTGACATCTGCCTACGGAACGGAAGCTACAACACAATCACTTATCTTAACCAATAATTCTTAATCCTTCACTCTTTAATTATGCAGCATCCACTGTGAATTCTTCAGCATATATGACAGATTACTCAATATCAACTGTAAATTCTTCAGTATATACTACAATATTCATTACACACTCTGGATTATCGAGTGTCTACTATGAATTATTATGTATCTCTTGGAATTTCTCTGCATCTACAACGAATTATTCAGTATTTACTATGAGTCACTCAGTGTCTACTTTGAATTGTCTTGCATCTACTATTAATTGTTCACTATCTACTGTACATTACTCAACATACACTTTGATTTGATAGTATGCACAGTAAGCAATCAGTATCTTCTATAAATTGCTGAATATGTATCTGAATTATTCATCACCCACTAAGAATTATTCATTATCTACAGTCAGTTGTTCAGTATCTGGTGTGAACTAATCAGCAAGTTCATATTTTATTGTATAAGTTTATTGTTTACTGATAAAAAGAAATGGTGATTAATGTATTAATAATGATTGTTGGGGTTTCAGGCATTCACTGCTTCCAGTATTCTGCGCACTCACATCCGCCAGCACTCAGGTGAGCGGCCATTCAAGTGCAGCCACTGTGGAAAAGCCTTCGCCTCACATGCTGCACATGACAGCCATGTCCGCCGCACACATACCAAGGACAAGCCACTGTCCTGCGCTGTGTGTGGGTGTGTGTGTCCTGGGCCAGAGGAGCTGCAGCAGCACATGAAGAGCCATGAGAGTAAGCTCCTTACTGAACACACCTCTTTAATAAACACATGATCTGTGTAGACTGAGACATTTACTTTTACATGTATGGCATTTAGCTGATGCTCTTATCCAGAGTGATTTACAATGTTACTCACATTACAGTGGTGGGCCATAGCAGAGTCTATGCCCAAGGACTCTTTCTGGTGTAGCAGAGCATAGTTGCCCAGACTGGGAAGTGAACCCCAGTGTCCCACATGGTGTGGTGGCTCGCTGGTGATGTTAACTGTTGCATCACACCAACCACTGATAATCTCTGCCCCTATGTACACATTTTTTCTGTGTGATCACACCAAACCACGTGGGACACTGGGATTCGATTATGCTATGCTACACCAATAACAGTCCTTGGGCAAGACTCCTAACAATACTCTGGTGCAGTGATTGTTTATCTTAGTGAAGAATAAAACTTATGGGCGAATGTAATTGATTTATTAGGGCTTGTATATAGTGTATGAGGCCCTTTTTATGTTAACTTTGTATCTTTGTGTTATGTTCACACAGAGTGGCCACTGTGGGAGAGTTCATCAGGAATGGAGAACACACTCACCCTCACACACCAGCCTTAACACACAAATACACACACACACGCGCACACACACACACACACGCGCACACACACACACACACACACACACGCATACACATGCATTTTACACACATGCCAAGGGACTGCACAGAGTGTTTAATTACTATTTTTTAGTTCCTCACAGCTGATCCAGATTGACAGCAACTTAATTACATATTTGCATATTAAGATGTATTTTATTTACCTAATGCTGTCTTACTGCAAAAATCTTGTTTTGTTCTGTAACTTATTGTGATGTCATTTATTTATTCTTATTGTTAATATGTGTGTGTATGTGTGTGTGTGTGTGTGTGTGTGTGTGTGTGTGTGTGTGTGTGTGTGTGTGTTTTTAAATATGTTTCTATGTGATGCTGCAATACCACTGTCATTAAACTCAATATAATTATTATAATAATTATTACATTCCTGGGGAAAATGTGTCTTCTTATTTGCTTATATATATAATTGTGTGATTAGCACAGATTTTTATCTCTGTGAACTCACTAATAAAACACACAGCATGAGTCAGTGTGAGTTTATTCAGTTTTTCTTCAGAAAGGAAGTAGACTGAAAATGTCCACACCATCATAATTTACATTAATATTAACCACGAATCCAATATCAAATTATAATTAAGCTAAATATGTTATTAATACTGAAATATTATCTAATAATAGGAATATCACATAATACTACACTTATTCATTGCAGTCATAATAATAATAATAATAATAATACATTATACAATAATTCAATTAAATTCAAAACATCTATGATTCTATGGTTATAAAGTCATTTAATCATTTACTGTATTAAATTCACAGCATATAGTGACTCGATTTTTAAATGACTAAATAAGTGAGTTTAACATTTGTTCATTATATATATATATATATATAATGTATAGAGAGAGAGAGAGAGAGAGAGAGAGAGAGAGAGAGAGAGATTCAACAACATCTGTACATTTTACACACAGCCTACTGATCATCATGTGTATTTTACTAAGTGATCCTGGGGGTGTGATGGGGAGGGGCTTGAACCTCCCCCAACAGCAAATTAATGACAATGGAGTGACCAGTACAGTGAAAGAGACAGTCCTCACATCTGCTGCCCACAGTCCAGCCTGTGTGTGGCCAAGAGACTCTGAGTGTGTTGAAGAGAGTACAGAGAGAGAGAGAGAGAGAGAGAGAGAGAGAGAGAGAGAGAGAGAGAGGCACTCTGATAAATTAGCTGTTACTTCATCACTGTGTGTGTGTTCATGCTGTCCTTTGACCTCTCAGCACTCAGTAACACTAACACTGACCACACCCCAGGGTCAAAGGGCAAACACTGACATCACATTAAATTACTATAAATAAAAAAACATTTCCACCCCTCTGTTCTACACTGTAAACACAGTAAACAAGTAAACAAGCACAGTAAACAGACCCAAATATATTGTCTGTGTTTGTTTTCTGTGTTTGCAATGTCTGTTAACACGTTTTGCCTTTATTTATTTATTTGTAATTAATTTATTTATCTATAGGCTCTTTGCGCTGAGAAAAGGTTCTTTGACTCATAGCAACAGTGGAATTTGTTGGTGTTGTTCAGAACCATCTACAACTGATTTTCCAGTAATGTAAAAAAATGTTTCACCACGCATACCTGTTTAATCATCCAGATGATTCTTTAAGATGTTCGGTTTATGTAAAACTTTTATCTTTGCTAAAGAACCCTCAAAGAAACCTCAATTTTTTAAGAGTGCAGAAATTCTTTACTGAATGACATGTATAAGCCTTTCATAAGAACCTATTTAAACATGCCTTTCTAGAGTCTTACTGATGTCTTGGGTCTCACCATGGTAATCCCTTCTCACCATGGCGACTTCAACAATCAAGAGCATACCAAACTAAATGCATAAGGTTTAAATAAGGCAGGCTCCTCCAAAACTTTCTCTAAAAATGTTCTATTTACCTGCAGCTGATGTGCTTCACCTCTTTCTAATTTTAGACATTTAGTAATAGTAGTTAGTACTTTAGTAGTAATGATAATTTAGTAGTATTTAAACATTCATAATAGTAATAAATATTGGGACCTCATAAGAAACCTGCTTTTCTACACTTACATATCACCCAAAAATATCTAATATTTCTCAGTATCATATATTATGAAATATAATATATAACATTTATATGATATCAAAATATATCATATATATTTTTACGTGAATGTTTCTGTTACTGAGTTGTTGGTATATTTTTAAAATAATCTAAATAATCTAAACAGAGAAAGAAAAACATTGTGCTGAATAGAGATCAGAAAACAGTTGATGTTTCTACTTAATAACGTTATTCTGTTTATCTGTTTTAATATAGACATATAAAATATTAGCTCCCTACATTATTCTCCTTCATTTAAACCCTAAACACACACAGATGAGTGCAGCACAGACTGTTTAGTTAACTGTTTCAGTCACAGCTTTTCCCCGCTGTTAGAAAAACAGCACAGGCACATCAGAGGCTTTTTTCCAGGCCGAGCTGCTCTCAGTCCCACTGTGTGGTTTTTTGCATGTGAACAGGTTCAGTTCATTTACACTTGTCTGTTCACATCCATCCCTATTGTTACGACAGGTTCCCTGCTCAGCTTTCTGACATGGCTGGGGACCTGCAGCGGCCTCCTGCCTTCAGCTGTACACTCAGACCCCCCTTGGCCATTTCACCCTCACTGCTTCCACACAAAAACAGCCAGCTGACAGGCTGAGCCCCAGAGGATGATTCAATTACCCTCTCATATCAGAGCTGCAAGAGATACAGGCCTTTAGTGACAGGCAAATCAACCCTCAGAGAGACGCATGGTGGTCAGCCTTTGAAGTGCCCCCCAGGCTGCTGGTCATACATATGTAGGACAGACCCCATAGTGGGACGCTGTAACCTTTCAGCTGAACCTCTTCAGCCACCTTTAATTGGAGCCATTGTACTTTTTTAAAGTGAGATGACCCTAATTTTCATACCAGTTATCTGTAGAAGTGATTCCCACATGCCTGAGCATCTGCCTCAAGCCTGCAGAGAGAATCCTTAATTTGAAAATAGCTCCCAATAATTCATATTTATAATAAAAACTGTATAATAAAACCATCATTATATGAATTATACTCTCCAGTACTTATGCCTTAAAGATAAAAAATAGAGACATGTATCTGGTAATATGATGGTACATATGCAAACGAACTTCTTATAACTGCATTTCACAGTTTCTTTTTGAGCTATTGATCAATAAAATTCTTAATGTGATGGTTAGAAGAACATAGGTAGAAAAATACAAGATTAAATATACAAGTTTGTTTGCCAGCTCCAAACAGTTTCCACAGCAGTTCGAGGACTGAGTTAACAATCTAGGGATGGGAAATGGGGATACTCTCCATTTTCCAGGAGAGCGCTGGAAATGGTCAAGCTAACAAACACACAACAATCACAATAGATTAGGTATTTGTGTTTATTCTAATGAACTGCCCAGATAAAGAGCTTCCCAGACCATTAGCACAACAATGTATAAGCCAAACAAAAGCATATTCATTTTCTGAGCTTTTGTATTCAAAATTTCCAGTAAACATTGAGAGATTTAGACACCCATGGACTTAGAGTGTGGGGGTGGGATGGGAGTTGGGGAGTTGATGTAAAATACATCCTAGTTTTGTTTCATATTTCATATATTAAAGCTAAACACCATAGAGCTGCATTTTGCTAGCAGTTACGTGTTGGTATTCTAAGCCTTACATTTCAGGATCAGAGTAACCTACAGACATACAGTAATACATACCACGGCAAACAATAAGGCTACAAGATAGAGTGTGATGAATTGCCAGTGAGTTAAATCCTGGTTTAAATGCCAAAGGAGCTTCCAGTGCATGTTTACTACTTTGTCCACATGTACATGTTCAACCTGCATACAGACTCTGACTGATCAGCAAGAGGGGCAGGGCTGATGACCTCACTGACCCAGATATTGGGTTATTGAAGACAACCATAATAAAGGGTTTTTTGTTGCACACACAGTGTTCAAATTTCAGAATAAAAGTCAAGAGAATGGATAATATGGATACTAAATAACAAGAATAACCAAAGATATTCAGGTTTTTCTTATTTTTCTTTTGTTTCTGAGAAATAAAGTGTTTTTAGTCCTAATAAGCAACAACAACAATAACACCACCACCACCACCAACAACAACAACAACAACAACAACAACATAAATAAATAAATAAATAATGTAGGTCAAAGTAAATCTTTGATGAAAACATTGTTCATACAAATATCTAAATTGTGGTAACATTTACAACTCAAATTAAGTAAAATTTGAATAGTATAGAATCCCCTTAAAATAAGAATATCTGCCATGTGTGACTCTCTCCTATTAATACCTTTCTAATGTTTTGGCAAATAAAAGCATGTCAAATGACACAAACATCCCAAAAAATGGATTGGTTATTTAATATGCTACTGCTTGGCTTTTGTGGAATCAAAGCCTAAACACACACAAATACGTTTTTTAGATGTTATATTGAGTGTTATCGCAGGTGTGTGATGTGTGGTTAGTGAGTTTAATGGCTAATCTCCTGATCTTTTCTGCTCTTGTTTACGGGCATTGATTTCACACTTAACCTCATCAGCTATTAAGCTCTGACCCCTCAGCCCCAGAGATCTATAATTCAGTTTAATCTCTTTATTAATGTTATATTAGTGATATTGTCTCTGAGGAATATGGCTGTTGGAAGTTAATAAGCTGTAATGACTGCAAAATAATAATTCTTCAAAAATTAGGTGACTGTAGGCAGGGCAGGTTTACTCTAAGTAGTAGGGGTTCTAGTTAATACTGCAAGCATCCATTACTACTATGAACATCTAAACATCCAAATGTTTTTTTAATCTATGATATTATTACATTCCACCCACACAGCTGTGTTTTACCAATAAAATGTATGTCTATAAAAGATACAAATTGCTAAAATGAGCAAAAATGTAAAATCTAACACTGAAATCCAAATGTTCATTCAGCATATATAACAGTAATGAATATAACATTAAAGATCAGTGAAAGAACAGACACTGAGGCTGAGAACACCTTGTAACATCTTGTACAAGTTACAAACAGGGTCTTAAAAGTTGAAAGCTTGATCAAACTCTCAAGAGACAGATATGGTAAAGTGAGCCAAATAAGCCAACTCTATATTGCAATGACAAAAAATCGTGTCCTCTCTGTGTCTCTCACACACACACACACACACACACACACACACACACACACACACACACACACACACAGCTCTCCCTGTAAGTGGTTACCTGTCAGTTCCTATTTCAGCTGCAGCAGAGTGAAGGGCTGCCCTGATCAATCAGTCGTATTGATTCTCTAATAGCAGTCAGCAACAACACAGGTTTAGTCTGAGTCCGGCCTGAGGCTGTTAGCTGAGTGGTCCATAAACACTGCTCTAAAAAGACCCCTGCTTTTGCCCACCAGATAGGTCTCAGATGCAGATGCTTTGGTCCACAGTGACAGAGGGAGAACGCAGCATTAGCAAACTTTGCAACAGATCCATTTGCTGTGTTTGATGTATTTACAGTGTTTACGCTGTGAGCTTTATACAGCAGTTCTGGCCCACAGCCAAAAAGATTCTACAAGAACCCATCTTTAAGAGGCCTTTCTTTCATTATGAAGAACCATTCAAACACCCAAATGGTTAAAGCATATCAAATGTGTATCTTTGAATAACGTGCCTTTCAAGGGTGTACAGTTACAGACAGTAGCTTATCTGTATCTGTTATCAGCCCCTAAATCCCCTTTCCCCTCCTTGTGCCCTAGCCAGGGACCACCAAATATTACTTGAAAGGGGTTCCATCTCAGTACAACAGTGACACCAACATGGTAGTGTGTGTGATATAACACACTGTGTACATGTACAGTTTAAACGGGTTCCCCAAAAGCTTGTTAACAGGTGGAATGTGTGAGAATGATGATGAAGGTGGTGGTGATTTCCACAGGGACAGTAGATAATCCTCAGAAAGTCCAGAACAGCGCTCTGAATGCAGCTCACTGGATGAATGACAGATCAAACACACTAAAGCTCAGAGTTTGTGTATGTGTGTCCAGATGACTGTAGCAGTAGGGCAGATGGGCAGATGCTTTACTGAAGCTTCAGTAAGCTTTACTGAGGCCCTCTTGGGACAACACACACACACACACACACACACACACACACACACACACACACACACACACACATACACCTCATTCATCTCCTGTGCTGCCAAATGGCCCTTCAGTGTAAATGGATAAATTTCATTACTGCTAATGATAAAGGCTGGTGAGATTATGTGATAATTGCTGTGATCAATAACCTTTAATCAGATAAATTGAGAAATTATATATAATCCTACTGTTATGTGAGCTCAGTGCTGTGCTGGAATGTTTCATACACAGAGGTTTTGTTATCAGAAGTTTTTAGAATGGATTTTTGGTTTAGAGAGAGAGATGCTAGGCTTATGTTTCTAACAAATGTTGGATTAAGACAGTCACCATCCATGCCAACAATGCAGATTTCATTCAAAGATCTGTCAAAAATTAGCAGTAATTTTTTGTTTTGTTTTTTTTTTTCCAGTGCAACTGGAACCACATTAAATAAGGTGGCCATGTGTCCTGTTTTTCATGGACAGAGCCTCTTTTTGGGATGTGAAATATATGTTTGGCTAAATTGTGTAAAATCTGTGATCTTTAAAAAAAACTAAAAACATGGTCACCCTGCATAATCTGCACAATGTCCCACACTGTAGTGTTATTCCACTTTAAAACTATATGCATGACCTTTTTTATAGTTAGGGTTACCATACGCCCTCTTTTTCCTGGATAATTGCTCTTTTTGGGATGTGAAGCATCTGTCTGGGGTTTATAAATTGTGTAAATTGTCTGGGATTTCACATTGATTTTATGTCAGCTTTTGCTTCAACAGTGGCTTCATATTCCAAGAATGTGTAGGCTGATTGACTGAATCTGGGTTCACTGCTTAATTTTTCATCTGACTTTTAAAATATTTACCTGCTGAGTAATATTTTGAACCACAATGAAACTTTTTTTATGTCCAGCATCAATCAGCATGGAAACTATGAAGACGAAATTCAATTCTTGTCTGAAGTTTCCATTCCACCTTAAATAGTGAACAGTTAAAAGAAAATACCATTTAAAGTTGAATGAAACTATAAAGTGCACATTTTCTACAATAGTACTTCAAAAACAAACCACAATAGAAACAGTTTATGTATACACCGTGTGATTTCACTACTGTTTACATGTGTTTGTGTGTGTGTGTGTGTGTGGGGGGGGGATGCTTTGGAAGAGGTGTTATTGTATCTAGTTCACAGTTATTCCACCACAGTCAAACATAACAGCAGGAGAGTCAGTGAGGGAGAATGAATGACAGAGAGAGAAAGAGAGAGTGATAGTTAGAGACTGAACTGCACCGTGGGAGACCTGCATACACGCTCTCTCTCTCTCTCTCTCTCTCTCTCTCTCTCTCTCTCTCTCTCTCTCTCTCTCTCTGTCCATATGAATTGCAGAACTGTCTCCTTTTGACTGGAGCAGAACCCCTGCTGCTGAACACTGACTGATGTGTTTGTGTGTGTGTGTGTGTGTGTGTGTGTGTGTGTGTGTGTGTGTGTGTGTGGTGATGAAATGTAAACCTTTAAATTCTGTGAAACCACTGGTGGCTCCAGGTTCTTTCTTACTCTGTATCTATAACTTAGGAACAACTCAGCAAGTTTGCATTGCTTTACATATATTTCATGATTAGTAATCCTTAGGGTGAAATTAAAGTCATCAAGCATAAGAGCTCATTCGAATCACTTAATTACTTAATCCTGCATGTTTAGTCATTTATTCTATGCACAATTTCAAATTTGAGCTGCTAATCCTAAGCCTTTGTCTTAAAAAACTACAATTCAATAAAGTCATTTTCTGTTAAAGGCTGTTCAATGTTTAATTTAGCAATCTGAAACATTGTGCTTGGTGAGGGTTGTGTCAGGAAGGGCATCCAGCATAAAACATGTGCCAGAACTACAATGCAGATCATAAATATGATGATCCACTGTGGTGACCCCTAAAGGGAGCAAGAAGAAGAAGAAGAAGAAGAAGAAGAAGAAGAAGAAGAACAAGAAGAAGAAGAAGAATCAAATTAAGAGAAGTATGTAAATTAAGTATATTTTAGTATTAAGTATGCTGATGTTCATTAATATAGTAGCATGATTTTAGAGATATTTCATTCCCTCCTACCCTCATACACACTGCCACAGTCTGTAGGCCTACCTTCCATCTCCCCAGACCCAAAATTCTAACCCCATTGAACACCCACATATCTCCAGTGTCCTTTTATTTAAAAAGAAAATCAAATTTCTTCACAATTTTGAGTTCTACACTACATCAATTTGTCAAACAATGAAAATGTAGACTTTTAAAACATAGGTTGAGTGGTGTGTTTAAGAGGTGTGTTTATAGGAGCTGCTTTAGCCAGTCAGCATGTCTGGGCTGATTGACTGCATCTGTGGTCACTGTCAAATATTGTGTGTGACGTGTTTTCTTCTCTAATTTCATATCATATGTGCATCTCACCCCAAGTGTATTTTCCAGAGTGTATTTTTTCCCCAAGTGTTCTCCACGAGTATATCCCTCCAGAGTATATTCTGTGTAAGCAGTAAGTGTTTGTCTGCAGGATTAGTCAGATGGAAACAGTATGGCACAATGCACACACACACCAGCTCTCTCTCTCTCTCTCTCTCTCTCTCTCTCTCTCTCACACTTTTTCAAACACACACACACACACACACACACACACACACTCAATACTGCTATCCATTCCCTTGTGTGTGTGTGTGTGTGTGTGTGTGTGTGCGTGTGTGTGTGTGTGTGTGTGTGTGTGTGTGTGTGTGTGTGTGTGTGTGTGTGTGTGCGCACATTAACTAATGAGCACTCAGCATTTTTGTTTCATTCTATACTTTGTGGCTGCGAGAGTGGAGTCAGTTCAATGAGCTGATCAATTTGATCAGACTCAGATGCAGAACCATCTAAGATCTTAAAGAATAAAGAAGCCTTCAAGCTTCATTACATTGTATAAATTTGCAACTTATAGTTATGTGTGTATGTGAGATATCTTAGATTTTTTTTGCATTTGTGTTTGTGTTTGGTCTTGCACTTTTTACACAAGTGTATGTGTACCTAAAGGTTTATATATATATATTGTATCTCAGACAAAAAAGCAGAACACATTAAACACACATTATAAGACACTATTAAAGAGTGTGTGCTCATGCTCAATGTGACAGCAGTGACCACACACACACACACATACACACACACACACACACACACACACACACACACACACACACACACACACACACACACACACACACACTTCTACTGAAACATTAATGAAGCCTTATGACCCTCTCTCAGCCTAATGTACCCTAACAGACCTTTTGGTCTCGGTCTCTCTCTCTCTGTCTCTCTCTCTCTCTCTCTCTCTCTCTCTCTCTCTCTCTCTCTGTCTCTCTCCATCCTTCCTGACATCTAACTCCTTAAAACCCATAATACTCCCCACTCCAGCCTGTCTCTGTTAGTTTCTAAATTTTTAAAACGTCCTCATTTACTGATGTTAAAGCGTTGTTGCTTTGCTGACGTGGTAAAATCCATCTCTCTTTATCTTTTTGTATACAGGTAAAAAATACAAACAAATAATTTTATTTTGACACATTGTTCACAGTTTATTCCTTTATTTCTCTCTTGTATTGTAATATGTATTTGTGGTCGATCTGGCAGTTAAACTGTTGGACTTTTCATTTATTTAAAAGAAAGCTTTAATTTTCCTTTTTGTGTGCTAATTATTTGTGAGTTGGCAAGAACTATAGACTATGTGAAACTATAATAATGATCAAATAATAATATACAAATATTTTATCATTTGTGAACAGTGAGTGAGAGAGAGAGAGAGAGAGAAGAAGAAAAGGAGATAAACCTCTGCTCTATTAATAAAGTTACACATGTGTACATCAGTCTAATAGCTGCACTTTGACCTTTCTACCAATACAGCCAATAGTGTCACAGTGTGTGTATGTAATCTGAGCTGCCAGTCTGAACTGACCTGTTAATGTTTTTCACTTAAGAAAGAGCCATTAAGGTTTGAACTCTGACGGCTGAGAGAGAGAGCGAGAGAGAGAGAGAGAGAGAGAGAGAGAGAGAGAGAGAGAGAGACCTCACCATTTCATTGCACAGTCAGATGTCTGACTGTACATCTGAAGACCCCCATTACTCTGTGTGTTAAAGCCATGGCCCACTGGGATGGACCCCCATGAGCCTGTTTTACCCCTAAACCCCCTGGCTGTGTTTACATCTACATATTGAGAATGCCATATGCTAAGGGGCTAAAGTTTCTGCTCAGATTTCTCTCTCTCTCTCTCTCTCTCTCTCTCTCTCTCTCTCTCTCTCTCACACACACACACACACACACACACACACACACGCTCACTCAAGTTAGAAGTTGCGTCTAAGTGTGATATTGAGCTGTTGATGCTGATGACAGAATACATCACACCTGATCCACCATTTAGCAGTACTAATGTTTTCAGTAATTCAGTATTTGATGGCAGACAGTATTCACACCTGAAATACAATTAAACAGGTGGAGGAACTGTATGGAAAATTACTGTGTGTGAAGCAATAACAAACAGAACAAATCAGAACTGCAGGCTCAGACAAATATCCATGTAAACCGATTTTAAATATAGTTAATCATGCAAATATCTATTAAAGTAATAATTTAATTGCAGTTACAGTCCACATACATAAACAATATATATATATGTGTTGTACCTGGTTCAGCAGCAAAAAATAATTCATTCAGATTTATCATTTGACCAACACATGGGTAATATTACTAGGACAGCTGTTCTTCATCTTCATAATATTTCCAAGTTAAGAAATGCCCTATCCTTGCATGATGCAGAAAAACTGGTGCCTGCTTTTTTCACATTTAGATTATTGAAATGCACTCTTGTCAGGATGTTCCAGCAGGAACCTAAATAGACTTCAGTTAGTTCAAAATGCTGCAGCCAAGATTCTAACTAAAAGACTAGAAAATTTGACCATAACATCCCAATCTTATCAGCACTGCACTGGTCAAATTCTGTGTTGATTATAAAATGATCTTACTTGCATATAAAGCCCTACACAGGCTCAATCCTGAGTACCTCCAATATCTAATGTCCTATGATTAGCCATCATGATCACTCAGAAGGCTTCAGCAGGGAAAAAGTCTTTATTTCAAAATAGCCCCCAGCTCTGGAATTACGTTCCAGATCATGTTTGGGAATCAATCAGTCTTCAAGTCTAAAAACTCACTTGTTCAGTGTAGCTTTTGATAATTAATGTCTTGCCTTAGTTAAATGCTGCTGATCCAGGTTCTATTCATGCACATATGGAATTATGGTATGGGATGGGATGGTGGTGCTTTTGTCCGAGCACCCCCACAGGATACTCTGACGGACATGGTTGTATACTCCAAATTCTCCAGGTCCAACAAACACATGTGGACTGGTTGAACAATGCCCATGCCCTGTCAAGGACCCATGCAAGGGTAAAGAACTGGCGCAGTGTTCCACAGCCAGGAACAAACCTGCATTGTTCCTCTTGTATCTTTTTTGTCCATCAGCTGGACTCTTTTCTCCAGTACCCCTGCACAGACCTTGTCTGGGAGACTGAGGAGCATAATCCCCCTTTAGTTGGAGCACACCCTCCAGTCCCCCTTTTTAAAGAGAGGAACCACCACCCCCATCCAGAGGCACCACCACACAATGATGTGTAGCCAGGATAACCCCTCAACATCTAGAATCTTGAGAAACTCCTGGTGGATCTCATCTACCCTTGGCACCCTGCACCAAGGATATTTCTAACTGCCCCAGTGACCTCACCCTGTGTGATGTATGAAACCCCACCCAAGGCCCCAAGCTCTTCGTCCTCTATGGAAGACCATCCCCACCATATACAGTGTTGTTTGTGAACTGCTTTGCCCTCCTGACCTGCTTGTCAGTTTTCCAGAATCTTCTTGGAGCTGACCAAAAGTCACTTACCATGGCCTCAGCGAACTCTTCCCACACCCAAGCTTTTGCCTTGGTAACAGCCAAAGCCACAGCCTGTCTGGCCTGGGGTGTCCACCATTGGAAATGCCACCATGGCAGGTACTGAAACCATGCAGCCAAAGCTTTAACTTGCCACTTTGATATTGGAGGCATGGAACATGGTTCATTCAGACTCAATATCCCCAGCCTCTCACAGGAAAGTTAAAGATCTGTCAGATGTGGGAGTTGAACCTTCCTGACAGGTTTCTATGCCAGCCATTCCCAGCAGAATGTTATTACACATTTGGGTCTGCCAAGTCACCAAAAGGAGTGATCAGCTCATCTCTTCACTTGAGTGTCCAAAACACACAGTTGCAAATCTGATGGTACAAATATAAAGTCAATCACTGAACTGTGGTGCAGGCTCACTCCAATCTCACACACGGAAATTAGTTCCACAGCCCACACTGTGTGTCAAGGTGAGACCAGCTATATCTAGTTGGTACCGCTTAACCTTGTGCATCAGTTCAGGCACCTGTGCCACCAGAGATGTAATATATTTTTATGAGGGTAACTGGATCACACTTTGGCTGCTTGTCACTTAGGATGAATTTGCCTGGGGAGACCGTACCAGTGGCTAAATATAGCTCCAAAGGCAAGGCACACAAAACCCTCCACCACGAGTAGGTGGTGAACCATATAACACACACACACACACATATATATATATATATATATATATATATATAGCCAAGAAATCAAAAGAGTGGCTTTGGGACAACTCTGTGAATGTCCTTCACAGTGTCTGAGCCCAGATTTGAACATCTCTGGAGATATCTAAAAATGGCTGTGCACCTATGCGCCCTATCCAACCTGATGGAACTTGAGATGTTCTGCAAAGAAGAATGGAAGAAACCTTTCTAAATCAGGTGTGCCAACCTCGTTTCATGATACTCAAAAACACTTAAGGCTGTAATTGCTGCCAAAGGTGCTTTAACAATGTATTGAGCAAAGGCTGTGAATACTTATGTATGTTGTATTTTTGTGTTCTGTTTTTTTTTTATATATATAAATTTGCAAAGATTTCAAACCAAACTTTCTTATTTTGTCATCATGAGGAATTGTGTGTAGAATTATGAAGGAAATCATTTAATTCATTTTGGAATAGAGCAGTAACATAAAAGCATAAAGACAACAAGTGAAGCACTGTGTGTGGGTGTGTGTGTATGTGTGTGTGTGTGTGTGTGTGTGTGTGTAGCACAGTTTTTAGATAATTTAATAGAATTATACAATTGTGTTATATAACATGTACTATAGATTATGTAGATAGTACTTACATAATAAACTGCTTATATAGTAGATTTTTTAGACAATTAGTAATTTCATAACAGATGATGGTTTTCCAGTTTAGAGACAGCATATGGATGTGATGGATTATCACACTCCTCCTAAATTGGTTTAAAACAAGGTCATGGTTATCCAGTATAGAGACAGTATATGTATGTAATGGTCACACTCCTCCTATATCAGTTTAGAATAAGGTGATGATTATCCAGTCTAGAGACAATCTATGGATGTAATGGATGATCAGCTGTAATCAGTGAATATTTGGGGTTGAGTAGCAGTATTAAAACATATAATCTCTTGATTGAGCTGCTGAATGAGTGAATAGTTTTCTGTGTGTGCAGTCATGTGTGTGTGTGTGTGTGTGTGTGTGTGTGTGTGTGTGTGTGTGTGTGTGTGTGTGTGTGTGTGTGTGTGTGTGTGGATCAATGCAGCTGAAATGGAGAATGTTTTTACTTTGGCTATAGTGGAGCTAATGGGTCAGAACATCATCTTTAAAACAGCTTCCCATCAGCACCCCCATGTACACACACACACACATACACACTCACAGGAGGAACAGAGGTCAATACAGGCCTTCGTGAAGGTGCCCGTGGTGTCCATTACACACACACACACACACACACACACACACACACACACACACACACACACACACACACACACACACACACTGTTCATTTAGAAGACGCTGAATAAAAAAGGCTCAGACACATTTTCACAGTAAAGCATCGCACACCCCCGTCCCCCCACCACCACAACCACCACCCGACTGTGGCTGACTTTGGTGCTTCCTGACATTGAAGATCAGATTGATATGATCAATAACAAACACAGGAACATATTTAATGTGCTGGGGAGCGTGTTCTCCGCAGGGCTGCGGTTTCTGGCGGGTAGAACATTCACTTAAAGCCTCATGTCTGGAATCTGAGGGGGCTGGGGCTCAGATGAGGGGAGGTCTCTGGGGATACAGGGAGTGCATATGTGTGTGTGTGTGTGTGTGTGTGTGTGTGTGTATGTGTGTGTGTGTGTGTGTGTGTGTGTGTGTGTGTGTGTGTGTGTGTGTGTGTGTGTGTGTGTGTGTGTGATTCAGTTTTAAGCATTAATTAGTCCCACTGCAAGCAATCTTATCTAGATGAACTGTTATTATTCTAAGTAAACTTTTTCACATTTGCCAGTTATTTAGTAAAACACATCTTACTGTATGATGGTCAGCTGATATGATCACTGTATTGGGGATAAAAAGAAAACATTGACATTGAATTTCACAGTGGATCTCTTCTGTTAAGATGCTCGTTTCTATCATTAAAAACTTTGGGTGTTTTGTGTAGAGAGTTTTGTGTGTATATTCATTTTTTGTGTTTTGGTTGTAAAAATGTAAGGGTTGTGGATGGATTTGGGTGTGCATGGATTTTTGGAATAGGAGGATTTTGGTATAGAGTGCTTTTGGTGTATAGGGTTTTGTAAATAAGTGGTTTTCGGAGTAGAGGGCTTTGGCTGTAAATGGTTTTGTGTGTAAATAGTTTTGGGTGTAGAGAGCTTTGGGTGTAAGTGGTTTCAGGTGTAAATGCCTTTGGGTATAAAGGGTTTTACATGTAGAGGTTTCCATGTATTAAGGATTTTGGGTATAGTGGACTTTGGGTGTAGATGTTTGCCTGTAGATTGTTTTGGGTGTAGACTGTTTTGTGTAAATTGAGTTGGGTGTAGAGGGTTTGGGTGTAGACTGTTTTGGGTGTAGAGGCTTGTAGATGTAGACGACATTGGGTGTAGGTCATAAACCAGTCAATTATGGTTGGCATATGTTTTAAGGAATAAAAGTTGTGGGGTTTTTCTGTGTGAGGTCAAAGTTCAGTATGATTGCTAAAATGCTGAACTCTGTTGTCCTCTTGCTATAAGGTGGTCTCCCACACTGGACCTCAATGTGTTTGGTTAATTATTGTGTAGCTCTGATGACTCTGTGTGTGTGGCGCACATTCCTTTTTCTTTTGTCTTGCCAATGTTCAGCATCAGCGCTTTATTGATCAGAATCAGTCAGTTAATAAGCTGGAGGGCCGTTCATCAGCTTGTAGGGAGCAGAACAGCAGAGCGGCTTAATCACCGCAGCCTTCAGCGCATGAAGAGGCTAATTAAAGCCAGGAAAGAGAGAGAGAGAGTGATAGATAGATGGACGCAGGTCTATCGGCTGGATCAGGGATGAAGATAGAGAACTTTCAGCCTAGCCATCTCTCTCTCTCTCTCTCTCTCTCTCTCTCTCTCTCTCTCTCTCTCTCTCTCTCCTGTGCTACTGAGCATGCTCAGGCCTGTGATGGATGAACTGCAGGGTCATTAAAGTGTGCCAATCAGTGGATTGAATTAACTTTACTAAGTGTAAAAGAAAACAGATAAGGACTATAGAAAGTTTAAATCATTTTAGTGGCTCTGTGAAACTGTTTTATATCAATCGTCTAAATCTGGAATGTTTTTGGTGTAACTCCAGACTCACAGTTGATCAGCTCCTATCAATGTTCAATAAGATGTCATTAGACCAACAGTCTTACCATGTACTCCAAATGTACATTGTTAGTACTGGAGCTGAGGCTAATGTAGCTATATTTTAAAAAATAATATTTATATATATTATATTGTTGGAATTGTAGGGACAAATATGTAGACATGCAGAATTGTACTGTTTCGTGTACAAAAATACTCATATTGTATCATATTGTACAGTATGAACCTAATGTATGTAATGTACTGTACAATGTACTTCATTTTAATCTATAAGCATGAACTAATGTATGGACAGAGTTCAGGCTTCGGGATATCTGTTCTGTATTCACCATTATTTGATTTTGATCAGTGGCAAATGTAAACAAAAATCAATCTTAGGGGCATATGATCACCACAACTATTCTGATGAAGTTTCTTTCAAACAGTATTTCACTTCAGACCTTCTCAGAATCATTGTCCACTTCTTAACCATATAATTATGCAGAGTTCAACAATATGAGTGAGAAACTGAAGTGTCTGTTCTAGCTAAAAATTGGTGCAGCTCGAAAAGGAAGCCAACTACATATTTACTTATTCCAGTGATGAATTAGCAGTTAGTACCATGTTAATTGCTGGAGAATAAGCTTTTGTTACCTGTTAGCTCTATTAGGTTGGGGTATAACACTGTCTTTGGCTCATCTGAGTACTGTACCCACAAGATTAAATGATCATTTGTAGCATGATGAAAGACAAACTGAAAGCATGGAACCGCAGAGACTTGCCCTGTGTTTGCTTTCCTGTATTTAAAGGCACATAGATCACATGGACGAACCTCATAATATGTTAATTTACACTGCCAAGTTTTCGCTATTGAAAAGGTGACATGATGGATTATACATCACATTCTCTAAACTCCCAATTCATATTGAAACCTAAGTTTTCTAAGTTTATAAGTTTTCCAAGTTTTACATCCCTCACAGCATAAGCTTACAATATTATTTGGTAGTTTTATTATCTTCATAGCTCCAATGCTAGATGATTGCATACCAGCCTTTATTACATTGTTAACTACATTATCACTGTCACTTTACTTTACATAGTCACTAACATTACCTGTTAACTACATCAGCTACATAGTTTCACTCAAATATCACTTTAATAAAGAATGTAATAGTTAACAGAGTCTGATCCACACATACAAACACACTCCGTCCATCATGCGGTCTTTAGGAGATGATGCAGTTCTGGTTAATGACAGATACAGCCAACAGGAAAATAACCAATAATGATCCTGCCCTGTCTCTCTCTCTCGCTCCACTGCACTGGTGAGAGAGATGACCTCATTTTGGGCTGGACAGGGCAGGATTTACAGCCGGGTGGAAAAAAAAAGCAATGGCTGCTTTGGCTCCACTATAACTCCTCTCCTTACAAGGAAAAAGTGGAGAAGTGGAGGAGTGTAATGAGGTTTGGGCTTGGTGTGAGATATGCTTTCATTATACTGTCATTTCTGTTACACTGTGATTGAGTGTGGCTGCTCTTACTGAGAAACAAAGATATTACAGCTGCAACTGTTGAACTGAAATACAATTTAATAAAGCATTTGTAAAAGAACATCACTTGCATTAAAAACAGGAATGCTCTTTTAATTGAGTTAGATTATAATACTGTACCCATACTTTTACTGTAGTACAGTTTCTGCTCTTTTGAGTTAGATTGTGATAGGGTACCTATACATTCAGTATAGTACAGTTTCTATACTCTCTGTTCTATAAATCAAGCTTGATTGTGATACAGTACCTATACTTTCACTATTGTATAGTTTCTGCTGTTTAAATTGAGGTAGGTCCTGATACAGTATACAGGATACTCATACATTCATTATAGTACCATTTCTGCTTTTTAAATTGAGTAAGATTGTAATACATCCATTTGCTATACTACAGTTTCTCTGTATTTCATACACTACATCATATTGCATGGAATATATTCTTTTATATCATTGTACAGTATCCTGTTCTCTCATGCAGTACAGCACTGTGTTCTCTCTTACTGTATCACAAAAAATCGAATTGTTTCACATTGTCATACATTACACATTGCATTGTATTATCATATTGTATCACATTGTATCATGCAGTGCGAAAATGTATAGTGCTGTGTAATGCAGTAAAATACTGTATCACACAGTATAATACTGTATCACTGTACCACACGCATCATGCAGTGTGCTATTGTACAGTGCAGTCTAATGCAGTATAATACTGTATCATATTGCATTATTCAGTGCAATATTGTATAGTGCTGTGTAAGTCATTATAATACTCTATCAAATTAAATCATGTGGTGTGGTATTGTATAGTGCCATGTAATGCAGTATAATAGGGTATCAAATTAAATCATGCAGTCCATTATTGTATAGTGCCATGTAACGCAGTATAATACTGTATTGTGTCATGCAGTACAGTGCGGTATTGTATAGTGCCATGTAATGCTGTATAATACTGTATTATATTGTATCATGCAGTACAGTGCAGTATTGGTATAGTGCCATATAATGCAGTATTGTATTGCATCATGCAGTGCAGTGCAGTGCTGTATAGTGCCATGCAATTCACTATAATACTGTATCACATTCTATCTTGCAGTGCAGTATTATATAGTGCTGTGTACTGCAGTGTAATACTGTCATATTGTAGCATGCATTGCAGTATCATACTATATTGTAATGATGAACAAAACAGACAGAATCACATTGTTTTTGTTATACAGTATCATACTGTATTGCAGTGCATAAATATGATGTTACATCATGCTTTACATTGCTGTCTTGTATAATGCAAGATTGTAATTTATCAAATTCTGCTGTAAATTGTGTTGTATAAGCATTGCAGAGTCATACTGTATCAGACTATCATACAGTACAGTATTGTACTGCTGTATATTGTAACATGCAGTGCAGTATCATATGGTATCATACTGTATTATGCAGTACAGTATCATACTTTATCACATTGTGTTTAGCAGACCAGAATTATAACATTATTGTATCATGAAGTACAGGATTACACAATATCCTATTGGAAAGCTGAAAAATGATGCAGTCTGATGCATTCACATGAACCTCAATGGATGGTTAAGTTACTAAATAGACACAGTTGACCCTGTGAAGTTTCTTTCATAATCCCTTTCTGGTTCTGACCCGTAAATACATTAATGAGGTCCCCAGGTGGACCCATCTCAGCCGAGTGGCCATAGGGTCATTACTGAAGTATCTTTGTGTGTGTTTGTCAGTTGTGTTTAAACCTTTGTGATTTCTTTAATGCTGTGTGTGAAACTCTCTCTCACACACAATATACCCCAGTGACCTATTATATGATGTACTGTCCATTACAGTACCTGTTCCCAATCCCCACAAAAACAGACCTAATGAAGGATAGTAATTGAACCTGTTGTTGCTCTTGAAGCTTTCCCTCCAGGTGGAACACCTCTGCTGCGGTAAAAGCTGACAGGAAGTATTAGGATCAGTAGTGATCACCATGTGTGCAAAAGAAGGCCTTTAAAAACTCCCAGGACCTCCTTGATATTTACACCTTCACACGCTTCCTTTTATCTTCTGTTTAATTACTCCTCACTCTGATGCAGTGAACACATCACACATGCTCTGTGGAGCATCATGGATGTAAAGTAGTTTTCAAAGTACACAATAACTTTTTATATTCACATCTTTTTCTGTGAATAAATTTGTATTATTTTTCATATTTTATAATAATAAAGTAAAATCAGAATATGAGAAAAAGGAAGGCCTAAAAGAGAGGATAATAGCAGTATACCTGTCTCCTAGAGTTCTTTAACAGGGGCACATTGCCAAATAACATGCAGAAATGTACTAGTGATGGACAAAGAGAACTTGTAAAAAAGGATTATCCATAGACAGTTTCATTAGTAGGTGAGGGGCATGGTGAGGAGACAACACCTTTTAATTGCTTTTAAATGTTTTTAAACGTACTTACTATAAGTTTGATAAGTATTATTACTGAGTTGCTCGGTATAGTACAGATGGGTATTACAGATATTATAGTATGTGACTTTGGTCAGATGCTACAAGCCTATTTAGAACCTATTTCGGATGATATTTTGGCTTTGAATGAAATACAATTAATTTCCTTTTACAGTGGGACTGTGGGAAACAAATACATTTTGACTTTTACTGGCTAGCTCACACATTTTCCATATTATACAACAGTTTTAACGATTTCAAATTAAAAACGACTCCAACCACAGCATCCTTTAATTTATTTCTTTTTTAGAGCGAAGTCTGTAATGGCGTTGGGGCAGCTACAGGCAGATACACAATCAGCAGACATGAAACCACTCACATGGATATGGTATTCATTCTAGCCAGCAATTTGTACTGCAACCTACATCCTTCCCAAGTACGATCAGCACATAAGCAACCAGCACAGAAACTGTAAGCACAGGGACCCCCAAGGTCTGTGTGCTGAGCCCCTTGTTGTACACACTGTTTAAGTATGAACAACCATCTGTCCCTCAATGCAGTGTCACTCGTCATTTGTATTATAATTTTGAAAAGGTTTTGTTGTTTTACTTCACATTCATTTCATTTTTTTTATGCCACAACAAACAGAGGTCAAAGGTGCAACTCAAACTTGAACAAACAAAATGGAAATATAAATCTGTCATATATATATACAGTAATTTTGTTATATTTATTTCATATGTTTGTATTTTTATGCTATTTTAAGTCATGTAATTGTAAAGGTAAGCAATTATGTACATTAGTATAATGCAGTGAGATAATGTAATGTAATGTAATCTGTAATAGTAAGTTTGGTGTAACATTTAATGGGGTCTGATTTAATAAAGTTTAGAAGTTCGTTCTTGTCTGTCTTTTGAAAAACAGTGCTACTTAACAGCTTTATGCAGCAGCTCTTTGCTGCTGATCATCTATTATTGATCAGTGTGAAGGCTGAGGTTTAAACTGGCCCCACCCACTAATCACAAACTGACCCACAGGAGTCCTGTCCTTCTCCCAGTGGGACACAGTCAAGGCCCTGTCAAAGAGAGAGAGATATGTTGGGAGAGAGAGAGAGAGAGAGAGAGAGAGAGAGAGAGAGAGAGAGAGAGAGAGGGAGAGATGGGGGGTATCTGTATCTTCTAAAAAGTAATAGGAGCTTGTACCCCACCAATTATCACTTGAATTATTACATTATTGTACCTAAAAAAATTGTGTTAAGCTTTGGATAAACCTAACATTAGCAAGTAAATGAGCTTTTCCACACAGTTTCTCTTGTTATGTAAGCAGCTCATGATTCTTTGGGATGAGAAGCAACATGGCAAAGTTGGGGTTGTGATATACTCACAGCTCACAGGCTCTCAGCCCACTGGATCTTTCCACCATAGCTCTGCAACAGATTTTGCCACAAGTAAAGAGAAAACACCTCTCAGATTAGAGTGGGTTGCCCCACATACCACTAATTAACGTATTAGTATATATAATTAATGTATAAGTACATATTGCATTTTCATTTCAATTGTGACACTTATTATGCTGTTCATGAAAAAAAAACAAAAAGCTGAAGTGAAGTTTGAGTTTTCTTTTACCAATTAGCTTTTTAATTTTAGATTTGACCGTGAAATACCAGTATACTATTATTTACAGGTGACCCACACACACATTGCAATGTGATTTCAGTTCATTTTTAATTTTGCTATGATATTTGCAAATGTGGAAAAAACCTACCAAGGTAAATACAATTTATTTATTTCTTTTTGGCTGAAATTTCCTCCAAGAGTGGAGGCACACCCATACCTTTATAGTTTGGTTATCTTCCAGACAAGTTGCTTAGAAAAAGCTCCAAGGGTTTTTTCTGACTTATATCTATGATCACCCTTCTCAGATCGGCACTGAATTTCTTAGACTTCCCCATTGCACAGTGTTTGGGTCAACTCAAAGAGTGCTGTCAACAGACCTTTTTTTATGGGCATAGAGGAGCTACTAGCCATTGTCAATCACAATCATGAGACCAGGACTTGGTAAATTTAAAGAAATTTTGGAACTTCTAGTACAACTGAATTAATAGTCCAAAATTATACCTCAAACTCGGGACCAAGGTTCAAACCAAGACTTTTTTGGGTCCAGATAGTTCTGGTTTCACGTTTCACATTTAGCCAGCACACTAATGAACTTTGAACTATCACCATCACCTATGTGGGCTACCTGTACATGATATTGATTGATCTTTTGAGGGGTGATGTGTTTTCAGTGAGGCATATTGTTTTAACCAGGTGTTGAATCCTGGTTAATCCACATGTTGCATGGTGGATTCCTTTCGTTTCTGTTCATAAGGCTTCATCTACAGTTACAGTAGATATGGGATATGCACCTATGATGAGCACGCATGTAAAGAGGAATCAGACTTCAACACAATGCTGGTTTCGCTTCTAAACCATCAAACCATTCATACCATCCAAAAAAGTATTTTCACGCTGCAAAAGAACTGGACCATGGTTCAGTTGATCCAGATGAAGCCCATCTCTTTAGGTTAGACCAAATTCTGGTTCTTTGGTCTGCACTGTGATCCACTTTCACACTTGCTATTTGGTTTGGACCAAACTGAAAGGGTGTATGCATATTTTTGACCCCATTTCCAAAATTAGGACCCTGGTCAGCATATTTCTGTTAAAATATGTATAATGTCTCATTCTGCCCTAGACAAACGGACAGTTCCATTAATTAATTGAAAATTCTATAGTGCAATAAAAGTCATATCCATGATGAGTGTATCTAAACACAGCTGTAGCTGCTTTTACTAAAGAACCAATTAAGAATTTATTCTTAAGGGTGTGAATGCTTAAATGGGTCTGTACCTTGTCTTACTACAGCATCAAGTTGGAAAGGAAAATTGTAATAAGAAGCCAAAAAGTGTAAATATGCTGAGCTGTTTCTCTCCTTGCATAAGCAGAGGAACTAATGTTAAACACACTCACACACTGCCACAGCACGGCCTGTATGGATCTGTTGCTTCATCTGATCGCCTGATCAATAGCACAAGAGCGCTGAGCGTTTATCAGAGCAGCCGATCATTAAGGAGGAGTCGTTATATAAACATGGGGAGGACGGAAACTTGTTGATTTGTTTTATTTTAGTTAACGGTAGATAATCACAGTGCCATCGAGAAGACAGAGCAATCCCCAAGTGAGCTTTTTTGCCTGATCTCTGACCTCCAATCAGATCAATACACTCAGTCACACACACACGCTCTTAATAAACAGAGACACACACACACACAGGCCGCTGCATTCTAGCTACATCGAATTATTCCACTGTTGGGAAAGCGGATGGTGGTGCAGTAAATACAGCTTTTACAGCTTCATACATGATGAGACATCAATATGACACTGAGCTCAGCTGTCAGACACAGAAGAAGAATGATACCATTAGGAACTGTTAATAGTGTTCAGCCCAGAACATAGAAAATCAGACCTGCACGCATTATCTGTTCCTGTAATATTGAATAAGAGAACCCATTCATTACACTGAGTTCCGAATACAGAGTCTTTGGTCTCAGCTCTCTGACTCCAAGGCTTTACAGTGTACACCAATGTCAAATAATTAATTAGTTGATGAGCTGGATGGAAGACACATAAAAAAGATTTTTTAATACATAATCATGAATGGAATGGAGGACAGAATGCCAATCTATATCTAGGCATCTAGACATGCATTTATTATGTTTGTATGCTAAGCACTAGGGGGTTATGTATTAGGATTTATAATCTACGAGTTACTCTATGTACACGGTAGTTTATACTGAGTCCAGTATGAATTTTCCAGTGTCCACTGCAAATTATTCAGTGTGTTCTTCATTAACCACTATGAAATATTCAGCATCTACTACAAATTACTCAGTATCTACTATTAATTATTCTGTATCCACTATGTATTATTTGGTGTCTAGTAACTAATATTCAGTATTCACTAAGAGTTATTCAGTATCCACAGTTTTTCACATTTTTCATTATCCACTATGACAGTAATGCTGACAAAGAGAGGAGGAAAAAGTCAGTAATCAGGGTAAAATACTTTTTGAAATAAATTGATCAATTAAGTGCTGGTCAGGGTGCAGTGCTAATTTAGGTGTAAACCCCTGGTGATTTTACACATCATGAGAATTGTTTTAGGGTTGTTGTCTCAGCAGTGTACTACTTCACCACAAACGCACCAAGCTGTCTAATTACCCAGAGTGACAGGAGTGATGTGAGTGATGGAAATAAGTCACTAATTCTTAGCGGAGAAGGTTTTTCTCCCTCTTCTGTTCTAATATCCCTGATGCATTTGTTTTGTTATTCCAGACTCCATTTAGATGTGTAACTTTGGTGGCCTGGTTGCGTTTTTTTATTCAACCAACTGTCCCTCTGCTTTCAGTGTCCTGCAATCATTGACAGAAAGGCTGTCCACACTTAACTGCAGCTGAATGAAAGTTTAACTTCTTTATGTCAACTGGATGAGCCGCATTCAGGACAATAACACTTGAGCTGCCTCTGAACACTCTGACAGAAATTGTGTCGTCTATCACCACAACCACAATGAATCCTTTCTGTAGGAGGTCAGTTTGTGTCAGGCCGGCACACGCTGCTGTTGGTTTTTGGAGTGTGATATAAAAGTGGGAGCCCTTTGTGCTCAGGTTTCCTGCCCCGCCACTAACACTGCTAATTGTGTCTCTTTCAGGCCTTTGTGTTTCAGCACACTTCTGCCTCACGGCCTGAAAAGCAGAGTGTGCGCTGGGTGGGAGGGGGAAGGAAGGAGGGTTTAGGGTTTTTGGAAGAGAAGTTTCAGCCCCCGAACAAGTGCATGGCACGTGCAGCCCACAATGGAGCCTCCGGATTAAAGTGTAAACAAAAGAAGGCTCAACTGTAATTAGCCGGCAGGCCACTGAGAGTGAACAGAGGAACTGAAGGTGCTCTGACGGCAGCTGGACTGAGGGCAGCCGTTTTACTGTAAGCAGACAGTATACACACACCACTACCAATTGACCACTCCATATGTCCCTCAAACCCTGGACAAACACACACACACACACACACACACACACACACACAGGGGTCATAAGGATAAACACACTGGCACAAATCCTTATGCAACGTAATGTATGCAGAAGCAGCACACTGACAACAACAAGAGGTGTCTTCTGCACAGATGACAATTAAAAAAAAAAGCAATAAATCAATGTCAATCTTTATTTTCAGTCAGATGGAAGTAGAGGTTGGCTTTCATTTCATGTGTATGAACACAGAGCAATTCAGGGGAAATAACACTTTATCATCACTAAACCTTTACACACAGCCACTTCATCACCGCCAAACCTTCACACACAGCCACTTCATCACCGCCAAACCTTCACACACAGCCACTTCATCACCGCCAAACCTTTACACACAGCCACTTTATCACTGCCAAACCTTTACACACAGCCACTTTATCACTGCTAAACCTTTACACACAGCCACTTCATCACCGCCAAACCTTCACACACAGCCACTTCATCACCGCCAAACCTTCATACACAGCCACTTCATCACCGCCAAACCTTCACACACAGCCACTTCATCACCGCCAAACCTTCATACACAGCCACTTTATCACAGCCAAACCTTTACACACAGCCACTTCATCACCGCCAAACCTTCACACACAGCCACTTTATCACCGCCAAACCTTTACACACAGCAACTTTATCACAGCCAAACCTTTACACACAGCCACTTTATCACAGCCAGACCTTCACACACAGCCACTTTATCACAGCCAAACCTTTACACACAGCCACTTTATCACAGCCAAACCTTTACGCACAGCCACTTTATCACAGCCAAACTTTTACACACAGCCACTTTATCACTGCCAAACTTTTACACACAGCCACTTTATCACTGCCAAACCTTTACACACAGCCACTTTATCACCACTAAACCTTTACACACAGCCACTTAATTACTGCTAAACCTTTACACACAGCAACTTTATCACAGCCAAACCTTTACACACAGCCACTTTATCACCGCCAAACCTTCACACACAGCCACTTTATCACTGCCAAACCTTCACACACAGCCACTTTATCACCACTAAATCTTTACACACAGCCACTTTATCATAACTAAACCTTTCCACACAGCCACTTTATTACTGCTAAACCTTTACACACAGCCACTTTATCACTGCTAAACCTTTACACACAGCCACTTTATCATCACTAAACCTTTACACACAGCCACTTTATCACCGCTAAACCTTTACACACAGCCACTTTATCACCACTAAATCTTTACACACAGCCACTTTATCATAACTAAACCTTTACACACAGCCGCATTATAATCACTGAACCTTTACACACAGCTGCATTACCATCACTCAACCTTTACACACAGCCAGATTATCATCACTCAACATTTATACACAGCCACTTTATCATCACTAAACCTTTACACACAGCTGCTTTATCATCACTAAACCTTTACACACAGTTGCTTTATCATTACTAAACCTTCACACACATCCACATTACCATCACTTGATGTTTACACAAAGCCAATTTATCACCACTAAACCTTTACAGTCACATGATCATCACTCAACCTTTACACCCAGCCACATTATCATCATTAATTCTTTACACACAGCTGCTTTATCACTAAACATTTATGCATACTCGCATTATCCCTACACTTTTACACAATGCTTTAACATCACTTCAACATCACTAAACCTTTATACATAGTCACTTTATTATCACTAAACCTTTATACTGTCTATAGTGCCTGACATTTCTAAGACAAAAAGAGATTTTTAAAAGAAATGTAAGGAAATAAATTTAATTGGGTGGCATAGTGCCACCACAGGTTGTGCATGCTTTGAACAGCTCCACAGGCCTGGGGTTATGGGATCAATCCCCACTCTAGTTTCTGTCTGTGAGTTTTCTCTGTTCTCCCAGTGTCCATGTGAGTTTCCTGTGGGTACTCTGTTTTCCTCCCACCTCCCAAAAATGCACATGGTAGGTTGAACTGGCCATACAAAATTGCCCCCTATGTGCAAGTGTGACTGTGTGTCCTGGGATGGATTGGTGCCATGTCCAGGGTTATTCATGACCTGCACCTGATGACTCCAGGTAGGCTCTGGATCAACCATGGCCGTATTCAGGAAGAAGCAGATAAGATAATGACTGACTGAAAAAAAATCCATTCAATTTCAGGCAAAGATAGGCTTAAAGCGTTATATCAGGGAAGCTAAAGACATCAGCAGCATTTTGGGGGGTACTATTCAAATGCATCACCTTCAAGTGCAGCTCATTATCAGCTTTAGAGTGTGTAGCAGGGGTCATTAGAATGGGGGTCATCGAGAGCTGGGGCAGGAGAATGGGCAATATTGTAAGTGCTGGGGGCTCATTAAAAACGCACAGACACACACACACACACACACACACACACACACACACACACACACAATGACATGAACAAATATCCTATTTGAAATTTTTACTACCACATTATAGACACAGAGGTATAAATATGAAAAGACCCATGCATAATCTAAATAATAAAATACAGCAGAGGTAAAACAAGGGAAATAAACAATATTAACATACTCAGAACTCTAGATAATATCACAGACTAACTTCTGTGGATTATGATGGATCACATACCATACATTCACACCACCATCTACCACTTTCTATTGCCAGAAAGCTAGCCAGCAAGAGTAATGAAACTGGAGTGAAGAAAGTAATAGAAGAAACATAAAATGGGAAAAAACACCCTTACACCTAAACAAACAAAAACACACTTAATTGAGTCATGAGAAAGTGACAAAATAGACCATAGGTCATTTTGAGAGTAGGGAGTGCCTATTCCTGGCTCTCCATGAAATAGGCTATTGTTCTAAGATCCTTAATAGCAGTCCTTAATCACTCATAATTAAAGTACATCAGGTGATGTGTTGGTGGAACTGAACAAATCCATACAATGTCTATACTTCACAGAGAAGAACAACAACCAAACTGCTCTTCTGTATTCTTCTGACTGTGATTTTCTAAGTAACATATATTTACCATTTTATTACACTTTATAACACTTTATTAACCAACAGCATATTTTGATCATTGCTAGTGGAAATCTCTATTCTGGACCACCAGGTTTATCTAGATCATTCCGAGCCATTCAGGACCATTTTGTCTTGTGGTGAAGCATTCTATCAGATCAGATCAGACTAAAGTTCCTCTGCTGTGAAAATAAAGGATTAAAAGCTCATCCTGATCACCACCCAGGGCTGTGCTGCACTAACCCTGCTTTCTGATTATCTTTGTTAAGCTCCTCTTCATGTCTATTATGCCTTCTCTGAGTAATTGCTGCCCATGAATATGAACTGTGAGCAGAGTGAAGAGCAAAGTAAGGGCCAGGTTGAACAGCAGTGTGAGGAGTTGCGTGAGGAGCAGAGTAAGGAGCAGCTTGAATGGCAGTGTGAGGCATTGCGTGGGGAGCATTGTGAGGAGCAGAGTAAGGAGTAGCTTGAACAGCAGTGTGAGGAGTGGTGTAAGGAGCAAAATGAGGAGCAGAGTAAGGGGTAGCTTGAACAGCAGTGTGTGGAATCACATGAGGAGAAATGTGTGGAGCAGATCAGCATCCTGAACAGCAGTGTGAGTAGCATGAAGAGCAGCATGAGGAGCAGAGTGGAGAGCTGTTCCTTATTTCTATCTGCTGGGAAGTGGTAGGTGGGACTGTGTTTACTGTAAACTTTAGAGAAACATGCTGAGTGGCACTGAAATACTCTTCCACCCACTTAACCCCTCTTCCCCCAATTCAACACATCAATAGTTCTGCCCTTAATTAAACAAGCAGATACTGACCTGCCAATCACTAACTCATACTCACCACACATTAATACTAAAGCATATCTGCAGTCTGGAGGAGAGTCAGGAATTGCCAGACACAACACTCTGTATATTTTGCAGTTGTCCCCATCTAATCTGTATATCTATTTATTTATGTATCTTGGTTTGTCTCACTCCCTTATAAGTACATGACATGCCCAATATTTGTGGACACTCCTCCTAATGAATGTATTCAGCTATTTTACATTGCACCCTTTGCTAAAACAAATGTGCAAATGCACACACAAACACACACACACACACACACACACACACACACACACACACACACACACACACACACACACACACACAAACACACACACACACACACACACACACACACACTCAGCATGAACCTATTGGCACCATGTCTAATGCCAGGTGGGAGCTAGAAGGGGTATAAAGCATCCCAAATGTGTTCTCTGGAATGATGCTCCATCCAATAATTTTGGGATTATTTGGGGAGGTGGGGATCAGTTGGGATGAAGATCTTCCAATATTCTGAACTCACTAGTTTTCTACCTGCAAATCCTTAATCAAATGCTCACAGCAATACTCCAGAATCTAGAAGAAAGTCTCCCCTAGGAAGAAGATATAATTAAAAAAAATTACAATACTGTAATCGACTGAAGCTCAGGACTAATTTAACAACAGCTCTACCATGTGGCGGCACAGGTAAAAAAGCAGCTCCAAAGCCATTTACTGATGAGAGCATGTAAACTGTGTGCAAGCATTTGTTTCTTTCTTTTGTTTACAGACAGTGAGCACAGTGGTGGTGGGCTTATTACTATAAAAGGATTCAGCTCTGTGTGTGTGTGTGTGTGTGTGTGTGTGTGTGTGTGTGTGTGTGTGTGTTTCCTGTAAGGTACTTCATGTTGAGATGTTTAACAGTAACAGCGTCTCCTGAAGGTCAGCTCCTCCACTGCCGGACACTGTCTGCTCTAACTCATGTTAAAACAGTGCTTTCCTTAACTACACTGACACACCACACACCCACACAGGTTATTGTGTTACAGCTCTGAGAGACTTAAATTAAAAAACACTCATAATTATACAGACCCTCGGCTCTCATTATTTCACTAGCGGTCAGTTCCCAGCTGCTGCTGACTGTATCTTATTTCAAATGTAAGATTGGAAAGAAATTCCACACATCATTGATTTTACTAAGTGAACGATTTTTAATTATATAATCAATTATACTATATAAGTAAACAGTAGCAGTATAATATCAGTACAATATCACTACTTCTATCTGCTTGCACATTGCTTCTTGCTTTTTTCCCACAATCCACAGAAAACAGATAACAGTGGATGCCAGAATATGCCCAGATTTTGACCATCAGGAGGCCAGAGAATTGATGGTGTGTAATGTGTGTGGCAGTGACTGAGACTGATCTACTGAGATTTACAGAATTTATACAGGGATTATTAAAGCATGCTGATTTAGATACTGTATCGGGGTCATTTCAGAACACTTTCGAGGCCTATCCTACTTGTGGACTCTGACTACCCAAGTCATATTTTCATCCATGTAACAAAGGAAACTGATTTTGACTGAGAAAAAATAAGTATGTCTGCCTTTGTACATCTACATGCTGCACGTTCTCCACAAATCAATTCATTTTAAACTTCTCCAGGTGACAAGGAACAGGCCTGTGTAACTTTTCATGTTTCAAATCTCTATCTTCATTTCCAGTCTGAACAAAGATTGTATAATCTCTCTCATACACTCCTTCCTCACTCTCCATCTGTTCATTTCTCCTTTCCCTGTCAGCTGCCACTTCATAGACACTTTAACTTTTGCTGTGCATTTACTGACACACACACACACACACACACACACACACACACACACACACACACACACAAATAGTAATGCAGCACCATCTAGTGCAGAAAGGGAGCTGATTGATTAAAATAGACTTAAATTGCTTAAATGTATGTATTTGATATGGTAAATATATCACCATATTTAAAGACATTTTCAGGATATACAATATTTATCATGATATTTTGACATGCAGACAAAATGTATATCCATAAAAAAGTCAGTAGTTGTAAATTCTTTAAAGCTGCTATTCAAACATTATCCCATATTGACTACAGTATTCAGAATGTATTGCACTTTATCTAATTAAACAGCACTAATTACTCTATCTGTAATGAAATCTGCAGTTCAGGTCAGTGTTTCCTAAGCCCTGACGATATCCACCATGATTGTCAACAAAATTCATCATGATGAATATATCATAACTGACTAGTTGTTAATGTTACTACTAATTTGAATTAAGTGGTACTGGGTTCATTTTAAGTTAATACATTAACAAAGTGTTCACATTTTTATTTAATGTGACTCTGCCTGTTTTTTATATTGTGGCATTTATTTATATTGTGTCATCTCATGATGAATGAATCAAAATCTGGCACAGGACTGATCTTTCAATAAGGTCAGTTGTTGCTTCGACTTCGTCAACGTCAACAGTGTCAAATGTTAATGCTTTGAAAAGGTAAACAAAACTCTCATACATAAATGTTGCATTTGAAATTTGTGATTTATAATATTGATAACAAAATTGAAATGGCATTAAAACAAAGCAGAAACAATGCTGTGATATCAATACTAATTTGCTTTTCAAAATGAAATGTTCATTTGAGCTGACTGGGACAGAGGTTTTTGCATAACAAAGACAGCATATAAAGACAATTTGTAACAATTCAGTGCTTCTTTGCTGTGATAATGTGCCCATTTTCAGTTCCTACAATGCAGGTAGGTAATTTTCATTACCTACAATGTTCAACATTTAAAAATTACAGTAGTAAAAATATACCTTAAACTGTGTCTCAATGTAATACCACAATCATATTAAATAGTCACCATACAACAATATAGTATTAACTAAAAATAAAATAATTCCATGACACAAGGACATGTACACATTAAATGGACATATACATAGATACCCCACTGGTCATTTTGGCCCATTGTTGTTATACATCAATACATTTGCCATACTAGTCGAGGCAAGACTGGCCAATAAACAAGCAAAAGTAAATCTGGACTAGTCCCCTCAATGTAATCCAGTGCAATAGCTTTTGTTTAGTAATAGCTTTTTTCTGTATATATCTTTGACCAAGACACAAAAAGCTGATCACTCCTTCTATCCACATGAATGTCATCGCCAGCACAGGACATTCAGCTGTTGCTGGCCTGGTGAGTCATAAGGTGGAGGGTAAAATGCCTGAAGCTCCATAGGGATACAAAGTTGAACAACTTTAGGAATAAAGGCAGGTGGTATTTTTCCCCTCATGCCACATGGCATGCTGCAATTTCACACCTTGACTGTGGAAAATGACTAGCTTTTATCAATCATATCTAGAACACACTGGACTCTCTGTGCAATAAACAGTTTTTCAAGTGCAATAATAATGTGCAATAATGTGCAATACACCCTCCTAAAGGACTCTTCTTCTTTTTTTCTCATGCACTATTGTCTATATTGTATACTGTAATATAGTCTGTATAGTATATATTCTATATATTTATATAATGCTTCTTACTTATACTAAATTATCTTCTGCTTACTATACTGATGCTGCTACTGGAACCTTAATTTCCCTGAAGGAACCCTCCCAAGGGATCAATAAAGTTCTATTCTATTCTATTCTATTCTATTCTAGAAGGAAAGATAGGATCATTCCTACAGAACACTGAAACAGGAGTTTGTGTTTATCCAAACATCACTGTTTAAACATACGCCACTTGCACCCATAAAGGGACCTAGTGGTTAGAGTCCTAGAACTCTGAATGGTTCATAAGACATTTTTTGAAAACCCTGTCACACTTAAATTAAACCACTCATGAGCCAGGCCCATAGAGCCAGGCGTTCTGGATATGGATGGTAAATCTCCTTGCCTGCATCAGTAACTCCCTACGCTCTAGGAGGGGCCAAGGGTTGCCACAGAGGATCTGGATTATTTCTGCTAGCCAGTGCTTGCTCGACCAATGTGGAGCTATTAGGACAGCAGTCAGACCCCTCTCACTTATGCTTGCTAGAGTTGGAGAGAATACTGACATATCGTCTGTCCTCACAAGGATGTAACAGCCATTTAACAAAAGGAGAAATTGGCTCAGTGTCAGGTGGACTGCCAGCATCTCCAAGCAATTAATGTGGAGGGTTAACTGATGGGGACTCCACCTGCCATTCACTATCCTACCCTTGTGAGTGCTCAGACACCTGTCGTCACCAACTTTCTGGTATGAGCTACCCGTATAGGTACCCCCTGTGTGAGAAAGTGTACACACTTCCATTGACAAAGGGCTATCACTGCCAACTGAGTTATATTCACTCTCTCACATGCATGACACAAATCATACAGCCTTAGCCAAGACCCCCAATGCTGACACCCAGTGGTGGTGTGCTTAGGGTCGTTGTCCAGTTGAAAGGTAAACCTTTGTCATAGTCTGAGGTCCAGAGCACTCTGGAGCAGGTTATCATCAAGGATGTCTCTGTACATCTTTTCCTTGACTCTAATATCCCAGTTCCTGTTGCAGAAAAAAAACATTCCAACAGCATTATGCTGCCACAACCATACTTCACTGTAGGGTTGGTATTGGCTAGGTTATGAGCAGTGCCTGGTTTCCTATAGACATGATGCCTGGCATTCAGTCCAAAAAGTTCAATCATTTTGTTTCTCATGGTCTGAGATTCATTTAGGTGCCTTTTGGCAAACTCCAGATGGGCTGTCATGTGGCTTTTACTGAGGAGTGTCTTCTGTCTGGCCACGCTACCATACAGGCCTGATTGGAAGAGTGCTGCAGAAATGGTTGTCCTTCTGTAAGGTTCTCCTCTTTCACAGAGCAACATTGGACCTCTGTCAGAGTGACCATTGGGTTCTTGATCACCTCCCTGACTATACCATAATCGCTCAGTTTGGCTGGGTGGCCAGCTCTATGAAGAGTCCTTCTTGCATTTAAAGATGATGGAGGCAACTTTGCTCATTGAGCCCTTCAATGCAGCAGATTTTTTTCTGTACCCTGTGTCTCAATACAATCCTGTCTCGGAGGTCTTCAGACAGTTCCTTAGTCTTCATGGCTTGGTCTGTGCTCTGACATGCACTGTCTACCAAGGGACCTTATATAAACAGGTGTGTGCCAAATCATGGCTGATCAACTGAATTTATCACAGGTGTAAAAACATCTAAAGGATGATCAGTGGAAATAAGATGCACCTGAGCTCAATTTTGAGTGTCAAGACAAAGGCTATGAATATTCATGTACATGTTATATTTTTGTGTTTTTATTTTTAATAAATTTACAAAACATTCAAACAAACTTTTCTCACTTTGTCATTGTGGGGTGTTGTGTGTACAACCATGCAGAAATGAAATGGCTTACCATTTTATGCTTTGCAACATTATTTGAATAGCTTTGCTTTTCAACACACTCAACTTTATTGTATTTTGGAATAATTTGTGTTTTATTTGTGAAGCACTTGTTTACTTCATTATCCTTACAACCTGAGAAGCTGGTAGGGGTGGCTTCGCTCCCTGTGGCTCCACCTTGCTTTTGGCACCTCTGCTTTGACCTGGCAGGCCCTGTGGCTTTGGCCATTTGACAGGCATCTTGAGGGCTGATGGGGGACCCATCTGTTCCTAGTGAGGCACAGCTAAAGGGACTGATCATCCATCTTCTCCTCACACTGTTTTTGCATTAATGTGAGGGCAGAGCCAAAGATGCACCCTAGAACCACTGGCATGTCCAGGATGGCCTTCTTCTCTCTGTCAGAAAGGTTGGCCAGGTTAAGCCATCAGCCTTTGTTTGTACAACCATGATTGCCATGTCTTTTCCTGCCGCTTGGATGGCATTACAGTAACAAGGAAAGGCTTCTAGAGTAAAGATGCTTGAACAGATGATGGCATGTCACCATATAATATGGATGTGGAGCATGAGCCATCACAGATGTCAGCCAGCGATAATGACATATACGCAAAAGTGTCATATCTCATTGTGAGACTCGATGTTGGAAAGAGAACTTTGTCTCGACAAGAGCACCAGTGTTGGTCAATGACAGGTGATCTAAAGGCTAGAAGTTTTTGAGTTATGCACGGTGAGGTACACAGTGTCAAGGGTGTTGTGTGATCAGATTGAACTACGTTACGTTTGTTTCCTTTAAGAGGTTAAATTATGTTACCATGATATGTATGCTGTCTGAGGGAGAGCTGGTGAGCACTCAAATCCTGCTTTAGAAAACCAAGGCCAAAGCTACCCCACTGCAACACCACTCTCCACAGATTTGCTTGTCAAACAGGTTTGCCCTGCCCAGCAAAGTACCTGCTGAGGAGCCTGTTAAAAGTGCTCCATTTAAAGGTGACTCTATAGTCCAACATGTGAAACTGGCTACTCTTTTAGGGGTTCCAGCAGTAAGTGTTGGTTGTTTATTGGGAGCCAGACCACTACAGTGGCAACCAAAGCTGTTAACCATTAAGAGGTCCACTTTCTACTTGTTTATATTGAAAAAAATTTCAGGTTCAATTCGGGATTATATTTAAGGTCTATCATCATAATTCTGGCCTAAATTTGGAATGCATTTCTAATGTTTCGCTTTAACTGGAGGACAGTTTGATGGAAGTGAAGGCTGCAATGCTAGGAATAATTTGATTGATTACATCCAGTTTCTCAGCCCTGTGGTTGAAACATCCAGTTTAATTGTACAAAAGTATTCTTACCCACATTAAACATGTGGCTGGCTCGTAGCTTTGTAGTCAATTGTTGTCACAAACTTTTTATCTATTAAAAATCTAATTCTGGTGATCAACTAACTTGATCAACTAATTCTCACTGTTCAGTCTTGCTTCCAAAGACAATAACATGAGACATGGTCTGAACTGTACAATTGTACAACCTCCAGCTGTACTTTCTTATTATAATTTTTACAAGTTGCCCGGACCAATATGGCGGCGAAGTTGACGCATGATCCAGCGGTCAGTGCGACTCTATCTGTGTATGAAGTGCATGAACAAACAAATTATCACGAATAACGTGATAATGCCTCAAGAATCACAGGCAACCATATGTTCAGTTTATGTTTTACTACGAATAGACTTTTTAACGTGTTTTATTGATCAATGATCTGAAACCGATTTCCGGTTGAAGACCAAAACGGAAAACGTTTTGCTGCGCCGCGTGTCCTCAACTGTTTGCCGTAGTTCGCGATGGCGGCCCGTGGTGTGGAACATGTGAGTTGTTTTTATGGATCAGTGTCTGCTTTAAAATGCTGCTTTGTAAAACTAAAGTGCTGATTAATGTTGACGAGTGGAGCTATAATCCGTGAATGTTAAAGATTTAAGTGTTAAAGCCGAAGCGGACAAATGTCTGTAAATGTTGAGAAGACTTTAAAGAAGCTGAAGAAGCTGTCGTTTAATGAATCACAGCTCAGATACCTACTCCTTAAACTGCAGCTTTTAGCTTTATCGTGGAACTACTTCATGGTTTATTTGTGGTTCAGATTGAAACAGAACGTCGTGTTTAATAACTGTATTTTGTTCTCAATGGTCTTTTGTTACTCAGGTCTGTGATGATGGTGATGATGGACCCAAAGCTGTTCAGCTCCTCAACAAACTCACACAACAGGTCTGAAACTACTGATACAACATTTCAAAAGTGCCTCTACCACTTTAAATATGTTAATTAAATAATATAAGACCCATATTAATCAGTGGCATTACAGTAATAACAACAGTATTATTTTATCTTGTATTTTTACTTACTTTTATAAAAGCTCATATCACAATCTGTAAAATTTCCATTTCCACAGTTTTCCACATTTCTGCATTATATCTGATCTTTACATTCTTTTAAAATGTTATGATGAATGGATGAATAGAAATGATCCAAAATGACTCAATGGTTCTTTAATGCTGATTAAAGTTGAGGATAATGCCAACACTTTAAATGTCATGCAGTTACTGGAATTTACAATTGCAATTACTTGGAAATGTAACAGTGTCAGTCAACATTAAATATATTATCCCACAGTTCATCATGAACATATAATTTGGAAATTGTAATGTTATAATGAGATAATTATAGTTTAGTGTTACATCCTGTAAGACTTGAGTTCTAAATAGCGCCTTTAAAAAATCATTTTGATTTCAGGTTGTTTCTGTGACGAGTCATGTTCGGGACTTGATTAAGAAAGTCCAAGAACAAGCTTATCAAACATCTAAGGTAAGCAAGACAACTCGCCTGAAGGTATTTAAATGCATTTGTAGCAATGTTTTTTGTTTTATTTACAGATGCTGTTCTCTTTACAGGGTCTGTCTTTTCTGGACCTGCGGTATCACCTTCTACTCTTTTACCTACAAGATCTTACTCATCTGATGAGCATTAAGTCAAATGGGCAGAGTTTGAAGGACAGTGCTGCTGTCCACAGGCTTGTCACCATTAGAACCGTAAGATATTCATTTACTGTCTAGAAATACAGGGACAATTTATTTGACAGCTAAAACGCATAGGTATCTTTATTCCAGTTCTCAGTTGCAGCAAATTCAGTTGAAGAACAGCTGCTATACCTCAGTACTGGATTTAGCATTTTTTAATGTGATCTAACTCAAGGACGTAATTTAGTAGCAGATTCAGATTGAAGTACCTAGATGCATGTAAAACAGTGGATTTTACGTCACGTAGACAAAAAAGACCATTTAACTAGTGAGTAAAGAGTACAATGACGTGTTCTGATAGGGGCATAAGTAGCAAATTGAATACCTGAATGACAGAATAAAGAATCCAGTTTTTTATATATATATATGTATGTGTGTGTGTGTGTGTGTGTGTGTGTGTGTGTGTGTGTGTGTGTGTTTTGCCTTAACTTTTAATTGCAGTTTGGAAATGGTTTTTAATCTCCAACCAGACGTCTGAGTACTGTGATGAGTGTTCCAGCATAATTGCAATATTTAGCTTCTAAACTTGACACATTCTGAATATGTTCAAATACTTCTTTCTTTTTTTTTTTTTTACGATTTACTGACTTTTGTCATAATTATTATTGCTGAGTATAAACCAGGCTGAATATGATATTGTCACCATGACAGTTTTGGGAAACCCAGGTTTATTTTTGCCCATATATGGCTATAATATTTTCTCAATATGTTCTGAAATAATATTCAGGTTCTGGAAAAAATGCGTCCCCTGGATCAGAAACTGAAGTATCAGATTGATAAATTGGTGCGAACGGCAGTGACGGGCAGCCTAGGTAAGACTTTCATTCTCATTTTCATACAGGGCTTCCAGTTGTCTGTGTAATCAGTGTAAAAGTCTGCAGCCACACTGGCTTTATAGTATCGAAACATGGGAAACTTACTCCTTTAAATCATCTTATACTCCTAGAGGTTCGCATATTTTTTAAATATATTTTGTATTTTGTGTATGGGTATGTAAACAGCTCTATCCTACCTGTTAGTTCTATCCTATATCTGCCTTTAACATAATGTTTCTGTTTCTGTGCAGTATGTATTGCAACTGTAATGGAGCAATAATGTTCCATCCAGTGATAGTATTTTAGTACCATAATATTTTTACTTAACTGTTGCCATTAATAGTCAGTTTTAGGGATTAGATATTTCAGGTTAAATTTATGTGGCACTGTATGTGTGTTTATGTGTATATACATATATGGAATATGGTTTGCTGCCTCCTAACTATATTGTTGTATCTTTTATCGCAGCTGAGAATGACCCTTTACACTTTCGTCCAAATCCTGAGAATCTTGTTAGTAAGGTAAAACTTTTTCTGATTTTTATCAAATTAATGTGTTCCTGATCATATGAAAGTTTGTGTTTCACTTTTAGTTGTTGTTATCTTACAGCTCAGTGATGCTGAAGAGTCTGATGATGATCATGAATATGGAGATGAGAAAGATGATCAGAAAACAGAACTTGGCAAGAAATACGTACCGCCCAAGATTGCCCCAATGCATTATGGTAAAATGTGTATTTTAACAATTTCCTTCACAACATGCTCAACATTCAGTGTAATGTTTGATGTGTTTAATTCATGTCTTTTGTTGTAGCAGAAACAGTATGTCATACTGATTGTGGGGTTATGTACTGTATAAAGATCAGGTTCAGCATGTACATTTCAGTAAAATTTTCCTGTATGTTATCTCATAGCCGGGGATTTGACAGAGTCAGACCGTCAGAAAGATTTCGCTGATAAGCAGAGAAAAGCAGCTCTGCGCAGCTCCATAATCCAGGAGCTCCGGCAGCAGTACAGCGATGCTCCAGAGGAAGTCCGTGAGCGTCAGGATTTCCAGACAGAACGGCAGAACCAAGAGGAAAAGCACAGGTGAGAAATAGAAAGGGAGCAATAGAGTGAAAGAAGTGCATACATGGAATTTGGGTGGCTAATATGACAACCTGATAATTAAAACCTTAATGTAGCTTACCTACATAAGTCTAAGGGTGTACTCACTCAGTTGTCTTGTCTGAGCACGAATGCACCCCCTCCCCACTCCTGACTGAGCATGGTTATATCACATGTGGCTTTCTAAGTTTACTTTTTTTACTACTTTTTCTTTTTTCCTTCTCTCAGGTGATGTAGACTGTACTTACTTTGTATTTTGGGTGGTTTTGTGCATGCTGATGCACAGCCCTCTTACATACTCTAAAGATTTGAGATTTGGCATCGTGTTTGAGTTTGGTTCTGCCTCTTCCAGCAGGCCTGTGCACAGATCACTATAGTTTGTTTTAATGTGGCGAACAATAGCAAAGCTACTGCACATGTCTGGTCCTTTAACATTTCCAGTTGCTCTGTTTACAGATACTATTATGAAAAACAGAACTAGAAATGACTGTCCTGAAAGCTAGAAAATGCTAATATTTAGTTTTGTAATGCCTCATGAATAAGTATTATATACTATTAATAAGCATATATTAGTGTATTTCAAACTGTGGAAAAAGGTTTGTCATATATTTTATATTCATTATGTTTAAAGTGATCTTTCAAGCTTTTTTGTTTTAAAGTTGATACAGTGATTAGTAATATACTAGCCATACTGATAAATGGTAAAACAAAAGGCTTGAAAAGTCACTTGTATTGAAAATGACCATTTACCATCATGAAATTGTGATCTTGAATGAGCTTTTTAATGATATAAATTGTTTTTAGATGCACTAGTTGTAGGAAATGACTGCTGAACCTGAAATGCTTTAAGGTTGTTGCTCCCTGTCCTTCTTTAGGAAGAAATATGAAGAGTCCATGATGGTGCGTCTGAGACTGAGTCGAGAGCAGAAGGCCAAAAAGAGACGGATGGTGGGAATGACCACACAGTTGGGCAATATCACACACTTCAGTGACATCACAGCACTGACAGGCAGGCAGACAATGGTAAGCATGTACAGAAATATCAGCAACTTTTTATTGAAATCATTAAGAGCCATAAACATCTTGGATGGAGCAGGTTAATAAACATACCATTTGGTATTAATTTGAATTGCTGTAATAAAGCAAGAAAATAAAAGTATCAGGTACTTTTCTTTGAAATCATTATGATATTAAACAATAATATCATAACAGCATAATCTCTAAGCTGAAATGACATTCTCCACAGTGCTTGGGTGAGGCGTTCAATAAAACCACAATTGGATATTAATTTGAACTGTTGTAATAAAGCAGTATGTTATGTTGTAGGATGTGGAAAGGCCCATGAAGAAGAAGAAAGTGATGAAAACTAAAAAGTCTAAATCTAAAAAGAGAAGTAAGTGTGGTTTTAGTGAATACTACAATGTAAACCTTTCCAAATGCTCCAGGCATTTACAAATATTTGTAATGTAATTGGTTGATTTTGAATTAATTTAATTTTTTTACTTTTACTTTTCAGTGTTCAAGAAACGCAAGTAGGAGTTCAATGTCCAGAATATCACTGTAGGACATGGTTACTTTTTTTTTTTTTTAAACATTTTCAAAATAAAAAGCAGAATGAGGTTCTGTTTTCTTTTTCTCTAATAATGTGTGTAATGTGTCAGTGTTTTTGCAGCACATTACTGAATATTACAGCATATTACTGGATGTTTTGATGCAACAAAACAAAATACTGCAGAATTTTGCACAGGTTTCAGCACATTTCTGAATGCTGTAGCGCAATTATGGAAGATTTCAGAACACTACTGAACATTTTCTCTGCGCACCCAGTGAGGTTCATGCATACTGTCAGCATTGTAATGTAGACCTTTTACAGCTAAATCAAAAACAAGTAAAACCCATTCTGAAGTATTCTGACAAACCTGGAATTTCATGGATTTATTTCGTGGTCTTTGTCACACTGTCATATATGCGCACAGAAAGGAAGAGTGCATTTATTAATCAACATTTCTTTACATTTCATACATAAAGGAATTATATATTTTTATAGAGGTTAAACAGCTGGTCCAGTTAAACATTCACAGGGGTAGAAATAAATCCGAGAGAAGTTTTTCATTTCTTTCACCCTGGTTTTATTTTTTAAATCTCACTGTAAATAAACCAAAAACAGACTGGACATGAAGTAAGTTACCAATTCTCATGCTGAAAAATCCTACATTGACTCCTCTGATTTAAAAAAATCTGATCAAAATCATATATATTTGTTACAGTTTATGTACTGCTTTTCGATGCTCCTGATTGCAAGTTAAAGAGCTTGCTCTAGATCCTAATTTGCCCCTCTGCCCCAGGTATTGAGGGCTTTCAGAACCAATTGAATATTGGTGTGCTGGAGTTTTATCTCACTGCCATAGATCAGCAGAAATAGCACTGGCCATTCTCTTCTCTAGTTGATGCTCATTTTTTCCCCTCGGCCTTTGACCTATAAATCAGTGGAAATATGTTTATTTTTTTTCATAGTCACTTAGATGGTGTTTAAGATACTAAGTCCTGTTGCAAAAGGAAATCAGCATATACTTAAAGCTTTTCTGTAGATGGAAACAGTGCTCCTAGTTGACTCGATAAAATACATTGGACCAGCATCAGCAGAGGACATTTTACCATAAACAAGCACAGATTGTGGAAACTTGTCTGTAGGAATTCTATAGTTGGAGCCCTTTTCCTGGAGACTCCTGTGTGGTGACTCATGATGCACTGACACCAGCCTGTCCACTCATTGTGATGTTGTTAAATCAACTTTTCTTGACAATCTTCTCAACACTGTAGTCACCCCTGTTGCTCGTGCACCTTTTCCCACCAGCTTATCCCCTTGCAGTCAACTTTCCATTAATGTGAAATACAGCAACCTGAGAACAGCCAAAAATTACCTTCTGTGGCTTACCCTCTTAGTTGAGGTGTTGATGGTCGTCTTCTGGACAAATGTAAAGTCTTCCCCATGATTGTTTTTGTGTGTGCTGAACTACAGCAGACGAAGTATACTGTGTAAACAGTAATTTACTCAAACTTTAAATATTCTAATAATGTGAGAAACTGTTTTTCCTGAGCCATAAGCTGTACAGTAAATGAGTTGAGCCTTTTTAATTAAATTATGAACAAAAATGGTTTTTTTTGTTTCCCACAATATTCTATTTTGCACCATTATACACGACTATAGTTACTTTGAGCCAGAACTGAATTGTTTTTTATCTTTGATATTACATATTGTTTAGTATTTTGTAGGCTAACAGGATGCCTAACCAAAAGCACCACTGAATGGCAAACTTTAATTAAAGCACCAGTTGAAGAATTGCCAACTCAAGGACAGATAGTTCATAATCATTTTTTTGCTTTACATTGCTTGAATTCTCTAAAAGAGCTGAATTAGAGGCTGGAAGGTCTGGAAATGGCAGATGATTCAACAAACATGCCGCATTAATGACCTAATTTACTTAAAATAGGAAGTCTAATAAACAAGGCTGAAATAAAATCAAAGGCATGATATCAGCTCTCTCTCCAGTACCTTCCTTAGGCTCCTCTCCATTTAGTTCTTCCAGGACTCTCATTGGTCGGTGATCCTCATGTAATTCATGTAGCTTCATGTAGGGAGGGAGAGACAGACAAGCAAATAAAAAAATAAAAAGAAATAAAGGAAAACATGCAGGCTGGCACACAAGCTAACCACACACTGCACTTAACAACACTTGCCAAAAATTCCAAACAATAATTTATTCTTGTTACAGTGCTAGGCTTGGCTCTGCACAAGTGGACCTTCATGGTGAACAAGCCAATAAAATCAGAGCTCTGTATTTCTTTCTTATAAACTCTACTCCATAAAAGGAAAATGTGTTTAATCCTGAAGAAAAAATAAGAAGTCTGCAAATAAACAGTAAGCTTGGAAAATGGCAATGTCGAGCAAAATCACAATGTAGCTATGTAATCTAATACCAGTTCAAGATCTTGCTGTATTTTCCCACTTCGGTCATTTCTTTGTACTTATTGGTATTTTTCATAAATTCTAGTTTCTAGTGAATGTTTGAACTCAATACTTTGTCATATCTTTCCTAAATACAAACAAATGACCATACTGCTGAAAATATCTCCAAAATACATGACCTTAAAGGTGAAACATTCCTTCAATTTTTTAAGCAAGGCTTTTTTATTTTTTATTTTTTTTATACACTGAGAAAATTTATCTGAAAAGTTTGGTCACCCTGCATGGTCAGTACAGTAACACTTTCTTCATCAAATAATAAGTATCAATTTTTATTCCTTGCAAAAAACAAAACTTTCTGTTTAATGTGTATAATTTTCTCTAAGATTTATATAATTATTATGTTTAATGTGTATCTGTGCGTTTATATATATATATATATATATATATATATATATATATATATATAACGATATTAATATTAAAAGTAAAAATATATCAGTTATAGGGAATATATATATATATATATATATATATATATATATATATATATATATATATATATATATATATATATATATATATATTCCCTATAACTGATATATTTTTACTTTTAATATTAATATCGTTATTTTCTATAATGGATATATTTTTATTTTTAATGTTTATATAGTTATTCTCTGTAATGGGTCTGTTTTTCCCTTGTTTTGAGTTTTTGGGCGCGTTCTCGCCTTCGCGTCTGTATCACGTGATCGTCGTGAACGCGCACCCCTTCAAAAACAACATGGAGGGTTTGGGACAACAAACAGAGGCGCTCTTTAAAACTAATTAGTGAAGCAGACGAGCATAACGTCGAGCGGAGGTTGGGTGTATGTATAACGTGTGACATCGCGTGGGTGTTCGGTGGTAACAGTCGAAGCGGAGCGCTGAGAGACTGCAGAGTTACGGTAGGCCCGTTAGCATTGGGCTAACGCTTAATAAACAAACGGAGACAGTGGTGATAAACAGTGATCTCACACCATTAACAGTGAACAGACGCTCTGAACTGCAGCCACGAGCGCTGTGTTTGTATGCGGGCTGTAAGGCTGCAGTTGTCATGTCCAGTGTATGTTAGTAGGCGATGTTATTGTCGTTGGCTGCTCTTACTGGAATTGTTTTTCCACCTTAAGTGTAGCGGACACATTTGTCAGTTATCTTCTAGAGCAGTGGTTCTCAGTTCTGCTCCTGGAGTACCACTGCCCTGCTTGTTTTAGAGTTCTCACTAATTCTAACACCTGATCCAACTTATGAAGTGAAGTCCTGAGATGGATGAGCTGGGTGTGTTCTAGCAGGAAAGCCCTGAAACAAGCAGGACAGTGGGACAGCAGGACCAAGATTGAGAACCACTGTTCTAGAGTCAAAGGCACCAGAAAGCAGCTGCTGTACCGTTTAAGGTGGAATGGGCTATTCTAATGAGAACCCTTCCTAAATTCCTGCTGACATGCTCATCCCAATCTAAACCAGTTTGTCCTGCTCTGTTTACACCACAGAATTTAGTCTTCTCAAGTTAATTAACCCTTTTTACCTCTTGCAAAATGCAATTGTAAGAGAAGAAAACCATATTTCACGAGGACTGGTTGGTCATATTACACTCTATTGTTATTCTCTATAATGGATAGATTATTTTAAATATTTTGGATTGGATATATTATAGATCCTAGACCAGTAATCAAACATTAAAAATAAATTTAGGCACAAATCTGAAATAACAGAGGTTGCGAAACCTAAAATAAAGCAGGCCACAGCCGTGTAGTAGTAGTGATAATAGTTGAACATTGTATATAAATATATAACATCATTTAAAAATTTAGGAGTAAATAAATCTGGAAACATCTGATCAGTATCTGCAGTCATATTTTTCTGATATTCAGTATCATATCAGAAATAACAAATATGTGAGAGTATCATTGCAGACCATTGGGAGCTGTTTTATTTTCCACCAGGCGCTCGGTCTATGGGCTCTCAGTCCAGTTCTGGGATGTCCGGTCGGGGCTCCAGCGGCAACCCAGACCAGTCAGAACCAGAATCCAACCAGAACTCCAACCAGAGGGGCCGCCGGCAGTCCGAGAGGCAGGCAGACAGAGCGTCAGCATCAGAGGAGGACGTTGATTTAGCACAAGTACTGGCGTACCTACTGAGAAGGTTAACTGATATCTATTTATTATTATTATTATTATTATTATTATTATTATTATGTATTATGACACACTGCTTTGAGTATGTTTAAAATATGTTGTACAGATTAAACAAGAAAATAAACAAACCTGGAAATGATATTAAAATGTACTGCTGTTGATTATAGTTCAGTTTAAACATTAAATGTTTAATGTGAAGATCTGTGATACTACCTTTGTATTTGTTATCCAAATTAAAATTCTGTTATCATGGCAACCTTACATCTGCTATTTATTAAACTAATCTTCCATTAAAATTCATTATAGTTCAGTAATGATTAGTCTCTCCTATTTTTTTCCATTAAAATATTTAGGAAGATTTGAAACTGTCTGTATATTTATTGTTCAGTTAAGTCCAATTTTATTGTTTAGATAAACACTCACATATTTTTTCTTTATGACTTTTGAGCATTCAACTCTGTGAATGTATATATGTGTGTACAGTGAAATACACTGAGATACAGTGTATTAAAGTATAGTGTGGTCTAAAGTATATTGAGGTCCACTTAGATAAATTGAGGTCCAGTGAGATATCATGATCTTTAAAGACATTTTCATGAAACAAGTGTCAGAAGCAGATTGGTGTCTTGTGGCACCAGACTCTGTCTTGTGGTTATAAGCTGTGATGTGTGTTTGCCTGTGGTGTAGGGGCCAGGTGAGACTGGTCCATGGCAGTGGAGCAACAGGGCTGCAGCTTGTCCAGTCCATCTCAGACTCTGATGAGGACAGTGATGGAGCTTGGGAGGGACGACTTGGACACCGCTATGATCCTCCAGGTAAAGACAGACCAACAGATAGGTAGATGTATTTTACTGATCTTCAGGCCAAAGTGTAGGTGCAAAAGCAGGAAAGAAACACATTCTTCTTCTTCTTTCGGCTGCTCCCTTTAGGGGTCGCCACAGTGGATAATCTACCTGATCCACATTTATAGTTTTGACACAAGGTTTACGCCGGATGCTCTTCCTGATGCAACCCTCACTGTTTATTCAGGCTTGGGACCGGCACCAGTAGTGCACAAAGTACATCCCTAATGGCTGGTTTAGGAAAGAAACACATTATACTCATAAAATAATCAAATCCGCTGCATGTCTTTATATTTTAGTGGACTCCCACCCGGACACTCAGGAAGTGGACCGCAGTGAGATCCGAACTCAGATCCTGCTGGCCACCGCCTCCTCAAATCTGAAGGGCAGACACAGCTTTACACACATGTTGAATCAGGTGAAGGACCATCAAATAACAGTTAATGGTTTTAATGGCACAAATCCCAGTAATAACCAGTGAGCAGCTACAGCTTATTACAGCTTACATTTACAGCTTAGAGCTCATCCAGAAATTTCATTTAAACATGTCCATCAGTGTGTTGTACTGACCATGTGTTCCAGAGAGAGCAGGGTCGGTGTCGCGGATCAAGTTTTTCTCATGGCGAGTGCAGCCGTATTCGCTCACAGTGAGTTCACTCACTCACTCACTCACTCACTCACACACACACACACACACACACACACACACACACACACACACACACACACACACACACACACACATAGTTTACAGCCCAATTCTTTTACTTTATAAAATCTTCATTTAAATCCCTACACTTTATAAACCCTTAATTTTAAACTCTACAATTTTTCATATTAAGCTGTTTATAAACTCTCCATCACAACCTTTGTATTTTTGCAGATTTAATTTTGATTTATTATTGTTTATCATGTGTTGTTTAGTTTTCTGCCCAACTTTGTGGCTCATAAGGACACGTACCAGCAGAAAGCTTTCTGTGGAGTATACAGTGATGATGGAAATATGTTCCTTTCTGCATGTCAAGGTAATTCTGGAACTGTTCTTTATAAATGCAAGTCTGTACAACCTGAATGAAAACAGTGCTTTAATTATATTGTTACATATTGTGATTTCACTACATTAAAGAATTATTGCATCAGATTTACTAGATTATGTGATTACACTGATTCATCAACACAACCATTAAAACCCATCTGCAGCTATGATTTGTCTGGATGCTTACAGCACAAAGTAATGCACTGTGATTGGTTACCTCTCTGTGATATCAGTATTGTACTTAATTTGATATTAAGTTATTACGAAATAATACAGTGGGATATTGGTGGTGTTGAGTAGATCAGCTTTTTAGCACCACTACAGCTCTCTGCACTCCATCTCATTACAGTGACATTAAGGTAAGATAAAGTGATCCTTTATTTGTCCTGGAGTGGGGAAATTCACAATACAGTACCAAAAATATAGTAAGGAACAAGAAAATATACAAATACGCAGTGCAGTATGTACAATATACAGTATAAAGTATTGTGTGAAAGTGTGTTATTATTATTTATAACTGTGTTTGTGGAAGTGTATGTTCTCTGATGAGTGTGGTTCTCTGTGTAGATCAGAATATCAGGCTGTATGACACCAGCAGAGGTGGCTTTGTGCTGAAACGGACGGTGAAGGCCAGGGACGTGGGCTGGAGTGTGCTGGATGTGTGTTTCACTCCAGGCTCACGATCCATACTCTACTCCAGCTGGTCTGACTACAGTAAGAAGCAGACACACAAAAACTCACACATTCAGATGAGCTCAGCTGTTTCCCCAGTACATTCTTGAGGAAGGAACTGAAACTGTAATGTAGGTGACTCAACATCTGATCATCGGTTATATTTTAACATTGAAATCTTGATCTGATTGATGTCTGTATCATAAGCCCATCAGTGATGGATGTTGGAAGGCTGAAATGTCAGGAAACTGTTTCTGCACCAAGAGTCAGCTCTTTTGGTGTTTGTCTTCAGAACAGTGTAAAAATCATTGTTGAACATTAGCACAGACGCACAACTGATTGATCACATTCAGATCATTCTGTAGCCTTCTGGCTTAGAATCTTCTCTTGTAAAACATTACTGTGAGCTTAATTAACTTGTTTATTAAAGTATGTTTATGAGAGACAAGAGACAGAATACTTTGTAAACAAAGGACTTCAGGTCACTTTTGGGTGGATAAGGGACAATTCTTCAATTTATTGCTTAATTCTTAATTAATCATGCTCTATACATTGAACCAGCCAGTTAAAATACAAAGTGTTAATGAATTTGAGGCCCCAGCTCCCCAACTCATCCCAAACATACTAGACAGAGCGTAATCATTTAGAGAACACCCCAGCTCAAAGCTAGACAGTTTTATACCCCTATAGCTCAAGTCCATTAGGCATGGTGCCAATAGGTTGATGTTTAATTGTTCCAGAGAGTCCTATTCTATTGGCAGTACTTTTCTACAATGACATGAGGGTGCGCATCTGTGTCAGCAGTGGGTGCCCTCAAAGAGGTGTCCCCAAACATTTAGACATAAATTGTAATCATATCTATCACAAACTGTAAAAAAGCTCATTATAAACAGAATCACAGTTTTAGAGAATGACATTCTATTGCAATTTCAGTTATAAATCACATAAAAAAAAGATACTAATTGTTCACCTCGGTCATCCATCAAGTACAACAGTTTTCCTTCAAATGTCAAATGCATGCAGTCTATTAAATTCAGTCTATCCTAATAGAAATAACGGGCCAATTATTACACTTAACAGTACCAGTTATTAAAGTGTCATTTGGCAAACCTTAACAGAAACTACCGAAGCATAAAATAAACACATGTGCTACTGTGCCTGATGACAAGTCATGATCCTATCAGTCAGTATTGCACAAGATTTCTTAGTCAAGTGTACACAACCATTCTGACCTGCTGAGGGACATGCATGTGGAGATTAGGTGTGACTTTTTCTTTTCTCCATTCTGTATTCTCTCCCTTTAGTTCATGTCTGCAGTATAGATGGTGAAAGTGAAACGCACACCGCTCTGGACCTCAAGTTAGTGTTTCCCTCATAGTACATTATAGCATTAAATCACAGGTAATCACCCTCACAGGTTCCTTTACTGTGGATGAGTGACAGTAGATCACATCACCATCATCTATCATTCATCAATCACATGACTGAGCTAACTAATCAGAATACATGAGTGTTTCTGCAATTAATACCCAAGTGTGCATATATTTGTTGCACATTTTCTGCTTCATCCTGCCTAACAACTTGTGCTGGAAATAATGTTTCTTGATTTCAAAGTCTCCCAGATGGTTTTCACCTGTTAACATTGATGTTTTTAATGTGGAACAGTTCAATTTATAAAAAATATAAACAACTGAAAAAAAAGCATGTTCACTTTGTGGATGATGTGGTCAGTTCATGTTGACTTAACTCGGTTTATAAGACCCTATGTGAAACATCTCTATGAATTAAACAGCACAAAAATATTACAAAGTCAAGTTAATGCTGAATATCTTTTCTGCCTAAAAGAATTTCTAGCATCTTTGAGTATTTTTGCATTGGTTATAGGGATGCACACTAGAATTATATTAGTATAAATTAACTTTAAATAAATGAACAGTCTGAGACTGGTGTTAAATGTAGGAGCTGTATGATATATAAAGCTGATGTGTTTATACAACTCCACAAAGTAAAATGCTTTAGTAGTGCTGAACTGCTGCACTTAAATATATGCATTTATACTTAGGAATATTTCTCTGTAAAACTGATCCAGGTGAATTAAGACCCATTTTTTGTTTCTGTTTGTTTATTTGTTTTTGAAATGTTTACATTTTGGGATCAATTGCCATTCCCAGATATTTTAATGAAAGCAGTAGAACTTTGCCAGCAGGTCCATTCCATTGTAACCTTTATAACCACTTATCACCACCGCCACCTATGACATGAGGCATCATTTTAGAAGATGGACCACATGTTTACTTTTTAGGTTTGGATGAGATGATAATGATGAAGTCGTGAGAAAAATTATTTCCAGAATGCTGAAATAATACATATTAAGTCCACTTTGCATTATGTCACCTGGAACATGTTTTGAGTTGTACATACAGTTTAGTCTCTAGCAGATGATCTTACCGCTCTCTCTGTTTTTGTTTATTATTACATCAGGACAAGAGCATAATGTGTTTATTTCTCTCTCAGTCCAGATGAACGGAGATTCTGTGTGTTCTCTCTGGCAGCGTCTACAGATGGGAAAGAAATTCTGGGCGGGTCAGTATCCCTCCTCTTCATTTGCATCATAAGGTCATGTGCTTATAGATATGGCTTTTATTTCAGTTAGGGGCAAAGCAAAGATCCAGCAACAATTAGATTTAATTTTGACTTTGATGGCTACCCCCCGTATACTCTGAGACTAAATACAGTGCATATCATTGGCCAGAACCTTTTTTATTTTTTAAATAAAGGAGTTAATCCAGTCAGAGCTAAAATGATCAGACTATGGGTAGTAAGTAAAGGTTAAGGCCTGTTCAAATGGAATTAAATATACATTGGGTTTTGGGGTAATTTGCTGTTTTACTGGGGCTCCTCTCATGTTCATGCTCTTTTCATTTTTGTCAACAATAATCCTTTGAAATAATTGCAGGTAGAATTTCCAACCATTTATTTTATATAAAACATCTGTTAGTTTTATAATTTTTTTATTATATGTTTTGTATCTAGATTCTTGTGTCAGAAAATACTTAAATTATGTGTGTGTTATTTATTATTTGGATTGTTTGTTTACTTGTTTGTGTCTTTGTAGTTTGTAGGTGAATCAGTACTTGTACAAATGCCTTTCCCTCTCCAACAGAGCTAATGATGGGTGCCTGTATGTGTTTGATCGTGAACAGAATCAGAGAACTCTAAAGGTGAGTGCACCAGTCACTGGGTGTTAAAGCAACACAAACAGTCATGGCCTGGTGGTTCAGGAATCAGCCTTGTGACTGGAAGGTCGCTGGTTTTAATCCCTGAACTGTCAGGACATGACTTAAGTGCCCTTTAGCAAGGCACTGAACTCCCCAGCTGCTTCCCGGGCACTGAGGATAGGGCTGCCCACCACTCCAGGCATGTGTGCCCCTTGGTGTGTGAATTCGCTAGTATGCATGTGTGTATCACTGTGTTTGGATGGGTAAAATGCAGAGGTCTAATTCCCATGTGTGCACAACAAATATATATTTTTTATATATATATATTTAATATATATATATATTATATTTATAGTATAATTGATATTACAACTTCATTTGTTGTCATGGGTTAGATGTGCAGTTAATTTATACACCAGATGTGTTTGTTAAGAAATTTGTGCGGCTGTATTATTTATAAAAAATAGTTATTACTGTCTGTGAAGTTTCTCACATTTTACAACAGATATCTAATAAGTGTCCAAACTAGGTGACTTGTCTGATTATGTGACAGATAATGTTCTGTATATCTCCCAGGTTAGTATAATTCCATTGTGTGAAAATGTTAGAATTGCATAATTGATTTGCTATAACTAGTAATTAAGAGTTTGTTTTTAGCACTGTAACAAAAATATTATCACAACTTTTTGGGATTAATTCCAATGCAGACAGAGAGGCTAGTCATAAATATGTAGAATGCATACAGTCAAGATCATTCAAATAGCTGCTTGGCTCATCACCTATTTGGGAAGTGGAACTCTGGGAAGTGGAATGTTTTGAACCTTCACTAAAGGATACGCTTTACATATGCATTTCCTTTCACCAAAGCTATGAAGTGCAGTTAGCAGTGTGCCAAGCCCAGAGTAGCGATGTTAGAGAAGCTGTTCTCTCTTTCATCATTCAGATGATCACAATGATTTTGAAGCTGTTACTTTAAGATAAACATGCTACATAATGCTGCTTTGAAACATCGCACCATCTCTTACTGTGTTTATATGTGTGTATGTGTCTGCTTGTTTCTTGCTGTTAGATTGACGCACACGAGGATGACGTAAATGCAGTAGCGTTTGCAGACAGCTCTTCTCAGTTGCTATTCTCGGGCAGCGATGATGCTGTGTGTAAAGTGTGGGACAGGCGCACACTGAGGGAGGACAGGCCACAACCTGTTGGTCAGCTTGCTGGACATAGAGATGGAATTACTTTCATACACAGCAAGGTGAACAACCTAGAATAGTTTCTACACACTAAGCATTATAGGACCCTATAGAACACACAAACATCTGCACTCTGAACATCATCCACAGAGAGGAAGGAGGAGAATTGTGTCATTTTCATTAGATTCTTCTTTTCCACGTCACTGATATTCCTGAATTGCTTCTATTGAGTGCTATGAGCATATATTATTTCAAAAAGTGATTAAATCCACTAATTGTACTTACATTTACACCAACAGTCTTTAACTTTTTCAGCAGTTGTCCAATTATGCATGCAAGACTAGTTATTTATTGGGATGTGTTTTAGCTCAGATATAGCTGGACAGAAAAGACATTCTCAGAGTTTAATATGAATTATACTGAGATATATTTAATGATTTACATTCACACTCTGTGGTGACTCAGTGGGCCTTCACTTTGTGCTATGTCTTTGTGTGTTTATCTATCTGTCTGCCTGTGTGAGTTACAGGGGGATGCACGATATCTGATCAGTAACTCTAAGGATCAAACCATTAAGCTATGGGATGTCAGGAAGTTTTCTCCTAAAGAGGGTCTAGCCGCCTCACGGCTTGCAGTAACTCAGCAGAACTGGGACTACCGTTGGCAGCAGGTCCCTCAGAGAGGTGTGTGAATGCATGTAGACTTCAGACTGTACAACTCCTCTCTGGGGGGGAGGAGTGGTAACTGGAGGATGGGAACGGGTAGGAACCAACCGGTAACTCACAACCCACAACCACAACGGACTTGGTGCAATACACAGTTCAAGTGCAGTAATAATAATTAGTTCCCTATCAGTAGAAGAGTGGACAGAACAGGACAGGAGCTCTCTCCGAGAGAGGCAGGAGAATGTAGAACCAAGTAATTATTCTCTCACACCTTTCATGCTCCCTTGTATTCACAAACTCTTCAAATCGCTCACAAGCCCCCTCACATTCACTGTCTTTGATCCCTTGGGAGGGTTCCCTCAGGGAAATTAAGGTTCCAGCCGCAGCATAAGTACAGAAGAGGTTGAAAAAGACATAATTTAGTAAGAAAACACTATATACAGTAAGTATAAAGAATTTATAATATAGAGGCTATATTACAATATACAATATATATAAATAGTGCATGAGAAAAAGAGAGGAGGGGGTATTGCACATTATTTTATTTAGTGTTCATGTACTTCAGCTGCAACTGCTACTTTGGACTAGAGCTGAGATTGAGGTTCTTGTGGTTGTGCTAGTCAGTCAAAGCATTTCAGTGTTCCAAAACATCTGTAGAATTGCTCACACATCGATTGGAATCTGTGGACCAAACAGCATTAATCAGTGAACTCTCTCAGTGGTGTAAAACCTATCTAACAGATACAGTTATTAAAAGAACTGTTCGTTAAAAAAATCGAAGGTGTTTGACTGACCCCAAATTCAGTCAGTTAGTTAAGGCATGTTGACTTGTGCTTCTTTAGTTTACAAGAGGAGATACTAGGCTAATTTTGCTACCATACACACTTAGACTGTTGCCAATCCCATCCTTCAACCACACACCCAAACTGTTCCTTCCTGAGGTACACAAACAAGTATTAGACAAGAAATTATGTAACAAATTTTTTCTGTGTTCATTCTATAGCTTTGAAGAAGCATAAGCTGACAGGAGACACGTCAGTGATGACTTACAGAGGTCACGGGGTGCTGCACACGCTCATCCGCTGCCGTTTCTCTCCTGAGTTTAGTACGGGTCAGAGGTTCATCTACACTGGCTGCTCCACCGGAAAGATCATCAGTGAGTTCAACGGAAACCACCAGAAACAGCATGTCACACTCCCTATGCAGCAGTCCCTTATCTCTCTTTCTCGTTCTCTCTAACTCTTTCTGCAGTATATGACGTGCTGACTGGCTGTGTGGTGTCCAGGCTGGCAGGGCATGATGCGTGCGTGAGGGATGTCAGTTGGCACCCATTTCAGGACAACATGATCAGCAGCTCTGTGAGTGACCACTGCTCTCTGTATCTGCAAAACAAACACAGCCCATGTTTCAATGCTGCTTTTAACACCCCCTCGCCAACATACCCCTTGGACATGCCTCACTTCTACATTGAACAAGTGTCCACTCGCAGTGCAAGGGGGTATAACAAGAATCAACTTTAATTTTATTATAATGAATATCTATTAAAAACACTGTTCCAAATGACCTGACTACAAAACGTGGTATCATTGCTGCCTTTAACCTCGTACTTGGATATCCCCAAGTATCCTGTTTACAGAATAAGTTTATATACTAGTGAACAGTTATGAAACGTAGCTACAACGCCCACAGACATTTCATAGGTGCAGGATTTGTTTACATTTCCACCAAAGGGCTAAGAAAAGGTAGAATTGCTGTAATCAATGAAACTGACTTGGTATCTGTTTGCTACATGGAATATCACTTACTGGCTAACAGCATAAGGTTGCCTAATGCCCTGTGCTGTTGCTGTTATTGTTGGGAGTCTCTAAATGTAACCTGATGTTAGCTAATGTCACTTGCCTGTATATAGGGTCTCCTATAAACTGAAACACCTTTAACAGGCACCTCAGCAGGTGCTTCATTGAGCAGGTTTGACACACAAATTCGTTGCAGTGTGATGTGGCCATAGTATTAGAAATAGAACTTATTTTTCGACATTCTGGGCTTTAAAGGATTCAAGGGGTTGCCAGCTCTCTCATCTATCAGCTGTCTACTTTAGAAGACAAGACACCAGCACAACATAAGACACAAAATTGATCATTCACATATAACAGAAAGTGAATGATAATGTAATTCAGTGAACAGCCTTCACACTCGTACCATAAACATGCCACTTAACCTAATAAGAAACTTTTCGTCTATGTCACTGTTGATAACCGATATTTCTGGCTCCAAGCATTGGCCTTAAAACCAAACTTTATTTCTGTTATTATTAACCATATACCCTTTAGTTCACTAGCTATGTGTGTGAAGTAACAGTCAATATCTTGTCACAGTGATTTCTGGGTAAATGACCATAAATAGAAATATCACTACTGTGTTCCAGTGGGATGGAGCGGTGCGGCTGTGGGAGCACAGACAGACCCATCTGCTGGATGAAGAAAGTGAGCGAGCACGAGAGCGGATGAGAGGGAGAGAGGAAACGACAGAGTGACAGTGGAACAATATTACAGAGAAAGTGTGCAATATCACTAAACATGCCACTTGGCTAGCAGAGTGATTTTGGAGTGATGTAATAAGGATTTAGTTTTCCTGCTTGTTGGTGGAACGAGTAAAAATACAGATCAGTCAAATTCAGAAAGCTCAGGAGAATAAGAAGTGTGTTTCCTGTTCCTGGTGTTAAGTTTCAGAGATAGATTAAATGCAGCACGTTTGGCTCAGCTTCAACATTGAACGTCTGATTTTGACACAAAACAACTGCTTTGCCTACTTCACATAGTAATAATAATAGTAATTAATAAAAGAATAAAATATATAAATAAATACACAAAGAAAAAAAAAAAAAAGCTTTCTTTCTGACAGAAAGCGGCAATTACGTGATCAAATATTGATATGAAGGCCACGTTTAAAAAGGTGCATTACAGAGTGATGCTACATAATGTAAGATATTTTATTGCTGTTAATGTTGATGATTAAAGAGAGGACTCTTATTTTGTAGTTTTATGTGAAAAGAGCTGTTTGTGTTGTGAGATTGAGGGTGTGTGTGTGTGTGTGTGTGTGTGTGTGTGTCTTTTTTTTCTCTGCACAGGTTTGTTTTTGTGGGTCTTCTGAATGAATTTGTACATTAATGTCATGAATGCTGTCAAACTAAATTGTTTTACAATGTTAATTAAATCCTTTTCAATTTCATAATTTATCACAGAGTAATGAATTCATTCATTTATATTGTAACTAAAAACAATAATGATAAATTAGTTAAATTAGTACATTTACAGACCGTTGTTTATCTATTAATGTGCAGTGGGAGGAACAACCATCAGGGGAACCCATCCTCTGGAGAAAACCAGATTGTCCACTAGGAGGCATTGTTGTGCAAACAAAGCTAAATAGAGCTCATCACAGTTCAGGACATATTTGGATGTGAAGTTTTAAAGCTCTAAGAGTTCTGTGTAAAAACTATTTGTAGGTCTATATATTTTTTTTATTTTGACTGCAGAATGAAACACTGAATGTAAATATTTAACTGCTAACCTACCTTACATTACAAAGCAACTGAAGCAAATGAGAAACCTTAATTATATGCCTAAGAGTCCACTTTATTTTGAAGTGACAAAGTTGAGCCGGTTAGAAATAACAAAAAGCAGCAGTAAGTCAGTATTTCTATTTCTACATTACAATAATGTATCATCATTACCCTAATCAATGAACCAGCCCTGTCTCCTCATCCCCCTAATCAATGAACCAGCCTTGTTTCCTCATCCTCATTCCCCTACCAATGAACCAGCCCTGTTTCCTCATTCTGATAGCCCTACCAATGAACCAATTGCAATTTGTATTAATTGCTGTTCATAAAGTTATTCCCTGCCATAACAATGACATTGCTCCAGAAGTTACTGCATTCTAGCCATTGCATTTAAGACCTACTAAATAATCATTTCTGTGATGATCTTTTTAGCTCAGGAGAAAAGGTTAATTAGGACAAGACAGCTAATATTTGTCATGCTGATTAGAACAGCAGACTGGTGCTTTTTCTTCTGTTAACCATGGTTACCTCCAAGGAAACATGTGCAGTCATTATTGCCTTGCATAAAAAGGGTTTTCACAGGCAAGGATATTGCTGCTGGTAAGATAGCGCCCCAATTAACAATTTATCCAGTCACCAAGAACTTCATATTGAGTGGATCAAGTGCACTAAGGAAGGCTTTACAGTGCTCAAGAACATCAAGCAAGCATCATGATTGTCTCCTAAAAAGGACGCAGCTAGTACAGAGCTTGCTCAGGAATAGGTGCTTCCATCGGAATGCACAGTGAGACTAAAGATTTTGGAGGATGGCTTGGTGTCAAGAAGGGCACCAAGAAGCCAGAAAAACATCAAGAACAGTTAGGGATAAAGGATGTATACTTTTTGTCATCCCAAGAGTGCAGCATCCTGAGACTATTCTTATGTGGGGTTGCTACCCGTCCAGGGGAGGGGGTTTGCTCAAAATTTTGCCTAAGAATACTGCCTTAAATAAGGAGCAATTTGGAAATCAAGAATGTTTTTTCCTGCATGATGAAGCATCATGTCACACGGCAAAAGTGATAACCAAGTGGCTCAAGGAACAAAACATTGAAATAATGGGTCCATGGCCAGGAAACTCCCCAGATCTCAATCCCATTGAGAACCTTGTTCAATCCTCACAAAGAAGGTGGACAAGCAAAAACACAGAAGCATAGGTTGCCTTCACTCAGGTTTTTGCCAAGAAGCTAAAATCCCCATGCCATGATGAGCTGCAGAAGTCTTAAAGAAGAAGGGACAACACGGTAAATATTAAGTCTTTGCTTAAACTGGATGTATTTGTCAATTAAAAGTAAAAAATGTATGTGATGATTATAATTGTACTCCATAATACCAAATAAATGTCCGACAAATGGTTCTTAAGATCTGCGGCAGCAAACGACTGTAAATTATGAATGGTCAAAATGGTAGTTTTATTTTAATAGTAATGGAATTCTGGACTTTCAATGAAATTTATTAAATACTTTTTAAGCTTAATGTGTCTACGTATAGATAGGTAGGTCTATTTAGTAATTGCAAGTGCAATGTTTTTCATGTTGTTTAACATCAGTAATTTAAATACTTATTTTTAAATAAATACATTTATTTGACTATAAAAGTTTGCACAAGATAAATTGACTGGTTTATTTCAGAATAAGATTTCTAGTGTGTATTAGTTTGAGATTAGGACATTTAAACTTTTGGCTTTAACATATTTATTTGACTGTTAAAATGATTATGAAATTAAACAATGTATTAATTATAAATAAGCATGTAGCATGTAATGAATATGTACTTGTATTGGATCAGTCCTGTTTACCTATTTCTTCCTGTCTTGTCTTTGTTGTTGTTTATTCCCCATGTGCTTTTATTTTATATTGGGTTGAGCTCATATTTTTCTGGAAAAAAAAAAAAAAAAAAAAAAAAAAAAAAAAAAAAAAATATATATATATATATATATATATATATATATATATATATATATATATATATATATATATATATATTCAAGTTCTGAAATTCTGAATTATATGGTAAAATGAATTAATGATACCCAGATTTGTTAATGCACTATTTTGCTAATTTTAATAATAATAATAATAATAATAATAATAATAATAATAATAATAATAATAATAATAATAATAATAATAACAATAAAAACAATAGTAAAATATGATTATCCTTTCAAAGTTGGAATGTGTGCCATTGCTGAGCTTGTGTCTTTGTGGTTCAGCATTGGGGTCATTATTGATCTCTGAGCTGAGAGCACTCAATTGATCAGGCTGATTAATAAACTGATGGCCTAAAAGAGGACATAGGCAGAGCTGATGAAAGTGTGTTGTGTTTAGTGTCAGTGTTGGAAGTTACAGCTGAGTGCAGGATGTTCCGCAGTGAGGAGATGTGTCTGGTGCAGCTTTTCTTCCAGACTGAATCTGCACACACCTGCATCAACCAGCTCGGTCTGCTGGGACTCGCCCAGTTTAGAGATGTGAGTATCACACCTCTGTGTCAGTATTTATCACATATGTGCCAAAATTAAAGATGAATAAACAAATTTCAATAAGTCTGCTCAAACTCTGGCAGGCATGTGATGATTTAGGCATACAGTTAGTATCCAATTGGTGGTGTTTAAGCAATGAAAATTATACACAAAACATGTAACAGCACATTTAAGACCATTTAACATCCTAAAAAATTTGTAATATAACTATATCTGTAATAGAATTGTTTGGATCAGTAGAAATGCTAGGAAGCTTTTTCTTGTATTTAAATTTGAATATTTTTGCAGCTTAATCCGGGTACAGCAGCCTTTCAGAGGAAATTTGTAAAGGAGGTAAAGAGATGTGAGGAGATGGAGAGAATCCTGCGTAAGTATGATCAATTAATATTTACACTTATGAACAATTAGCTTTGCTATTTGCAAGTGAATGCATCATAAATCTAGTCCCTATTTTGTAATATTCCTAATTATATGAGTGGTGTGACAAAATTTGCCCTCTTTCTGGACAAGTTTACTGATATGTTACTGATATAACGACGTATCAGATGATGTTAATGATTTGCAGTAAGCAAACAAAAGAAAAAACACATAAAAGTGTTTCAAAATAAATTCTATAAATACCAGTATATACAATATTATTAGTTTAGGTTGTTTGAACTGTTCCATTAATTCATTGTAAACAGACATCATGCTGGTGTTAATTCTCTCTCTCTTTTTTTGAACATGGTTTAGGGTTTCTTGAAGCTGAAATGGCTCGGTGTGGTATTCCAGTGTCAGCAGTGGTGGACAGCGGGGGAGTCACCTGCCCCCGAGAACTGCTGGAGCTGGAGGTCAGAATGCTTCATTCATTCATTTCATTTACATGCTCCAATCTATCAAAACCCAGCATCAGTCATTCTCAACAAGAAACACATGATTAGAAATATCTTGCTTTTTATCTTTTCTCATATGACATTTTATAATAAGCACAAACTACCTTATCTGTCACACAGAACAGCATTAGAGGTCCTTTATGTATTCTTTGGTGTTTCAACGTTGAGCTAGATTGTTTTTGTTTATTTTCGTGAGTAATAAATGTCATGTTGTTTAGTGTTTTGTTTAATAAACAAGTATATTGTTTATTTTTTTAGGCTGTTTTGTAATAAACAGTATGCTGCTTGTGTTGTTTATTGTTTGTGTGATCTGCAGTGTAAGATTAGAAAGCTGGAGGAGGAGCTGAAGGAGATCAACTGTAACCACGATGCTTTAAAACGTAACTTTACAGAGCTGCTGGAGATCAGCTCTCTCCTCAAAGCATCCAGAGACTTCTTTGATGAGGTAGAGACACAAATACATCAGCATTGTAATTTTAATGGCAGTTTTTGGATTACTTTTAGTTTCTGCTGTACTATAGTATTAATTTAACTGAATGTGAAGCAGTTTAAAGCAAAAATAAATCTGTTCTTTTCATGACTTTCATGATTGAGAATTGTTCACAGTGTTGCTGAATGGAACCAGATGTTGGAAGAATTCACTGCCTGATACGCTTTACTATACTTTTAGATGTTTAAGGCTAAAACATGTTTTTAAAGTCACATATCTTTAAAATGCCATAGGTTTTAATCTCTAACAGTAATTATTGCACAGCATTCATGTATTATTATATTAGAGATAAGAATCATTCATCTTTATTATTCCTGCAATTTGGAATGTTGCAGCAGCAAAGGGATAGCAATGCACTCAGTACAAGAATAGATAAGGTAGAGTATATGCAGTATAGTATCTACAACATTATTTAATACATTTTAAAAAATGTACAGATAAATTACAAATAACTGCACATGGAGAGATGGACATTACATTGACTTGAAAAACTCTAATAGTTTGTGGAGTTTAAGTGTGTGTTTCCATGGTCTGCTGAGAGCAGAGCTGGTTATAGAGTCTAACAGCAGCGGGGACGAAGGACCTGCGGTTGTCATTATCCAGCGTTGATGCCAGCTTGGCTAAGTCTCCCACCACCTGCGCAAGGAGCTTCCCGGGCTGAACTGGCCCTCTTAATAAGTTTGTTCAGTCTCTTCCAGTCTGCTGTTGAAATACTGCTGTCCCAGCAGACCAACAGAAACACTGTGGCTCGGCACGTCATCCAGGCTGGATTAAAATGGAGCGTTTTTTGAAGGTCGAATTGGAAGTGGGGACGCAAAACGCAGTAGATCAGGGGTCGCAGCCCGCGGCTCCGGAGGCGCATGCGGCTCTTTCATCCTTACACCGCGGCTCCGCGTGGCTTAGGAAAAACATTATGACTATTTAATTGAAATATGTTTTGTTGCGTTAATTTTTTATTTTTATTTTCATTCTAAATTGGAAGATTATTGTGATGTAAAATTATACTTTATTACTGCCCGTCTCTCAAAATAAGCATCACACTTGTGGAAGCCGGTTTAAATCAACCTGGTCTGGATCCCTGTCCGAATCTGAAGCTGGAGCAGGATCTGCATCTAGATCTGACTGACAGAGCTGACAAAGGCATGTGACGTGTCCGAACTGAAACGCTTGACAGAGGATCTTGAAGATGTTTCTCGTCAGAAGGCCACTGTTGTTCAGAATCAAAAATGGAGTGATATTGAGAAACTTCCTGGACAAACTTGTGTTTGAAACATGGAATGTCATCCCGACACCAATATAAACATGAAGAAATATGCATTTGAAGTCCTGTCGATCTTCAGATCCACATACAGTATATATGTGAGCAGCTGTTCTCCACCATGAACTACGTTAAAAACAAACACTGCTCACAGCTCACAGAGACAGCTTACAGTCCTGCAAAGGTGAAAGTGACTTCATACAGCCCCGATCTGCAGACGCTCTGCGCAGAGCTTCAGGAGCAGAAGTTCCATTAACCAGCTCAAAGAAATATTTATTAAGATATTTTGCAAATATTTATTTTTCATTGTTTAGTGACATAGTGCTTTTTTTTCCAGTGTATTTTTTTTTATTCAGGTCCACTCTCCGTTACACTCTCTGAAAGCCCAAATATAAGGAAATAAGGATGACGGCTCACATGTTTTTGCTTTTGTTTGCTACATAAATAATTTAAGTTCAGCTTTTTAATTCAAAAAGAGACCTTCAACTCGGCAGGTTGCTTTGTTTTAAGAATTCAAAATGTTCAAAAAGTGTTCATTAAATAAATAATATCTAATTTTATTGGATTTCAAACACACTATAGTTGTTTATACAAAGTGTAAAGGTAAGAAAAAGCGATATATACTGTGTATACATGTTTTATTTTCCATGGAAACCGGGTCCAAACGGCTCTTTGGGTGTTAAAGGTTGCCGACTCCTGCACTAGAGGAACATCAGAACAGAAAAAAAAAAAAAAAAGTGAGAAAATATGATGAAAAGTATTTTTCCCGGGGGTAGGGGGGGTCGCAAAATTTACTGGAGCCTAAAAGGGGGTCGCACAGTGAAAAAAGTTAAGAACCACTGGCCAAAATTTTAAATGTAATGAAATGTAAATGTAACATGTAGTCAATGCAATGGATAATGCCAAATATCTAAGTCATAACATGAGTGGTAAATAAACATATAAATAAACTCATTCAAAACAGTCAAGGTGTTAGAGTTGTTTGTAGTAGCTTGTATTCTGTACTTTAATAACACAGTTTGGTCCAGCGATGCAATGCGATTGGCTGAGTGACAATCTCATTGTTCTGGTCATAGGTCTTCAAGTTTTGCACCTCCATATACACATAGAATTAATATAAACTGTAACATCAGCTAATGTTATGGCAAAAACTTTGGAAAATTATAAACTTCTCAAGCGTTTTCTGTTCTCTTCTATCTTAAAACCTAACAATAAACAGAACTTTGGTTTAATTGAAATAATATAATTAGGTCAATTCTATAAAGTAAAAACTTGACCTGCAACCAGATGCCTATGATTGCAGAACACCAGTGCCAATATGTTGCGTAACAGTAAGCATCTAAGAGTGTATTATCACTTACATAAGCTGATTCAGTCTGTATCTAAAGGCAGGTGAACAACATTAATCAAAAACATTTTGTCCATCATACAAACATTACATTTAGATACTAGCTTGAAGTTTTGATATTCGCCTGTGTGTGTGTGTGTGTGTGTGTGTGTGTGTGTGTGTGTGTGTGTGTGTGACTTTAGGAGTTCCAGTTGTCTTCTTCTGAGTTACCATCTGAAGATTCTGCTTCTTTTGCCACCATCCGCAGGAACAGCAGCACCAGCACCAACGGACCACAGAAGCTTGGGTATACAAACACACTGCCCCCACATATTGATTAGCCACTTTTGTACTGTCGATATGCTGTAGGTTTTTGGGCTCCTCCGTCATGAACACTCACCTCCAGAGTTGTCTCCTCTGGAACCTCTCACTAACCTGATATTTTTCATTTTCCATTTTCCCTTTTTTTCTTTTCTTTTCCCTGTTGTTGACTCTCAGGTTCATTGCTGGAGTGATTAAACAGGATCGATTCCCTGCCTTTGAAAAAGTCCTGTGGCGCCTTTTTCATGAGAACTTTATCCTGCGGCACGCTGAGATTCAGGACACCGAGCAGCAGGCTGACAATAAACAAGTAATCTGTATTCATTTTGCACTGATTGTAACCACACTCGTTTACTCTTCCAGCAGCACACACGTCTCTCCATCACTCCGTCAATACATAACAGACACGTGTTCATTTCATTAGATCAGTAAAGAACATGTGAACATTGTGACTGGACAAAACCTAATGAACTGTACAGCAGTGGACTAACAGACATGAGAATCAGCATATCTTATCAGCGTATCAGATCTTTGCAATACAATGATACATTACAATTATAGCAAAAATAAATAACAATAATAATAACAACATAAAATCAGGTTAGAACAGTGTTTCCCAACCCTGTCCCTGGAGGCACAGCTGCTCTGCATGTTTTAGGCCTTAACCTGCTTCCCACACACCTGATTCAACTAATCAGCTCATTAATAAACCCTTCAGAGTTGCAAAGGGTGTGTCACAGCTAAAATGTGTAGGGCAGGTGTGCCTCCAGGAACAGGGTGGGGAGTATAATTAAAATCTTTCTTTAAGATAAGATTTTAGAAATTTATTAAACAAAGTATGAAAAAGTCTATGAAAAATAAGAGCAGAATTTATAATGTTTGAAATGTCACTTTCAGTGACTTTGATGTTTCAGTTAATTCAGATTTTTTAATTTGAAACATGTTCAATAACAGTGTTTTTGCCTTTTCAGGACAGAATGATGAAGAAAGATGCATTTGTTATTTTTGTCCAAGGAGATCAAGTACAGGAAAAAATTAAGAAAATTTGTGATGGGTGAGTGAAATAAATTAAAAAAAATGTTGAAGGATTTTGCATGTTTTATGCTTCTTTATGTCAGGGCTGCTGTTCTAGAGCCAATGATTCATTTGTACACATTATCTGTCTGGGTTTTTTTTAACCTGTTCTACAAATATATGCATTTTGCTTTTCATCAAGTTTCCGTGCCAGTTTATACCCATGCCCCAACACCCTTCACGCACGTGAGCAGATGAGGATGAACGTACACATCCGCATTGAGGACTTACGTATGGTAAAGAATTTCACACTTTAATAGCAATTTAACACTAAACTCCATTTTAACTGCAGAGAAGATGTTATTTTGAATGCTAGAATTATAATTGTTAAACACACAGCTTTATCCCCACCATCACAGAAAAACAACATTTTCACCTGATGTACACGCACAGCGGGCAAGCTAAACAATCCTGATTATACGTTTCCTGTCAACTCTGACTTGCATACCTGAGTGTCATTTCTGGCTGTCATTTCTGACTGTTATTTCTGACTGTAAGGAATGACTGTTATTTCTGATTATTGGTCCTGTCTGTTATTTCTGACTGTTATTTTGGACTGTTAGACCTGACTGTTGTTCCAGGACATGTACTTGGTAAAACAGCTAAATTTAAGTTACAGAAAAGGGGTTTACCTTCTACTTATATCACAGAAAGAAATAGACAAAGCAGAACCTGAACTTTTCCAGGTGAGTAGCTGTACCTGTGTAAGTGATGTTGTACTGCTGTGGCACTCCAGGTTCTGAGGAGAACGGAGGAGTTTCGAGCCACCATTTTATCCAAAGCAGCCACCAGCGTTCAGCACTGGATCGCTAAAGTGAAGAAAATGAAAGCCATCTACTACACACTCAACCTGTGTAACATAGACATCACTCAGAAGCTCATAGTCGCAGAGATATGGTGTCCAGTATCAGATTTAAACTCTGTCCACAATGCTCTAATTAAGGGCTCAGTGAGTAAAACTGATCTTATATGATAAATAATAATGCTGTTATATCTCCTATCATTCATATATTCTAAATTCTGCTCTTATTGACATTATGTTTACACTGTTTACTGTAACATTTTGCACCCACTTACATAAAATCACTCATATTGTATTTGTGTGTGCATGTGTTTGTGTATGTCGGTAGGAGCAGAGTGGTTCCAGTGTCAGTCCTGTCTTGAATCGAATCCATACCCAGCAGACTCCACCAACTTTTAACAGGACCAATACATTTACTAAAGGATTCCAGACCATTGTGGATGCTTACGGAGTCAGCAACTATCGGGAAGTCAATCCAAGTAAGCAATTTTAATTTTTTATTCCTGTGAATGTTAATTAATAAATTCTTCAGCTACATTTACATTTATATACATAAATTTGTTCAGTTATCTTTATTATACAATATAAATTAACAATTAGTCAGGAGGTTGTTTTTTGTTGTACAAAAAGAAGCAAATTACTGTCTGTGACAGCTGCCTGTATGCTGCAGGTATGGCAGATAAAGATTAAATTTAAATGCACTGTAATATTCCTTTGAAGTGTAAAACAATGGATTGGTTTCTCAGACCCAGATTAGTACAATAGAGTTTAGTCTGAGATTATGCTTAATCCATGTATATGAACCTGACCTGAGGGATAATTCCTCTTTCAGTCTCATCAAAGTTACTGAATATCAGATCTTGACTGAATGAGTTCCATTGTTCCAGCAGTTTGAAATGCCCTATTTCTTTTTTTATTTTAGCTCCATACACAATCATAACCTTCCCCTTCCTGTTTGCGGTAATGTTTGGAGACTGTGGGCACGGACTGGTGTTGACGCTGCTGGCTGTTTCGGTTATAATGCAACAGGAGCAGTTGAGCCGCTGGAGGAGTGAGGTACTGGAGGTGTTTTGGAGATTAGATAACAGATTATTATGCAATCTCATACAATAAACAAAATCTCAGATTCACTAATAAGGTTTCTTAGGGCACCTTGTGTCCTAACAAGTAAAGTAAACACATTAATCTCACAGTAAGTTAAATATAAATGTAATTTCTAAAAGTGTACAGTTGCTTAGACCCAAGCTCCAGTAAAAGTGTTACTGCATTTTAATATCAATACAATACAACACAGCACAGCACAGCACAATGCAAGAACTAAAGTGTTAGAAATACAGTATATTTATTGTATAAAACACTGCATATCCCAAACTAAGTGGTGTGAGGTAAAGTAAAACAGCCCCTTTTCCTCTAGTTTGTGGATGTTCTGGTGGAGGGGCGTTTCATCATCCTGCTGATGGGGTTGTTCTCCATCTACACTGGCCTGATCTACAATGACTGTTTTTCCAAATCCTTCAGCATCTGTGGCTCATCCTGGAGTGTCAGGCACATGTTCCAGCCCAGCGGACCCTGGAGGTAACAGTCACACACACACACACACACACACACACACACACACACACACACACACACACACACACACACACACACACACCCTTTTTATGAAACTGGCCTGTAAAAATCTCTATACACATAATTTTTAAGTGGTTTAAACTTTATTACTATTAATTTATTCATTCCGTGATTCATTCAAATTTCATATCTTCTACAGAAATAAAACCCTGCACAGCTCTGATCATCTCCACCTGGACCCTGCAGTTCCTGGAGTTTACTCTGGTTCCCCGTACATGTTTGGTATTGATCCGGTCAGTTCACACTGCAATACCCCACACACACACATTCATCAACACACATTTCATATAATTTTCATTACATCATAATGATTACACTGAATTATTTGATTCACAATGATTACAGAGAACCAGAGCTTTGACCTTTTCTGGTTTCTGACTGTGTTTTGTTTTGATTTATAGGTGTGGAATATTGCATCCAATAAGCTTTCCTTTCTCAATTCATACAAAATGAAGATGTCTGTGATTTTGGGGATCAGTCACATGCTCTTTGGGATGACCCTCAGTTTAGTCAACTACATGTGGGTGTTTGTATGATTTATTACAGATTATTACTGGCTGATTAAACTGATGTAGTTTGTAATGTAGACGTATTTCACTGTATTTCCTTTTTTAGACATTTCAGAAATTTCCAGAACATCCTTCTGCGTTTCATCCCAGAGCTTGTCTTCATGCTTTCTCTTTTTGGATACCTGCTTTTTCTCATCCTCTTTAAGTGGAGTGTCCAGCTGCGGTCAGAAACCGCCCCCAGTATCCTCCCGATTTTCATTAACATGATGCTCTTCAGCTATGATGCAGATGATGAAATCCTCTACAGTGGACAGGTTTCAGTCCAAAATGCTGACATAACACTGATAAATAATATAGATAATATGATTAGTTCAATTATACATATACTGATTACTTCACTATTATAATTCACTTATAAATCTTGATATTACAGTAATTATTACATGGTTATGTCAGTTCAGGACTGTTCAGTGTAGTTTGGTTTAGTGCCCACAGTTTTCTATGTGTTGGAGAATAATTAATGTTTAAAATGTTCCTACTTTAAAGACAACAAAATACTACAAAAAATAAATATCCCGTCCTGTTTTCTTTTTAGAAATCTCTGCAGATTTTCCTAGTTCTCCAGGCTTTCCTCATGGTGCCGGTGATGCTGCTGATCAAGCCACTGCTGATTTACAGACAGAGGATTAAAATCAGGCAACAGGTGGGAGAGCAGCACTGGTGGAATATATAGGAACAAAACTTGTTAAAACTTTATGGTGATATGACCACACAATTTTTAATAAACAATTGAAAATAATACCCAAAGAAAAAACAAATCTAAATTCTTTGGATTAATTATTTCAGTGTAGACAGTTTCAAGGATTTTTAATTTCTGATTTCACTTTAGATGGTTCAATGTTTTACTGTAAAATGCTCCTAACAAACACTGGTAGGTGATTCAAGGATTCAGGCGCAATGTCACGTATCTGTCTTGTCTCGTGTTTGTTTTGTTTACGTCCCTTTGTGCTTCTGAGCACGTATCCTGTCTCCGCCTATTCCCAGCCGTGTCTGATTTGTAAACCTGTACCATTATTATCATGTTCCAGTCTTGTCTAATGTTCTCGTGTATATAAGCCCCTTGGTCTCAGTCTGTCTTGGGCGGTTTTCTTTTGTACATGTCTAGTCTAGTTGTGATGGTTAATGTGTGTGTTCTCAGTTTAATAAATCTCCAACCTTGGGTGTGCCTCTGCTTCCTACCTGCCTGTTAAGTCTGCGTACGTGACGGGAAAAGTCGACAGATGTGTCTTTTTCCTCAGACACACCTTGGTCACATGAAATTACCCTTTACATTGGAAATTAGCGGAGAAAAAGTTACTTAACTATTACTCGGCATAAAAAAAATGTTTTAAGGTCATTACAGAGCTGCTTATTTGATATGATGTCAAGCTTGCATTATGCATACTCAGCAGATTACTTTCACTCTTGTCATTCTTCCACTCTTATCACCTCACCCAACCAAACACAACCCAAACCTCTGACCTGTTTAACTGGTCCCAGTTTTCATGTTAAGTCTTTAAAAATAGACATAGATTTAAATAGTGAATCAGCTTTGTTATTCACTAGCTTCTCGCTGTTTCCATTATGAATTATTCAGTTGCTGTTATGACACAAGTGTTTGAGTTGAGTCATTCTGAAAACTGAAAGGTCAACTTTTCAAGTTAGGAATAAGTATTTTTCTAAAAACCATTCTAAAATGAAACTTGTTTTAACCAGAGAATTTATTTTTTTTCCTTTCATCACTCATCATAATAATAAATAATGAGAGATATAACATGTAACTTTGATGACATGATAAGGTAAAGATTTTAAAGTACATCAGTCTAAAGTTATGCTTTCACACTCTATGACATTGACACCAAATATGACATAACCCAAAAAGAAAGGAACTTCTCTTGCCCACAAACAGCATATTGCGCCCCAAACCACTGAAATTACATTTTCTAAATCCCAGTGCAACATGGAGTATAGTCACTATATTTTGTTGGAATTTCTGATATGTCCATATGGCCAAATACATTTAATGAAAATAACTTGAAGGAACTGTGTATAAACTTCAGATACAATTTAAAAGCATAAAACGTTGAAAGAGATGTCAGGGTTAGAAATAGTCATGAAACCTAGGTCTAGTGTGTTCTAGCTCTCCAGAAGATTTTAAGACTTTCAAGACACCATATATTTTGGCAGATGCACCTGCTCAGCTTGCACTTGGTTCTTAATAAAGTGGGGTGTATTTACTCTATGAGACAATCAAACACCAGTCTACCACGTAGACTGCAACAGTATTGTCTTTATCATTCTTTATCATATACCCCCATATTACATGGTTGTGTTATGCAAAATACTATATTTAGGGATGTAACAAATAACAAAAGCCATGATTTGAATTTTTGCCATTGTTTTGAGGCAGAGATCAGAGCATTTATATATTTAGATCAGCAAAACAAATTGTTGAATTTTTCAGTGTTGTCATGGCCCATTATGTTGTATTTGTTAGTTTTTCTGATTTGGCTGACCTGAATGATGTCCTCCAAATTTGTATGAGGTTAGTGGTTTAAAAGGCTTTACATTGCTTCTCCTTCAATAGACATCTTATTTTTATACATTTTACAAGAAACAGTGAGTTTAAGTAAGATTTGCCAGACAATAAACAGTAAACAAACTGATGACTGATGTCATATCTTTTGGTACTGCATCAATTCATAACTAGTTCATGACTAATCTTCAGTATGAACACAATATAAAACTTTTTCTAATCTTTGTTGACAGCTGTTTTTCTCACTGAGCACAAATATAAAATTGTTGTTAAACGGTACAGTGAGAATGAAACACTCTGCCTTCAAAAATAATCTTACTAATACTTTCTGGATGCATTGTAACTGTGCATGCTATGTGTACCCAATATGAGCAGTTTGGTTCTACATGAATTTCATCAGACTTTACTGGACAGTACAATTCTCTGTATGCCTATATGCTCTTCCTCTCCCAGCAATGACTTTTTCAAATAATTTATCTTTGTCTGTAGGGGAGTATGGGAGATGTTTTTGCACAACAGGCCATTTATACTATTGAGCACTGCCTGGGATGTATTTCCAATACAGCCTCCTACCTGCGCCTGTGGGCCCTAAGTCTTGCGCATGCAGGCAAGTCTCCTGCCATATGATTATTTAGGCATACATCTTGGAAACTGGATAAACCTAGCTAACTGTGTGTGTGTGTGTGTGTGTGTGTGTGTGTGTGTGTGTGTGTGTGTGTGTGTGTGTGTGTGTGTGTGTGTGTGTGTGTTTGCAGAGCTCTCAGAGGTGTTATGGCGGATGCTGCTACGGGTGGGTTTGAAATCTACCCCCGGTTTGGGTTCACTGCTACTGGTGCTGGTGTTTTTCTGCTTTGCTCTACTGACGGTGGCTGTGCTGATTATTATGGAAGGTCTCTCAGCTTTCCTTCATGCTTTACGTCTGCACTGGTAATGAACACATTCATTTTGTCATAGACATTTTGGAAAAAATTGCACACTTGGAATTACCTTTTACTGCAATGATTACTAATATAATGTGGTCTGATCATTATCTAAAGTTACAAATTTAGATGAACACAATATAGCTAAAGTGATGGAACTGTTGCACTGTTACTGTTTTCTGAGCACATTGGGTAATTATTCATTGGGCAGACTAGAAAGAAATAAGTGAACCTGTGTGTTAATTACATCTCTAAGTGCTAGTTGCAAAATGGTGTTTCAGTTGAGGTGAAGGAGATGAGGTTAGAAGTGTTCGTTTCACAGAGTACTGGAAGATATACCACCTCATTTAATATACTGTTTAAAATGTATCATATGGTCTGTGTTTCTTACATTCTGTCATACCAATGCACAACAAAAAAAAAACACAGAACGATATTTCGCAGGACACTACTTAGACACATTACACACAAAAGCTTAAGACATGTGTGTTGTTAGTTTAAATATACTGTTATATAAATTTTTGCCTATAACACCCACCACTAGGAGTACAACATTTTTCAACAGCAAGTTGATTTTAACTTGTTTTTTATTGTTTACCTTCTGCATTCATGAACACTGATTACTTTATATATTGCCATTTTGTGAGGTAAAGGTGCTAAAGGAAACCCTATAGTACTGAAAGACATCAGTACATACATGATGAAATTAAAATGTTTATATTCGGTGTGCTCTTAAAAATACAATAAGCTATAACCCTACTGTCATGCAGCCCCAGTCAGGAAAATAAAGAAAAAAGATATTAGTAGTATTATTATAAAATAAATGTATTAACATTTTGTATTAACATTATATTATATTAAAATTTATGAAACCTATGACACCCCATGGACATATTAATTTTTAACATATATAAAGATAAGGACATTTGATCTTCATTTTAATATGTGGTGTGGGTACCTGTGATTTGTCCTGTACTGTGGGTGTTTAATTAAATGTTCTTAATAAAAGACATGAACAACACTCTTATGCTTAGTTAATATAGTTAAATTGCATTTGTCTATATTTGGGACTTTTTATGAGTAATCATTGCAGAACGTCATGTAATTCCAAAAAGTTCACTTACATTTCTTTGCAAATGTATGTGGCAGTGGTGGATGTATGATAATAGAGTGTGATAATTGTGTAGCTGATTTAATTCACATTGGCATTGTGTGTGATGTTTTTTGTTCAGGGTTGAATTTCAGAACAAGTTTTACCAGGGAGCCGGATTCAAGTTCACTCCTCTATCGTTCACCAGTTTGATGAAAACACAGCCATGATTCATATTTATATTAGACAGCAATGAGTAGAATCTGTTTCTTCTCCAGTTGCACTGCCTGCATTAAAGCAAATGATGTGTTTTATTGTAGGTATCAGAACAACTTACAAGAAAAGTCCTATTTAGATTCAATTTAAGATTTAATTTTATCACTGGATGTCTGTAATTAAGAAAATGATAATTGACAGAGATGCATCTCTGTCACACAAAAGTAAACCCTTGTGACTGTTTAGTGAAAGCGAAGGTGAATATATTCTCACTAAAATTGCCCAAAGTGTGGCTTTTTTAAAAGGTCCATTGGAAAACCTTCAGGATTTAAACATTGTGTCATACATGTGATGCACACATATTATTATTATTATTATTATTATTATTATTATTATTATTATTATTATTATTATTATTACACATAAACTAATTTGGTTTGTGCCAAATGCTCCATCTTCCACTTACTCGTTTCATTTTGGGCACAAATGAATGCCCCCCCCCACCCCGAAAAACAAACAAGCAAACAAACAAACAAGCAAACAAACAAACAAACAAACAAACAAATAAATAAAATAAATAAAGAAATAAAAAAACAACACAACAACAACATAAAACAAAACAAAAAAAACAGTATTAATATAACCTGGCATAATATTAATAAAGACACATAAAAATGACTTACATTCAGGTTAGAATCAGATGATTTCACTAAGAAACACTGGTTATTACATTACTGTCATAATAGGGATAATGAAAAATACTATAATATAATAATAATATAATATAATAAAGTATTAAATATTGAAATAATTAACAATGTAATGAAAAATAAAGAAATCATTCCATTACTGCTCAACTGGGCAAAGGGAAAACTTCAGCAGCCTCAAAACACTAATTGACCATAGTTAATTTGATCTAGAACAAGAAACCCCCCAAAATTTGTAATGTGGTCATTGAAAATCCTAAGCAACTAGGTGGCTTTGCATTTCCAGATGTTCTTTTTTATTACTAGGCAGCAAACATTTTGGTGTGAGGGCCATTATTGGCTGAGTGATTTAACATGGCCAGACCCATTTTCTTGATGGTTTTAGAATGTGCTTCTCTATCATCAAGTAAAAAACCTATTTTAAATGCTTCATTAAATAATTGGTTCCAATTTCAGCATCCCTTTGGTCTTCAATCTCCATTTATTAATATGCCATTTATAGCCACAGTGACTTTTTAGAAAGATTAGACTTGCTAATCTTAACTCTAATTTTAATAATCTTAGTGATTTTTTTTTTTTGCTTTGTCCTGCTTTAAAATCTTTTTGGCACTATATGGTCCCCCCCCTTTGCTTGTTTTTGATTATTTTTGATTTATTATTATTTATTAACATATGTATGTTAAGTCATGTGTGGTGGCAAGTGGTAGATTGGGAGGTGGAAGGTGGGATAAGTAATTAATGGGAGCTATTGTATACAATTCATGTACGTTCATGTACAATTTCTGCTCTGTAATCTTTTCTTCTTGCTAACCCAATAAAGAGAATTGGCAAAAAAGAAATGTCAAACAAACAGGTAATATCTCAAGAATGCAAACTTTCAGCCAGTTTCATTTTAACACTATTATGAATGTATAAAAACTCAGTAAACTGCAGCTGCAGTACAAATTACAACTGCATACATACACGAGAAACATTTTACACAACGCATAATTGATTCTTAGGTCAGCAAAAAGCAGCAGCAGTGTTTAATAGTGACATTTTGCATTCTTGTTTCAATATTATTTTTAAAAAGATCATTCTAACTGTAAATTGTAATTAGTTAACAAAAAAACATGCAAGCTAATTGCCTTCAAAAATGTGGTATAGGTATTGTATGATGTACTAACCCCTGCTTATTTAGTATATATTACTTAAATTTGAGTTACTTAAACAATGAAAAATGAAAACCATTGTATAGAGAACACTGTAAAACCAGAGATAAGTCAAGTCAAATGGTTTGAGGAAACCCTGAACTGAATATAAACAATGCACTTGTTGAATGTTGTATTTATGTAAGTGAATTTTAAAAGAGTACATTTCTTCCGTACACCTGATAGTATCCTCATAAATGCTAATGTCATAACATTGCATTAAATATCAAATTATCATTTAACTCACATAAAGCCACATTCAGCAGTACAAAAAAGCATGTTGTTCTTACAGTATTATAAATGGATTACACATAGGGGAAGGTAGCATGGAGGGAATTATTACACATAGATGGTGACTGAGGATGAGGACTTACTCAAATGAAATGAGTGTGCAGCTCTTTTATTATATTTAAAGTTTAGTTGATTTAATCAGCTTCAGTGATCACAGTATTGAATATTTAAGATCTGTTAAGATCATTAAGAAATGCTGGTATATTTCACAGTGTATTTTACTCCATAATTAACTGGTTGACCTTTAAACCATTACTTGAGCTCATAGAAATATTCACAATTAAAAGATCACATTTTGTATTCTTACCTCTTGTTCATGTCTTTTCAAATATGTGCAGTTTAAACACCTTTTCATTTATTTCACTTTTAATTAATTAATTCTGTTGTGTGGGTTTGGCTATTTTACTGTAACTTCTTCTAACTTTGATTTTAGAATATTATCTTTATCTTCCCAGTCCAGAATGGTGTTCTTACAACATGCTTCATAACTGGAGCTAGATTGCTCCATCATTAGTTTTTACAGACATTATAGTACAGGGATAAGCAAGCAGGTAAAACAGTCAACTGTGCAGGAATTCCTATCCACAGGACCAGGACTGCATACCCTTGCTGTAGTATTTATAATTTAAAATCACATTTTCAAGTGAACAAGCCAAAGGCAACAATGGCAAGTTAATATTCCCTGAAAATTGAAGAAAGAAACTTTGTGAATGTGAAGTCAGTTGTACATTTTTATTAGCAGTTACATTTTTATTGTACTTTATATTACCAACAGTACATACACTGAAATCAAATAAATTAGCATTATAACATTTGCTGGCTTTAGCTATCTAAAGTAATACATTAAATAACATAATACTAGTCATTAAGTTGTAATAGAGTATAAGAGGATTTTTTTTTGCCAACAGCACACTTTTAATTTAAGGAATTATATAAATAGGTGTTAAATAAACATATTTTAAATTATACCAAAGCTTATTACATTGAGTCCTGCTTACTGGTTTGATTGTGAGTAGTGTAAATAAGATCCAGACTGCTACACTGTTAGAATCAAATAAAATCAAAATTGATTTGTATAGCACTTTTCACAATTGGTGTTGTCACAGAGCAGCTTTACAGAAATCACAACAGGTTAACAACACACGAACAAAGGATAAGACATAAACCTGGCAAGTAAGCCAAAGACAGTGACAGTGGCAAGGAAAAAGTCCCTCAGATCTGAAGGAAGAAACCTTGGGAGGAACCAGACTCACAAGGAGGGGGACCCATCCTCCTCTGGTCAAAATACATATACCTAGGGGACACTGGACCCCCTCATGTTTGTTCTATGTTAACATGTCTGTTAACAGCACAGGAACAAAGGATAAGAAATAAATCCCCTTGTGAATTAACCATAAGGCAACAATGGCAAGGAAAAAATCCCTCAGAGCTGGAGGAAGAAACCAGGCTCACAAAGGGGGACCCATACATACATAGATGTAATTAGTTTGATGTTTAGATTTATAGAGAACGGAGAATGTAAACATTACCAGAGTGTGGCGAGTGACTCCGGCAGATCTGACTATAACAGCCTAACTAAGGAGAGAACCAGAAGGTAACATAAATGTTGGAGCATCCTGAAACACTTCACTGTCCAACCACTCCACTGTCACAAACCTGAGTGATCGCTAGAAGGAGTCAGATTTGTTGGGCTGTAGTTGATCTTATTAAATGCTTCATGCTACAGCGAAGGGACGTACATACATACATACATACTGACCTGACAACCCTGCTATACTGGTCACTGTTCTAAACATCTTGCCCCAGATTCTGCCTGTTATTTTGCTTTATCCTGCAAATATTAAGCTGAGCAGTGCTGCTGCTCCTGACTCTGAGGCTGAAAGCTGGACATATAGGTTTTTTGAAGCGAGCAGAGAAGGAGTGCAATATATGGCCCGTGGAGACATCATAGATCTGTAGTTGGCCTTTATCACAGTCTATGTACACTCCCACCCTGTGCACACCACAGCTCCCTACCAGGCTGCACTCATCCTTGTGTTGAGCCATCAGGTCACCTTCATCCGACACTAATGCCCAGGATGTCCTGTCCATGCCAAGAAGACCGTCCAGCCTCTTCTGCTTCCTGCCCATTTCCACCACGCCCACAGCCCAGTTCTGATTGCCTCCTACATCCACCTCCCAGTAATGCCGACCTTTACTGAATCTCGTACATGCCACGGCACTGTACCACAATTCTGTGTGTTTGCTTGACAGATGGAGCTGAGATCCCTCTTCTAAGACCTTCAGTTCTTCATGTGCTTGGCTTTGATCAAAGGTCAAAACCTGTGAAACTGTGAAAAAAACCCCAATATTAGACTATATTTCATGTATTAATGTTAAAATCTAAAAACAATGGCAGGATGTTGGTTATACTCACATTCCCATGGTCGTGGCAAGAGCTCCTTGTTCTTTTGGACAATGTTTTTGACAGACTCTTCCAGAGCTCTCATCCTCGCACCATCAAATGTCTTTTCTTTTGCAGAAGTGTAGAACTCCTCCATCTTCTCCAGACTGAAATGAAGTTAGGGAAAAGTGGTCAAACATTTCTGAAATGTGTAGGCAGATGAAAGCAATGTAAATAAAAGCAATTCTCACCTTTCTCCTTTCTTTTTGAGTGTGTCCTGCACAGATCAGGGAGAGACAATAGTTTTAATAATTTACACAGATATTCCCATTTATGCTCCTGTTTCCATCAGACTACCAACACAACTGAACAGGTTCCATATTTATTTCATTTTCTTCAACCTCAAAGGAAGTAGTTAATAAAGAAAAATCAGAACCTCACCAGTAGTTGTAGTGGATTTTCAGCTGGAGTTTTCTGTTGTTTCTTGAGCTCCTTAACATATTTCTCCATTTCTTTAATTTCATGCTCATAGGTGTTTACATCCTCTTCATGCCGATGTAGACTCTTCTGCAGAGTTTCATTCTCAGCTTTCAGTAAGAACATAGCACGTGTTTTATTGCTCTCCATTAGTTTCTTCAGTTTGTCATGAAGATCGTCTATAGATTTTTCAGTCTTCGTGTACACTTCCTGCACAAACAGGTAAATACTTTAGTGAGCCCATCCCCTGTCCAGTGTGCCATTGGCTTTGAACTTCACTGCAAAATTGTATATATTTTTTTGTTTTCATATATACGGTTATTACAAATAAAAAACAAACATATAACAAGTATCCACAGCCTTTGCCATGACACTCAAAATTGAGCTTGGGTACATCTTGTTTTCACTGATAATCCTTCAGATGTTTCTACATCTTGACTGGAGTACACCTGTGGTAAATTCAGTTCATTAGACATGATTTGGAAAGGCACACACCTGTTTATATAAGGTCCCATAACAGACAGTGCATATCAGAGCACAAACCAAGCTATGAAGTCTAAGTAATTGTCTGTAGACTTCCAAGACAGATTGTGTCAAGACACAGATCTGGGGAAGGGTACAGAAGAAATTCTGCTGCATTGAAGGGCTCAATGATTAAAGTTGCCTGCATCATCTGTAAATGGAAGAAGTTTTGAACAACCAGAACTCTTCCTAGAGCTAGCTGGATTTATTTTGGAATAAATCCAAAATAAACTGCGTGATTATGGTAGAAGGACCTTAGCCAGGGAGGTGACCAAAAACCCAATGGTCACTCTGTCAGAGCTCCAACATTGCACTGTGGAGAGAACAGAACCTTCCAGAAGGACAAGCATTTCTGCAGCACTCCAACAATTAGGCATGTATGGTAGAGTGGCCAGAGAGAAGCCACTCCGCTGTAAAAGGTACATGACAGCCCATCTGGAGTTTGCCAAAGGGCACCTGAAGAACTCTCAGGCAATGACAAACAAAAAGATTAGACTGAATGTCAAGTATCATGTCTGGAGGAAACCAGGCACTGCTCAACCCCTAGCCAATACCATTTCTACAGTGAAGCATGATGATGGCTACATCGTGCTCTGGAGATGTTTTTCTGCAGCATGAACTGGGAGACTTGTCAGGGTCAAGGGAAAGATGACTGCAGCAATGTACAGAGGCATCCTTGATGATAACCTGACTTCAGACTGGGATGAAGGTTTATCTTCCAACAGGATGAAGCTAGATACAACCAAGATAACAAAGGAGTGGCTTTGAGACAACTCTGTGAATGTCCTTGAGTGGGCCAGCCAGAGCCCAGACTTGAACCCGATTGAACATCTCTGGAGACATCTACAAATTGCTGTGCACAACATTCCTCACCCAAATAATGTAACTTGAGAGGTTCTATAAAGAAGAACGGGAAAAACGCCTCAAAGTAGCCAAGTACCATTGTTCTCAAAAACAATTGAGGCTGTAACTGCTGACAAAGTGTTGAGCAAAGGCTATGAATACTTATGTACATATATATGTATATTTTTTTTTGTAAATTTGCAAAAATTTCAAATAATCTTTTCTCACTTTATCATTTTGGGGTACTGTGTGTGGAAAACATTAAGTGAATCCAATTTGAAATAAGACTGTGACATAACAATATGTGCATAAAGTGAAGTGCTATGAATACTTTCCGGCTTTATTCTTATACCAATAGAGCCACAGGAAAGACAACTAAACTTACTTTTTCAACACGATTATGACAGATTGTGTGTCACTCTAAAATAGAGCATCAGTTTTGGAGTATTTATTTAAGTATAAAAAATTACTATTGACATGAATGCACTTTACATTTCAGAGAGAAGTACTGTAATGTTCTTAATGAAGTTAATGAGTTAATTATGCATTACTTTTATCTTACCTTTAGTTTCTCTTTTGCTACTGAAACCTGATGTTTAATGTCATCAGCTCTGCTCACTATAGGTCCCAAGTTGTTGACGAACTCTTTAATATTGTTCTGTGACAAAAATAGAGAATGTTAATAAAACAACAACAAGTAAATAAAATAAAATAAGTCATTAAATAAAACAGCAGCTATGATATATTAAGACATCGGCCAAACTTGGTTATCTGCTTTAATGGATTTCAATATCGTTAAAAAAAATTCACATATTTTGTTCTCAATGTAATATGAACTAATAATACACTCTGTTTTAACAATATTCACTGCTTAGTTCCAATAAGAGTTTCTCACCAGATGCTGCTGCAGGGTGATATACTGATGATTCCGGTGGGTGTCGGTCAGCAGGCATTTTCTGCTTAGGAATTCCTGGCACTTAACACAGTAAATGACTGGGCTGTCAACCATTGTTGGACAAGAGATCGTTCTGGAAGCAGTGTGTAGTTAGTGTGGAAAAGCGCAGCTGAACCCCATATGATATGCTCAATAAGCTCCACCTACTGCACTGGGATGGACTACTTGTTCCACTCAGGTGAAGAGCAGGAATCCAGAGATAAAACAGCTGTCACATTCAGAGCATCTAACTGCTGGCTCCAAAACCTACAAAATGGTCTACCTGCATCACAGTGTCCATCCTGTTTAAGTTCAGGTTTACATTATTTTTAAATGTCAGGGAGCTGGATGGTTTGTGAATCTAAAGGACAGCTAGAGTGAACAGAACCCGTGACTGACACTGACGTTTGACCTGAAAACAGTAAAATTCATTTTAAATCATTTTAAACAGTAAAACTGACCAAAAGCAGGTGTATGCTTCCGCTTTGACCTTAAAAGGCTGAACAGGAGAGGAGGGTTGTTTATTTTCAGATGGTATCAGTTTTTATGTTGGTAGTTAAAAATGACTTTGATTTGATTGATATATACCTGAGATACCAAAAAGGGGAAAAGGAGATAGTAAAATAGAATAAAGAAAATTCAAACGAAAGCCTACGTGAAAAGAGAGTAAGGTAAAAGAGAGCAGATCTCCCTGACTGTAATGTTAACACCTTCACTCTGACTGACTTTGGAAGAAAAATGTAAAACTAAAACGGATCAAATGAGGCAGATGACACTTCTAGAAGATTTAGAAAAATTTAGACAAATTGTGTATTTGTCTAATTCAAATGTAGTCTGAACTATGCAGTGCTTCTGAATGATCTGAGACAGAAATCAAGGTCAGCTACATAACAGCTGAACAATACATGTTATTTAATTGTACTTAATTAATACATGAATTTAATTAAGTCCATAAAAAGCCGGTCTGGTGAAGCCTGGTTTCTTTTTAAACATTCCACAGTGAAACTAGTAATCAGTGACTGGAAGAAATGTCAGTTATATAAAAGTTATGCTGAACTGATTTACATGAATATGCATTCATTAACACTGGTTTCCTGTTTGGCAAAGTCAGACTGATTATCATACTTTTCTTCTCAGAAGGGTTGACTGAAGCACTGAACAGCAGTGCAAACCTACCAAATATACAAAAAAATACAAAAATACAAAAAAAAAAAAATAAAAAAAAAATAAAAATTACAACCAACAGTTGTGCGCAGAATACAGACACTACACTGCCTTTCATTACTGGACAGAAAGACAGCAGACTGTTGAGTGGGAATGTTCAGCAGGATAACCATTTGTTTGGTGGACTCTGATGTTGGTATCACATCTGATGTTAGTACCACACCTTTTACACTGTTTCTCAGTGACCACATATGTCTTCATCACACAAGACTTACTCAGACAACCTCGCTTTACAATATCCAGGTTCAACTTCTAACACAGTTCAATAACATCTACAGGTCCTCGATCATATATCTGGTTCATCTCCCATCTTTAGCTGCTCTTTTCTCAGTGCTTGCCTGCATAAGTTAAACAACAACAACAACAACAACAGCAGCAGCAGCAACAAGAAAACCAATGGTTTCAGTAGACTGCCGTCAAGTAGCAAAAATAGAAATTGCATTTTAATGACATGCATTACATTGTGGCAGGAAAGGGGCTAAATGAACATGGTTCCATTGATAATATTCGTTTCAAAATTCAATTTATTGAGGTTTAATTTGGGGCCTCATTTTATTCAGCATACGGTCATGTGAAAAAGGTACTCCCAACCTTTTCAGGTACATGATTATAGGAAACATCTAATTGACATTAGATGTTTAAGTCTAAGGTGTGTATAGGGTGTCCTAACATTTTGATGTGACTGCATAGGTTAATTTGGCATATATTGGCACTTCTAAATGGGGAACAATTGGGGACTAATAATAAATTAAAATAAATAAAAGAAATTAAAAATTAAAAAATGTGGCATTTAAAAGTTCACTTAGCACCCAGGTCAGTTATATAAAAGCTAAGCTGAAGTGATTTACATGGATTGTCATTCATTTACACTGATTTATATTTTTACTCATTTAGGTTCTGCATGACCAGAAACACTTCATCCATTAGAGCTGACTGGTAGCATCGTTAATGTAAACACCCTCACTCTGACTAACAAAATAAAATAACTGGTCAAATCCGGACCTGTCAAAGGCAGAGCTTTCCTCAGAAGTTACTTACAGCAGGTGTGGCAGCAGCCAAAATTCAAGTGAAACTAAACAATTCTGAAAGCATGTGCAGAAACAAGTTCCTCTTAAAGGAAACACTTTAAAGGAATGTGCAGGTGGAAAGACTCATCAGAGTTTAATATTAATTCACATTCCTAGTAAGTTACCACTAATGCTGGTTTCCTGTTTGTCAGACTGATTATACAGAATTCTGCGTTTAACATCCAACTGCTGTGCAAACAGACCAGAAATACAAAAAAAAACAACAACAAAAAAACAACAATAAATTGTACCAAAAACAACTGTGTACAGAATTCAGAAGCTACACTGCCATTAATTACAGGGGAAAAGACCACATAATGTTCAGTGGGTGAACAGCAGTTGTGTTTTATTATCCATTATAGTGTTTAGCACTAATTCAGCTGCAGACAAAGTGTATCTGCTGAGATTTTACTGTGAACATTTGGGTATGAGGCAACTGAGTGAAACAGATGAAATTGAGTAGTTCAGTTCAGTTCAGACTGTGTTGTTCACTGACAGACTGTTTGGTAACTGGCTTTATGTAACGTCAGTGGAACTGTGACTAAGCTGTGTTTATACCGAATACTGATGCCATCCGACACTATCATATGCAGCATGAATAAATCATTCTACCACGACAGAATAACTTAACACTGAATAGTGAATTTCAACACAATGTGCCCAATGGTAGGTTAAATAGAACAAAATAAAATATAATAAAATGTTACACCATTGAAAGTTCAATGAAGTGTAAAGGAAATATAGGCAGTAAATTAGATTTATTTAAGCTTGAAGTCTTAAGCATTCTCCAAGTGATGGTATCATGAAGACAAAAAATAATGGCTAATAAAGGTCACTAAATAAAAACTGAAATGACTTTGTTTTAAGGAGTGAAGCTGGGTAAGTTTCAGACATAAATTATATTAAGACAGTGTTAAAATGTTATTTTTGATGTGGAGGAAATTGAACAAGGAAATGAGTTCATGAGAAAGTCCCTGACTTCATTAATATTTATGAAAGAAATTAGGTGGAGCTTCACCTGCCCTCTACAGTGGAACTGCCTATAAAAGGGCTGAAGCTGTTTGGTCAGAAACAGAGAGGTAGGAGCATTGTAGTCATCATGAGTGACAACTCAGGATCATCACCTTCCTCACTCTACTCTTCTTCTTCATCACTTCACAATTCCTCATTCAGCATCAGCAGTTCCAGCAGCTCCCGCAGGAGCTCAGAGAGCCAAGCTCTCCTTTTCTGTGAGAATTGCAGAGTGGTGGTGACAGATTTGTGTCTAGTTGCAGGAAAACACCGGAAACACACACTTTGTGACCTACAGAAAGCTGTGCTCATTGAGACTGTGAGTTTTTACTCTCCTAAGAATTCAATGCTGTTAGAACAGATTGCATATTTACATGCAGATGTGATGGAAATGTTTTTGTTCCCTCTTTGTCAGAACAGAAGCCTCTAAAATGATCTGATTAAATCTATGGGTGAGCTGGTCACTCTGAATTTACAGCTTGTTCTATATTTCCTAGGAGAGACTCAACAAAGATTTGAAAAACGTGAAAAGGAAATCAAAAGCCTGTGGGAACATAAAGAAGCAAACCACCAAAGCAAAGAAACAGTGCAATGTAAGACACACTCACACACTGCTATATATCTTACATGCACACCTTTCACTAAATGGTCAGTGCACATAATATGAATATATTATATAATATATAATAGGGATATAATACTCCACATAATATGAAGATATTCAATACTGATGAAATAGTTTCCTGAACATGCTACACAAGAACTGTATAAGATGCTTTATAAAGTGTTAGCTCTTAGGTCTGGTTTCCTGGTCAGGGATTAAATCTAGTCCTGAATCAGTGGAGAATATCTGTTTAGGACTAATCCTGACTTAATCAGTTGAAACTCTTAAACTCTCAAAACCTTAACCTCGCAGAATATAAATAATGATTTTAAAGCAGAAGATTTTCTCGTTCTAATCTGGTAAACCAATGTTTGGTATGACCCCACAGGACGTCTGTGAAAAAGTTGGAGAGCATATAGAGCAGCTGTACAACGAGCTGTTGAAGCTGCTGGATGACAATAAAATGCAAGCCATAAACTTACTGCAGGCTGAAAAAGAAACACTGCAGGAGAGTCTCAATCAGCTTGATGATCAATTAAATACATATCAAGATAGTATAACGGATATTCAGAATTCAGGAATCACTGAGGAGCTGGGAAACAATCATCTTCAAGTTATGATGGTAAAGTTTTAAAATTCTTTCTCTTTTTTCTGAACAGTTTTGAAAAAACAGTTTACAAGTAGAAGTGTTATAACAGTGCTTATGGTGGTATAATAATGAATCTAACAGTTGGGGTGATTTGTGCAAAGATGAATTTGAGTATGTTAAGTCTGCATTTTGGACATATTTGTGGTCTAGTTAACAGAAACAATCATTATAGTTGGAACACCTTTGGAAACCACACAACTGTAATCAGAATAACTTCTCTTTACAGGGTAATATCAAGAAAAAGCAGGAAAGGTAAATATTGCATTTCTCATCACAGCCCATTGTATCTCTGTTTACTGTGTGTTAGTTTAGTGTACGTCCATGCCTCCATCCTTGCCCTGTCCTCACTTCAGTGTTGCCACTTGTCTGTAGTTTGTTACCCCTGCTGTCCCAAGTGTTGACTTGTGTTCAGCCTTTGTTTTTGACCTGCCTCCAAGCCCCCGATTTTTAACATATGTATAATTAAGAATTGTAATTGTAAAAGCTTTTTTTTTCTCATTTAGAAATGAATTTGTGATATTTGTGATTATTCTATTTACAATATAATCATGCAATATAATATTTGTCTAATGCTTTTCCTTCAGCCTAAAGGACATGGAGGATGAAATTGAAAGAATATCTGATGGCATGAGGCTGAAAGCTCTGGAAGAGTCTGTCAAAAATATCATCAAGAAGAACAGCGAGCTCCTGCCTCAGCCCTGGGACTGTGAGTGACAGAGATCATTCCTTAAAAGTTCAACAGTTTAAAGTGTATGAGTGTAGTTTGACTATGTGGATTTTTTACATTTGGGGTGTGAATATTGTTATCAAATCAAATCAAATTTAATTGGTTAGAGCATAAAATCCATGTTGAGCAAGACAAACACCCTCATACCTGGAGGACAAAACCATGGGAACAAAGACTCATAAGGGGAAACCCTTCTGTCAAAACTACTTATAAATTGTTGCTTAAAGGTCACTGTAGAACAACACGTTTGTTGTTATGCTCAGGTGTACTATTATAATAAAGTAATAATAATAATGGAGCATATGAAGCTTAGAGAATGTGAACATTATCAGATTGAGGAAATCAACACATATCTGACTATAATATCTGAACTAAAAAGAGAATGCCAGAAGGAAACCAAACATTATCTGAAAGATTATCCCAGAGATTGGGGTCTTTATAAGCAAAAGCTCTCACCCCTGCTGAAGCTTATTGTATTCTTGAACTAGTAATAACCCCATGTAAGCATAGTTACTCATGGGTGAGAAAAATTAATACAAAAAATAACTGGAAGTTAATGCAGTGCTGATAGAACTAGGTAAATACGATCCTATTTCCTAGTTTAAGACCCTGACTGTAGCACTTTGAACTAGATTCTTAGGATTATTTCTTCCAGCTTTTGGTCCCACAAACACACTCTTATAACTGTACCCAATGACAACAAATGTAGTATGAATACTAAGAAGCTCTGAGGTTTAGAACCTGATAGACATTGCACGAAAGAGTTTGCTAAAATAGTTTTTTGTTCTGGATCACAAAATCCATTTTCTAGTATTTCTATTCATTAATATTTTTGTATCAGTCCAGTATTTGTTACGTTTATAGATGGTATGGAGCTTTCTGTGAGCAGGTACAGTGTCAAAAACTTAATATGGTCTGTTAGAGGGGCCCCCCATCCCAAGGGAGTGGCGCCTCCTCTTTGTATAAATCACACCCCTGTATCTAAGATGATGTTTCCCATGTATGGGGTCCTAGTTATGTGAAACATTGGGGTATAAAAACAGGCCCTCTGAGGACCCTCAATCCAGCCAAGAGGGATTCTCCAGATATCCATGGTGTCTGTATTTGACATTGTCTTCTTAGTAATAAAACTTATTATTCAAGCAACACTGTTAACTTCAGACCTCTCAGCAGCATCATTTATGAACTAATGAACAACACATGCATACATTATGGCTAAGATATCTTAAGTCTTAGATTTTGAGGTTTGAAGAAAAATATTTAAGTTATCTACATTTTACACATTTGATCACATCTTAGCTTCAACACACCCCCTCCAACTCTGAAGGGCTTGTAAATGAGCTGATTAGTTGAATCAGGGAGTAGGAAAAGCTCTAAGTTATGCATGGTAGGGAGTGTTAGTCTGTAAATATTCATTAATAACAATGTACGACTTGTGATTTCAAAGTCAACTAATCAGTTTTTCTCTCTGCAGTTTTAGAGGAAGTCACATTTGATGAGTCGAAAATGCAGAAAGACCTGGAGATCTCAGAGGAGGGAATGCAGATTCTTCTCCATGGCTTTACTTCCAAATACACAAGCAATCTAACATGGTGCAGTGCTGTGGCAGCTCAAACATTTAGTGAAGGTCAGCACTACTGGGAGGTAGAAGTGGGAGGAAGCCAGACCTGGGCAGTTGGTGTGGTGGAGCAGGGCTGGGAGGAAAATGGGCTGAACCATCCTCTGGGCAGGGACCGGAGATCCTGGGCATTGGAGTCTGAGGAAGGAGACCTGGTGGCTTTGCACAGCCATGAATTCAGAGGGGTGGAAAGCCGGAGTGTGCGCAGGGTGGGTGTGTATCTGGATTGTGACAAAGGAAGAGTAAAGTTCTACGATGTCAACTCATCAAAGCTCCTGTACGTCTTCTTCACCAGTTTCAGTGGCTCGGTTTACCCCGCCTTCAGCCTGCGACACACAGGCCAAAAAAAGGTCTCCATTCTCACCATCTGTAAACTCTTCCCCAGCTCTGAGAATGCATAATTAGAGGAGGATGGGGAAAATGAAGGCTCCACCAGAGTCAACCTAAGAACATCAGCTGAGGGCCAGGTTTCAGACCTGCTTGCTTCTGTCCACCAAACCATAGCACGTTTTACACTGCATATCTACTCTTTGTGTTTCTGTACAGCTATAGATCTCTGTACCTCTACATTTGTATTCAGTATTCAAAAAGGTGGCTGAACTGCTTATGCATAAATAATCCCCCACTACTGCATTTGGTTATATATGAAGTATTCATGAATTTTATTGTTTATTGTATTATTACTGTTACTATTATTATTTATTGTTGATTGTATTATTACTGTTACTATTATTATTTATTGTTGATTGTATTATTACTGTTACTATTATTATTTATTGTTGGTTTTATTATTACTGTATCTGGAGGGTATTGGGTATAATTCTGGGTTTAATATTATATTATAAATGTCCTCCTTATTTAGTTTACATTAGATTACATATTACATTTATAACTTTTTGTCAGCAATCACTGTGTGTTCAAATTTAAGAATAAAAGTCCTGAGAAGGGATAATATTCATACATAAATAAATAAAAATAAAAAGGATATTCAGGTTGTTTTTTAATTTCATTTGGAATCCTGTTAAGTATTTTGAATAACATTATTATAAATATTTGTCGATCAGAATCAGAAATTCTTTATTAATCCTAGAGGGAAATTGCAATATCATCCTATCATAAAGATAGGTTTTCTGAGATATAAAGTGTATTTAAGCAAAATAAATAAAAAAATAAAAAAATGAATGAATGAATGAATGAATGAATGAATTTGACCAAATCATGCTCAAATTCTGTTCATTTTTAAGTCTCAAGTGATGATAAATTTGGTTAGCCTAGGAACACCTGAAAATAACAATGTCTAGCATGTGTGACTGTCTCCTTAAATAATTTTCTATTTGGTGAAATAAAGTACATCAAACTCCAAAAACATAAAAAAATCTCAATAAAATTGTTCTATAACAGTGTCTACAGGCTGTCTGGTGTCTGCATGTCACTCAGTGAACATGTTCCTATTACACAGACAGCAAGAATTCAGATTTAATGATCAGAATTTCTATAAATACCCAAGAGCAGTCTCCAGATTATTGTCTACCCTGATTAATGTTTTGTAGTGTGGGACTAAAATAGAAGCATAAATTGTACCCCAACCTTTCTCTGTCTCGCTGACTGGAGCAGTTCAAAGAGATTTTAACCTCAGTTTTAACCCATAAGAGCCCATGGGGACATCACAGATCCTTTAAAGCGTTTTTTACACATCTTAGCTTGAACACACCCCTTCCAACTCTGAAGGACTTGTTAATGAGCTTATTAGATGAATCAGATGTGCTGGGAGTAGGGAAAGCTCTAAAATATGCAGGGTAGGGGGTTAACAAACACTGATTCAAAGCATGTGAATAGTTCTATACAGCCCTTTGACCTTCATTTGAACTTATGTATTGACACATACTGAGCATCCTAGATTGGTGAATGTGTGCACCTGTGTCCTTATATAAACACTCCACCTGAATCCAACAACTAAATGCAACCACAGAATCCCAAAGTTGAGAGTTGTTGGTTTGCTGCTGGTGAGAACACTGTAGGGGATTTTAGCAGTGCAAGTCACCACTGATTTTAACCTTTAAAGCAGGGGTGTCAAACTTATTTTCACAGAGGGCCACATCAGCATAATGGTTGCCCTGAAAGGGTCAGATGTAACTATAAGACAGTATAAATGTAACTAAATGTAACCAAATGTAATGCGGAATAAATGTAAGTACTTAATGTTAAATATTACTTATTCGACTTATAAATATTCGCATAGGTGTAAAAATATGTTTGCTTGTTGCTCTGTTAAAATAACATAAATCCTGTTAATTTGTCAGGTTAAGAAACTCATATTACTCCATCAATCAATGATTGCTAACGCAATCCGAAGAACAGCATGGAAGCCGTCTTCAGGGATGCGTGAGCTATGCTTGTTTTTGTTGAGATTCATCATCGAAAACATCTGTTCGCACAGATAGGTGCTCCCAAACATAGACAAAACACTGGCAGCATGAAGTCGAAGCTGTGGCATCAGATCAGGGGGCAGCAGACGGTTAAATTCCTGGATTGCAGCATCCTGGAACTTTGCTCTGAGGCAATGATCACTCTGAAGATCAATTAGTTCCATCTGAAGGTGCTGGGTTGCAGTGAAGATGTCGGTGGTGAAAGGATTGGCAAAGATGGCAAAGCCTGACTGCTGGGCTTTAAAGTCACAGACACGCCGATCAGACTCATTCATTAAGCGGCTCAGTTTGGTAGCCCACTGAGCACATGACATACTGCTTGGAAATGAGGCTGAGATGCTCTAACAAACAGGAAAGTAGGCAAGATCGTCCTGTTTCACCTGGCACATCCATAGATCAAGTTTACACTGGAAAGCGGCGATGATGTCGGACATCTACTTGATCACTTGTTTGCATCCATGAAGCTTCTGATTCAGTTGGGAAAGATGTTCAGTAATGTCACACATTATCGCAAGTCACACAGCCAATTTGGATCCAACAGTTCAGACATGGGTTTTCCTTTACCCTGCATGAAAAGAGCAATGTCTTCCCAAGCTCAAAAAATCACTTGAGGAGTCCTTCTCAGCCACACCATCTCCGTACGGCACAGCACGCCTCTGTGCTCCGAGCCCATCTCCTGCAATAACAGCTGGAACTGATTGTGATTCAGGCCACGAATGAAGTTCACTGGCTTCATGACCGTGGACACTATATCATCCATCCCCAGCACCTTCCACACAAAGCCTCTTGATGGATAATGCAATAATAAGTTATCAGGTCTGTGTGACAGTTACTTTTCTTGACCATTTCCATTTCCCACAATTCATGCTGATTATGTTACCCATGAAGTGATGACATTAAGCCACTAGATTGCAGTCAATCAGCTCTTTTAAGCTCTTGCAGGCCACATCAAATGACACTGCAGGCAGCATTTGCCCCACAGGCCTCGAGTTTGACACATGTGCTTTAAAGGCAGAGGCATTGCTCCTGCTGCCCCCTGCTGGTAATAAAAGAGATAAGTCACTGCATTTACAGATCTTAATTATTTATTACACATTCAAATTAACATAAATCATAGTTATTGAAATATGACAACAAAGGAGCAAAACATTAGCACAGTTCTGCAGAACTATAAGCACATTTTCAGCCTCACACTTTTTTTTTTTGCAGAACTCCATACAAAGTTTAACCCAATGCGCAACACATTTCTCCACATTGCACACATCACAATGTCACTTTTTTGCCAGTTCAAAACTCTCAATATACCAAACCTGTGAACCAATTGACAAGTCTATAGACTTAAGTGCTTAATTGTAAACTCAGGAAACAGACATAAGCCAGTCTAAAAAAACATATTGGACTATACAGTGTTGCTTCTTTCAGGGTATTTTCATAATAGATACTAATGCAACCCTGAATACATTTATTTTGATAGATTAGGCTGGATTTGACACCACAGAGCTATTTTCCCATACCAGCTTAGGTCCTTCCAACACAGCCCACATACTCACAATTTTAGACAGATGACACACCACTGCCACAGCAGAAGACCGAGTGAATTTAAAACAGTGTATGTTTCCATCAATCTGCTCTGGTCCTAAACTGGTTTCCTCAGCATCCAAATGTTTCTCTCCATTCCGTAACCCCACTGAGGAGTTTTTATTTTTAGCATGACTGTGGAAATTCCAGGCCTCTGGATACCTTTCAATCAAACCATGCAGGAGGTCTGTGATCAAACTGATGAAGAGTCTGTGCAAGGATGGATTCACCATTAAGAAGAGTCTTCCCTCACTGACATGTGAGAGGGGATGTAATCTGTGAGATTATGTGATGGCCAGATTCAGCTTATTTTTATTTTTGTTTTCAAAAAACGTTTCTGCTGTGTTTATGTTACAGTGGAATACACATTTTCATCAGTGTGATGTACTGGTATTACTGGTCTGTTGTTTGTGTTTGAGTGTTTGAGCAAAGCAGTTGAAACAGAATCTGAGTGCATGAAAACCTGCTGTGCCATATGATGACAGAACTGGGGTTTTATAATTTTTGTACATGAAGTTTTGAATGAAGTGTTTCATTTTGAAATGTGAGATAGACTGAGATGCTACTTGTGAACTATGTTTAGTGTACTGACAAAATGGGCCTTGTTTTGAAAAACCATGCTTAGTCATAAAAAATGTTGTGCAAAACCCCATTTTTGGTGGATTGTGTATTTCTATTATTTTATTTTTCATACATATAAGGAAGAATATCTCATGTGTGAGAGACAGATGTGGAATCTATATGGTGATATGGTGAGTTTTTCTGACCGGAGCATTACTGACCAGTCAACACCAGTATGCACTTCAGTCAGTGCAGTGTGACACCATCTGAATCAAAGGGAAAGAATACTCTGACACGAGGTCACCTGACATTGGTGATTTTTACTTGGAATTAAATCTGGTTTCAGCTAAAGAACTTTATTTTGTAAAAATCAGACAAGGGGTGATTCATTGTGTGTATTCATCAGTGTAGAGAGAGAGAGAGAGAGAGAGAGAGAGAGAGAGAGAGAGAGAGAGAGAGAGAGAGATACTTCAAACTAGGGATGCCTGGGCTTCATCCCTAGTTTTCAGCCCCTTTCACCAGCAGGATGGAGGCAGATCCACTGCTGTAGCTCATTTTGTTACAGACATCGACTCTTTCAGAAATCATCTCCTGTAAACAAAGCACACAAACATAAACAAAACACAAAACACAAATGCAAAGATAAAACACAATCCAAAAAGAAATCACAAAATACACACAAACAAATCACACAAACACAAACTAAATGCACACCAAGAAACAAATCACACAAACTAAAATCATGAAAAACACAAAATCAGATGCTTTTCAAAACCATAAAAATCTTGTCCGATATTATTCAGACTGAACGAAATAATAAAACATCCCACCTTCCACCTTCCATCACTGAATGAAGCACCGGATCCTTGAAGAGCTTTTGAAGGTTCTTCAATTTGAAAACGTGGAGGAGCCTCTTAATGGGCTTCAAGGATCCTTCAAGAAACCTTCACCCTTTTATTTAAGGTTCTGAAGCACTTTTAAAGGTTCCTCCAGAGTCTCAAACTGAAAAACCTCCAAAGATTCCTCAATGATCTACTTTTCACAGTCTACCTACCCTCCTCATATGGCTGTTTAATCTGCGTGTTTAAGTGATTATTGATGAATTCGAGTTCTGAAGGTGTTCATCTTACGTTAGTCTATATTTGCTTTCAAACAAGACATTTTACCAATAAGGTGACGTAGCTCATTTCTTATGTTTATTTGTAGTCATGAGAGACTCTTTGGTTTTGACTTCAAAACCTTAATTTTACTGGGTTTGATAAAAAGTAAAGTGGACTGACCTTGGTCAGAGTGGGCTTGTGGACACAGTGAATGTAGGGCTTTGGCGTCTCTTCAATTTGTCCATTAAAGGTCTTGTAGCAGATGCCACAGTCAATCAGTGGCTGTTCAACACAATGATAAAATGACCAATGATCATCATCATCTTCATGATAAAAACAACAAAAAATAAAACCATTGTATATGAAGCTAAATATGGGTTACATATGGAGCTTTCCCAGCACTTTGAAGTGAATTACAGGACTTTTCTGTTTTAAAGGTGTGCAGATGTGTGAGCTCACTCTGTCATTTCTGAAAGCACACTTGGAATGATTTGCATCTGCAGTTCCCTTATGACACCTGGTGGCTTTGAGAAGGAAATGATGGTACAGATACTTCACGGAGAATCCTGCCTAAAATCAGCACAACATCTCTTTACAAACCAAAGTTTCCAATAACACACACACACACACACACACACACTGTCATACACACACATTTAAAGGAGTGTCAAACTGAATCATGTAAATTAAGGGACTGTAAAGATCAAACTCACATCAACTTCAGACTTGGTCAGACTTTTGAAGAACAGAAAATGGTGCTGGATGTTGGCATGAGAGTTGATCTGCTGGGCGGCAAGTTCGACTCCTCTCTTATGGGATTCTGGTAGTTTACTGAAATCCGTTTGAGCTTCAGAAAAACCTAAAGCTCCACAGCTCAGAACCAGCAAGAGCAGAACCATAGCCATGACCTCCGTATGACCAGTGGGCAAGCAACTGACTTACAGCCTGAGTCTGATTTTGAGTCCTCCTAACCTCCCACTACTTTGAGACTCTAAGAGAGATGAACTTATGTAACCCTTCCCCCCAGCCCCCCTTTAATCCAACATTCTTTTACTGCATAAACATGCCCTTCATGCCAACCGCTCCACCCCCCGCCTACTAACTCTGTTTCCCCACCCCACCACACACTGCCCCCTCATGTTACACAATGACCCATCCAGGAGCTCTCATATGAAATCTCAGCAAGAGATCTTCGTCATTAACAAAGAGGTTTTCTTTATTATTTATTCATAACGAAGCATATTAATTTCAATTATAGTTCAGCACAATATCAGTTCTGCATATTCATTTATTTCACAACATTTCTGTCCTTTAACATGGTTGAGTTAGTAATGAAATACTGAAGCTTCTAATAAACAAAGTAAACAGGAAATGCCATCACTGAAATGTAGTCTCGAATCAGGAACGGGTTCCAATGGAGGTCAGGAGAGTAGCTGCTCCACTTCCATACACACTTTTCTGACAGTGTTCCACACGAGACTTCTTCATCTCCTGTCATCCATTAATAATAAACTGTTACAGCATTTATACAGAGTTTCACTCTCATTTCATTTCACACTGTTCAAATATGGAAGACACATAAAGAGTGCAGTAAGCAAACCTCAGTCAGAGCAGGTCTATGCACACAGTGGACATACGGTTTAGGATTTTTCTTCACCTCTCCAGCATATGTCTTATAGCAGATGGCACAGTCGATAAGAGGCTATGAGAGACAGAGAGAGAGAGAGACTGTTTAACAATGCAAAACAAGAGGATATACTCACTAGATCACTCCTCAGCAATAAACGCTTGATCTCTCAACTCTATACACTCACTCAATCCCTCTTCAACGAATAAACACTCACTAGATTGCTCCTCACCTATGAACACTCAATTAGTCCTTATAAACACGTGATCATTCCTTAACTCTAAACAGTCACTCAATCACTCCTTAACTATAAACAATCAAGAGATCACTCCTCAACTATAAACACTCACTCAATCACGCCTCAGCTATAAACATATCATCATTCCCCAATTATTAACACTTGATCACTCCTCAACTATAGTCACTCTAACACTCCTCAAATATAAACACTTGATCGCTCATTAACAATAAACACTCACCCAAACAGTCCTCAACTATAAATACTCATTCGCTCCTCAACTATAAATACTCACTCAATCACTCCTTAACTAATAAACCTTCAATCACTATTCAACTATAAACTCATTCACTCCTTAACTATAAACACTCACACGATCACTCCTCAAATAAATAAACAATGTCTTAATCACTCCTGAACTACACTCACTCGATCACTCCTAAACTATAAACACTCACTCCATCACTCATCAACCAATAAATATTCACTGGATCACTCTTCAATTATAAACACTCAATCACCCTTTAACTATAAATATTCAAATGCTCCTTAATAAACACTAATTTAATCACTAGTCTACTATAAACACTTGATCATTCCTCATGTACAAACACTCACTAGATCACTCCTCAACTATAAACACTTGATCATTCCTCATGTACAAACACTCACTACATCACTCCTCAACTATAAACACTTGATCACTCCTTAACAATAAACACTCAATCACTCCTCAACTACAAACACTCCCCCAAACACTCATCAACCACAGACACTTGAACACTCAAATGATCACAGCTTAACTCTAAACACTCATCTGATCACTCCTAAAATTTAAATAAGAACTTGATCACTCATCAGCTACACTTATAGTTATAACCACTTACTCGATCGTTCCTGAATGCACATGTTTTGGTGTCAGCATTTTCGGTTCCCCGGCTGCATTTTGTGGCTTTGAGGTACAAATGCTGGTAAATGTAAATCACATCAAATCCTGCCTGCAGGGAATAAGCAGATAATCACGTTAAGACCGTTCAGTCATTTAAAGGTCAGAGGAATAAGAACAGAAGTAGAAACATAATAATAATTACTGTCCGTAACATTTAAAAACAGGACAGACACCTCAACTGTTGACTGCTCGACACTTTTGAAGAAGAGGAAGTGGTTCTGGACTCCGGTGTGTGAGTTGACCTGTTGGACTGCAAGGTCAATTCCTTTCTGAAAGGACTGGTTGAGATTACTGGAGTCGATTTGAACTTCAGAAGAGTTCAGAAAGATCAGAGCAGCAAGAAGCAGCACTCGCAGCAACACAGCCATCTTTCCCTCTGAGCAGCTTCAGCGATGCGCCCCAACCCGTTAAACATTAAACTCCAGAACAAGACTCGACCTGCAGGGGTTTCAGGGTTGAGCAACACAGTGACCTTTTGTTCTGTTTTCCTTCCAAGTTTGTACTTCTAAAGCAGCAAAAACAGGGATGAAATAAACAACATTCTTTAAAACAGAGAGCAGTGTGAAATCTCTCTAAGCTATTTAACTGGACGTATTATTAGAGAAATAACATGATGTAATTTCTCAAAATACAGCACAAGATTCCTGTTCCCCTACGTCATTACTCTATAACAGACATTACATTTATCAACAGACTGTGTCTGTTGAATGTGTTTCATGGTGTCTCTGTCATTAGAACCTTGGGCCAATTTTGTGGGATGTTTCCATAGTTTGATGTACTTTTAGTCTCCAAACATTTTGAAAAGTATTAATAGGAGACAGTCACACATAGCAGATACTGTTATTTTCAGATCCTAGTCTACTCATTCCTGCTGATGTATCTGAGGACAGCAGATGTGTAATCCACATGTAATTCTTGTAATCCTCCAGATCCAGCTCCCTCTTATTCACAGCAGCATCCCTGAAGACCTGCCAGTCTGTGCATTCAGTCTGTACACCCGTCCTGTACAGAGTCACTGTCGCTGGGCCACACAGTACATTAGTATTAGCATTTAGCCTTTCTTCTGCATCCAAACGCATCACTTCCTATTGCCCTTTGTCTGCTGCACTCTGCTCCACCATGCTGATGTCCTCAATAGCTCTTAGACTATGAGTCATAATTGCTGTTTTTGTAGCCAAACCATTCTTTATGTTAATAAGTTTGATTTAGCTAAATGTGATATGCTTAAGGCAAGCGCAGAGCTGACGTAAAAGACATTAAAAACTGGATTATGGCCATGAAAAACTACTGTGCTCCATCTTGTATTTGTTGATAGTGGTTGGTAAGATAGGGCATGTCAAAAAATAACATGTAACTGCCTGCAAAGTGCAGATCACAGGTTCTAAGAGTTAAATAATATACAAGAAACATCCAATAATAGAAAACTTAATTTTATTTGACATCAAAATTAAATCTCTGCAGTAAATATTGTACATAAATATCAGGAATATTCTGAAATTCCTACAATCTGGCAGTAAATGAAGGATTTATTCCCCTTTAATCCAAACTATGAACAATCTCTCTGTGATACAGCATGTTTGTTTACAATCACACACAGTGTTTATCCAGTAAACAACATAAAAACACAAACCCACAGTTCATTTATTCATTCATTCATTTGTTCTTTTATCATCATACGTAGATTTAAGTTCACTATAAACTCCTCTTTTACAGTCCGATCATCACCACCATCACTGTGATCATCATCACTCTGACCTTCACCAGTTTTTGCCAAGTGATCACACAAATGATTCCTCAGCTAAATCATAAAATAACCCTAAAACAAGTCTGTTTTATTCAGCAATAACCAATTTTTTCATTAATAACTTACATCCCATAATAACTTACATTCATGTTCCCTTCCATCAACTAAGATTGTATACATGTACAGTCTGTGTTATCAGCTAGAATGATCCATTACCTTTATAGAAATTAATATAATAGCCCTAAAAAACTGATTTACAGCACATTATAAATATGCAATTAATGTTAAAAGGAGCACTTACATAAATACATCACAAACATGGGCTTTTGATTGCCTAGAGTATCCCAGTGTTAGTACCAAACCATTCATATTTCCAGAACACATAATTGACCATAATTATCATAAACTTAAAAAAGATCTTCTACGTAAATAGATAATTAGATAAAATAAATAATAATAAGCATTTGCAAGATAAGTCAGAGGCACTTGTAGGTCTGTTACTATGAGGCACACAATTCTGGTAAATTAACCACAACATGTATGTGTGGGGCTGAGGAGGGAAGAACCCTATGCTTATTTTGTGGAATGTTTTCATAGTTTGACATACCACTTTTAATTCGCCAAAAATTATAAACTTATATAGGAGACAGTCACACATGCCAGATATTGTTATTTTCAGGAGATCCAAGGTTATTCAAATCTGTCTTAATTTGAGATGTAAGTATTAACAGAATTTAGATATCTGTATGAATTTGATTGTGTTTTGATTTTTATTTTTTATTATTATCTTTTTGCTTATAAGGACTAAAATGCTTAATATCTGAGAAATCCTGTTGGAAATTGATCCGCTAATGTTTATGAGCTGAAAATGCAAACAACAAGTAACTCCCTGTAAAATGTAAATCTGGGGTTCTATGATAATAATATTGTCCTATGAAACTCACATTCACTACATAAATTGGACACTATAATATTTCCATAAAACCTTTACATAAAAATCCCACAGCATATTTTACTGCTATAAATAAAATATGTGAATTTGTCATAACACTGTTGATTCTCTATTCTCTTGTTTCAATTAACTGAATCTCTGAATCTTTCAGAATGTTTGTAAATGGTTTTAGATGCTAAAATGATATTTCTGTTTATTTAGATTGTAAAGCTGCTAAAGTGGTTTATTTGTTGGACTAAATCCAGTATTCATTTATTATGAGATCATACTGTTGGAGCTGCTTGAAATGCTGCTTGGAATGTTGAAAATGTTGAAATGGAAAATGTTGGAATGCTAATGTTGGAAATGTTGTTGACAGTTAAAGAAAGGCAGTAATCTGATGTGACACAGCCGTTACATCATCGTCATTAACACCCCCCCCCCTTCCCCCCAAACATTATTGAACGGAAAATAATATTTTAAAGCGAATGAAAAAACACATAAATTCACCCAGGTGGTGGTTGAGGGGGTTGGTTGGGGGTGGGGATTGTAGTTGTTGTTGGCAACAGTGTAAATACACAGCTGACTCAGCATACAGATTATAAAATATCAACTAAATAAACAACTGCATACACAGAGCTACAGACACACACACAGACACACACAAACCTTCAGTTGACCCTTTAAGCTCTTTTGGAGATTAAAACACACTGTATATAAACAGCTGAATATAAATAAATCTCTTCTTAATCAGAAATCATTAAAACTGCAGTGATATTGAGATTTGGAACCTGACACATCTGTGTTTTAAAACATACGTCAGATTCTTACACAGCAATTCAGAGAGAGAGGTGGACAGAAAAGATGGATGGGCAGATGGTGGGTCTCACACAGGCATGTGCATCTCTGTGTACTCATCCTGTCCCTCTTTCTCATCAAATGTCGGCTCTGCATCATCTGCATCCAGCTGCAGGACAAACAACAACAACAATTATAAAACATGCCCAAAATGAATTAAGAATAAAAGGACTGCTGAAGGACTGTGCACAAGTCTACTGGAGTAAGTTGCAGCCTAAAAGACTGTGATTAGACATGAAGAGCTAGAATTAAAGGACGGGTAGATCAAAGGGTACAACTAAAAGTTGGGAAATAAGGGGGAACTAAAGTATCGTAATAAACCTTATTGCACATTCTCTGCTCTGAGCTATGTGGATAAAGTCAGATGAGGGGTCCCCTGAAGGATTAGACAGTATTTCAGTTCACTCACACACTGCATCTCACGAGGCGTGAAGATTTGTGGTAACAGGAACATTTTAAGTGGTACGGTGAGGATGAGGACAAAGGGAAAGGCCAGTGAGGCTGCAGTCGACATCACCGCCCACAACACTGCCAAACACACTACCTGCAATGCTGTAAACAGGTGCATGCGCAGTGTCCGCACCTGCGCAAAACAAAGGTAATTTCATCAGTGTTAGCCGATATCTCTTTTCAGTAATAAGACAACATAGATTGTCTAATAATTACGTTCTGTACTCTTAATTGGAACTGAAACCCTCATCAAGGGAAGCAGGTTTCAGCTCACTAATACTGATTCACTTTTCACTGCAGAACTGATTGTTTTTTGATGAACTGTTCACCCTTTTCTGAATATCAGTCCATTGATAACTATTTAAACATTCCTGTTGATTGCTATTTACTAATAAACTAAAGATCCAGCCAAACACCTCAAACCCTCAGCTTAACTGTAACACAAACTGAACTGCTGTCCAAATAGTTAAAAACACCACTGATCTGAAATATTTTATTTTCACTTGTTTCATATAATCGTGACAGTGAGCACATTATGCTGACCTTGCGGACATAGGTGTGGTCAGGGTGGTATTTCGGAGGCATCAGGAGCAGCTGGATGCGCTCAGTCAGCTGGATCCCATTTAGTGACATCACACCCATGTAGAGAAAAATCCCAAACAGGACAGCAATAGGGATTTGCCGAAGGAGGTCTCCGATCACTATAGACAAACCTGTAGAAACAGATTGTTCACTGACTGGAGCCTACTGCCAGTTACCCAACATCCACGAGAACATAGCTGATTGCTCATTGCTCACGGGCCAGTAAACAATATCACTGCAGAAGAGATTCAGTCATAACTCCTAAATAAAGACCACTGATTAACATGTCACAGTGTAGCACATTGATCACTTGATAAACATATACTCCTCCAGTTTCTTTTGACATCAAGGCTGTATAGGGAATTAAACCCCCTTGGCTGCAGTAAAAGTCTCTACTCTTTTTAGCCGTAAGCATGAGAGTGAGGTCAGCTAAAGCAGGATGATACTACCACTCCAACTCACTGTTCCACAGGCCAGTGCTGGGAGGATTTGGACTAAGGCTCATGTGAACCCAGTGAACTAAGGCTCATGTGCTCACTGTGTGCACAGTTTGACCCTTTATGCAGCTGAACTCACTCATTGGAGGGGTTGTCCAGATACATCTGAACATTTAGTGTATGCCTCTTTGCAGAAGTTGTACTCTGTATGCATAATTTATGCTAATGGCCTGGGTTTTAGGTCTTTCTTTTGGTTTGGTCATGTTTAAATATTCAAACACTGTAATGAACAGCTGGAGTTTTTAATTGATGTAAAACAATGACATTGATTCTAATGCTATTTCTAATACAATACCCACCTACAAGAATTGCTACCAGAAGTCCAGTGACCCTTTGCTCTTTGACCTCTTGGATGCGGGGCTTGTCACCAGGCGCAACAGCTTTGCTCATCACAGTCAGGGCGTTGACATGGGTCACTGAGCGAACCGTTGCTGCAGCCATCCAGGGCAGTCCAAAAATTGCACAGGTTCCACCCAAAGCCACAATGACCAACAGATCCAGATGGAAGCCAGAACCTTTAATAAGCATTCGCTCTTTCTTACTGACGATCAGCCTGCAGCCAAGAAACACCACACAGCTTAAATCAGGCAAACCATAAAAAAATCTTTTTAATCTGATTAACCGAAAACCTGGAAGTTCATGAACATTCCAGAGAGAGGAAAACATGGCAATGGGAATTAAATGTGAAAAATATTTCATACATTTAGAAAGAATGCACGCAAAAGTAGTAAAAATTGGTTCATGACTGCATTAACTGTAATAATTATGTACTGGGTTTACTGAAAACATCTCAAAACAATGAGATCATTCTTAATTTTTTACATCACTAATGATTCACATTCAAGAAAAATGAGAGCAGTACAATCTCACTCACAGAGCATGAGGTGTGGCGTGAACTGCTCAAGGATACAACCAGTAGTAGCCAATTAGTACTGGAATATGAACTCACAGATTCTGATTTCTTACCACTATTCCATTACTCTTAACATTCTCTCTACCAGTCAGAAACTAACACTAAAATGTTTATAGTGGGGACTGGGATCACTGCAGGTTCTGTTCAGAAGCTGTATATTGAAATCCAGATTAATAGAGGGCTCACGTAGTGATTTGAGTCTCCATGAAGATCAGAATGAACACCAGAAGAGCTGGTAGGACACTGGCAGCCATCATCCAGACAGGAAACTGGACCTCAGAACCCAGAGGATTCACCACCCAACGCCGCTTATCTGGACTGGTGACTGAGAAACCACGAGGAACACTCAGCTTCTGCAAGAACACAGTACCAAGAACATGTCTCATTTGTGCTTATTACACATGTTTACATTTATTATATATATTACAGTTATGGATTTCATGTTTATATTATACAGTATACTGTGAATTTACCCATTGTGGGACTAATAACGGATTACGTTATCTTTTGACAGAGGAGCTACAGGTCTCCTCAAACAGCAAGTCTCACCTGTGTGTATGTGTCCTGAATACTGTAGTCTACTAAAACCATAATCAGGATGGCAATGGGCACCCCAAAATCTCCGATAACCCGTCTCAGCTGCAAATAAAAAACAAATGCTAAAGGAGAACTTTCACCAAAGGAACAAATTAATAGTCAAAGTAATTCTTTGATGCTTAAAGTTTGTCTGTGTTTGATATTGTGTTTGATTTTGTCTCACCCTGCCAGGAAAGAAGGCACTGTTTTTGAATTTTCGCAGATAGAAGGCAATGAGAAATGTTCCTGACATGAGCACCAGCGAAAGCAGAGCTGTGTTTGGCTCCCCCTTCACCTCTACAGTTGTGCTACTGTTGGTTTCTACAGGACTCCAGGTGAATTTCTCCATAGGTGAGCTCTCAGATTCATTTAGCACAGAGCCATTCACAAAGGAGCAGCGCTGCAAAGGATGTTCATGAAAAATCTGTAGGAAGAACAGAATGAAGATTTGTTTGTAAACTGGATTGAATGACACCCTGCAATGTTACAATTTGAGTGTATCTGTGTTAAAAATGTGAAGTTCAGTGTGTAATTGTTGTGGAAATGGACCTTGGCCAGTTTGGAGAAGGTCTCATAGATGAAGATGAGGGAGATGAGGATAGAGAAAATCTCCTGTGTAAAACGGGAGACAAATCGGACTAGGAAACTTCCTTCAAAGGCCACCATGACCACAACGATAATGATAAGCCAGAAACCGATCCAAACCCGACCCGTCAGGTACTCCAGTCCGTTACTCTTGCAGAACTGCAGAAAGAGGATGACAGGTAGGTAAATAGCTGGTATGTATAACACATCATAAAAAATTTAAACTTATCTCTAACAGTGCTACATGATTGTGCTAATTGAAATCTTATTTATAAACTCACTGTACCAGTGCTCTACACAATAGCAGTAGCAATCCTACTCCTGGAGTATCACTGCCCTGCTTGTTTTAGAGTTTTCACTAATTCTAGCACACCTGATCCAACTAATGAACTAACTGACGAGCCCTTGCTGAAATGAACTGGGTGTGTTCTAGCAGGAAAGCTCTAAAACAAGCAGGGCAGTGGTACTCCAGGTAAAGGAACCACTGTACTAGAGAGTTTTTTTTTCCTTTCTTTACCTTCTCATTCAGTATTCAATACTCTAAGGATGTATGTATACCGCATTCCACATTATTATGCAAATTGGATTTGCCAAAGATAATTTTTTTTTTTTTTCAATTAAACTCATGGATGGTATTATTTGGATCACTGATATCAATCTCAGACGCCTGTGATAATTGTTTAATAACTACTTAAAAAGGATGTTCCATATTATTAAGCATATTATTATGTGATATATATATATATATATATATATATATATATATATATATATATATAGTGCAATACCTTGGACAACATATGAAAATATTACATATTTCATGAAAACTTAAGCGTGGTCATTGTACCGCGAAGGGATTTGTGGTTGATTTCAGAACACAGATGGGTTCATCAGATAAAGGCATAATGGGGAAGGTTTCTGACAGACAAATTCATCATATTCAGAGAGCAGCTACAAAAATACCTTTACAAAGCAGCAAACAGATATTTGAAGCAGCTGATGCCTTTGGAGTCCCATGAACCTCAAGGTGTAGGATACTTCAGACACTTGCTGTTATGCATAACCGATTATTCTGCCACCCCTTACCAATGCTCACAAGCAGAAACAGTTGCAGTGGGCTAGACATACATGAAGACTAATTTTCAAACCTTCCTGTTTACTGGTGAGTGCCGTGCAAACCTGGATGGTCTAGATGGAGTAGTGGATGGTTGGTGGATGGCCACCACATCCAAACAAGCCTGCAAGACGTAATAATGGGGAGAGAGCTGGTAGGCCCAGTAGGTGTGAAATTGACCTTGGCAAAGTATATATAGTTTCTGACTGACCACTTTCTTCCATGGTACAAAAAGAAGAACTGCCTTCCATAGCAAAATCATCTTCATGCATGACAATGCAATGCACCATCTCATGCTGGAAAGAATACCTCACGAGAAACTCATGGTGTGGCGCCATCCTCCCCTGATCTCAACCTTATTGAGAACCTCTATGAGAGTAGTTCACATCAAAACAGCAGCTCTGGAAGGTTATTCTGACATCTAGCAAAGAAATTCATAAGTTCAAAAACTCATAAGTTCAATGGCTGCAAGAATTGTGAAGGTGATTTCAAAGAAGGGGTCCTTGTAACTTGGCCTGTTGTTTTTGATTTAAACAGCTTTTGATTTCAGTAAATGTAAATTTTGGAACAGTGCATTCTGTTTTTTGTTTTTTGTATTAAAAAAAATACTTTTTATACTTATTATTGGGAGGTTTGTCCAATAAAAAAAGTAAAATTTGATTTATACTCTAATGGTTGATAACATGAAACACTGACTGTCATTTGCATTGACAATTAAGGAAAATCTAAATTAAATTTAAATACTAATTGGGAACTTCATGTTTAGTGTTTCTACAGAAGGTTATTTTGCTGTTTTAGGTGGATTTCATGCTCTGGGTATTTTTATCAACGTATTTTAAAAAGACAAAAGACACAGTTAGACAGTTCAAAGGAATCTGAGTTTGAACCAAAGTATTCTTCTGGTTTCCCTTTTTCTTGATTTCCATTTTTATTTTTAATTTTCAAATTCTGTTTAATTTCTAATTAATGTTTTAATGAAATAACCTTTGATAAACTAAAAAGGGAGGAGAAAACCTTAGTTTGTGCATTCCAAACAATAGCCAATCAGAAGAACCAACTACCCCACAATGTGATAGAACTGCCTAATCAAATAACAATTTGGTCTTAACCAGTAGGAGATGACCAACCAGGAGGGCCAATCTTCCAGGCCATTTTTTTTGGAGTTTTCCAGTCAGTGTGTGTTGAGCAGAGAAGGGAGATTGTACCCGTGAGAAGGTCAGTCTGCTCTGAGATTTATAGTCCAGTATAGTCTTTCTTTTCTTAGTTAGTAAGATGTGTTAAGCTTAGCATCGCTTCTTTGCTCAGAAGAGCCAGTGCATCTACATCCGACATCTGTCCTCCAATCTGCTCAATGCACAGATAAAGGTGGTGATACAGGTAGGTAGGTAGATAAAGTTTACTCACAGAGAAGAAGGCTTCTTCAAACACCAACAGGGGTCCGGAGAATCCCACCACCAGCAGTGGCTGTGCTCCCAGCAGGCAGAACAATACACCCTGAATACAGGTGGCCACAATGAGCTCAGACACACCAATCAGCCCTTCAGTCTTCTCACCTACAGATACACACACACACACACAAATCACAAATGGACCCAATATTTAATTTAATGTAAATATCCTTCATAAATCTAGTCACTACAGTTATTTTTATATATATTTAGTATATAATAAATATACTACACATAATAAACATAAACTATATATTTTCTATTCATCTTTAATTACAAAATCATGTTTGAGCACTTTTTTTCTGCGTTTCAGAGACAGCCAGCCTTCACTCACCAAGCAGCCCCCCAAAAGTAATGGCAGGAGAAAGAGCAGCGAAGTAGATGAAGATGACAGCAGCCATGCACTGTGGGTTCAGAGCATCTTTAAAATCACTGAGGTACTTTGGGTACCTGCGGCGGACGTCTCGGATCATCCCCCCAAATGGCCTGCCAGTGCGCTGAAGAGGGTCATCTTCAGGCTTAAAGGGAGTTAAAAGAGCCTCTGCAGAAGGACAAAGACAATAATCATGCAAAAGAATACACCAGTGTTCATGTTCACTGTAGCATCTGAGATTTTATCTGTCCTGGACGTTCTGACTTGCTGTTAACTTGCTGTTAAATAATTGCTAAACTTTGCTTTTTAAATAGAATCATATTTTCGATGTTTATTTTTAAACACACTATTTTGGTAAATTTGGTGTATGTAACATTGTAAAGCCAAATTCTTATCCAAGACTAACATTTTGAACAGTGACTTATTTTCTTAAATTTCCTGTTTGAGCCAGTTCTAGATTCTAGCTGACCTTTCTCCTCCAGGGTTTTTGGTTCTTTGGCCAACAAGCTGACTTCCTGTTCCTCTCGCTTGCGGAGCATCTCCCTCTGGAAATGAGCAACAGATCGCAAGAGATCCTCTCCACCCAACTCTGAGGGGGGCAGCACAATGCTGCAGTCCAGAAAACTGTTAATGGCGTTCAGGAGGTCGTGCCGGTCATCTGCCAGATAAGCCGCCTCATGGAAAGACTGCAGATGCGACAGAATATGTTTTAATTTAGTATTCTCAGCAGCAGGAGTACCTACAATAGAACCATGGAATTGTTTACCTTATCAGACATTAATGTAGATATAGAACGTCCGATCTGGTGGTAGTCCATGCTGGTGCTGGGGGGTCCAAGTAGAACAAAGAGAAATCGCACAGGGACTGGAACCTCCAGCACAGAGTCCAACTCCACTGCTTCTTGCAGACGCACAAATGCCATGGTGGGCTGTTCCAGGAAATCAACACTGCCTAATGACCAGCATGAGAGACATTACCACACCTGAACCCACACATTAGTGCAGTGCCTGACTGCTTTTGATTGCCTGTGTAATAAGTCTTCATGAATGTCTAATGTTTCAATAGGTCAATAAATGAGGAATTTAACTCACCCACAAGTACAACTGTTGCCTCTGCATTTTCTGGAATCTTCTCCAACAATTTCAGCTCATGCTTGGATTTAGATCTGTGCATGCCAATGGCTGGTGCAGCGTCTTTCTGTAGATACATACGCACACAAACAGGTTAGGGTCAGAGTTTAGAGTTTAGCGTTCTAAAACCCTGCAAGGCACGTCAGCTAATTCTGCAGATGAACTGAGTTTCAGATAGAGTAGCTTTAATCAGTGCAGAATGGTGACCCCCAATGCACCTACATCTACCACTAAGACAGCATTATGACAGCTTACATCTACACAAATGTGGTCTCTTCATGGTCAGGGATTATTGTGCCTAAATTGATTTTTTTTTTTAACAAGAACTTTCTGAAAGAAATTCTGACCTCATTTTTTTCTGTCTCCATATTCAGTACAGTGTCCGGCTTGGTAGTTGCACTGCCCATGAGAGGCTGAATGACTGAAGGTTCGGCTTGACTGCTGGTGCTGTTGCTGTGATGATGGTGGAGGTGGTGGTGGGCCATGAGTGAGCCCAGACTGGCAGCTGAAATGTTTCTGGGAAAGGTGGGGTGGTCTTTCTCATCACTGGGATGGCTAAGGGAGGGAGAACAGGGTAGGCAGGCGGTCAACTGTAGGAGCATACACTGCATACTTTGCATACACTCACGCACTGATCTACCAGAAGGGTAATGGATCAGGGTGGGGTGGGAGGTATAACAGAAAAGGTTAAAAAACGAAAGACAGATGACCTGCAAAGTGATACATATCTGCTGTGCAGCAGTTTAACACTTTACACTTTTCACACATTCTAAAGCTCATTAACTACACACTAAATATTCTTTAAGCATAGCCAGACATAGAGAGGGAAACAGTGACTGGAAAAATAGCTGCATTAAGATAAAAGAGGTCATTTAACAGCAATCCAAGCACAAGAGTGGGATTTAGGACACAACATTTTTAAAATGAAAGAAAGTCAGGTGAATGTAAAAACTGATTATTTGTGATTCAGTTGCACTACTGATGCATATCCTTTGTACAGTCAGACAATCTTCAGAAAACTGGAAAAACTGATTCCATTTATAGTAATTATATAATTAGTTCATTTAATTCTGATAGAACTGATTTTTAGTCTGAATAACTGTCTAATTAAACAATTTCAACACAAACAGATTTTACTGTAACTGTCTTAACTCTCTGTTAAAATCCTCATTATACATGGCTTCCTGTGGGCCTTCTAGTGGTACGTAATAGAAAAGTGTTGGCTGAATTTACTGGTGTAAATCTGCCTCCAGGTGCATTACAGTGCATGCATATTTACACTGCACACAGTTAAACAGATCAGTGTGTAGATTCAATCAGTGCTGCCCTGTTTTTTACTGCTGTATAAATGATGGACAAATAATGAGAAAAAACATGTTTTCTTGTTCAGAATAAGAGTTTCTGACACTAACAGAAAAAAACTGCTAGGCATTATTAAATCACCTTCATTACATATCCAGTAAATGCAGTCATTTCACAGCAGGATATCACATTAAGGCGTGTCAATGTCAATTAAGGAGAAGAGACAACATAAATGGGGCACAATTGAGAGATCTGTAGAAAACAATTCTTTCTAGTATCATTTAGCAGATACAGTACTGAGTGAAGTCCAGTGTCTTTGGAGGTTACCAGGTATGAGTATGTCCACATAACTGTAATGTGATTGCTATAGTGCCCTGCTGATCAACAGCAACAATGGGGCATCAATCAACTCCATTACCATAGCAAAGCCGCATCTGAATCCTATCACCATTCAGCTCTGCTGATCAAACAAATCAGACCAATCGGACTAATCAGATCAGACAAAAACAATAGAGAAAAGCTAGAGAAGGATATGTTCAACTATTGAGATGCAGTCATGAGAGCAGTTACCCTGTACAGCATTTTCCTCTCTCTGTACGGTCTGAACATATGGAACAGACCCAACCCCAACAATGACTTGCTGCTCACAAACCAACGACAAAATCACATGGATGCACGGCTTTATATATCACTTTCATTTTAGTTCCAATCACTCAAAATGGTTGTTAATCCCATGTGTGAACTGGTGTGTTGAAAATCCTGTACCTGTGTTTAAGCAGCAGAGCACGCAGGACATTTGCCCGGTCTTCTGCTTTAATCTGGTCAGAAATTATCATCTGCTCGACCACTTGGTGGGCAATTCCTGGCAGGCACTTCTGATCCAGATCCAGCAGTACTGCACCTGAACCAGGAGGGGTAGTTTAACAGAGAGGCATACTGTTCCCCGCTCAGTGTATAAGGCTCATCTGTTTCTCTACAGGATTCAATTTAGGATTAAGGTTTGGGATTAGGATAAAACAGAGGCAGTAGTAAGTATAAGATTAAGGTAGAGACAGCCTTATTTTAGGATTAAGGAACCTTTAGGTTTAGTTTTTTTTCTGAAAAATTGCGTTTAAATGGAGGTGTGATTAAGTGATCAGTCCTGACCATGCGAGATTGTTTTTCGAAGCTCCAGGAGGCTCCTGAATGAGAGGGAAGCAACGTGTGGTTTCCCCCAGCGATCCGTCTCCTCTTCCACATCCTCCTCAAACTTTATCCAGCGTGCCGTCTCCCTCCACTGCAGCTCCTGATTCTTATCCACAATCAGCTCATTTAGCTCCACAAACACCTGCAAGCAAAAACACCAACAGCAATATGTATTATGATGATTCTATTAATTATTATTATTATTATTATTATTATTATTATTATTGTTATTATTAATAATAATAATCACAAAAACACTGGATAGATAAAACACAATAATCTAAATCAAATAACAGCACAACTACATAGAACAATAAAAAAACGTATAGTCTAGTTGAATTCCTAATATTTTCTTGAATGTTATTTTGTTATTTTAGAGTTTAGGAGCTTCCACAACTGAGCTGTGAGGAATGTGCAGTCTCACCCTCATCAGAATGAAGGGCTCTGCATGGCAGTAAGATATATAGAATTTAGCCATTAAAAGTCAGAAACTTAATAAACAAGACAGAAAGAGTTTGAATAAGAGGTGAATAAAGAATGGAAACGGAAACTGACAGTGAGGTAATTCAATTCTGAAGATACTCCAGTCAGTCACACTGCTGTCTAATCCAGAGGTTATAAAGGCTTGGACTCATTACTAATGTAGTGTCAGTATGGATCTGGATCCTCAGATATACAGATGTGTTACTGAAACAGGACTCAAACCAGGGTTTCACTAACTTATGTAACAGGAATAAAGCTGATCCTGATCTCAATTCTAACCTCTCTTGTCACATAAATCAAACAAAATTCACACACACACACACACACACACGCACACGCACACACACACACACACACACACACACACACACACACACACACAGAAATATCAACATCTAACCTTCTGCTGTTGGGCCACTCTCCGAGAGAAGTCTAAAAGCACCATTCTAAGCGTGTGTCAGCAGTTAATGCCACTAGACACACTCTGAACAAACAACTGAGAGCTACCTGAACTGTGTCTGAGTGTGTGGGGGGCATTAATAAAGCATGGGCACCTCCCCAAGTCAGGGGGTGTTCTGTTACCTGAGTGGATCTGCACACCTTTCTCAGGTGTGTGAAAGGAATGAATCGTACATTTTTAATCACTTTCCCACAAAAGCCCCAGAAGGACAATTTGATTTTCCAAAACAAAGCCAAGAATGTGGTGCCTGTGCTGGAATCAGCAGCATGGATTAGATTTATTTTCCTGGTCATAGACAAAGCCTAGTCCTAAATCGCACCCTAATCAGCATTCTAAATGAAGATTCTTTGCTGAAGGCAAAATGTAGTCCAAGACTCAACCTAATCCCTAAATATTTAATAGTGGTCACAGAATAATGCATACTCCTCTCTAATACATCATCTACTCCTGAATAATGCAGAGTGTATTCATAAAATTTATAATGGATATTTAATCACTGATATTGAACCATTCATAATGAATCATTAGAATTTTTCATCAAAGATACAACAGTTATTGGTGGATATTGAATAATTAATAGTGGATACTGAATAACTCATAGTAGATACTAAATAGTTCATAGTAGTTATTTCATATTTCATTGTAGATACTGAACAATTCATTGATGATCCTGAATAATTCATAAAAAAGTAGACATTAAAAACTCCATAGTACTGAATAATTCATAGTTGTTTCTGAATAACTCTGAGTGAATAGTGAATAACTCACTGTGAACACAGAATAACTTATAGTGACTAATAAATACCACATAGTGAATATTGAACAACTCAATGAATACTGAATAACTCATAGTGAATAACTCATAGTGAATACTGAAAAATGTATAGTGAATAGTGAATAACTGATGGTAAATAGAGAATAATTTATAGTGAATAGTGAATAATTAACAGGGTATAACACTGGAAAGTGAATAACTCACAGGGAATACAGAATAACATAGTAAATACTGAATAACTAACAATGAATAAAATAAAAGTAGACATTGGAGCTTAATGAAGTTTACCTCATGTGGAGTGCGGTCCAGTTTTCGACTCCTTGTGCTGGGCTCTTTATGATCTTTACTGATGTGTACAACTTGACCTTTAGTGCTTTTCCTGACCAGGTGCCGCCGCACGCCTGGTACATCTTCAAACCGGTGGCCTAAAAACAGAATTCAATTTTGTTTGTTATGTTTACATTTATTTACATTATTTACATATTATAACTCCACGATTCCATCCGTTTACTTGCATCAGAGCCAGTGTGGAGCTTTTGTTTTCCACCATAACCACAGTGTGATCAGAAACATTAACCAGATGATTATTGTGAATAAGGTGTTGAATTAATGATCTTCATTATCAGAGTAGATGAATGGTGGTTTAACATTGTGTGATATTTGTGAATAGAGAATGAGAGGAGATGTAAGCTGTGTGACTGAGCTGAAGGTTTAACTTGACAGCTCTAGCTCTGAACATTTTGGCAGCTCTGACTGTTTTGACCACGCTGGCCAATCCGGTCATTATAACTGACCGTAACCTCAGCCCACTGGGTCGTGAGAGCACAGTCGGTGTCTTTGTTCTGTGAATGGTATGTCTGCAGAATCATGTTACAGCAACTGTCAATCAGCAAAGGTGTGGACGAGGAGGAGGAACTGTGGGTAACAAGTTTAGCTGAAAGAGAGATTTAATTCTCATTAAGGTGAGAGTCCAATGGTCACGGATTACTGAACTGGACGTCAGGAGGATTTAAGTGTTTCTGACTCATTGTCTGGTTTCAGATGCAAGAGTGAAGCCAATCAGCTTAGATTTACTCAGAGTCACTGAAATAAACAACAGTCATTAAAAACAGCTTAGATTCAGCTTCACTGCAGGTTTAATAAGTTCAGGACCATAAAAGAACTTTTGTCTTATAATAATATGGGAACACAAATATTTATTTCTGAACTGTGATGTAACTTTGTGTAAATGGTGATGAAAGGATGTTCTGTCCATTGCTCACTCTCTGTAGTGTGGAAAGTAAACAAGGTTGGCTGTTCAGAATGGGCAGCATGGAGAGGTCAAGAACGCAGGTTTACTGAAGTTAGATGAGGAGAAGATGAAGCGAAGCTCTGACCCTCAGGTCTTTAGTGACGCACAGCCTTGAACACTGCTCTCACCTCATTTGAGGAGGATTCTCTGTCTGTCAGAAACTTACAAATCCAGCTTTCTTGACCGTGTTTGCACTCAGTAATGAGCAGAAGTGTTTGGACACTTTAGACAGAAAAGGAGAAACACTCTTCCTGCTGAGAGCAGCGGCAGCAGGAATTCCCCAGACTAATGAAGAGCTCAGAGAGGTTTGATATAAAGCCTCAATCTGGAGAAACAGAATAAAGCTTGGCAGACTCACACAGAGAGAAACACAAATCACCCTGTTCACTCTGATCACCCTGAACACCCAGATCACTCTCACCCAGCTCATCTCTGTGGGAGAAGAGCAGCACTGGATTTTAAAATGTTGTACTGCTGCCGTGGAAACCAGAGTTCAGTTTGAAAAGAAATGCCTGATTTTAGATTGCAGATCCAGAGCCGAGGTCCTATTATTACATCATCACCCACTGGTCATTTTAGCCCTGCCAATTCAACTTTATGACAACCTCAAACCAACACTGCTGATCAGAATGTTTAGTGTCTTCTGTATCTGACTAAATGTATTTACATGTACATCATTTTCAAATCCCTACAGAACATTTTACTTGGGCAATAATGTGTTCAGTGTCATGTTCAAGCAACACAACACCTTTGGCTCCAAAACAAAAGTTGTTGTCTGTCACATTTCATAATTTTGCATTAAATAAGCACTTGGTGTTTATATTGTCTCAGAAAGCTAACTTTTCAACTATTGAATTTCTAAAAATCTGACATATGAAATAGTCAAATAATGATGAAATCCAATAATAATCATAATGACCAGTGTGAGACCAGGTGTGAGGATGCTAAATAGCACTTGACTCTGGCTGTAACTATTCTGTCAAATGTGTAAATGATGTTCCAGTCAGTAATTAATCCAGTCACTGTTAATCACAGGCAATCATTATCTCAATCTTTAGAATGAAATTTGCCACATTTTACAGTTAAATTTCAAACACTAGAGACACAGTGCAGCACACACACAACTGCCTCAGAGTGATGGATGCCAGAGAAATTTAAAAGGTCATTTAAAAGGTCTGACCAGTGAGGCATCCAGAAGTCAAATCGGCAGGTCGGCAGGAGATCAGAATATAAAAATTGGATTAACACTGAAATAGAGTCGTTATGGAGAATTAGAAAAAAAATATTGAGATAAAAGCCTGTTCATATTTATTTTATCACCAAGGCTTATACTCTTGGAAAGACCATAAATCTGAGCACTCATGGCATCATGACATGTTTATTATAACAAAGAGTAGTGTGTTAAACAGTGCAGGTCATTTAATTATGAATTAAATCTATGTCATTCAAATCTACAAATGACGACATACCACAAATGATTCCATTCAACTGACTAGCTCAGATGTATGTAAAGCAATCAGAAAATTATGTAATTTTGTCAGCAGTCATGCCATTATGTCATATAGCACATGAACAGCAGGTGTCTTTTCAGCGGTTTCTGAGATACAGATGCTTAAAATGTGGGTGTGGCCTTATTTTAGTAGCTTATATTAAATCAGTGACATGAAAAATAGTAGAATTTGCTACGTTTTTTTGGGAATATTTATTAAAACGTTACTCATATTTGTTAAGACACTGTAGTAGTAAACTCACTCTTTATGCCATCAAGGTCTGCGGATGCGAGTGTTAGTGCTTCTGTCTCATCAGTGGGGATGCGCTGATACTTCGCCTGTTCAGTTCCAGTCATGTTTCCTGTTCGCCGCCTTTCCTGCAGGTCGTAGCTGCGGCTAGCTGAGGACACAAGGGGCAGGGAACTGGACTCAAGGTGTGCAGTGGCAGCTTCAAAAGACCTATGGTAAAACATGATCATGTCAATCTCTTTGTCTCAGTATCTTTCTATCTGACAACATTATGCACACTCCAGAGTGTCTGAAAAAAGAGCATCAGCAGATTCATGGATGGGCTATGAACTGATCAGAACATCAAACACATTCAGTCACTGAATAATAACTCAATAATAACGAAACAGACCAACAGACTTACAGACCACATTTAAACTAACAAGAAACTTGTTGAATGAGAAACACTTACCATCACCTCAAACTCCCAATCAAACTTAATCCCAATCAAACATAAAAGAGGGGGATAAAATCTGAAACCAGACCGGACCGCTCTGAAACCAGACCGGACCGCCCCAACCTGCAGCTCAGTTCACACCCAGTTACACAGAGAGACACAAGGGCTTTTAAAGGAAAAGAAAAAACGTTGCCAGTGGAGACGGTCTTTAATGAGAAAGTTCAGGACCCCTGCTGTATGTTGCAGTAACAAACACACTGCATACTAATTCTACACACTTTACACTGTACATATATTTTAGCAAACACAGACAGAAACTTGTGTGAAAAGTCAGTTGAGTCTGTAAGTTTATGTGCACTCATCATAGAGATAATTGTCACGGCAGTTTTAGGGTTTTCAGACATTTGTTTCTGTGGAGAAGAATGAATGTACGATTGTTCCATTTTGTACCAGTTCCAAAACAGCTCCAGATCATGTTGCTACCACCACCATGCTTAACAGTTAGTAAAGTGTTCTTAGAGTATTTGACCATAAAACTTTATTTTTCCTTGTCCATATGGTCAGCTGCTATCTTCCAAGTTTAAATTCAAGTTCACATTTTTGGAGCAGGAGGTTCTTTCTTGGACAGCAGACCAAAAAAGTGATGACGTAAAGCTTGCATGTATGTAGGCAGTGACAAAAGTATTAAAGCAGCTTCCCATTAAGGGCAAGCCTGTGCCTTTTGGCTCCTGAACATTCAAACCACCATCCTCCCAGCTGTGGATCACAGTTTGGGTCTTCTTCCATACCTCGGTCTGTCTAAATGTCCAGATAACTCATCTTTGCAACAACTTTATGTTAATGATCCTGGAATCTGTAATTATTTAGAAATAAAGCCATTCCTGAGACACTCCTGATGTGAAATATGAGCATCCCTCAACTTTCCCAGTCAGGCATCCCTATGAGCATCCCTCAACTTATTTTGCCCCATCCCAACATGGAACCTGATGCAGGCATCAAATTCAAAATGAGTAAATATTTGCAAAAAACAATAAAGATTATCTGTTTGAACATTAAAAATCTTGTGTATGTAGTGCACTAAATTGAATAAAGGTTGAAAATGATTTGCAAATCATCACATTCTGTTTTTATTTATGTTTTACACAAAATCCCAAATTGACTGGAACTGGGGTTGTACTATTACACACTGTAACAGAGTTTTCTCAACAGGAGATAAACAGATGCACATTCAAGTTCCATCAGTCCAGAACTGTTGCTTTATAAGCTTTATACCCCCTTTATGTTTATTATTATATATTCTGAGATTCACTACTTTCTTATTTTTATTACATACATACAAATGGTAGGTGTTACTTGAAAGCTGCCAATTAAAATACTTACAAATAAATCCTGCCAAATCTCCAGTTGAATGGGATGCATGTGCTGTCTTTTTGATAAAGGTATTTTCAATTTTCATCTTTAATTTGCAGTACATAAGGGGAAGGGGCTTGTAGATAAGGAATCTCCTGAGATACTTAAAAAATGTAGTATGTGACAGAATCCCACCAAAAAACTAAATCATACTCACTCTGTTTCAGTACAGACGGGAACTGGCTGGGCCATCTGAGCAGAACTGAAGCTTTCTGAGCCAGATAGATATGTGTCATCATCTGACACAAAAAACTAATGAAGAAATAAAGAAACATCTTAACATAAATTCTGGTTATATTTATTCAGATGGTCCAATTTTAAACACTCTAGAGATAACAAATAATTTACAGACTGTCAAAAATGGTCATAGCTGATCATTAGAATATGGCAATAGGATAGTTCATAACAATGGATGATTGTGAATTAAATTCTCAGTTTATACTGCACACTCTGGTCATTGTCAATGCAAAATGAAACAGCATTTCAACACAGTTTAGAAGGAAAACACACACACACACACACACACACACACACACACACACACACACACAAATTAGTTCATGGTTATCAAAACATCAACTTTTTACTGTCAAGTCAGTACCTGGACACATTCTTTAGTGTCAGATGCTGTTGTGTGACTCTCTGTAGCTTCATCTTCATCTTCATCATCCTCTTCCTCAGCCTCCTGCACTGCCCCCTGCTCACCACCACTCTCTTTATCGTTTATACTCTTCTTCCTCTTCCTCCCACTCCTCTTCCTTCTGCCTTCGCTATGAAGTTTGGACAGGGGGTGGCGAATGTGACGGGATGACTGACGATGAACTGAATTTTAAAAAATCCACATGAAATGTTTACAATCATTTTTACATGTTGTATTAAATAAAACACTCTACATATAATTTGATATTACAGTATGTGTGAGCGTGTGTTATACTCACACTGGAAGTCTTGTTCACTGTAGGAGCGGTGCTGTTCACTCGGCATGCTGGGGTTGGGGCTGAGGATGTTGTGGAATCTGGGCACGCTCAATGTTTTATTCAGATCACCTTCATCATCCTCTTCTTCCCTCTGCACCCCCCGACCTGCCGTCCACATTGGCTGCACAAACACCAACAAACTACGCATTATTTTTTTGTTTGTTTGCTTGTGTTTGTTATGTTCTCAACCTGAAGGGGTGGGTGTTGGATGCCAGGTTTAATCACACTTTTATTCACGTTAATTACACCTGATTCACCTTTTAACTGTCAGGTTTAATCAGTGTGTTAAAGCAAGGAAAAGTGGCCCATGATTCACCTAAATCCCTCAACAGAACAGATCCTCTGCTGCACTAAACCCCTGCTGGAATTGAACTCAAGCGCTGCAGGAATTTTTCTGAAACCCTGCCCAAACTGAAATGAAGTCCTGCTGTAACATAACCGCTGCTGTAAGTGAACTGAACTCTGAACTGAATCCCTGTTGTAGGTGAACCAAAAGCTGTGAGGAAACTGATCTGATTGATTGCTGGAAATGCTGAAATGAACAAATATTGAAATTAATATTATTGAAATTAATTAATTATGAAATTAATTATATATTAAGTGAATTGATGATTAATATATATACACACACACACACAGTACATCTGAAGAGTATTCACAGCACTTCACTTTTTGAACATAATTTTATGTTACAGCTTTATTCACCATGATGAAAGAAACTAAGAAAAAAAGAAACGATAAAAAATATGTAATATAATGTTCATAAGTATTCACAGCCTTTGCTCAATACTGTCATATTCTCCCAGAATTCAGACACGTGCAAGATACAACTTTATTACTGTACAAGACAAAACCAAACAGGGAAGGGAGTATAGGCCCTCAGAGGCAAACACCAGTAAACAAAGGCAACAAAGACAAAACCATACCGTGGTCAAGAAACAGTCCAGGGTTCAAACACAAAAGTCCAAACAGCAAGGGCCAAGGCAAGAATCAGAGTAACAAACAGGCAAGCAAGGTCATACACAGAGCCAAAACTATCAGCGCGGAATGCTTTGAGAGGCAAGGATAGCCAAACAATTCTCGGCACAGACTAGTGTGAGAATGGTCCTTTTATACTGTCACAAATCATTAGTACTCAGGACTCCCTGGACGTGTCATGTGTGATGTCACATAATTATGCGTGGAAGTGATGTCACTGTGTGGTGCGTTCTGGGCAAAGCACAGGAGTAATGGAAGTACTCTCCACACCAGACGTGACAAATACTTAGATGAAGCACCTTTGGCAGCAATTATAGCCTCAAGGGTTTTTGAGTGTGATGCTACAAGCTTGGCACACCTGCTTTTGGGAATTTTCTCCCGTTCTTTTATTGCAGACCCTCTCAAGCTCCATGAACTGGATGGGAAGTGTTGGTGTACAGCCATTTTTTGATGTCTCCAGAGATGGTCAATCAGGTTCAAGTCTGGGCTCTGGCTGGGCCACTCAACGACATTCACAGTCTTGTCCTGAAGTTGGTCACCTCCCTAACCAAGGCCCACCTACCATGATTAGCGGTACTCAGTTTAATTTTCCAAATCATTAACAATCAAGTTGTAGAAAGGTCTGAAGGATGATCAGTGAAAACAAAACGCACCTGAGAACTTTGAGTGTCAAGGCAAAGGTTGAGAATACATATGTACGTCATATTTTTGTGTTTGTTGTTTGTTTTTGTTTGTTTTCTTTTTGTCTAACATACTTTACTCACTTTGTCATCCTGAGGTATTGTGTGAAGTATTGTGGTGTAAAAAATGAATTGAATCTATTTTTGAATAAGGCTGTAACATACAATGTGCAAAAAGTGAAGCACTATGAATACTTTTCGGATGCACTGTGTATTTTATATGACACCCTGGGGCCGATAAGCACAATGAGACTCCGGTGGCGCATGAAGAGAGTAATTCTGCATAAACAAGCTGAGGAGGACACTGTGTACACAGGAACTTATGAGACGGAAACACAGGGAGAGGAAGGCCAGCACAAAAATTGGCAAGTGTCCATAGTGGGTTTTTTTTTCCATTTAAACATCTGTCTTAGTGTTTCAAAAAAGCATTTGAGTTGCTTTCACACTCTTGTGCCTTTGTGCTGCTCTCCTATTGGGTCACTGTGGCCATCGCCCTGTTCCCTTTTATAGTTAGGAAGCATATGCAATCGTTCATCTGCTTTGGTGCAAATGAAAATAACATGAAAATAACATAACAGATGCACTGGAGTTAACTAGCACACGAAGACAACACCCAAAAAGGGAATGGTTTTGCCTGTGGTAGCCACAGAGGGTCGGGACAGGGTGGAGACAATGGGAACATGTGGTCAGGGAGCACATGGCAAATATAAACAAGCAAGACAAGAGCAGAAACATGCAAAACAAAAAAAATTGCAAAAAGAAACAAACCACATAAGGCAGGGCATACTGTTACAATTAATTTTCATAGCATGTTATATATAAAACAGGTAACTGCCTGAAACTAAAAGGCTTTAGAAACCTGAACATGATTAGTAAAACAAACCTCATCACTTTAAACTGAGATTAAAGACAGAAACGTGCAGGCTAAATCTCTCTGCCGCTCTATGTTAGTGTGTGTGTGTGTGTGTGTGTGTGTGTGTGTGTGTGTGTGTGTGTGTGTGTTCTGGGTTCAGTAGAATAATGTGTCACTAGATGGTGCCAAAATCAAATGTAAGAGCCTGACCTTGCATCCCTCTGATGTACATATGCAAAGAATATTTCACTCATAATGCTTTACAAATGCATGTATAGGATATATGACATTCATAGTACCTTAAAATATCAGACATAAGTCCATATATGTGTTTTTATAAAGTAAGAGTATAACATCAAACAGTCAGGCTCCACAACATCTGTACACACGTGATGTCGACTACTGTCATTACAGGCTTCTTTCACACTACGTTTTAATCGTCCATTTTAGTACATAACACCTAGGTCTTAAGCATTACACATTCTATTTTTAGGCTTTAACAATCTGATTCACAAAAAGGACATAGTCATTTGTATATTCATCAGTCCAGAAATTAACCTGTGCAATTCCTTACATTTTGAGGATGAAGATCAAAAATTGTCACTATTTGAAATAGTTAAAGGCTGCTTCCAATTTGTAGTGAATCAAAATCAAAATGTATAAATTAAGAAAGTCTTTCTTACCCGCTGAGCATCAAATTTGCCAGTGAATTAGGCCTTGAATTAGCTGCTGAATTTTAAAATTCATATTTCATATAAAATTCATTTAAGCATTCATTAATGTGCAATCACGTCTTTTTCAGACCAGCTTTGGATTTGGATTTGCAGAATGCAAAACACAATGTGTACATAGGCTCAGCCACTTCACCAGTCACGAGCAACCCGTGACAACTGATAATAACCACTGCTTTACACAAGCTGGGCACTTGACTAGACGGTGGTGGGGAGATGTTTGCACATTAAGAATTAAACAAATGAAACTGTATTGTATTAACGGACTTGCCAGAAACGTTCACAGCTTGATGCGTCAGTTTACTGTAAGAAACCTTTTCCATCACCCTTTTCTGCACTTTGGCTTTTGCTATATTCTAACTTATCCACCTCATCGTAGTATAACTTTTTTTTTTCAATTTTGGGCTGAAAAAGGTTTGAAAAAAAAATTCTGTAGATGGAAAACCCCGTACTGTTACCTGCATGGTAAACATACTGAATTGTCACACTTACAACATGAATAACTGACCAGGGATACCCAAACATTCCCACCTCTCTCTCTCTCTCTCTCTCTCTCTCTCTCTCTCTCTCTCTCTCTCTCTGTTTCTCTTCTTGAACTGGATCTACCTTTATTAGCTCATGTGAAAGCTTGTTTTCTTTCAAATATTTTCATTAATAAGTATCAAATTCTATTTGACTGGTCAGGTTATGGAAGATAGATGCCAACAGTGTAACACTAAACCACACACTCACTCTCTTGTTTCTCTTTCTCTCTCCCCTTTCTAATTTCTTTCTAACTTATTAAAAACTCTGCCAAATTCTGCCAAAAATATCACAATAAAAACTGTGCTAAAATAATCGTTAACTCTGTAACTTTCTTTCCAATATGGACCCATGTAAAATGGATACAGGTATGTAAATGCAGCTATTATGTACAGTACATAACAAAACAAGCAGATAAATCTTTATTTATGAAGTTACTCCTTCAGAGAAATGTATGTAATACTGGTCATGTGCATCTAATGAAGCTATACACAGACAGTGACATGGGAGCCCATTACGAAGAAATAATGGACATAAAAATACACATGTAATTTCACTCTCAAAACCCTAAATGTTTTAGTGTGCAGCACCACACACACACACACACACACATATATATATATATATACACACACACACACACAAAGATGATAATAGATGATTAGAGGATACATCTCTCTGACAAAGAGGTTTCAAACATGTGATTTGCTGATTTCATGGCTGGGAATGAAAGGCAGATCTATGGGTGAAAAATGTTCCAGTGTTTCCATTTTATAAATATAAACAATACATAAACAAATGTATTCCACATATGAAAATTGTGATACAGAAAATTGCCTGAACCTTAGATACAGAACTTCATAGTGTACTGTAGAGCATTATAAAATGAATGATTTACAGAGTATAACAGAATTTATAAAGCATTATGAAACCTGATATTCTAAAGTGTTACTCATATAACTACACTCCTCAGCATTGAAATGACAAAGAGGTGGAGGTGTCATTGCAGGTGTTGCAACTTGAGTAGTGTAGATGCTATAAAGACCTGTTTCTCAACCCTAGTCCTGCAGGCACCCCCTGCCCTGCACATTTCATCTTCAACACACCCCGTTCAACTCTTGATTAATAGGGCTTGATTAATAGCTGATTAATTGAATCAGGTGTAATGATTAGGTGTGGTTGGAGCAGGGAAAGTTCTAAAATATGTAGGGATGGGATGTCTTCAGCAAAGAGCCTTTTTATATATATATATATATATATATATATACACACACACACACACACACACACACAACTGTAGAGCACACAAAGCAAAATATATATTAAATATTCATTAATACAACCTTGGAGCTTAAGCTGCTTAAGATAATTTAATTTATTTAAGGTTACTGTTCATAGACTCAGTAACGGTCACTAAAACACTAAAACAATGCAACAAATAACAAAACAACGCAGAAGCAAAAGAACAAAAGTGGGCAATGGCTTTAACATTGTGTCCTTTTACTGATTTTGTTAACAGACTTGATTTTAGGATTGAACTCACCTCACTCATGATCAGCTCTGATTACCAAGCAGGCAGTGATTCTGTCCCTCTGAATGCCTTTAATAATCTGATTTACAGACACCCTGTCACAGCTTCTGTCTAACCACAGTGGTTTCACACTAAAACAAACCCGGAGTGTGTTCTGAGGACTCACACACTGCCAAGAACAAAGCCATCTTTCACACATACACTTTAATGTCCCCATAGGTAAATATTGACTCTCTTGTTCTTGCAGGTAAACTGTGTTTGGGGATATGGCGCTCACCTTGTGTAGCGCACCTGAAAGTCACACACATACACAAACAACCCCCTCTATGGAAGACAAAAATTTGAAATTTACAAATCTGAAATTCCTTAATTAAAAATCCTTAATGCTCTAAAACACTGAAATTTTAAACTCTGAGATGTAAAAAAAATCTGGGAAATTAAAAAAACTGAATTATGAAACATTAGAAACTCCTGAAACTCGGGAGTGCCTGATGTTTGAGTATGACTAAACAGGTATTAAACTACTAAATGGATGAAGGGATGCATCCTGTGTAGCAGATATTCAACTCTGGAGCTGGGTTGGGTGGATCTGAGTGGATCTGAGAAGAAAGGAGGTGGGTTAGGATTTTTTGTGTGGAGCTAAGAAGACTGGAGCTGGGTGAGGTATAGTTGAGTCAGCATGAGAAGACTGGAGCTGGGTTTGGGATATTTGAGTGGAACTGAGAAGAGCAGAGCTGGGTTGGGTGTATTTGCTCTAGTTAAGCAAAGTGGATGTGGGTTAGGTGTATTTGTGTGGAGTTGAGTGGAGTCCAGGGTCAGGACTGAGAACCACTGCACTAGTTAATCTAACATGTTTCTCCCAGCAAACGGCATGTTTCGACAGCACTGCCGAAGCAGAGCAACAGCTGCAGTAATCAACATAAATTTACCTAACACTTGATTGCTAAAGCCTTGTGTGTGCTGTTAAAACTCTGAGCTTAAAATACACTCCAGCGATGCGTTTCTCTCAGTAAAACAGAACAGTTTTGCCGACTGACAAGATAAGTTAACCAACTTGTTACATAACCTCAGGTATAACATCTCTGACAAATTCAGAATGTGCTGATTAAACAAACAGCTGCACTCACAGAGAAATGAATGGGCATGAGGGGAGCTGAGGGGATTAGATCTGAGTTAGGTGTAGTTGAGTGGAGCTAAGATGAGTGGAGTGAAGCTGAATGAAGCTCAGTAGAGCTGAGTGGAGATGAGCAGGGTGTAGTTTAGAAGAGCTGACCTGAATGGAGCGTAGTAGAGCTGAGTGAAGCTGAGCTGGATGTAGAGTGAAGCTAAGCTAAGCTAAGTGGAGCAAAGTAGAGCTAAGTCAAGCTGATCTAGGTGTAGGTGAGTGGAGCTGAGGAGTAGAACTGGACTGGGTGTAATTGAGTGGATCTGAGCTGAGTAGAACTGAGCTGTGTGAAGTAGAGCTGAGAGGTGTAGTTGTGCTGACTGGAATAAAGCTGTCAGGTGTAGTTGAGCTGAGCTGAGTTGACTGGAACTGAGCTGAGTGGAGCTGACCTGAGCTAGGTGTAGTTGAATTGGAGCTGAGCTGAGTGGAGTGGAGTGGAGTGAAGCTAAGAGTGTGGAGCTGAGCTGAGCTGGGTGTAGTTGCATGGAGCTGGGCTGACCTGAGCTAGGTGTAGTTGAATTGGAGCTGAGCTGAGTGGAGTAGAGTGGAGCTGAGGTGAGCTGGGTGTAGTTGAGTGGAGGTGAGCTGAGCAAGTGGAGCTGAGCTGAGCTGGGTGTAGTTGCATGGAGCTGAGCTGAGCTGAGCTGAGTGGAGTAGAGTTGGGTTGGTTGTTGTTGGTTGGAGCTGAGCTGAGTGGAGTTGAGCTGAGCAAATGGAGCTGAGCTGAGCTAGATGTAGTTGAGTGGATTTGAGCTAATTGTGAGGATGCGAGAGTGAGTTGAGCTGAATGACCGTCAATAGGCCCGCGTCCTGAGAACGCGATGGGTTGTAGGGTCTTAAAAGGTCTTTTAGGTAATGTGGGGCTAAACCATTTAGCGACTTGTATGTTAGGAGTAATATTTTGTAATCGATTCGGAATTTAATGGGAAGCCAATGGATGGATGCGAGAACAGGACTAATATGATCAAAGTTCCTCGCAGCAGCGTTTTGTACAGATTGGAGCTTCTGTAATGATTTCCCTGAGCTACCAGCTAAAAGGGCATTACAATAATCCAATCTAGACGTGATGAATGTGTGCACCAGTATCTCAGCATGCTTCCGTGAGATTTACGCAATTTAGTAATATTGCGTAGGTGGAAGAATCCCGTCTTTACTACATTACTGATGTGGGTGTCGAATGAAAAGTCTGAGTCAAGTATAATCCCAAAGTTTTTTTTACAGTGGAGCTGGGCATAACTGAAAAAAGACATCTAGATTAATAGGGTTAATGGTGGTTTTATTAGGTCCTAGTATTAGGATCTCTGTTTAATCTACAGACTCTACACTCTACTCACTCTACACTCTACTTAATCTACAGACTCTACTCATTCTACAGACTCTACAATCTACTCACTCTTCCGACCCTACTCATTCTATTCACTCTACATTCTCTAATCAATCTACATTCTCTACTCACTCTACAGACTCTACACTCTCTGCTCACTCTACAGACTGTACACTCTACTCACTCTACAAACTCTACACTCTCTGTTCACTCTACAGCAAATGCTGAAACTAAAACAACACATCAGCGTTTCTCAGTTTACACTGCACTCTCTGCATTGCTCAACTCTGTGTTCTGTGTACATAAGAGCACATGGCCAATCAGTGACTGAAACTACAGTCACTAACACTACATTAACACTGACTTAACATTATGCTAATGTTGCATTAACACCAGCTGATTACACAGCCCTTCTGGAGACACTGACCTTTGTGTAAAGGAACTCCATCACACCTCTGCAAGTTCTCCAAATTTAGAAGAGTTTCCAACTTCCTCCCTAAAGTGCTTTCAGGTCCAAAAGACTGACCAGCACTCACACACTCCAACCTTCAGAAACATCTTGGACATGTGACTCCAGCTGGAAGAGGATCTAAACTCTACAACTGACTCTAAAACTCAGATTACCAATCATCTAGCTTCCTCAAACACAGACACAGAAACAGACACACATACACACACAGTCAACCTTTGGGTAGTTAATCATTAACATCAGCTTATTTTCATCCAATAGCAGTTACCGATACACACTTTAGTATATGCTTGAGCACACAGTCTCCTGACACCAGTCAGCTTCCAACAACCAGTAAACTCAGGGCTGTAAAGACATTCTTCAACATATAATTCCTACTCAGACCTTTACGAAGAAAACTGATAGTGAAGCAACTAAACCCTTACACACCTTACAGGCGCCTGGATGCATTAAAGCTTGAGACACACTGACATTTACATGCCCTTATCCAGAGCAACTTAAAAGAGCATAGATGCATCCATTTATAGATTGATTAGAGTCCTATAGACACATTAAAATCTGTGTCTGTCTATGTCTAGAGATGTTAAAGCCTTATATCAATAATAGCAAAACTAATTTATTCAATTCATAAAGCATTACAGCATTTTTTGGAACCCAGTGAGGCATCAGCTAAAAACAGAAAGGTCACCAACCACACACACTGCTGCCCAGCAAGCAGGGAAGAGCTTCTTAAGAGCTTATATGGGTGGACTCCAAGCCATCAATACAAAGAGTATTTGACAGCAATGCAGAGTCTTTTCGATTTTTGGCAGTGTTACCATGAATGCCACAATGCGGAGTAACCCTGACAGCAGGAAGCCCAAACATCTTAGCCGATTTAAAGACTAATTCAGGCAATCAGGTCAGGAAGCCAACGGCAGGAAAAGTCAGAACCATGTGCAATCATCCCTTTTATCCAACAGGTAAACATTACAATGACATGCAAACTAAACCAAACTGAAAGACAAACAAAACCATCTATTGCGCCAGCTTTCTTACACCAGACACACGCACACACACACACACACACACACACACACACAAACTGACTTCTGCATAACCCTGTAAACATATTAAAGCCTTATAGATGTATTACAGTCCTATAGTTTTTCAGCCCTATAGATGAATTAACAGCCCCATACATGCTTTAAAGCCGTACAGATGCATTACAATTTAATATGTATTAAATACTTATAGTGGCATAACAACCAATAGATGCAATACATTCTAATATTTGCATTAATGCCACAGTCCAGTCCAGTAGATGCATTTAAGTCTAATGGATGCAGACATGCATATATGCCTTACATTCGTAAAGAATCATTAAAGTGTTATGTGGATGAAATGTCTGCGGATGCATTACAGATTACAAAAGGATTACAGACCATTACAGACACATTTAACCTGTATAGATGCATTATAGCCCTACATATGCATTGCATCTTTTTAGACACATTGCATGTCTTACAGATACATTCATGTTTCTATTGGACCGTAGGGATAGATTACAGCCCTTTAGATGCATTTACGATCTATGGATATATAGCTTTGCTGACACATTAGAATGTTTTAATTAGAATCCTAGATCTGCATGAGGCGGGCAGTTAAATACTGTTTTCTAGGCTTAATAAATTGCAACTTGCCCTACTGATGCTAACAGTCCCATCATTGTCTGTTGAATTATCAGTAGGTTGTCCAAAAACAGCTAAAACTCATTTGTAGCTGAATTACATCCCAGTTTAAATGCCAAAGGAGCTTCCAGAACATGTTTACTGCTCTGTCCACATGTATAAGCTAAACCTGCATGCAGACTCTGACTAATTAGTGAAAGTGGCAAGGCTAATATTTTACATATAAAGATATTTTATAGGTTATAGAGTATAGAAGAATATGAGAAGGAAGGGGCTGTTTGTTTTTACATATTTCTGATTAAAAGTCCTGAGAATGGATACAGACATAACAAAAATGGTAAAGGGCATTTTGTTTTTTTTATTTTATTGGACCACTGTCAAGTATTTTGAGGGACTTATTATTATAAATATCCTTCAAATACAAATAATTAATCTAAATTAAATTTTGCATGAAAAATGCATTTTCAACCCAAAAACAAGCTAGATGATCAATTTACAACAGGAGTTCTGAGACATGAAAACATTGAGATGAGTGTTTTTAGTGTTTATAAGCAAAATAAATAAATAAATGCATATTTCTTTTATTAAAATAATTAAAATCATAGATAAATTTGCATTCTCTTAATTTTTACATCTCAAATGAAGGGTAGCCTAGGATCTCGTGAAAAGGACAACATCTGGCATGCGTCATTTATCTCCTATAAAATATTTGGGGAAATAAAAGCATGTCAGACTATGAAAACATTCCATGAAATTTTATAGATAAATTACAAATTTATTACATATGATTACAGGCCTATAGACAAATTACAGTCTTGTAGGTACATTCCAGCCATATAGATGCATTAAAGCCTTATAGATACACTACTGTCTTGCAGACACATTCCATGCATATAAGATATTATGTAAACCTTAATAAAGTATAATGTTAAAGTATCAGTGCTTATTTGTAAAACTAGAAACACTGCATGCTGTATGTTTAGGTAATTATGTTTAGTAAATATATCTTCGTAATATGTATTTTTAAAATGTATTTAAGTAATATGTGCTTCTGGAAAGTATTCACTCTTTGCACATTCTGTTACAGCCTTTTTCTGAAATGGATTAAATACATTTTTAACCTCAAAATTCTGCACAAAATACCTCATGATGACAAAGTGAGAAAAGCTTATTTGAAATCTTTTTTTCTTTTAGAATCTTTTTTATCTTTTTTGGAAGTATTCACAGCCTTCGCTCAATACGTTGTTGATACACCTTGGGCAGCAGTTACAGCCTCAAGTGTTTTTGAGTGTGAAGCTACAAGCTTGGCAAACCTGTTTCTCGCATTCTTCTTTGCAGAAGTTCTCAAACTCTGTCCAGTTGGATATCTCCAGTGGTGCTCTATCAGATTCAAGTCTGGGTTCTGGCTGGGCCACTCAAGGACATTCACAGAGTTGTCCCGAAATCACTCCTTTGTTATCTTGGCTGTGTGCTTAGGGTCATTGTCCCATTGGAAGATAAATCTTCATCCCCATCTGAGGTCCAGAGCACTCGGACACAGGTTACTGCAGACATCCTTCCTTGATCCTGTCTAATCTCCCAGTTCTTGCTGCAGAAAAACATCCCTGCAGTAGGATGCTGCCACCACCAAGCTTCACTGTGGGAATTGTATTGGCTAGGTGATGAGCAGTGCCTGGTTTCCTTCAAACATGATGCCTGGCATTCAGTCCAAAAAGTTCAATCTTTTTGTTTCTCGTTGTCTGAGATTCCTTTAGGTGTTGTTTGGCAAACTCCAGCAGGCAGAAATGGTGGGCTTTCTGGAAGGTTCTCCTCTCTTGACAGAGTAACGTTGGAGCTCTATCACAGTGACCATTGGGTTCTTGGTCAGCTTCTTGACCAAGGCCCTTCTACCACAATCACTTAGTTTGGCTGGGCAGCCAGCTCTGTGAAGAGTCCTGGTGATTCCAAACTTCTTACATTTACAGATGATGGAGGTCACTGTGCTCAATGGGACCTTCAATGCAGCAGACATTTTTCTGTACCCTTACCCAGATCTATGTCTCAATACAATCCTGTCTCAGAGGCCTACAGGCTCTACAGAATTCCTTTAACTTCTTGGCTTGGTTTGTGCTCTGACATGCACAGTCTACTATGGGACCTTATATAAACAGGTGTGTGTCTTTGCACAATCAACTGAATTTACCACAGGCATTCTTTAATCAAGCTGTATATACATCTGAAGGATGATCAATGCAAACAAGATACACCTGAGCTCAATTTTATGAATAGTTTTTGGATATTTTTTAAAAATAAACAAAAGACAGTTTTAAAAGACAGACTCTTTGCAATATTTCACTCGGCAAACTGCATTAGTATGATATTAAGATATAGCCATTTGTTATATCTTCTTTAAAATAATTTGGAATAGATTGATACCTACAATATATTAACCAGGCCAACTATATATGTATTATAGCCCAACAGACATATAAAGAACTGTATAGAACACATTACAGTTATAAAGGTGCATTTTGGTCCTATTGATACATTATACGCTTACAGATGCATTCCAGTCCTATAGATATATTAATGTGTTTAATGGATTACAGCCCTATAGATGAACTACAGTCCTATAGATGCCTTTCAGTCCTATAGATATACACATATGCTAATATGGTCATTGTAGCCCTATGGAAGCATTAAAGCCTTATATATGCATTAAAGTCCTATAAAAGCATTAAATCATTAAATGTGTTACAGGCCTAGAGATTCATTAAAGCCCTATGCATTCAAATCCTATTGATGCAATAAAGTTTTGTGGACGCATTGAAGCCAACAGATACTTCACAGCCCTATAGACACATTTATGCCCCATATAATAATAAGCTGTGTAGATGCATAAAAGTCTGATAAACACATTACAGCCCTATAGATGCATTAAGGGCTCAAAGATGCATGAAAGCCTTATAGACACATTAGCCTTCTAGATGCATTACAGTCTTGTACACATTAAATGCCTGTAGATGCATTAAAGCTTTAAACACAGAAAAGTCAGGTGCATTTAAAAATCTTATAAAATGTTTCATTCATTATAAATTTTGATTTATTTTTGAAGATTAAGGCAGATGAAGACGTCAGTGGTCAGTACTGGTTATAGATATGCATTTTGTTGGTTGAATTTTACAATGAATTTAGAATGCAGTATTTTCATTAAAGGAATTAGGCCTGAAGATCATATGCCCTTTCAAAAACACAGAAGTGAAAACCACTCTCTTCAACCTCATAGTTGAAGACAGAGAGAGAGAGAGAGAGAGAGAGAGAGAGAGAGAGAGAGAGAGAGAGAGAGAGATCTAAGTAAATGCTGAGTCAGCTCAGTGTGCTCCAAACAGGATATAATGAAACAGTGAGGGGAGTGGGATGTTTTTGGGTAAATGTGCTGAAATGCCAATTTCACAGTTTCATGCAAATACACACTTCCTTTTGAAATAAACACAATCATTCACAAATCTAACAACACAAACTTCTTTCTCTGGGATTTCATATTTTGCGTATTCAGACATTTAAGTGCTAAGTGTGCCCAGATTTTTAAGATGTATAATGTTATTTGTTTATAAGTGGACACTATTATGATGGAGCAAATTATTACGATACAGATTTGTTAATTATGGTAGAATTTTTTGTACATTGTTATTAGGGTACAGTGTTAGAATGTCATTACAGTATGGTATAGTGAAATTAAAGTACAGCATGATTAGGGTACCTTATTATAATTGCACAGTGTTATTATGATACAGTATTAATACAGTACAGTGGTCTACTGTGATAATACTGTACAGTGCTATTTTGGCACATTGTTATTACAGAACAGTGTTAATATGGTAGAGCATTATTATGGTGCAATGCTATTTTGCTACAGTGCAATTCCGATGTATTGACATTACAGTACAGTGTTTAATGTTAGTGTTTTAGTGTTTGAGTCATTATGGTACAGTGCTCTTATGTTTATTCAGTGTAATAATGATGCTTTGTTATGTACTATTGTTATACATTTATTATTATGGTACAGTTTAAATATGATACAGTGTTTAAATGTACAGTCTTATAATGGTTTTATTATTAAGGTGTTTGTCCAGTATTACAAAAGTCATTGTACTTACAGAATAGATGGCTGCTGTTCCAGGATCAGTCAGTTCAGCACTTTGGTGGTTATACATGTTGCTGGATGGGACACAGCAGATATCTTAATAATGAAATGACTGGATGATGCTTTTGCCTTTTTCTTTTCTCACTGGAGTTCAAACACAAGCTCATGAGTGACATAACCTGGGGGAAAACAAATCAGAAACACTTTTACAAACAATCATTACTGCATCAGAGGTAACATGAAGGTGAGAGTGAATCTGGATGTCATAGAGAAACTGAAGCTCAGGTTGAACCTGGAGGTCAGACTGAACGTGGACGTCAGTGTGAAGATGGAGTACAGAGGGAAAAAAAGTGAACATTTAGAGTGAACCTGGTGGTCAGAAGCAATCTGAAGGTCACAGTGAAACTGAAGCTCAAAGTGAATGTGGAGGTCAGGTAAAACATAAGGTCAGTGTGGATCTGAAACTGAATAAATGTGGAGTTCAGACTGAGCATGGAGGTCAGGGTGAATGAAAATCAGACTGAACGTGGAGGTCAGGGTGAATGAAAATCAGACTGAACGTGGAGGTCAGGGTGAATGTGAAGGTCAGACTGAACATGGAGGTTAGGGTGAATGTGAAGGTAATTCTCTGTAATCAGAACTTTGGAGCAGCTTTAAGGAAAAGGAAGAATGCAGTTGTGAACAAGGTCATTAGATATGATAAGCTCATGTAACATTATCACATTTAAAGTTCAGTTCAGTTCCAGATTAGCATTAAAGGACACAGTAAACAAACACTGAAGGAGGAAAGAGATATGGACTGAGACTGACTGCAGTTCAGGAAAGAGAGACAGTACAAAAACACAGCAGGAATCAAGTTGGACTTTTTTTCTAACATAAACATGCTGGTTTGTTTAAATCTGCATTATATTATTAATTATTGGTTCACACACACACACACACACACACACACACACACACACACACACACACACACACACACACACACACATACACACACACACACACACAATGAAAGAACCCTTAAAATAAGGAAAAGGTGCAATAAGAGGAGTCATGGGATGGGAGGGGCTTAAAGGAAATAGTGACTGATACAGTAAATATGATGCACAATGCTTTGTGAAAGAACAAAGTGAGTATTGTTGGATGTGGTTTGGTGCCACATTCTGGACTTCTGGTTCTGCTGGGAAGGGCACTTGGGGTAAAGTGTTGTCTTTCCCAGTGACACCACAAATCTGTGCTGCATGCGAGTGATCTTCACAAGATTGTACCAGTTGGGTAAAATTTAAATATGCTAAATATGACTCTGTCAGCTGTTTGAGTGACAATTTAAAAGGTGGGAGGACTGGTATGCAACAGTTTCTGACACATAAATAAAAATAAAAATAACATATTATTATTTAAACTCTACAAAATAATGTGATTGAATAGACAATAATGTAATATAATATATTCTGCTTTAGACAAAATATTATGTGTGAAGCATACATTTGTCATAAATGATGAATGGATGGGAGTGAAATGTGCAGTGAGTGGGTGAGTGAGTGAGTGAGTGAGTGAGTGAGTGAGTGTGTGTGTCTAGGTAAAAGGTGTGGTTCCACAGAATAGCAGTGCATTAATCACATACTATTAACCCTTTTCCCCTCTACTCTGCTATGTATTTACTTCTTAATTTCTCTGGGTTGGTGTGGTGTTCAGTCTGATTTGTTAAGTACATGATCTAGTAAACTAAACTTGATTGACTTTCATACAACATAAGGAATCACAGTAGGTACAGTAATACAACAAGACTGCACATACAGTCATGCCTTATTGTGTATTTAACTGATGTACATTCATTTGTGAATACAGTAGGCTTGTCATTGTGATTTTATCTACATACAGCATATTTAAGAATTAGTGTATTAAATATTAGTTTAGTAAGTAGAAAAAAAAGGCACAGTGTTAGTGTCTTCAAGATCCTTGTTCAAGTGTCTTGAACATTCTTTTCAACAGGCAAAATTTGCACCATGCAAAAATTGCATAAAAGTTCATGAACAAAAACATTTGATGTACTGATTAACTTTTACTAATGTTCCAGACCTTAATTAGCTTGTTTGGACCACGGGTTGTTGATGATCATTGTAAGGAAATTCCAGGTGATTAAGCTCACTTCTAGACAATGTAATATATACCTAATTTTCAGATGTCAGACGTGTGTCAGCAAGTGCAATTCTAAACCAACATACGCCAACATATGAATATACTTCTCAATTCTCAGTCTTTCGTTGTTCATCTGATGGACTTCATTAATAATAGTATTAGGAGGAGCAGGAGTTATTTTACATAAAGACAGAGCTCTAACCACTTTCCTGAAGGGAAGAAGAGGGATGAAATCATTTCATTTATCTATTGGTTTGAATTATATAAAACAGATAATTCTGTTTATAAAATTTCACTGACAGATCATTATTTAAATCTGCTGTAAAATACTCAGTATACTCTCTGTCTCTCTGTCTCTCTCTCTCTCTCTCTCTCTCTCTCTCTCTCTCTCTCTCTCTTTTAATTCTTTACACTGTAAAAAGTACAAGATCTTTCAGGAACACTTTCAAAGTAAATAACATGCAAAAGGTTTTTCAAGGATCCTGTACTTGTGTTAATGTACAGGACCATTGTATCATATTGTATTTTGGGTTAATTTAGTAACACCCAGTTTACACCTGAATCACAGTAACACACCACCAGCTGAGCTTCAACTGATCAGAATTTTCTAATCATTTTGCTGTTGAATCATTTTCCTGGGAGAATCATAGGACCCCATGGAGCACCAGCGGTTAAAAGGCCTCCAACCCCTGCCCAGGTGTGTGATAATGAAACAGTTAATACTCTGGTAAATCTTCTGATAAGAGGAGTGAATTCAGTTGAGCTATAAACAAAACACACACAAACTGAAGCATTTACATTTCGCTCTCCTAAAACAGCTACAGTTTTACAGCAGAGTTTATTGTCTCTAAATTTAGGAAACCCAGTTGCTCAACATGTTCATTACACAAACGCATTTCAGAAGAAGAATGGAATAAAAGAGGCCATAAAAGGCTCCACAGAAGACACCAATAAAAAAAATCAGAACAGAACAGTCACTTAAATCAAGAAACAATTTTACACAAGCCACAAAAATGCTTGGACAGAGGTATTTTGTACTGTGAGCAATGTTTCAAGTCTGTCTGCAACTGCTTACAACTTCACTGACCTCATGTCCATCCTTCTGATCCCTTCTTAGCTTAGTTTTAATATTTTCCTTTTTAATGGCTTTGTTACAACTGCACTGCTGCCTAATTTCCTTTTTCCTTGACAATAAAGGAGTCTCTCTATATACTTCTGTTTACACTTTTTACGCTGATCACACTGATCATACTGATCATACTGAGCTTACACTGATCACTAAGTTTGCATTTGTAGTTTTGTTAGGCTTGTCCAGTCAAACTAAAATTCTTCTATCACACTGATCACTCCGACCTCCCTGAACCAGCCCAGACCACGCCAATCAGCCTGATCACACCAATGACAATGATCACACTGATTACACTGAACTCAAACTGGTCAGAGGGATCAAACTGAACTCACACTGAACATCTTTATCACACGCTACAAAATGATTATGATATTACACAGATAAACTCTCTGAAATACTCAGACCTTGTTTTAACGTCAAAAGTTGAGGAGCTCACCTTTTACTGTAGTACAACGTCTTGACCCATTTTACTGTAAAACACCCACTGAGCTTCACAGATATGTGTGTGTGTGTGTGTGTGAGAGAGAGAGAGAGAGACTGAATGAGTGAAACGGCTCAGTAGGATTACGTTTCCTCTCTGGACTAGACACACGCCCATGTGATCACTGCTCAGTGATGAGTCAATCACACACAAATGTATGTGTACAACCACGTGCACACACACACGCGCGCGCACGCGCACACACACACACACACACACACACTAATTTAGAACCACAGGGGGCATTACATAATTAAGATTACATTTAATCATCATATTAATATCAATTGGAATTACAATGAATCACTGTTGATATTTAATGTTACATCATCATTGCTGGTGTGTAACCCACCTTACACATCACGTGTCTCTTCTTACCCTCCTCTTTAACCCATTTCTTCAAAATTGCCTCTTAATTTCTGCTTCTTCTAACCATTGCTGCTAACCCACTTTTTCTAACTCGTCCCTTGTAGCCCATCATTTCTTATTCATTACTTCTAATCTGCCTCTTCTGCCTCTTCAAACCCACCACTTCTAATCTGCGTCTTTTAACTGTTCCTTCAAGCCCATCACTTTAAATTTGCCTCTTCTATTCTGCCTCTTTGAACTGTCCTTTCAAATCCACCACATCTAATCTGCCTCATCGAACTGTTCCTTCAAACCCACCATTTCTAATTTGCCTCCTCTAACTGTCCTTTCAAATCCATCACTTCTAATCTGCCTCTTATAATCTGCCTCTACTAACGGTTCCTTCTAACCCACCACTTTAAATTTGCCTCTTCTATTCTGCCTCTTCTTACTGTCCCTTCAAACCTGCTACTTCTAATCTTTCTCTTCTAATTTTCCTTTCTAACCCACCACTTCTAATTTGCCTCTTCTAACTGTCCCTTCAAGTGTATTATTTCCAGTCTGCCTCTTCTGTCCGTTTTAACTCACCACTTTTGATTTGCCTCAGCTAACTTGCCTCTTCCAACCCACATCTTCTAACTCTCCCCTTCTAATCTGCCCCTTACAGTGTATATATATATATATTCCTAACCTCCATTACAACCCACCTCTAATCCTCTCTTCTGACTCACCTGTTCTAACCCTCCAGTATATCCCTTCATTCTAACACTCCTTTCTAACCTTCCTTTTGAATCCTCCTTTTCTAACCCATCTTTAACTAATTTAATCCATCCATTCTAACTCTTCCTTCTAACCTGTCTTCAAACTCTCTCTCTCTCTCTCTCTCTTCTCTCTCTCTCTCTCTCTCTCTCTCTTAGTCTTTCTCACAGTGTGTGTGTGTGTGTGTGTGTGTGTGACCTTACACCTCATCCAGACTCACCCACACTGAGATTAGATATCTTATCATTATCCCTGAAATGTGAGTGATCGTTCATCATCATCATCATCATCATCATCATCATCATCATCATCATCATCATCATCAGCTTTGATTTACTTTGTCTAAGCCTGTCCCCAGCCACTATTAGGTCCTCCTGGGTGAACCCCAGGCACTAACAGGCCCTCCTCTGTGATCTCCAGGTGCTATCAGGATAAAATGCTGCAAAGATAAGTACAGTATAAGTAATGAGATGTCTGTGGTCGTTTGGAAAAAAGTTTGGAAATTGGTTTGGATGGCCAGGACCAACCCAAGAACCACCAAGGCAAGGCTTCCGAGGCTTCTAGTGTCACTGTCTACTGTCAAGTGAGTATTACATTTCCATAGTCCGAGGTATTGCTGTCCATGGAAAAAGCCCCTGCTCCAAAAATGATGCCTTCATGTTTGACTAAAGTGGAAAAAATAGACAAAACATATTTATGGTCAGATGGCCTCAAGAACGCTGTACAAATCACAACTGTTCTTCAGGAAAAAAATATTTCTTTTCACACTTTTCTACAAGATACGGACATTTACCAATGTTTTCTTATTTGAGATTTCTTTTATGAGGACAATAACTTCTTAGGAAAGAATTGGAGAAGGAAGCCTATTCACCTTTAGAAAAACAGCTGTCAGAAAGTAAAATAATTTTGGGGAAATGTATGAAACATTAACATTAAAATGTAATTAAATAATTTACTATAATTCCATAAAAGCAGATTTAGATTGATTTGATTTGTGTTTGAATTGATTATTGCATTGAATCAATGCTGATACCAAGTCCATTCAGTTTAGAGTATTGTGAAGTGCTGATTAGTATAGAAGAATGTTGGGGGTCTGCAGTACGTCACATCATATCTGCTCACAGTAGCATCCAGAATGGCTTCAAATAATGAGGAATTTTTCTATATTTACAAAGTCCTACTGTCCTTTTTCAGCCTCCTGATCTCTGATTGTAATGAGCAGAAACACGTTGTTTATTGTCAGACACTGCAGTGCTGTGGGTCACTGCAAGGGTTAGTTTAAGATTAGTCAGACTTACCTTCCACTGTCCCTAAAATGAACATCATGAACCAAAAATAACACTTCAGTTTGCTCAGTCCCCTTTAGAATGAAGAACTATAACTCACATTGATTCTACCCTCTCTAAACACTATCACTTCTCTGTTTATCATTATGTTTATTGTTTAATAAAATCTAAACATTTAATTTTGGTTGAATCAGTTATTGACGTGAGCAAAACCAGAATGTGTTCAGACTCAGATTGAGATATTAGCCTCGACTGAAGTTAAAAGTGATTGGATTTTAGACATTGTGTGAGATGTTTTCAGCATGTTCAGCAATTCTTTTGTTTATCAAACATTCTAATGGTCTGTTTTTGCTTTTGCTGCAAAGGAGTTTAACACTCATTCCTTCTTCTCTTGCTGCTGTGAGTTTTCACACAGCCAGCCAGAGTTCACAGTATTCTGGCATCTGGGAGATCCAGAGCTTTAGCACTATGGTGCTACGTTTTCCACCAGGAAATGCCAGAGAACACGTCCAGCACATGCAACCCTGAACCTGCCTCCAGCTGAGAGATGTTTCTGGTCCTAGACTCATTTGCTCCAATGTTTTGATGAGATTCTTCAGTTCCACAGAAAAGCAGGAGCGAAATCTGAAGCTCCTCTGTTTCATCTGTTCTTCAGGAGAATTTGTGATTGTCCACACTTTCTAACAGTTCTTCTTTTGTCTCCAAAAAACAGGATATTGTATATGAGTCACTAGCAATATGCTGGAGAGTCACAGATCTTCCAAGAGAAGTGAAATATCTGTCCTTTAGTCTGAGCCTAATCCTAAACCTGTCCCAGAGTCTTGTCCCTGAAACTGACTGTGCCCTGAGTCTTAGTCTATCCCTGAGACTGAGTGTGCCCGAGTCTCTGTCTGTCCTTGACAACAACAGAACAACAACAGAAAAACAGCTGCAGCTGTGGTAGCACGTGGAGCGAGGAGGAGATGAAATGTTTAACTGAAATTTGGTCCAAAGGCCTGAAGTTGCTAGTTTAAATACAATAATAACAGCATTACTGTGGTAATGAAATGAATGTGTTCATTCATTTTATCCTGGAAAAACTCTGCTGAATTGGCAACACGCCAATGTCAGACACATGTCCTTCTATGAAACCAATCAGTGTCAAGTGTAGGAGGATGACAGGACATAGGTGTATCATACAAAGGTCTTTGGTACACTCACAAAAATGCCATTTGAAAATAAAACTAATTGGACCGAAAATATACAAGGTAACATACACACAAGCCTTGGTCTGGACTTTCAGGTGTGAAAACGCTTTTAGTCTGTCCCTGAGACTGAGTGTGCACTCAGTCTCAGTCAGTCCCTGACTCTCAGTCTGTCTGAGGTCTTGCCCTTATGTACCAGGTATTTTTTAGAAATATAGCTTTTTCTATGTGTTTTTATCTTCCATCCACATGAAAACGGCATTTTAGGGGAAAAAAAACTTTTGCAAAATATTAAAAAGATATTTGCAAGATATTCTAAAACTCTGTTCTTAGTGTTGTTGTGTGGGCAGGGAAAACAAGGGTTCATGAAAATGCATACGTCCCAATGCATGCATGATTCAGGTTGTATCTCAAGTAGCTCCTTCCTCCCTACATAATAAGTCATAGAAATACAACATTTACATGCAGATAGCACTATGTTTCAGATTTTGATATATAAATAAATGTAAATGTACTGTTCACATACACATAATGCTCTAGTTATATTTAGAATCTGTAAATTCATAGTACACTGAGTAGGGAGTAGTGTGTAATTTGGGAATAAACACGTTCTTCCTTTCTTTTCTTCCTTCTTTACAGTGTTTTGATATCTTTACTTATTAGGTACTATTACCTTATACAGGTATAGCATGCTATTGCATGAATTTTTGTCAGTGTAGTATAACTTTATAAATTTCAAAAACAGAGGGAGGGAAATCTTTTTTTATTGCAGAGTGGACAATGTTTAATTTCCTGAGTCTGTCCCTGAGTCTGAGTCTGTCCTTGGGTCTGGGTCTAAGTCTGTCCTTGAGTCTGTCACTGAGTCTGAGTTTGTCTCTGTGTCTGTTCTTGAGTCTGAGGCTGCCTCTGAGTCTGTCTTTGAGTCTGAGTTGGTCTGTACCTGAGTCTAAGTCTGGTTATAAATCTGTCCTTGAGTCTAAGTTTGTATCTGAGTCATCCATGAGTCTGGGTTTGTTTTTGAGTCTGTCCTTGATTCTGTGTTTGTCTCTGAGTCAGAGGTTGTTCCTGAGCCAGATTCTTAATCTGTCCCTGATTTACTGGCTTTGCTGATACTGAAAACATGAAATATTTTTTACTCTCCAAAATTAAAGGGTTTCAGAAACACAATGTGTGTTTAGGATAGGATAGAACTTTATTGATCCCTTGGGATGGTTCCCTCAGGGAAAGTGTGTGTGTGTGTGTGTGTGTGTGTGTGTGTGTGTGTGTGTGTGTGTGTGTGTGATGTGAAGCTCAGAGTTCAGGGGGTTGGGGCAGCAAAAGAAACAAAAAGACACTCTGATTTCAAGAGTGCTGCAGAAAACATGTGATTTTAACACGGATGATGGGAAACTTTGCAACTAAAATTCCTGAGAAACAGTAGGAGTTCCGCATCTGATACCAGCAGAAAGATCAGCTTCACTCTGTATAAATAAACTCTTTAACTGAAGATGTGGAAACTGAGCAGCTGTTTCACATTAAAGCCACAAACAGTAAAAGAGTAGATATAATAATGATTTATAACGTCCCACAGAGTCACTAAACTCCATCTGTTTATGAAATCACATGTTGTGATGAAACATAAAATAGATCTGACTGCAGTGGGTTTGGTCTCCTCTTCACTGTCAGGGGTAGTGGTGGGTGATACCGGGAATTTTGGTATCGATCCAATACCAAGTAAATGCAGAGCCAGTATAGCCGATATCAATACCGATACTTTTTAATATTTAAGCTTCGTAGATCCAAAGGATCCAAAAGACCTAGGATAGAATTTCGCCAAACATTGCACGTGACAACAAAATACTTTATTACCACAATCAACATTTTTGTTCAGAAACAATGGAACAATAACAAAACAAAGTTTGCCTTAACATTAGGAAAATAAATATTTTTTGAGGTAGAAAAGGAGAAACCACAATACAAAAATAAAATTAAAATTCTCCCCTCATTAGACATCTTTCATAGTTCTTTCGTTCTTTGTTTTTCTTTTTTTTTTAAATAGAGTCGTTCTTAGGAAAAACAATTTAAAAAAATAAGCAATCTGCTTCCTTTCAGTGCAATTCTGTTTTTTTCTTAAATAAACAGAGTGTAAATAAATAAATAGAAGTATCACTCAACACAACTTCAAACACAATTTCCTGAGGTAGAGGGCTGACAAACCACAACACAACAAAATTAACACACCACAACAAATACTGTAAACAGTTTCAAACTTATTCTGTTTTTATGCTGCATGATTTGTTATCTGCTTGTAGAGGTTTGTTGTGTTTCCACTCTGTTTCACAGTCCTGTTGTAAACTGTTCAGCTGCTGTCGTTTCATTTTCTGCAGTAAAATAGACGCTTCAGTACTCCGCCAGTGTCTCTGTCTGTTCTGTGACGTATTGAGTCGAGGAGACCGCTAATTGGCGGGCCAGGCTGAGTGGGCGGGTCACACTGAGCCTACCTGCATGGCTGATTGGCTGGCGCCGCTGAGCCACGTGATAAAAGACGAGAGTTGTAGGGGCACGTGCGCTGTTCCATGCTGTAACACAGAGCAGCTGCTCTTACTGACAGGGAGTGGTCGCTGAACGCGCGTGCGCAGCAGTCAGTGCGCGCGGGAGAGAAAAAAACGCTCGAGTATCGATCTTTTTACACGAGTATAGATCAGTACCAATATCAGCGTTGGTATCGATATTTGGATCGATCTGCACATCTCTAGTCAGGGGTGCTTGGCGACCTGCTGGGCCCACCCAGCAGTCCTTACTGTAACCCATTCCTTCTCATTTCTGGTTGTCAGAGTATCAGTACATACTCTCTCTCTCTCTCTCTCTCTCTCTCTCTCTCTCTCTCTCTCTCTCTCTCAGACAGCAGGGGGCAGTAGAGCGCTCTGTTTGTGTCAGAATCGCTGCAGTAGAAAGAGAGAAGTGGAGCTCTGCTCTTCTGAACACTTTCTCTTTTAAAACGTTGTAAAGACTCAGAATTACACACTTTCTACTCCTCTGAGCAGCAGCGGCTCTGTCCTTCTGCAGATTGAGCTGAGTGTGGAGCTGCAGGATGGCGGCGCCGGTGAGATTTACTCCTCAAACCTCCGACTTTCAGACTTTAAACAGACGGAGGGGTTTGTTTATGTTGATCAGCTCGACTTTAAACCGCCGGACTCAGCGTTTATACTCAGTTTACAGCCCTGTGAGGCTCAGAAACATGTTAATAACAGCTGGAAAGCTGAAGAGGATCTTATGTTTCAGAACTGTGAGCTTTAATAACGTCTGACAGAAACACTTAAGGGTTTTTTTTAAAGGTCCTTCACTAAAGAACCTCTCTTTATAGAACCACGAACACTTCAGAACCCCCTTGCTTGAGTAAAGGAATCTATATAGGACCTTTTTGATGTCAGATTGTAATAATAGTAGAACCCTTTTTGGTGCCATAAAGGTTCTACCTAGACCCCTCTACATAAGTCTGGAGAACCCTTTAATCATGCAGAGGGTTCTTTAAGTGCTTATGGTTCAATATAGAATAATTTTCTTTACTGTAAAACCCTTAAAGGACACACATTTTCAAGTGTGTGTGTGTGTGTGTGTGTGTATGACTGAGACCCATAAACACGCACACACCTGAAGTAGTTTGGTTTCTGTTTCATCTGTTTTAAGATAAACGTTGATCTGCTTCAGATCTGAACAGAATTCCTGCCCAGGGTCAGTCTGATCTTCCTGCAGATCTGAGCTGAACCTTATTAAACTTATTCAATTATCCAGTTGCATTTTGGACACTGTTTGCCAACTTCATCCACCAGCCAGCCGTCTCTTCAAAGTGTGTCCTCCTTTCCGGTCCTGCTAGAAGTGGATGATGTTTAGGGGACTAGAAATGACCTAACCGAAGAGCTTGAAGAACAATTTTATCTATTGTTTAGTTGCAATATTACACCCTTTAACTTCTCCATCGTGATTGATTTATTAACATGAAGACTGATTTACTCATCTTACCATCTCTCAGATTTTAAATTAATTGAGCCCACCTGACTATTATTTTACCTATAATTTAACCCTCTACAGTTCTGCATAATAAGGCACATCTTGCAGCCCATAAAAGACATGGTGTGTGTGTGTGTGGGTGTTTTGCAGACTGTTGGTGAGTTCCTGCATGCGCTTAAAGAGATGGGCTTCAGTCATGAGCAAATTCAGGAGGCCATGCAAGCTGGCTGTTTCACAGTTCAAGAAGCAGCAGACTGGTAAACATGAGTAACACTGCAGTTATTCACACTGATTATACCGCAGTAACACAAATTCAGTAACACTACAGAGGAGTAACCCTTGTTGGTCTGGTATCACTAAAGCACAGTGTGTTTTCAGGCTTCTGCAGGGTGGGAGTCTGCACCACAGATTAACGAAGCAGACAGAATCCTCCACCAATGCTTTCTCTGCCTTTAACCCTCCAAAAAACACCACCACAATTCCCCCTGAGTCAGAACAAGCAGGTAAGAGCTCCAAAAATAATAACTAACAGCAATAACTATTATTATTATTGTTTCTTCATTGCGTTGACATTCTTTTATATGATATATTGTATAAATATTTTATGCAATAAACATACATTCAATTAGAATAGGTTTTTAATCGGTCTATAATTTATAACACAAACTGTCCACACTGCTGTTTGCTTAAAGAAGAAAGCCATTAATAAGAAGTGTGTAGTAAGGTACCACTGACATTGCCTAAAAGCAAAGGTCACCTTCATCATTTTTCCCTAGAGACATGTGTCAGATAAGTGGTATCTGTTACTAAAGTTCGTGCAGTTCTTGCCGTGATAATGAACCCAAATTATTTGCTCTCAACATGTTAATCCTAATTGAGATCAATTTACGTACCAGATTGCAATGTTTTTTTTTTATTCATTTTCAATAATTTTCCTTAATTGATTATGCCATAAAAGATCCCACTTCAGGTGCACATTTACTTTTCTGTAGATGCTACTTAGATAACAGGTGTATTTTAATGAAGCACCTCAGAACATACAGATGTTTTGCTCTGTATGTTTTCAAGCAGTGTTCATTTTTGGCTGCTGTGAAGGAAACTGAAGTGTGTTTTTTCTTATTTATGCTTGATTGTTTAAGGTTCAACTCTGGCCCTGAACTCCCCTGCTCTGAACCTCCCTATTCCGAATCCTGCTGCAGAACTTCAGCCGTTAGAGTCAAGAATAAAACAGGACAAGAGCAGCTTCCAGCAACAGCAGAGAGAGAGAGCAGCACAGCAGGCTCAGCATGAGAGGAGGCAAAAAAAACAGGTGCACAATAAAAAAAAAGAATGCCTTGTAAATGTAACTTGTACACACACACACACACACACACACACACAGAGTCAATCCCAAACCTATATGATGTGGTAAAGTGGTTGTTCAGGTTTTCAATTTGGACCATCTCTCCTTTTCACAGGTTAGTTATTTGTGTTTTTTGCTGTGCCCCAAAGTCCCAAAGATAATCTGTATTGAGAAATCTTTTAATTCGTTAGTGTAAACTGGGTTTGGCACATATTGTTAAAATGTTACACACTGGATTAAAATCAGTCAATTTAACATCTAACTACCCTGAGATCTTAGTCAATATTTTCTGCATTCCTCAGGAGCGTGACTTAGTCCTGAAAAGGATTGCGGAGGATCGGCGCTCACGACAGGAAAAGGCTCATGTTTCCACCACCAGTAGCCATGGCAACACGCTTGGTGGGCAGCGTCAGACCAGCATGGATAATCAGTGCATCCTTATGGTGAGGTATCAAATAAAACAACTGCAACCCTAACCTTCAGTCAGTTTAATTGTGTTAAGTGAGTTCAGGAAAGTATAGCATAAACTGAAGCATAAAAATCTTTGACATATTGACTCTCAAAGACTGCCAGCGCTGTTTATTTATGCTGTTTTAGATTTTTTTGCTCTCTTTTATGGTAATTTTTGTTGATTTTTAAAATAGAAGCTTGAACTTCAGTCCAACTGATGTTTCAGACAACCAATAATGACAATTAATGATTCTATTGCTAATAATGCTCTTAATTACTTCTTTGGTTGCATGATTACCATAAAAAAAATTAAGATGTATTTTGTTAACTTTCTTTTGCATCATTGCCACCATCTAGCAAAAATCCAATCAGACTTCTGTTGTCTTATCAGGCAGCACATCTGAACAGTCTCAGTTTGAAAATATTATAAATATTTTGATTAAAACAATATTAGCCTTTAAAGGTTTAATGTTATTAATTAGTGGGATTGCAGTAGGCAATCACACTATTGATATGTCAGTTTTATTTTTATTATTCCACCTGTTTTTTTATACAGCTACCTTTACCTTTTTGAGATATCAACACCATTCCAACTCTAAAATGTCCATCCTGAACCCAAATAGTGTGCTTGTGTATTTTTTGCTAAGTGCAACCGTTTTTATAAAAAATGCATATGAATGACAGAAACCGTCCCATAGACATGCATTGAAAATTGTCCAAAAATTCAAATGTCTCTAAAAATCACACCTTTCAAGCTACAAACACCATATTTGGCAGAAATAGATCTGAAGTAGTTTCAGAAGTAGTTCCATTTGATGAATGCTGAAATGTGCCTTCTGTGAGATTTGCACATGCCTCTGCTCTTTCTCCCTTCCTCTGCAGCTCTGTCAGAATATTGAATCAACTTTATATGAGAGTTTACTGTCTGTGTTTGGAGGAGCTTTTAAACCAACGAGCTTTCATGCAAAAGTTTGGTTACCCCATGTTGTGGTCAAAAGTTTGTGGACAGTTTTTGTGGAAAGGTTTTGGCACCCCACAGGTTTGTGGAGGTAGCTAATAAGCAAATGTTTTGGCACCATCTGCTGGGCTGCTGATGAGCTGCAAGCACACTTGCCGTTTCTGTAGGTGCTGCACTCTCTAGTTTATAATTGGAATTAAACACCAATACTTATTTTTCAAAGCATATACATTACTTTTCAGGCCAGACCTAAAATCCCTGTTCAGAAGACATCTAATTCAGTCCCACAGTGAGTGAACATTGTGGTTCTGTAGTTTTAAATTAATAGGCAAAGAGGAAGTTTTGTTCATAAACATGCACAGTGATGATGATCATTGATGATTCTTTGACACAAAAAAAATTATTATCTCAAGTCAATGGAGCTTCTCTTGCTTTTTTTCTATATGATATAGTTTTGGTGTTTTTTAGCCTCTCGTGCCACTGTTTATTAAAAAGATCAAATATTCTCTCATTTAAAATGCACATGTATGTGTATAAATACGAGACTGTCAAATCAATATATAATCTTTTTTTTTTTTTTTGGACAGTTTACAGTCTTTACAGTGTAATAGGAACAGCAGCCTCTCAGTGGGCTTCTAGGGACTGGAAGAGCCAACACAAACTGATGTTTTTCCCATTGCTCAAAACGACCAGCCAACCTAGTGATTTTGTATGGTGATTTGTTTTAAATTAATAATGTTAAGTTATTAAATTATAAATGAACATTCTTCATGTGTATTTATGTATTTAGCATTCAGAAACCTTTGGCAAACTTATCCTTCGTATCCCTAAAGAAACAATATATGTGTATTTTACATTAACAAAGATATAAACATACATACAATAAGTTAAAACATGACTTTATGGCTGCAATTATTGAATTGCTTCTATGTTTAATTCTAGGCAGAATTTCATGAACAGAACATCTCTCCACCTGCTAAGCAGCAATGTGGATTGATCATATGCAATATTATAAGCTGCATTTAAACAATTCTGATCTGTTGCTCAGCCTGCAGGTTATGCCACAAGCAGAAGTGGGTCAACATATAAGTGTGGGAACGCCACCTGAATATGAGATCTGCAGTAATCAGAACAAGCTAAAAAATCTTTTCTGTCAGATTTGATCAGTGATTTAAAATGTTTTTGAAACTGTAAGTTGAAAAAATTTGCCTACATGTATGTGGACGGGCAAAAAAATGTATGAAATCTAATCATTATTGCACCTGACATTCATGTTTCAAGTCCACAAATATGTGTTTGATTGTAGGACTATATATGAAAGTGACTCAAATCTGATTTAAAAAGAAGTCCACACCACCCTGAAATGATCGGATCTGTCACATTTAAGGCAAAAAAAAGCTTTTTTGATTCCTGTTTGTTTGTTTGTTGTTTACTGTTGCAGATACGGCTGCCGTCCGGTGAATCAATGCGTGAATGTTTTCCTGCCGATGCCCTTCTCTGCAGTGTTGTTGAACACATTGCTACTCGCCATCCATCTCTTCCAGCATTCACACTTCTGCAGGGTTTTCCTCGTAAGCGTTTCTCTGAAGCAGAGCTGGCATCATCCCTGCACTCTCTGGGTTTGACACCAAACGCAGCACTGTGTATTCAGACAGCACCCATTGTGAGCACTCTGGATCCAGAACATACTGAGCCTCCACAACTCCAGGGGGAGGCAGAGTTAGAAGAGCCTGCATTACCCCGTCCATTTCCACACCAACTCTGGGAAGAAGCTGTAGAGCATGTTGGGATTGGACCTTCAGGACCGTCCCATTTCTGGGGTACAAAACATGCACTGCCACCAAACACTTGAGCCCTGAACGCTACTGATTCCCAACTACTGAAATATTTTTAAAACAATTTCTTTTTGAGCAGGTCGTGGTCAGCGTTTGGTGTCTGGTGAAGCTAACGATGAACACTCAGATGGTGAGGAGCAGCCTGAAGATCCAGCATTACCGCTTCTTAATGGTCTGAGTCACACCATCAGTTTTGTTTCCTCATGCTTGGTGTTATCGTGTGTTTCTGAACCCAGTCCTCAAGATCTAAACTTTCCCCCAAATCTATGATTGCTCATTTATTTATTGAGGGAAATGATCCAGTATTACATATCTGTGAGTGGCAAACGTATGTGAACCTTGTCTGTGAGCTGAATCTCAAGAGAAAGTGGGTCATTCAGCAAGACATTGACTTTAAATAAAGTGGTTTTGCCACAGAAGAACAAAGGTAATGTTTAAGAATGGCCTAGTTAAAGTCCTGACCTTAAGACATTTTGTGGAAGAACCTGGATCAAGCAGTTAATGGGAGGAAACCCACCAACATAAAAGAGTTGAAACTGTTTTGTACAAAGGAATGAATGGCTAAAATTACTAGGATTAATCAGCAGTAAATGCTGCACAAGGGGGTCACACCACATACTGAAAGCAAAGGTTCACATACTTTTGCCACTCACAGATATAATGTAATATTGGATATTACCCTTTTTTCCTCAATACATAAATGAGCAAGTGTAATAATTTTTATTGGTTCTCCTTATCTACTTGTAGAACTGATCTCAAAATTATACAGAAATATAGAAAATTCCAAAGGATTCAAACTTAACAAGCACCTGTGCCAGTATTTTTACAACAGAATTCCGGTGGTATATGAGGACTTTTTTAGTCACCATGTTTAATTCCTCTTTATTTTAAATAAACCCGTACAAGGTTTTGCAGTATTTTTTGTCAATTTATTGTTTTCTTGTATTATCTGTGACTGTCATTCACTCATCAGTGTCATTGCTATGTTTACACTGTCAAAATTCACAGTTCCCTCTATGCCCAAATTTTCAAGTTTTGGGACTGATGTGGTTCTAGTTGCAAGTCTTTTTTTAGTGATCAGTTGCAGAAATGAATTGAGTCATTCATTATTCCTGCTATAACTGTGCATATGTGTTACAGGTTTGCCCCAGCTGCCGATGAGGGTCGGGCATATTTATGAGCCACAGCATATGTGGCCTGAACAGGGAAACAGACTGAGGTAAAAACACAAAACCTACAGAAATGTTTCTTTCCCATCCACTATCACAGCTTCAGTGATTTAACACAGTGAGATCACGGAGTATAAATTAAAAAAAAAAACCCATTCTGTTCATCAGTTCACCACTCATGCACACTGTGACTACTTTCTCAGTAGTAACGCTGAACAACTCACACTAGGGGTGGGAAATATGATGATATTTCAAAGAATCGTGATACATTTTATCATGATACACTGTATACTTTCACAGCATATTGTGAATACATCAGTGTTTCTGACCTGGTTCATTAGAGTATAACTGTTTAACTGGATGTGGTGCAGCACATTTTAAATATAAATCACTCTACCAAGTAAATAAATATTGTCATGCATATATATATATATATATATATATATATATATATATATATATATATATATATATTAGTCTTGTATTATATTTGTACCTTATCACCCACCCCATCTCACACATTCACAGATTCATCCAGTTACAGTCAGGGACCATTTGACTTCAATAAATTATCTGAACTGAAATATCAAGTTTAAAAGCAAAAAACAAAAACAAATGGGAACATTATTTGTCTACCTAGACCTATCACTTAGACCTTTTTGCATAATCTCCAGGTACATGGTTTTCATATGCGTACGTCATTCTTAATGAGAACATGCATCCATAACATTCATTTAGGAATCCAGAATCTTGAAAAATTCATACTTCACCTAAATTTCACCATGTGTGTGTGTGCGTGAACACAGAGAGCCCGTTCCGGATGTTCCTGCTGTTCCAGGCGCAGGGCGGATGTTGCCAGGAGATGCTGCAGTTCAGCGACTGCAGAGAGCGGTTCAACATGAGGAACCTTCACCCCCCAAAAAACCATTCAGGACCACCAATGTCCCGTCACTGTGTTCTCTTGCCACTAAAGCCAGCGTCTCACTCATTACAGGTCTGTGGGGAAACGTTGAGGGAGAGCCACCGTGAACACACACTATTAATAACTCTACTAATAACAACTTTCTATTCACACAAAGAATTATCAGGCTACAGAACTTCTACAGTCTCTCTGTCCTGTTTATCATTTCTTTATCTCTCTCTGTCTCTCTTGCTCTCTTCCTACCTCTCCCCCTTTCTCTCCCTCTCTATCTATTTCTCTTTTAGCTCCCTGTATGCAGTACAGTAGCAGTCTTGCTGGTTTGACCCCAGAGTTGGCAGAGCTGCTGTTGAGTCACATGACCACTGGACGTATGCTGAAGCCACGGACCCTTGAGCTGTTTTTTGGTTGCCCACTGCGGAGCTTCATCCTGAACAGCTACCCATACACCACCAACGAGTTACTACGGCAGCTCCGGGCCTTTACTGCATTAAAGCAGCTCAGCTTGGTCAACTCTCCACTGATTACTGGTGTGTGTTTGTGCGTGTGTGTGTGTGTGTGTGTGTGTCTGTTCTTGCAGAAGCCCATTGCTCATCATTTGTTGAATTGAATTTTATTGTATGTGTGTTTCTTTTTGATTATATTTATTCGATCATAATTATTTCTCCTCTCTGTTAGATGCTGGACTCTCTGTTTTGTCCAGCCTGTTAAAACTGCAGCACCTGAATCTTTCTTCATGCAGTAAACTCACTGACTCCTGTTTGCAGCACATTGCCAGTAAGTTAAAAAAATGATCTTTCAGTTTTACAGTAAAAGTACAGTGGTGCTCCTTCATATTACGTAAATAAATATTAAAAAGTGATAACATTTTCTTCTTTTTGTTCTTTGTTGCACTTAGAACTGCAGTGTCTGTCTTTTCTGGCCCTGAATAAGACTAAAGTAAGCGATGCTGGATTACTAATGTATCTGAAGTCCGTTCCTTCTACTCTCACCCAGCTTGGTTTAAATGAGACGGTCATTACTGAGGCTACACTAATGGCATTGCCCAAGTGTGTACCACAGCTGCGTTTGCTCAGCATTGCACGCACCAAGGTGAGTAATCAAAAAACAGGTACATAATTAATATGATTAATAAATAACATTAGGTAGCATCCAGACTCAGTGTTGTTTAAGCTGTAGTTTTAAAAATTTGGTGAAGCTTCACATGTCTCCTGTCCTAGACTGGAAATTGTGTAATACAAAGACAGGTGACTTTATTAGTTCTCAGCCAACTATTTTCCTTTTTGTCTGGTATGTTTGGACAAAACATGTAATTTTGTTTACATTGTCATTTTGATTTGAGGTAAACTGATTTAATGAACTGCAGGGAAGATGGTGTATCTTACAGTGTGGGTTCCTGAATTATAAAATTAACTCATCTTCAAACAGACCAAAAAGTTTATAAATGCTTAAAAGAGAGTTAGTTATGTTAATGCAACCAAAATGATAGAGTTCTTCAGCTCCAGTCCAGGAGGAATAGAGTCCAGCAAAGTGTGGTGATCTTCTGGGTTTTCAAAGAGAAATAATAATAAATAGATAAGGTTTTTTCTGTAGTTAGTTTTATATATCCTCAATTTTATTGCCGATTCCCAAGTCAATGAGACATTAATGTACAATAAGGAGTTGAAGAATACTGTAGAATAAATACAGCACAGGAAAGTCTGTACATAACATTTAAGTTTTTTTATTTATAATATTCTCTCTTTTTTTTATAAAATTGGTAGGAAATAGTTTCCTTTTTATTACAAATTAAGAACCTGAATCCCTGGAAATTCAAGTGTTTATGACTGGATTATTTCAGGACACTGTATTGAATTAAATCTTTTTCTTTTATTTGTGCTGTCCCCTCAGGTGAGTGACGTGTCTGCTTTGGCTGAATTGCACTGCTTGCAGACACTTCACCTGGATGGTACAAATGTAAAGGAAGACTCCCTTCAGGCCCTTGAATCCCATCCCAGCTTATCTGTACTAAGTCTCTCTGGTATTCCTGCCACCAATGGTAACCATATGTTGGAGATCATTTCTGGTGAGTTTTTGATTCTTCTTAAATTACAGGGAGGAAAAACCTCCCCAGTTCACATCTCACCTGCATAGATCTCATTTCTCTTTTAGGACTCAAGTCAATTTCTTGTCAGCTGCACTGTTTCTTTCTTCTCAAGGCCTCTGCATCTGTAGTACATGTGTTTTTTGAGGTTGTTCCCTCAACCCTCAAATCTGTTCACGTAACACCTATTTTGAAGAAATCTGCTGCACTATCCACACTTTTCAGGGTGATGGAAAAAGTTAGAGACATGCAAATGAAAGGTCTTTTATGATGTTTAGACTGGGGAACAGTGAGGGTCATGGCAAAACTCTAACCCTAACTCTTCAGCTGGTACCTTATGAGGTACTCCATTGTGGATCCAAGTGTTTTTTGGATGATTATCCTGCTGCTATCCATGTTTACAGACAGTGTGATGTGTTCTTCCAAAATTTTCTGGTATTAAATTGAAGGAATTCTTCCTTTTACAATTGAAATATAAATATATTTCACCCCAGTTGTGAAACTGCTTTACTGCGAGTTGTCTGTGATCTCCTTATGTATGTAGGTGCTGGATATGCTTGTCATATTTACACACTTTACCTGTTTTTTGTCTTGACCGTAAACCTTCAAATTATTCTCAGGTTGATTGCATATTAATGATAAAGTTGACTCTTCATTTTGTAACGACCCTTTTCCCTCATTTGTCTTCTTCGTGTGAATTTCACATTAATTGGTGCTCTGTTACACATGCACATAACTTCCCTTCAGTTTCACACACATCGTTTTCAACACTGGCCACATGCACTCTTGTTTTATCTCTCTCTACTGTAGGTTTGAGACTGACCCAGCTAACACTGCCTGGCCGTCACTCGCTGACTGATGCTGGGCTGCTTTACCTGTCCAGACAGATTCTACTCTCTGAGGTCGACCTAACTGACTACACACAGATCACTGACCAGGGCATTACACATCTTGGCTCTATGACCCGGTACATGTTGCCTAACATATGGGGAGCAGGTTTACAGTGAACCCTGATTTACCTTTATTTATGCTGATACGTCTGTTCAGCCATAACATTATGGTCACCTTATTGTTTCTACATTCACTGTCCATTTTAATAGCTCTTTACTGTACAGGAGCACTTTATACTGTGCTCTGTATAAAGGACTGTGTGTTTTTATACATACGTTGTTAGTGTCCTTTCCCTTGTTCTTCAATGGTCAGGACCCCACAGTCCCATCACAGAGCAGATATTATGTGGGTGGTGGGTCATTCTCTACAGTACAGTGCTGCTGGGTTGTTTAAATCCCTCAGTTTCACTGCTGGATTGAGAGTGATCCACCAACCAGAAATATCCAGCCAACAGCATCCTGTGGGCAGCATTCTGTGAGCACTGATGAAGGACTAGAGGATGACCAACAAACTGAAGAAACAGATGAGCTTCTGTCTCTGACTTTATATTTACAAGGTGGAGCAACTTGGTAGGAGTGTCTATAGAGTTGACAGTGAGTGGACACAGTGTTTAAACTCTCCAACAACAATGCTGTCTGATACCCCCATACCAGCACAACACACCACATTAGTGTCACTGCAGTGCTGAGAATGACCCATCACCCAGATAAAACCTACTCTGTGATGGTCCTGTAGGTTCCTGATCAGTGAAGGCCAGGGTGAAAGGAGACTAACAAAGTGTGCAGAGAAACAGATGAACTACAGTCTGCAATTATAGAAATACAAAGTGCTCCTGTACAGTAAATACAGTAAAAAAATAATTAACAGTGTGTTTAGAAACAAGGAGGTGGATGACTGTTGTATGTAACTGGAGTCATGTGAGAAGTTGACCTCTACTAGGGCAGTAGTTACAAGTGGATAATTCCCTGCTATGCCACCTGCAGGTTGAAAATTAGAATATAAGTCAGTATTTTGGGACTATTGTGACTATTGTGTACTAAGTGTATCTTAAAGGCAATGAAAACATGGAAAGGTAAACAATGGTTTTGTCAGTTTTACTGAGTTAGTTTGGAAAAAGTAACTGTATTTGTCCTTTTTTCCACAGGCTGAAGAAGCTGTCTCTTAGTAACACTCAGCTGAGTGATGCGGGACTAGTTGCTTTGGTAACTCTGAAGGAGCTGATAGAGCTCTGCCTTGATCGAACAGTGGTCAGTAGTCGGGGTGTGGCTGCTCTCATTAAACAACTGCCCTATTTACAGGTATGCAACACAGTGATGTACATAATGTCATGAAAACTACCATGTCAGTGTCATTGCGGTGTGGAGAACGGACCACCACACCAAGTATATCTATGATCATTTTTCCTTTCAAATAAATGGTGTAGCAGCACCAGTTGTTACAGCTACAGTCTGTTACTGAACACCTACTGCTTGATCAGAAAGTAGGAGTACAAAGTGTGTGTATATTCTTGTAAGGATAATATTACATCCATACACCCTTGTATTAAGTATTAGGACAGTGAGGCTATAGGATAGCTCTAAATGTTTGCTGAGTTTAACAGGTAAAGACTTTGTCTTGTTAAAAAGATAAACCAATGTGAAGACCAGACACTAATCAGTGGAAGAAAAGTGAGCATATGTATAATGTTACAACATGATCCTAGAGTCCTATTTTGGTCATTGTTTAGCAACAGTTTGGTTATATATGTTGTACACTTGTATTTATGGGCTCTGATTGTGCGTTAATAGGTGATCGGCTTGGCCTGCACACGAGTGGGTGATACAGTGGTCCGATGTGGTTTAGTTCACTGCCCCCAGCTCCTCAAACTCAACCTCAGCAGGACACGCATTACTGACCATGGTAATCCCACACACACACACATACAAATGCACATGTGCAACTGGTAGAAAGTTAAACCCCTTCTAAGAAAGGTGAATTATAGATTTGTAAATGTTTGAGAACTTGGTCACTTTTCCAAGGAGTGGTGGTGTTCCCTGTGATACGGGTGTTAATTCAAATCAAGAACTGCCCATATCCTGATTGAGTACCCCAGTCTCTTTTCCAGTGCAGACAGAACTAAAGAAGGGGTTTTATAGCTTGGTGAACCTCTCTACAGGGCAACTGGCTTCATAACCATAAATACACAACATCCATAATTGTTTATTATTGAGCTAAAAATGGCGTGTGGTACTTCCACTCGTAGAATAGTGTCTCCATTAGTTTAGTTTCTAACCAGCATTGTGTTATATGTTATAACTAAGTTATGATGAGAGTATAGTTCCCCACTTTTTATACAGTCATTGCACAAAACTGAGTGGTTTTGGCAACATGGACAAAAACAGCAAAAAAACATTTTAAGGAAGAGTGGCTTAAACATAGTCAGAGCTCAAGAACAATAAAATTATATTAAGTTTACCTGTTCTACTATAAAATAGTTCTACAGTGCAGACACTTCTCTTCAGAGAAGAAACAAACCAGAGTGCTCCTTTCACTGCTGTAGGCTGCAAATTATGTCTTTAATTGGCACCTAGAGGACACCAGAGGGAGCTCTGCTAGAATATGATGAATCAGAACCAATGGGCAAAGGAGAAGGACAGTATATACAATAGTATTTCTGTTCAGAACAAACCAAAAGGAAATTTTTGGTTTTAATCTTTGCTACTAGGTTAGTACTTCACTATACTCGCACAAAGCAAGGAATTTAGAAAAAAGAAATTAGTTCCAACTGGATGCCAATATTTACAGTTAACATAAAGTGGTTGTGTGATTTGAGCATATAGCTCTGACTCCTGTTGACTATAAATGATCAGCTGTCTTTACTGTTTCTAGCTCCATCCATACATTGTGTTTTTGTACTGTGGTATATAGATATTTGGGCATCCCTGGTCAAAATGATTAATACTGTGAATGGAAGCAAGTTGCAGATAAAATGATCTCCAAAAGGCATAAAGTTACAAATGAAAAACTTTTCATATTTTATATTTCAATATAAGTAATACCAGCATATTATTTTGGTTTGTACAATTATAGAGTGAAAAAAAGGAAAGCAGTACCTTTGCAAAAGAAGATTTGACCACTCATAACATTGACCAAGGTCTCAGATCTTTATTAGCCTGTTAGGATTATGTCTTGTTCACAATCATTGTTAGGAAAAGCCAGGTGATATCAATGTTAAAGCTAACCTTGTCCCACAAAATTGCAGCCATGGATTCTTCTTTATGAACATGAACATGAATATGAACATGGTTGAGGCGCACAAAGCAGGAGAAAGCTGTAAGAAGATAGCAAAGAGCTTTCAGGTTACCATTTCCTTAGTTTGAAATGTAATTATGAATGGCAGTTAACTGGAATCAAGAAAATTTTCAGAGACAGCTGCTTGTAGGATTGCTAGAAAGGCAAATCAGAACCCCTGGTTGACTGCAAAAGACCTTCAGGATCATTTAGCAAACTGTGGAGTTGTAGTACATTGTTCTACTGTTCAGCAACACCTGGACAAATATGGCCTTCATAAAAGAGTCATCAGAAGAAAACCTTTCCTTCATTCTCACCACAAAATTCAGTGTCAATAGTTTGTAAAAGAACACCGAAACAAACTTGAAGCAAGTCCTGTGGACCGATGAGTTTAAAACTCTCTTGCCACAATGAGCAAAGGTATGCTTGGAGACAACCAGTAAGCGTGAGGGTGAATTAATCATGCTTTGGGGTTGTTTTTGCAGGTAATTGCACAGGGAGCATTTGATGTGTAGAAGGAAGAATGGATTCAGTGAAATTCCAGCAAACTTTGGAAGGAAACATAACACCATCTGTAAAAAAGCTGAAGTTAAAAAGAAAACTTAAAAAGAGGCTTTTACAAACATACCTCAAAGTCCAGAACAGACTACCTCAAAATGCATACGCTACCAGTCAGTGAATAAGACTCCCAAATTGAGCTTTAAATTCCCTGAAAGCAATTTATGCCTTTTCTTTCATTTTACAGTTTTTTTGTTTTGTTTTTATTTTGCAGGCTTGAGGTTTCTTTACCGAATGAGGCTGAACCAGGTGAATCTGGATGGCACAGGTGTGACTCTGGAGGGTGTGAGCAATCTCATCTCCACCTGTCCTCATCTGACCAGCGTCCGAGCCAGCAATACCCACAGCATCCCCCCTGATCAGCAGTCCGATGATGAGAGTGATCTGCTACCCTGAAGGGAAAAAACAGCATGCGCTCTCTCTCTATCTCTCTCTCTCTCTGTCTCTGTCTCTCTCTCTCTCTGTCTCTGTCTCTCTCTCTCTCTCTCTCTCTCTCTCTCTCTCTCTCTCTCTCTCTTTAGTGAGTCTAACGATATCAATTCTTTAGCTGTAGGTTTTTTGGTTGCTGAATAATGTGATTCTACAGACATAACATTTACTGAAAGTTGGGCAAGTAAAGATAGTATTGGTTTTGGTGGCATTTCTGGCTTGTTTTTTCATGAAATGCTGTTGCTATCTGCTTGCAGTCCTTTCCTCCTCCAACATGATAATCCCTATTGATTTATAAAAAAATGTATTGGTCTTTTATATCTCATTCCTGCCATTCAGTTGTGCATTGGCCCTGGTGTAGCTGGACATACTTTAACTTTTGGGGCAAATAACGTGCATCTGATATGTGCAAGCCAGAATGTTTGTTAAGGGCTATTTTTACCAGTGTCCCATTCAATGTGGCTTACAATCGCATCAAGTCAGACTGAGGATTCACTGCTGGCAGCCTATAGAGAAGGTGATGATGCAGGTAGCATGTCAGCATTTTTGTAGTCATGATTTCCTGAGTCTGCAAAATGCACTCAGTAGTGCAGTTCGTAGATGGCATACTTCCAAAGTGTTTGATGGGTGGAGCCATTTTTGAATTGTCATTGAACGTGAACACTGGCATTGTTTGTGGTGCAATGTCAGTGTAAAATTTCCTCAGTTCTGGAGAAAACAGCTGTTCTTCTATACATTTTATCATAATGCTCCAGAAGTCCGGGAGAGTCCATGAAACCTTGAGTTTCTGATAGTGACTGATATTTTGTTGCAAGTGCAATGCCCCCATAAGTCTAAGTAACCTAGCCATGGTTTGGTTTGAGTGTAGTCACACCTGCCAAGAGCTGCGTCTCATCCCACACTATTACTGACCACATGCCACTGATGGGATTCTGCCTAGGAGTTCCCACTTCATTCAAACCTGCTCCCATCAATAAACAGCCCATCATATTCAAGCTTGGAAGAATTACTCCAGAAGGTAATTTCCCTGTAGCAAATTGTTAGCTGACAGCAGAGCATATCCACATTATAGGCATGCACATCGGTTCTGGGGACAACTGCAGCTGCAAGAGCCCCTGCCATGTTTTCCTGGGGCCTTGACACAACTGTTTACCATGTGAATCCACATCAAGCTTTAACAGTAGTCTTGCCGAAGGAGAAATTTTATACTGCAAATGGAAGACGGAATCTATAAGCTGCTCCCTCATTCAAAGTAATGGCTGGCAAGCTGCTCTAACAAGCTGCACCAATCAATTTACAGTACTGAAGGAATTCGTTTTACACACACACTTTTGTTTTGGAAAATATTATACTAAAGATAATCAGACGACACTCTTTTCAGAATGATGTGAATGTTTTGGATTTAAAATCCCATTTGAGCAAATATGTGCGATTTCAGTGATTTATGAGCAGGGAGTTCCTTAGATAACAGCTTCTGAGGGTGCAATTTCATAATTGTTATGTGAATTGCAGCTGATGTTTGCTGCTTCTCTTTAGCATGCAGAGCAAACATATTGTGGCTGTCCAATGAGAAACATGTATCTATATTTTTGTCCATTTTCAAACTTTTTCTTTCCTTGTACCCTGTAGCTACTCTGTATGCTGGCTGAATCAACCAAAAACGCTCTTCAATTACTGAAATAACAACGTGTTGGGGTTTTGGGTTTTTTTTTTTTTGTTTGTTTTTTAATTTAAAGAATGCCATCTCATGTAAACAGTTGCCATTTTAGAGATGTATGTTTTTGATTGGACAGAAACAATGTGCATTTAGTTGTTAAAAAAACAGTTTTGCTATGTTTTTGCTCATAAAATATTTACTTGCAATTTTTCTGAAATTTTCCCAAATGAATGGTGATATTTAATAAATAGATTAGCTAAGTAATAGTACCATAGACATATATACCTAGATGCTGCATTGGCCACTGTGATTAGTTAACATGTCTGCCATATAGGTCCAGGCAAAATTTTCCTGTAAAAAATACAAGTAAATGAGGGAGCTGCAGGGTGTTTTTTGTTTTGTTTTCATTTTTTGTTTTTATAATATATCCAATAACATTTACATTTCTCAACCAATTTAATTAGTGTTTTTTATGTTGATGTTTTCAACAAAATTAAAAAAAAAATTCAAGTTACTTTGAATCTCAGTAAGAAGAATGATTATTAATTATTATTATTATTATTTAGGCTCAGGTCTAATGTAATGGAAAATAATTAATTGCGAGGGGCATTAAAAACTCATGTTTAAGCATGGATTTTAATTATTTTCTTTAATTAATAAATCTGGAATAGTTACTTTATAAATTAAATTACATGAAATGTGTAGATATATGTCCCCATCCTTTTAGCTTTTCTAGGGTTCAAAGCACAGCTCTTTCACTTTGCAATACTTGCAAACAAATATTGAAATAATGTATCTTTAAGTTCTAATTAACTAACGAGAATAGCAAAATCAGCAAATATAATGGCCAAATAACCAACCAACCAAAAAAAAGTTGTATTAATTTTTTTTTTTTTTTTTTTTTTTTTTTTTTTTTTGCATGTAATGAGAATTTCTCATGTGAAAAAGTTAGGACACCCCATAAACACCTTTTGACCATATTTGCCATATTTTTCATATGAAGGTGATATAACTAAAAACATAATTAGCAAAATGTAATTAATGAAAATGTAATTTTTTGTTGTCGGGACAAAGCTAGAACGACACCCTGTGCCTCAATAGCTGGTATTTCTTCTTTTCAAGTCAATTCAAGTGGGTGTTTCCTGTAACTGTCTACCAGTCTCTTGCTATGACCTGGCCATGTTGGCAGTTGGTGTAAATGTTCTCCACTTATAAATTCCAGCCAGTGGAATGACTGATTTCTAATTGTTTTGAGTCTAGTGTGTCTAATTTCTCTTTCTGAAGGCCTCTGAGAGCTCTTTGCCAGAGTGATACTAAACAATCAAAAGCAATCCAAACAAATGTCTGAAGTGTAAATGACCACCTCAAGTCCTCTCTAACAATGTTCTAATCATTTGCGACTAATTTAAATTTTAGGCATTTTAAGTAGCACTATAGGTGGGGTGTCATTTTACAAATGATAAAAATATATTTCTTTAGTTTTGTTTAGTTGAATTACCTCCATCCCTTAATCAGTTGTTTAAATATGTTAAAGTCAAAGGTGTTCAGCATGACCATACGAGAAGTTGCTTGGACATGACCAGTGCAGTGGTGTACATGGTATATATGTCTCTAACTAGTACCATAGCATTTGTAATGGAGTTTGCAATGTTATGCTAGCAACATATGTTTTTCTTTTTAGGACATACATATTTTTTATGATTTTAAATAAATAAAATATTTTTGATTATCTAGTCTTGTATGCAATAAAATATAAGTTAAAATGTAATTTGCTACAACTGTCTTGTCAGTAAATCAATCAAATTACAAAATCTATTTACCTTAGCATTTGACGATGCTGTCTGTATTTACAAATTTTCTTAATAAATACTTATATATGAATATTGGAACATTTGTTTTTTATTCGAATTCAGATAACACTGATTTCAGCATGGACTAAAATATATACATTTTCCATGAAAGATTAAGCAAGAGCTAGTTATTACCTGTCAGTCCTATAGAACACAGTCACCTCCTGAAAAGCCATGGCAGCAACAGTACCATTAGAACTGTGTGAATGTGGCATCATTCCATTATAATAAAAGGGTTTAAGTAACATTCGTCAGCTGATTCACTGATATGGTGTCAGAAGGCCCACAGGATTAGAACATCTTCAGATCCTTCTGCTTTGCCACTATCGCCCGTTGGCTTGCTCACTATCCTTTGTTCCTGTGTTAACCTTTTTATTTTTTGATTTCTGTAAAGCTGCTCTGTGACATCAGTTGTGAATAGCGCTGTACAAATGAATTTTGATTTGATTTGCAGAGGAAAAATATTTTTTTGCACAGTAAAGACCAAATTCAACAAATTTGTTGTGCCAAAGAGAAACATGATCCACAAAAGTGCCTGCTTTCAACAGTGTGCACAGAAGCATGAGGAAAGCATGGAGATGTATATTCAAGAGAGAAGCTTCAGAGAGAACATTTGAGATTGTGGGAGTTCAAGACAAAAAATGATTACAGAACATGCAGATGATGGCCTCAAAGCAAAGCAAACCATGCACCAAGAGGAGGCAGTTAATATTCAACATAACAAACAGAACACCTGCATGGAGAAAGCAGAGACAGATTTAATTGGAAAACAAAGAGAAGTGTGTTGGCGTGAAGAGCATGCACACACAAAACAAGGAACAAGTGAAGGGAAAGGAACAAAACAGATTTGCCATTGGGAAAACCAGGAAAAATCCCTTTGGGCTGGTGTGAGCATGGGTCAGTAATACTACTCAATAGTACTAAACGTAGCAATAGACAGCTTGCTTGTAAACTGAGGGCTAAGAAATCCAGTTTAATAATTAATGAAAAGCCTTTTGCAGATATCAAACAGAAGAGTTCTACAAAGACTGGACATTGTGTTGAATAGCTCAGGTGGAATGTTAGACAGCTTAGGCCTTCTAAGCATTAATGCATGTACAAGGCAGGGAATGTAGTACTAAGAATAGAACAGATTAGCACTTTCAAAAAACAGGAAATTCTTTAAACCTGTTAAAATAAGAGCTCCAGAAGATCAATCTCTGTTGAAGATCAGGCCTATGATTGTTGTTTTGTCAGCAAATGTAATGACATTGGAGTAGTGTCTGGCTGTGCAGTCATGGGTGTACAGGCAGTACAGTAGTGGGCCGAGGGGCTCCAGTTTTGAGGGTCAGTGAGGAGGACGTGTTTCTGCCTATCCTCACCACCTGCTGACGGCCTGTTAGGAAGTTAAGGATTCAGCTGCACAGAGCTATTCAGACCCATATCCTGGAGTTTCATGTCGAGCCTTGAACTCTCTGAACAGCTTCTCAAAGCACTTATAACAGAGGTCATTTACCAGGTACCAGTCAATTAAGCAAGTGGTGCTGGCTGTTTTGTAACAGGAATGCTGGTGGCCAGTTTGAAGCATGCTGGCACGACTGAGAGGGAGAAAGACTCCTTTTAAATGATCTGCACATGCTTTAAGCACTTCCCCCGGAACACCATCTGGTCTGGTGGCTTTGTGGGTGTGGACGCACTTAAAGGATCTGCGCCCATCAGCTACAGAGACTGGGTTGGATTCAGCGGTGGCTCTCTTCATAGGAAGGAGTTTAACCCATTTGGAAGCACTGCACTAGTGCTGCTCAGGGAGTGAGAGTTAGGGAGTCAGGGAGTGAGAACAGCTCTGTGCAGCTGAATCCTTAACTTCCTAACAGGCCATCTGCAGGTGGTGAGGATAGGCAGAAACACATCCTCCTCACTGACCCTCAAAACTTTCATTGATTCCCTGCTTTGACACACCCCCTGTACCTCTGACAAGTCTCATTAATTAACTACTTTTACTTGAATCAGGTGTGCTGGGAGCAGGGAACGCACTAAAATGTATAGGGGTGCATCCAGGACCAGGGTTGACCAGTTATTTTCAGAATGAATCACTCCATAACTCTTTCACTATTCACTACATAGTATGCGAAATAAACTGTTGTACTGTAGTTAAGCCTACTAACATTACTGATTTTGAAAAATGCATGCTTCAAAAGTTGAACATAATGTATTAAGAGAATCATGTGCAGGTTTTTTATTAGATGACATTTGAATGTTTTATTTGGGATTAATACTGTAAGTATGCATTGTCAATTCACTAAGGTAAGCATTATTTACATTTCCAATATAAAACTGGTATCTTGTGCTTCTGTTCTTTTATTTTTTCTTTTTGTTATATCTTCTGGTTTTGTAATGCTTGACATAGTGTTTGTTTAAGAATAATCTCCTGCCCTTCAAGAAAAAGAACCAATCAGCTTAATAGCCATGCTGCCAGTAGTAGATCATTGATGAGCCAGTTGGAAACATTTTGTCTGACCCAATGCAACAATAACTTCTTCATCAGTAGTATGTCACTACCACATTGCATTATGGTACACATTAGAACATGTAGGTACATCTAAAGGAGTACAGTTTGCATTATGAACCTTCAAAAGTTAACTATACAGTGTGTGAAATCTACATTTGAGATTTCAGACACTACAAAATGGGTGACACTATATCTTGCACTACTTCTGTAATAGGGAGGGATTCAGAACACATCCCCAGAGTAAACGCCTACCCTCCTGCAGTCTGATTGGCTAGTTAAATATGTGCTCCATCAATCAGATTGGCTAATGTAATGTATTCTCTTGCAATCAGATCAATCAATCAGTGTCATCTTTGGCATATTTGAACATAGGCATTATTGAGCAGAAGAAAAAACACAGCCACTGAAATCCTCTATATTTTACTCAATGTTTATGTGTACAATCAAGTAAATATATTTTACTCAGTCACCTTGTCATTTCTGTCGTTTTTCGCCATGTTATGTCTGATCCAGTCAGTACTTGGTACCCCTACATTTCACTCTTGTCAAATCATCAATTTTCAGTTTCCTTCCTTTCATTCTTGAAAACATTTTCTTCCACACAGAGAGAAATGCTGCATCAGCATGCTAATCCTGTAGGGGTGACAGTACCAATACACCAAACACTGAGAAGGAAGAAACGCAGAGAAGGACAGAGGAGGAGTAGGACAGCAGACAGGACAGCAGACAGCAGGACAGGAGACAACAGGAGAACAGACAGGACAGCAGAACATAACGATTCCAGCCAATCGTGTGATTTACAATCTATTGAACACGCCCACTTTGCTATAGCATTAGTCACGTGGCGTGCATGCTCCGCCCGCCGTGGCGCTGTTTTCCCAGAGTGCAGCTCGAAGAAGCTGTGTGGTCATGGCTGCGGAAGGCAGGTCAGACTCCTGTAACTGAACCCGATTGTCCGGTGGAGCTGCAGGGGAAATGCCGTCTCCGAAAGCGCGGAGCGGCGGGCGGTACGACTTCGTGTCGCTGAGCCGCTCCGCTCCTCCGGCTCTGCAGCGCCAGGGCTCCGACCCGACCGCCGCGCGCCTGCGGGCGACGGAAAGCCCGACCCGGCGCCGGGGCTCCGGCTCCTCCACTTCCTCCACCGGCGCACAGCAGCTGCCGGAGGAGGACTGCATGCGGCTGAACCCGTCCATCCTCGGCATCGCGCTCAGCTCTCTGCTCGCCATTGACCTGTGGCTGTCCAAGCGGCTCGGGGTCTGCGCCTGCGAGGACGCGTCGTGGGGAAGCGTGCGGCCCCTAATGAAGCTGGTGGAGGTGTCCGGACACGGGATACCATGGCTAGTCGGGGCCGCGTACTGTTTGTACAAAAGTGACAGCGCCGCGGGCCAGGAGGTCCTGCTTAACCTGCTGATGGGTAATGTAGTCCAGCGTCTCCTTACTTCAGTACTGTCAAACCGCAGAGCCGCAGTCTGACCGCACTGCCACATAACAGCGCCTCTGGCGGTCCGTGTCAGAACTGCAGCCACACTTTCCCCCAGCGTGGAGCCGGTCCCGTCGAAAAGTTCGGCGCGTTTCCACCAAAAAATAAACAGGTTCCGGAGCCTATAGGGGAACCAAAGCTCAGTAGGTTTCTGAGCTCGAGCCGCCGTTGTGCTCTGCGCCATCATCTCAGTTCTGTTTACTGAGGCTGTGCAGCGCCCCCTGTTGAGGACATTTTCTCTGACGTATCCTCGATTCCACTAAAACTGGTGAAAATGCGGGATGGTCCACCAAGGTTCTAATAAGCTGGAATGGTTCAAGAACCAGAGTTCTTTTGGTGGGAATGAAGAACTGTGGCCTTTCTAACTACCACAGTGACCACATTACGCAGTCACTCTAGTGAAGAGAGAATTGTGAAAATGGAGATGTAGTTAATTAGCGTGCTGAGATATTTTTGGTTTAATAGTTTTGTGTTACTTTGTGCTCGGTGGAAGTCTATCAATAATGAAGTCTAAATCCAAAAATAACACACGCACATAAAAAAGCATAACATCTATGATCCTGGGGTCGCTGGTTCGAATCCAGGTTCATGCTGCTCATCATCAGCAGCCGGGGTCCAGAGGGAGAGAAATTGGCTTGCTCTGCCTCGGGGGGTGGGTAGCTGGCGCTCCTCCCACATCTCACAAGTGCGCTGTTGGTCGACACGGGCGTCTGCCGTCCATTGTGTCAGAACCGCGGATCCAGCGTTCTCCTCCAAGCGCGATGGCTGCCCAGCAACGATACAAAAGGCGGCAGTTCGAAAAGAGGCGGTAGGTTATCGATCTCTCCCCCTAGTGTCGAGAGCAGGGCATGTAATGTGGGAGGCTACTTAGGGGGATGGGTAATTGGCATATCTAAATTAGTAGGTGGAAAATTGGAAAATAAATAAATAAATAAAAAAGCATAACATACCCGTGGTTAACTAACAATGTTCTTTTCATTGGCTTCATTAAACATATATTGGTCATTGAATAATCATAAAAATCATGTTTGAGGGTTTCTGATAGTTTATACAGTATATTAACAGGGATGTCCGATCCTTTTCCATTGTATCTGAACCTTCACATGCTTGTACCCTCTGTACTCAAACACCAGGTCCCATACTGTAATCCAGGAACATGTCTCACTTTCTGGTTCCCTTTCTTTCAGTCTCCTGTCCTTCACATTTGGATAAGTCCCTTTGCATCCATTTTTTAATCTCTGCCTGTCCTACTCCTTCTGTCTGCCTCTCGTTCTCCCACCCAGGGGACAGCCACAGTCTCAGTTGTCTTCGTGACCTCAATTTTTGATTCAGTTCTAGTTGCTTGAAGTCAGCTAAAGCCAGAATTCATACTCTGTGGGTTGGTTTTCCAAACAGGGATTAAGCTTAGATCTGTGTTATGTTCTCCTTTTACTGAATTACCCTTCAGATTGCTGTGTAGTCCATTGCTGTATCTGGGCCCTCCAAGACAAACTTTCAACTTGGCACTATGAAGAACACTATGAAGATTTGATTGTATTTAGTAGGGATGTGACGGAGCTGAGGAAAATCTTCAAATTTTTTAGCTACAAATCCATTAAATGCGAATGCATTTTTGGTAAACATGGGGGCCAAGAAGCCTATTTGTGCATGTATTTTTGTATTTTTAAACATGAATACATGATGCTTAAACAGGCCATCAGCCACAGGTAGTCACTGACTCACGGTGTACTGTAAACAATTCATCATGCTATTTTAATGATACTGAATCATAAAATTATCAATCATTTATCATGTAAATAACAAATTATGCATTCTTAAACAAATAAGACATATCAACTAATAGTGTTGAACTTTTCGTGCTTACTACTGTTTTGTGTTTTAGACTTGTTTTCTTACCACATTCGGACATTTTAATCATTTATTTATGTAAAGCAGAATTATAAAGTAAACAACATTAACCATTAAATTCAGATTAACAGAGTCAAACTGTCCAGGTCAATAACAGAAAGGCAAGACAATACCTGAATGGACAAACCAGGGACGGACTCGAAAAATGACTCCATTTGCTCCGTTTGCCACTCTGGAATTGTCTCGCCTTTCTGTTATTGACCTGGACGGTTTGACTCTGTTTAACGCATTTGTTCCATTAAAGTGCTGTATTTGTATCTGCATCTGCTTTGCTCTGTCCAGACCTGACTGTATGACTTGTTCTGTTTTATATGGCAGCGGCGATTTCAAAACCGTATTCGATGAAAATTGACCCTTAAACATCCGTTGAATTCCAATTTGCTAAAAATCGTCACATCCCTATTATCTAGCCACTCATCATCAGAAAATAATTGCACCCAGAGGGCATCAACCGACACATGTAAAATTGGTGTGTAGCTTTGACACTGTGAAATGTGAACGATTTGAATTTTACTTTCACTCACGTCCTGCTGCATCCCGCTTTCCATTCTGACTCCTGCTGTTATGCTAGTAACAACCTCTGCAGTCAAAGTGTGCATCAGATGAGAGTTCAAAAGCACTCGGAAGAGTTTGAGAGTTGTCACATGGTAGGGCTGCAAGAAACGGGATGGTCTTTTCAATATATTATTTTATGCCATACCAATCATGCAGATATTACCATAGCACACTGTTGGCACAAGTGGATAGAAGGTGGCATGCACGAGAGGATGGAGCAGAATAACTGATGGCTTGCCGACATGTGCAGAGTTACCCAACAGCCATGATTACAGACATTCATAGAGTACTGATGCGCTCCATGAGTAATTGTTAATGCCAGCACCATTATACCATCTGCCCTTAACACCACATCACTGTCACCAAAGACTGTAGTAGTGCATGTCAGACTCATGTAGTCACTGAAAATGACAGCAGGTCATCTCCAGTGGTGAGTGCTGCTTTTGTCTTGGTGGAGATGACCAATGATGTGCTGTCAACATTCCACCTTCACAGCAAAATCTGCAGGAACTGTGTGAGAATATTAAAGCTGCATAGGGTTGCTTATCACCGGACACCATTAGGAACCTTTACAACTCCAATGTCTAGCATGTTGCATTAAACCAAATGCCATACTGAGAGAAAACCTGGCAAGGCATTTTCATCCATTTATAGCAGATCAAAGTAATCCACTGCAGGTCTTTTTGCTGTACTGGATTATTCCTGTCATTCCCTTGAGCAAGACACACTCAGGAATCTAGATGAATGAGTAATGGGCTCAAGGCAAATTATGTGCATCAACAGGACCTTTTATGTCCTGAGTCTTATGAAGACTGCTTTCATCTGGAATATGTGGTCATTAATAATAGCCTGCTCTCTTCTCAGTATGTCATGTCTGCAAAAAACACTGTTTGGCCACAGGTTTACTTTCATTGCGACTGAAAAGGGCATTCAACAGAATGCTAATCTACCTTTACAGCCCAGGCAACCCAAGTGAAAATATAGCAGTGTTTCTGAAAGAACAGAGAATTAGGACACACACAGAAAAGTGGTGGCTTCATTTCAGCAGCTTGTACGATTTTTCATGTGCACTGATTGTCTTTCACAAAAGGGTCCAAAAAGGTGTTTTGATCTTGAAACAGTATCAGGATTGTTAAATGATTGTTTTTTTCAGGAAATGTCTGACTTTGCTGTTATCATTTAAAATACATGAGCCTCACTCAGTTCAGTTCAAGCTCTTAGTAGGCAAGTCCTGGCACAAATTCTCTTTTTTGTTCTGTCTGTGTTTGAGCGTTCATTTGTGATGCACCAGGCCTGCTGCTGCAGCCCACAAGAGACAATCAGACATCTGGCCCATTACAGACAAGCATATAATGATTGTAGAGGCAGGAGTGTGGAATGAAGGCAGGTGGGAAATGGTCAGAAATAAAGAAATGGGGGTGGGGGCCCTTGGAACACTGCTAGTGTTGTGTGCAGCACAACACCTCTCATACGTATTGTGTGATGTTGGACACCATAAGTCTTATTTGGGTAAAATCCTGTAATATTACACTACCACATCAGTTCTCATTATCTGCATGATCTATATTTACTGCAGTGGAGTAAACGTGAAATACATACAGTGGAAAAGCCTGCATTTACACACACACACACACACACACTTACTGCCATCCGAACAACTTTCCTCATGTACAACACACCATTTCTAACTGCACAAAAGCAGACTAAATAGTGTATAAACAATGGAACGCCATTAAAAGTGCAGTTATTAGTGTAGGAGTGCACAGCAGAGGGTTATAGTGAGTGAGAAAGAGAGGTGTTTTCAGGGATGTAACCATTCAAATTGGGGGGCCTTTTAAATCTGCAGAATTTATCCAAAAGTTTATGCTAGTGTGTACGTTTGAATATACGAGAGAGAGAATCAGTCAGATTAAGCAGTCATAAGAACTTGCCTTTTAAATCATTTAAAATTTGGCTTAAATTATCCAAAACCCAATCCATTAAAATATACTTGGATCTGGCCCAATCCAGTGGATCACATTGGGACCTGTTGTTCAGTATGCCTGATTCTCAGTCTAATGTTTAATGTCTAATGTGTTCATCAATGTCATTCAGTATTTTACTGACTCTCTCCTTCTCTTTCCCTTCTCCCTCTCTTAGCTTTGGTGTTGGACCTGGTGCTGGTGGGCATAGTTAAAGCTGTGGTGCGTCGTCGTCGTCCTGCTCATAACCGCATGGACATGTTTGCTACTTTTTCAGTGGACCGTTATTCCTTTCCATCAGGCCACGCCACTCGTGCTGCCATGTGTGCCCGCTTCCTGCTGGCGCACCTTGTGCTGGCTGCACCACTCCGTGTGCTCGTCCTGCTCTGGGCAGTCTTCGTGGGTTTCTCCCGGGTCCTCCTCGGGCGCCACAATGTGACAGATGTTGCTTTCGGATTCTTCATGGGTTACTGCCAGTACAACCTTGTGGAGGCTCTGTGGCTGTCACCTGTTATGCTGCAAAGCATGTTGGGACAACTGGAGTGAAGCTCCAGAGGACATGGCTAGAAACAGTAAAAGGATAAGAGCAGCCCAGTGCGCTACAGTAACTTGAGGACCTCCTCTTGAAAATTGGGAATGAATGGGCTGTTGCAGGCCTCATTGTAGTAAAAACATAATGCTGTCATTAGTTTTATTTGTTGTGAGTTGTAAATTATGTCTACTTAATATTTGAAATATAAATGTGATGTGAGTTGTTTATCTGCAAAGTGGGTCCAGTGGGGTGTTTCTGACTGCTACAGACAGATGCTTCTGTATGATTTCACTGTGGTTGTGCACCTTCACCTTGCATAAAGCAAACTTGTCTAAAGAAATATGATTTTTGACAAGAGATTAATATCCGTAATGCCCTATTCCAGCTATAGCATTCTAACTGCAGTTGTAGCCATAAAATCATAAAAACTCACCTGGCGCCACTTATTCATCACAGATTTTTTTGTTTTATTTTTTAGAAAATTACTGATCTAAACATATTGACAGAGAGAACTCTTACCACTTTTCACTCTTTCAAAAAAACAATGAGCCATACTCTGCCCATTTGAAACCACTAATGATTTATAAAATGTACTGTTTTATTATTTTTATTTGGCTTTTAAATTGAAATGACGTTTTTATTCTTACCTCCAGCTTTACTTTTATTGCTATGGAAGGATTTTAAATTGATCTTGGTCACAGCAATAAGAGGCAAAACGTATTTCAAAACAATTTCCTCTCAAATTGAGAGTTCATTTTCTTATTTTTGTATTTGAATTAGTAAAGACTTGCTGAATTGTGCAGTACTTTAGCACAGAGTTGGGCAATGTGACTATGATATAGTAATTTATGGTACACTATGATGAGCTTCATTATATTTTTTATCATTTTCTAAGATTAATAAATCATTAAAGACTGCCATTTTAGAGATCACACTGAACACAAGACTGTAGCAAATTGAATTCCAAATAAATTTGAATTCCATATTGCCCACTCCTAACTTCAGCTTTACATAATATGCTTGAAAATCAGGGCCTGGATTCATAAAACCTTTCAAGGTTGGAGTGCTGATCAAAGATCAATTCCTCTCTTATTGTATTATGACCTTACAGATTGGAACAAGTACAGCAATCCTGCTCTGAAAAGCTTAAAAAAATGGCCCTGTTGTTGGAGCCACTGTTGGATTATAGATCTTTTTATTGCACTTTTTATTTATGATGTTCTGTTACTGGGGAAGAGTATTGTGAGTACAAAGGGAATTATTTGTTTGATGTACTTCCATGAGTGATTTGGTTGAGAGCTCTGCAGTGGAGACAACATAAAAGTGAGGATTATGCAGGTGCTATATCTGTTGCCTTTTAAATTGGCAGCTGTGTGAGTGTGCGTGAGAGAGAGAGAGATCCTCCAGAACCTTCTCCCTTAATAATCTAGCAGTGGAGCAGTTCAGTAATGTGTTCCCTTTTCCTAATAAAGCAAAAAACGAGAAGCAGCTTTCATAGGATGGATATGTTACCTTCAGACCCTGTTTCTTTTTTTCCTTGCTATCCCCCGTTCACTCTCACTTCGTCCTCCTCCACATTCTTCAGTCCTAGCTGCAGTGAGTGAGTGCTTATGAAACAATTATAAAGCTGCTATTGGAGTTAGTGTGGTCACAGTCATGTGACATCTCCTCTAAAGCAGGAGATGATGTTCTCTCTAGGATACCACATATCTAGCAGAATAGGTAAAATATGGCCTATGGTGATGATGCATTGTATATAAAACTGGTTTCTTTTGTTGTCTGTGTTCTTGACTGTTTTGACTTTTTTGGCAATAACGGATTTCTCATCACTTGTTCCATCTTCAGTTCTGTAATATAAAAGGATGAGAAATCAATTTCTTGCCAAAGGTTTATTGTTACCTTTGAACTGCAATAATGTAGGTGGTGTTTTCCAGTGGTGTTTGTAAGGGACCATGTTTTCTGGAGTAGTACAGTGGAGCATGGATTAGGGGCATGGTTTCACATACTTCAGAACACTGTTTCTGGACCAGTCTTGCTGTTTGACTGCTGTAACTGTGATGAGTTCAGGCTGATGGTTATCTGATGCCTGTTCTCCTGTTATGCACAGATTCCAGGTCCTGGTCCTGGAGAAATCCCTGCATAATTGACAATTGTGTGTTTTCCTGCAACCCACCCACTTTAACTCAACAAGGGCTTGTTAATTAGTTGGACTGGATGTGTTAAAAGCAGGTAAAACACAAATTGCGGAACCAGGGGACACTTCAGTACGAGAGATGAGAAGGAGTGCTTAATTATTTGTCAATAAAGGCCTTGGGGAGGTGTTTCACATAACAGGGTCTCTCAGTTTAGTTGGACAGCATAAGCCATAAAAGTGTCTACTTTCAGTATTCCTTATGTCTGTTTAAGCAAGAAATTTGACTTCAGTTGTCTGGCTAACTAGCAAATCCTGCTCAGTGAAATACGTGCAAAGTGTATTTAGTATGCCTTCTTCACCAGCCATTTACAGTGAATCTAGAAATTATAATCTAATGTTTGACTTGTATAATGTAAAATCACTTGTCAGTCTTACAAAATATACCCCGAAAGGCACATTGTTTGGATAGTTATATGTTTAAGTGTGATGTATATTCCAAACTCATTACATGATTGTATTTTTAAAAATAAATTCATGAATGTGATTGTGTCATTGTCTCTTGCTTGTTTTTCTTGATTCATTGTAATAGGCTGTTATATTGGATAACTCATTCTGTTTGTTCTTACCCAAAACTTGTAGTCATATTTGGAATGGATATTGACCAGTAAATTGAGAGGTGTCCATCTTGGCTCAGTTCTCTACTAGTTCACACTCTTCAACACTGTACCAATCCACCCATCCAAAAATATAATCCACTGGAGGAGTCCTTCTGGAATGTTCCCTCACAGAGCTACATTGGAGCTCTATCAGAGTGACTGGGTTCTTTTTCACCTCCCTGACTAAGGTCCTCCCACCAGGATCACTCAGTTTGGCCAGGCAGCCAGCTCTAGGTTCCACATTTCTTCCAATTACAGACGATGGAGGCCACTGTGATCATTGGGACATTCAATGCAGCAGAAATATTTCTGTACCCTTCTCCAGATCAATGTCCAATACAATCCTGTGTAAAATCACTGAGCAGGATTTGCTAGTTAGCCAGACAACTGAAGTCAAATTTCTTGCTTAAACAGACATAAGGAATCCAGCACTAACCTTGTACAATTCAGAGGCAAACATCCAACAAGCTTTGCCCACTGAAACAATCCAAATAAGTCCACGCCAATAGCTTTCCAGGACGCTGTATAGAATTTGGCTGACAGGCCATTAATGCCTTGTGACTGTCCACAAGACACTCAGTTCATGAAGCTTGAGGTCAGCATCTGATCTAAGGCTTTGGCCTGCAATGCCTTTAGTTTTGTAATTCCTGCAATAGACCATCTCTACAGCCAGGATCAGTGACATCAGGAGCATAAAGGTCCATATAGAAATCCACCGCAATCTTCCTCATCTCAGAAGACTCTCAGCTTAGATATCCATCAGGGTGTTGAAGGAAGAGAATAGGTTTTTAATGGGTCTCAATGTTAAGAAAAAGGCTCTTGGGGCATCCATGTCTTTAAAGCTAGAGACACAAGCTCTAACATGGCCCCTTTCTCCTGCTCATAGAGGAATAAATGTAGAGCCTATCTCCTCTCATACAGCAAGTCCCGTATCAGCATATTCTTTTCAAGCACCTGACTTTCCAACAAACTCTCCCTTTCCATCATCCCAGTAGTGCTCATAACTGTAATGGCTATATGCAAATGTGGTGCTCCTAAAAATGTCACCACATTATTTTGGTTGTATTTTGCATATGCAATTTCTCTTATTTTCAGGGAAAATTAATTAACAAATATTTTGTTTGCATTTTGGCGTATTAATCTGCCTGTATTTAGGTCTGTCCTGATGTGGATGAGAGAGAGATAGTGGTGACACGGAACCTTTGTTTAGTGGGCGTTGCACTGGGTTGGTTTTGGTGCGACCCCCTCTGTCTGCCTCAGACGCAATCTGGAGGTGAACAGCGGTGCTCAGGTTGTCATCACTCTCTCCTGTTTAATATTATTCTTCAGGTCAGTACATGGTAAAACTACACCAAAATCACTCTGCAAGGTGTTCATTTCTTTATTGTATCAGGAGATGACACTGTGATACACGTTTTGCACTTTTTTTGTTAATGTTTGCAAGTTTATCAGAATGCGAGATTTGGCGAACGAGATTTCGCCTTCTCAACTCCGTTTTTTTGTAGTTTAGTTGTTATTTTGCTAGAATAATATGCACTGTATGTTAATTTGTGATTTATAAATTAAGTTTGACTGAATTTAGTGAGAGAGAGCAGTTGCTTTGTGTATGTTAAGTGTGATAGTTAAGAGTTAAAGAATGCTGAGTTGAATGTTGTATTTTTTTGCAAATGTTATAATTTTATGGTTGGTTATTAGAAATAAAAGAGACGCAATCTGGAGGTGAACAGCGGTGCTCAGGTTGTCATCACTCTCTCCAGTTTAATTTTGTTCTTCAGATTGCGCACATCACTGTTGCAGTAATCCCGACACTTGGGACCTGTAACACAAAGTATATTGCTGACAGAATAGATTTATTTGTGTCTTTCCCACTTCCTACCATAGTCCCACAGTATCAAAATCAGGCTTTGTCCTCCAAGTCTCCCAAAAATCTAAATCTGAAAACGTATTACAAAAAATTTGATCACAAAGTAACGTCACATTAAACTTCCAATATAATTTAGGTACAACAGTCCCAGTAAATATTAGATCTAAAGAGACCATAGAGTGGTAAGAAAAACCATCAGGAGCCACAATGACTTTTAAAACTCTACACCTGTTCACTTTGGTAAGACAGAACTGATCCAACCTTGCTGCAATTACCCTTGTCCGTGTAACCTCAACGCACATATTCTGCCTGGTGTTATTATTGAGCGCCCTCCATTGATCAACAAAGCCAGAGTTGCACCTAATCCCAATGCAGAGGCTCTTCCCCATTCCTATCCAGAGTAACATCTGTAGTGCAATTCCAGTCACTTTTGACCAATGTCCCCATTCAAGGCACCTCAAACTACCAGTCCTCACATAGAGCATGAACAATTTACCTTTATGTGAGAGCCTGAATGAGATATCCAGATTTGGCTCATTGAGAAACATAATCACTGGTCTTCTGAAAGACAGAACTTGCTGTAAAGCTGGAGTTTTACAGTTTAAAGTGATCGTTCTCACCTGACTAACAATTTTGCCAAACCAAGAAAGTTCACATACTATAATGTCATTAGGACTAAATGGGGGTACATTAGAAAAAGTCACCCTAGTTGTCAAGGAGACCAGTGGAAAAACTGGAGAAAAACCCACCACTTATCGTAATTCCATGCTCAACAAGTTGAAGGGCTAGCGCATCCTCTTTCCTCTGTGCCTTGTTCGTCCTTGACAGGATATTTTCACAGCCCATGTCTGTGAGTCTGTCTGTGAGTCTGTCTGTGAGTCTGTCTGTGAGTCTGTCTGTGAGTTGATGTGATTTCCAATAATTTTTTTTGGGTTGCTCTCAGAAGTGAAGAGGCCATTGATACATTTTCCTGAGCCACACCAGCATCATACCAGGCCTGCAACTAGCGGAAGTTGGCGGCGCGAGCAGTCGCAGCGGCCATTCCGGGAACAAAAATGGTGCTTTTTGTTTGTTTTTGTCAAAAAGAACGATCTGAACTCTGCAACCATGCAAGATTTCAATACCAGAGAAACCAGCACCCTCACCTACGACCGGCAGGACTTCTTAAACCTGAAAAATCAGGTAAATACCACACTTTCAGACGGTCTACGAGTGGAGCTGCGTGCGCTAGGCCTGCTGAGAACCGCGGTGTTTCCTGAGCCGGCGGGCCGGAAGAAGGCCCCCCGCAAGCGGTGCGCGAGGAAAGCCAGAGTCCGCGCTAGGCTAATGGCTAACAGCAGCCGACTGGCCATACCATCCGTTCTGCTCTCCAACGTCTGCTCCCTGGAAAATAAACTGGATCACATGAGAATTCAGCGGACAACCCAGCGCGAGTTCAGAGACTGCTGTGTGTTCATTTTCACGGAGACGTGGTTCCAACGAACTCCATTCCGGACTCTGCCATTCAGCTGGACGGCCTGGTCTCCTTCCGTGCGGACCGCGACACGGACCAATCCGGTAAGACCCGCGGAGGTGGCCTGTGTGTCTACATCAACACTGAATGGTGTAACAACGCAATGATGGTCTCCAGCTACTGCTCGCCGCTCGTGGAGTTTGCTATCATCAGAGCCAGACCCTTCCATCTGCCCAGGGAACTGAACACTGTACATCGTAACAGTGTACGTTGCACCTAGCGCTAATACCAGCGCTAATGCTAATGCTAATGCGCTCTGTGAACTACACAGTTCCATCATTAAATTCCAGAACTCACACCCTGACGGACTGTTCATTGTTGCTGGAGACTTCAACCACAGTAACCTGAAGTCTCTGCTGCCCAGCTTTCATCAGTATGTGGATTTTCCAACCCCGGGGGGGCTAATGTGCTTGATCTTGTTTACACAAACATTCCCGGTGCATACAAAGCTGAGCCCGACCCCACTACGGCTACTCGGCTCCAGGAGCCATCTCTGTTCTTCAGGACTGTTTTGAGCACACTGACTGGGACATGTTCAGAGAAGCTGCTACATCTGGTGACTCCATCAACCTGGAGGAGTACACAGAATCAGTGACTGGCTACATCAGCAAGTGCATTGACGATGTCACTGTCTCCAAAACCACCACAACACGCCCCAACCAGAAGCCGTGGATGACTGCAGAGGTACGTGAGCTGCTGAGAAACCGGGACAAGGCCTTCAAGTCAGGCGATAAGGCAGGCCTCAGAACAGCTTGAGCCAAGCTCTCCCGGGGCATCAGAGAGGCAAAGCGCACCTACGCAGAGAGGATCCACAACCATTTCAAGGACACTGTGGACACGCGGGGCATGTGGCAGGGTATCCAGACCATCACCAACTACAAGCCCCCTTCTCCTGCTTGTAGTAGCGATGCCTCCCTCCCAGACACGCTGAACACCTTCTACGCAAGGTTCAAAGCACAGAACTGCACGGCAGCAAGGAAGACCACACCTTCTCCAAACGACCAGATACTGCACCTGTCCTCAGCTGATGTGCGGAGAACTCTACTCAGAGTCAACCCACGGAAAGCCCCTGGACCAGACAGCATACCTGGCAGAGTGCTCAGAGGATGTGCAGAACAGCTCGCAGATGTTCTCACGGACATCTTCAACATTTCTCTGAGCACTGCTGTTGTGCCAACGTGCTTCAAGACGTCCACCGTCGTTCCTGTGCCAAAGAAGTCTCAAGTGTCCTGCCTCAATGACTACCGTCTCGTTGCACTTACTCCCATCATCATGAAGTGCTTCGAGAGGCTGGTCATGAGGCACATCAAGAACCAGCTCCCCTCCTCACTGGACCCACTGCAGTTTGCGTATCGTCCAAATCGATCAACAGACGATGCCATCTCAACTGCACTCCACCTGGATCTCACCCACCTGGACAACAAAGACTGCTACGTCCGAATGCTGTTACATCGACTTCAGTTCAGCATTCAACACCATCATCCCTCTGCACCTGATTGGAAAACTGAGCTTGCTGGGTCTGAACTCCTCCCTCTGCAATTGGGTCCTGGATTTCCTGACTGAGAGACCTCAGTCAGTCAGGATTGGTAACAACACCTCCAGTACCACCATACTGAGCACTGGTGCCCCCCAGGAAATCACCTCCCACTGAACATTACCGGCTCTGCAGTGGAGATTGTGAGGAACACAAAGTTCCTCTGTGTTCACATAGCAGAGAACCTCACCTGGTCCCTCAATACCCGCGTCATAGCAAAGAAAGCCCAGCAGCGCCTCTATTTTCTGCGGAGACTGAAGAGAGCACACCTTCCACCACCCATCCTCACCACGTTCTACAGAGGGACTATAGAGAGCATCTTGTGCACCTGCATTACCGTCTGGTTTGGGAACTGCACCATCACGGATCGCAAGACCTTACATTGGATAGTGAGGACAGCCGAAAAGATCATCGGAGTCCCTCTCCCCTCCATCAGTGACACCTACACCTCTCGCTGCATCCGCAAAGCCACCAGCATTGTGGATGACCCAACCCATCCCTCACACAGTCTCTTCACTCTGATGCCGTCCGGCAGACGATATCGGAGCATCCGAGCCTCCACCACCAGACTCTGCAATAGCTTTGTTCACCAGGCAGTCAGACTCCTCAACTCACTGAGACAGAGCTGAAACTGAACCCCACACCATTCTTCACACCACATAAACCACACCAACACAAACACTGGACTGTAAACCACCCAGCACTCTACACACACACACAAACACACACACACACACACACACTCGGCACACAGAGACTGGATCATCCCCATACTATCAGCAATATTTGCTGCACACCAAGAACTACACTTCTACCTCAGTAACTGCTGTTATCATGCACATCTAGATGTACAGTATGTTACATATCTCTTGCACCTAATTCCCACCACTCATCTCACTTCTATGTACCAATCGGTATTGTACTGTCCTGTCCTTTCTGTTGAACTGTCTCTTGTTTATTGTATTTATTGTATTTATTGAAGTGTTTGCACTTTATGTCGTCCTATTGTATTGCTGCTCCATGTTGCACCTTGGTACGCAATTTCATTGCACTGTGTACCTGTACTCGGTTGTAATGACAATAAAAAGCCTTGACCTTGACCTTGATGTAGGATTCCCATAAACTGTACTTAAAATTCATCGCGCCCACTGTTCAGTCAAAAGGTGCATTTAGTAGGGATTTGTGGATCAATACCTACAGTGTATCCAGAAAGTGTTCACAGTGCTTTACACATTTTATGTTATAGCCTTATTTCAAAATGGATTCAATTAATTTTTCCCCTCAAAATTCTACACACAATACCCCACAATGAAAAACTGAGTTTGAAATCTTAGCAAATTTCTAAAAGAAAAAAAAAAAGTAAAACAAAATATAATATGTACAAAAGTATTCACAGCCTTTGCTCAATACATTGTTGAAGCATGTGTGGCAGCAATTACAGCCTCAAGTCTTAATGAGTATGATGCTATAAGATTGGTACATTCTTTTTGGGAGGTTTCTCCCATTCTTTTTTGCAGAACCTCTCAAGGTTGGAGAGTGTTCATGCACAGCCATTTTTAGAGATCTCCAGAGATGCGCTGTTGGATTCAAATCTGGGCTCTGGCTAGTAGTTGGATACTCCAGGTAAGTTCAACAACTCAGTTTAATTAGTGAACACATAAAACCTTAGAAAGAAAAACCTGTTCAAAAAGAAAATAAAGAACTAAAATAACAACAACTCTGTCCTTGGGGTCTATTGGATCCTTAACCGAAGTAATACCGAGATCTAAATAATAATAGTCCTACTTACTACTGCAGTGTCTCATCCAACAACCCAACAACCACTACAAAGGAGGGAATGGTGTGGCTGGCCTCCTCTTTCCAGTATAATCCCCCCCAGACACAGGTAAGTAAACATTTTAGGGATTATTCAATAAAAAGTGACCTTTCAGGAGTTGGTGATGGGGTAAGGCCTTTAACCTAATCACAGGTACCTTATATAAATCGATCATGTCCAAACAACTGAATTTACAGCAGGTGTTCAATCAATCTGTAGAAACATCTGAAGGATGATCAGTGGAAATAAGATGCACCATTTTGAGTGTTATGGCAAAGGCTGTGAAGATTTGTTTTATTTTTGTGTTTTAATTTTAATTCAAACTAATTTTTCTCACTTTGTCATTGTGCGGTATGTGTGTAGAAGGTTGAGGTAATAAATGAACCCATTTTAGAATAAAGCTGTAACATAAAATGTGCACAAAGTGAAGCGCTGTGAATACTTTGTTACACTGTAAATATTCATTTCCAATCCATTGTTTTTACCTTTTTTTTTTTTTTTTTTTTTTTAAATTGAGGAGTTCATGCAACATACAAAGAACAAATACGTCTCCCCCCCCTTTTTTTTTTTTTACCCCAAAATACCCACATATCCATATACACAGGACCAGTGAGCCCTGTGCAGGACCTTAAATTGAATTAGCTGAAGCCTTACTCAGGGTGCACTAGAACATATTTTATTTATAGCCCTGTCCCACCATTCCTCTGTAAAGACCATATCCAGCTCATCCTCCCAGGCCTACTTAACATTGATTAGAGATTGTCTGTCCCAGGACCTTATGCATAAATTCATTTTGGATATATTGGATTTTAGAAAAGTATCCAGGGATAGAAGTTCGTCCCATGGCTGAGTCACTAGGGGTCGGGTATCTCTGGGAAATAATGAAATTGCACAGTATCTAACTTGAAAATACCTAAATAGATGTGATGGGGGAGATCAAAATCACAAGCCAGCTGAGCAAAGCTGCTAAAAATGCCATTTTTAAACAGATCCTTAAACGAGGTAATACCCTTCTCATGCCAAATCTTAAAAGTAGGGTCACTCAAAGCTGGGGGAAATGCATGATTATTCAAAATTGGCATCAGCATGGATGGAGAGCTAAAGTGAAAATGGCGTCTGAATTGGAACCATATATGAAGCATAGAAATTACTAAAGGATTTGTGGAATGTTGTGAAATCCGACTTTGTAAAGGGGAAGTAAGCAAGGCAAGGCCCAATGACGAGCAAGCAGCCATCTCCAATTTACACCACTGCAAATCTGGTGACTTAAACCAGTACATTGCCCTGTGAATGTTTTCTGACCAGTAATACAAAAAATTGGGAAGGGAAAGCCCACCGTCCGACCGGAATTGTCTGAAATAAAAAAATTAATTTGGGCAAAATTATCATTTTAATTGTATTTATTCTCCCCAGCAATGTTAGTGGAAGAACACTCCATCGATGGAGGTCCACCTTGAGCTTATTCAGTAAAGGGGTACAATTGGAAGAAAAAAGAGGGTAAAGTGCGAGTGACATGGATCCCTAAGTATGTAAACCCAGAGGGAGCAAAATTGAAGGGAATAGTTGAATGATTCAACTTCCTTGCCAATGTATTAACAGGAAAGCATTCACTCTTGTGAATATTCACCTTATAGCCAGAAAAGGATCCAAATTCATCCGGGAGAGACAGTATTGAGGGAAGACACTTAACCGGATTAGTAACGTATAGTAATAAATCATCTGCATATAAAATAATTTTAAATCTATACCCGAGCGAGAAATGCCTTCAAATGATCTGAACGATTTAAGTGCAATTGACAAGGGTTCGATTGCAAGGGCAAACAGTAAAGGAGAAAGGGGGCAGCCCTGTCTGGTCCCACAGTATAAACGTAAGTATTCAGAATGAGTATTATTGGTCTGTACACTGGCCTTTGGAGATGCATATAGCAGCTTTATCCAGGAAATGAATTTATTTTTGAAACTGAATTTATGTAGCACCCTAAATAAGTAATCCCACTCGATCCGGTCGAAGGCCTTCTCAGCATCGAGTGAGATTACAACCTCAGGTAAAGTGAAGGACTGATTGGAATAAGTCACATTGAGGAGCGAGCCAACATTAAAGAAAAGTTGTCGTTCCTTAAACTCATTCTGGTCCTCTGATATTATGTCTGGGAGTATATTTTCCAAACGCTGAGCGTTTAGCCAAAATTCTTTGCATCAGTCTAAGTAAGTAGTAGTAGTAAGACTTAAAGTTGCATTAATAGAGAAAGGGTTGGAATGTAAAATATTTGCTGAGTCCTCAATGCGGAGAATAAGTTGGGATGTTGTCAGTCTCCTTAAATGGGCCAGAAGCCTAGATGATTTGTCTCAATGTTCATAATCATTACTGCAAGCATGTAACAGTAGCCTTTCTGCCTCCTTTGTTGTAATGAGATTGAATTCGGCCTGAAGCTCTATATGGCGTTTCAATAAAATAAGAGTAGGGCCAAGAGCAATCAAATGATCCACCTCCCCAATTTGCGACAACAGGGATTGTACCTTATTTTTTTACGAATTTTATTAGCGTGGGCAGAGTAGGAAATAGTTTGTCCACAAAGGTAAATGTTCAGGGTTTCTCACAACAAGGAGTACGAAATGTTGCCATTTTTATTAATAGCAATAAACTAGTCAATAGAGGATGAAATAAATGCATCAAATTCAGAGTCTGATAGAAATAGTGAGTTAAATCTCCAACGTGGTGGTGAAGACTGGTAATTAGGAAATTTTATATAAACCGAGAGCAGTGCATGATCAGAAATAACTATAGGATGATACACTGTGGCAGTAACTCTAGATACAAGTGAATCAAAGAAAAAAATAGTCGATCCGTGAATGAATGTGGATGAGAGTAGAAAGAGAATTTTTTACTATTGGGATTGTAAAATCTCCACAGACCTATCAGACCACACCTGAATACGAAATCAGAAATAGATTGAGACATTTGCGAAGGAGTTAGTGTACGTGGGTTAGAATGGTCTAAACTCTGGTTGATCGTGCAATTCAGATCTCCCCCCATGATAAGACACTGGGTATTTAAAAAAGGGATAGAACTAAACAGTTTATTAGTAAAAGTTCGATCATCGTGATTTGGAGCATATATATTAATCAAAAGTACCGGGGTATTAACAAACAAACCCTGAATGATCAAATACCTGCCATGCACATCTGCAATAACATTGTCTGCAGTGAAAAGTACCCAATTTTTTGTCAGAATGGCAACCCCTCTAGTTTTAGAATCGAATCTAGGATGCAATACATCTCCAATCCATAAGCGTTTTAATTTTGAGTGGTCATTGTTTTTTAAATGAGTTTCTTGTAAAAAAAAAAAATGGTCTGGATTTAGCCGTTTCAAATGAGTAAGAATCTTTAAGCGTTTAACTGGGTGATTTAAACCTTTTACATTCAAGCTCAGAAATCTCATGCTAGCTAGCTCATGCACATTCTTGTCAACTAGGTTACCGGTAAAAGCAAACAAATGAAATGCCTGCCATACATAACTGTGATGGATTGTAGGACCCAAAAGTAGTGCAGGTGGCCAACAGTCACACATTTGCTATATCTTGTTACTGAATTTTCAATTGAAAATTAATTTGAGTTGTTATATTGAAAAGAAGCAAAGAAAGAAGTCAAATTCTGAAAGTTTGTTCACTATTTTTGTCTAACTTTCTGTTAGATTTTTGTTCACATTTACCATCTGTCATTGTTGGAAATCACACCAGTATTGCTACTGGTATATTAGACTTGGTATTACTTCATACCATATCAATGCAAAATCGGTGGAATTGCCCTGCCTAGTATTTAGTTAAAACTATTGAACTGTGTGCCTTTGATTTTGTAACAATATTTTGTTAAAATATTTCACTAGTATTTGAAAAAGCTCTTCCTGTTTAATATCCTTTTTTATTTTCTGAATGTGTTCAGGTTTAACAGTAACTTCATGAAAGACTCAAGTTTCATATTTTATTCTTATCTGAGCCAGAGCGCCCCTACATGGCAGTTCCATAGGTCAGTACATTATCATAACTCAGTGTAGGGGTGTTTATATGTATATAAATAAATGACTATTTGTTTCTATGCTGTCTGAAGGCCAATCAAAGGATTATTTATTTGCCAGTCTTTTGTCAAAGTTCAAATGAAACAATAACGTTGGCCGTTTCGCTCCACAGCATGTGTTAGTATTTCTGTCATATATTCACCTACTTTCTCTCTAGTCTGTGCCTGCCCAGCTCTCTCCAGACTAACAAGGACAAAAGTCTGGCAGTTGCTTTGATTGTGCAACAGGGTACTGCTCACAGTTCTCTGGCAGTGAGTATTTAAGGCCTTTGACTGTCCTTGGGTAAGAACTCTCTCTCTGTATTATTTACATTACATTATTTAGGATTTGTTTGAACTTATTGCAGATCAGTCAGTATAGGAACTGATTGATCTGTTTAGCATGTGTTTTAAATATAGTGTGCAGTATATATTCACAAGTGCTAATGTTGCATATATATTAAAAAACTATTTCCCCACAATGCAACACAAACCAGGAAGTGTAGGCTTATTAATATTAATGTTGTTGTTGTTGTTGTTGTATAATATTATTTATTAATATTGAAAGCATGATAAATTCTGAGTGCTTCTAAAGGCACAGCTGAAAAGAACAGTTAATGTCCTGAAAAATGTGGTGTTCTAAAGAAGCAAATCCTGTTTTTCTTGCTGTTCTTCTTGTTGTTTTTTCTACCTGGTCAGAAAATCTGATAACATGAACAGCCAAGGGCCCAAATCATGATTTCATGATTTACAAAGGGCATTTACAAAACATTTCTTTAAGATTTTGAACAGTATTACTTTTTGATTTCCATTTTACAAAAAAAAGTCAAAAGGTTTGGCCTGCCTGTTCTGTTCTGTTCTGTTCTGTAATGAGTAACTCCCACTTTGAAACATAGCCTGTAATCATTTATCCCTTTAGGATAGCTGGATAAATGGTCTTAACCCTTTTATGGCAAAAACACTATGTGGGCATGTATTTTGCATGCACTGTTCTTTTGGGTTTAGTCTGTGAATTGGGAGCACAGCCCATGACACTCATTTGTGATGAGGTTTGAGGACTCAAGAGTATTTAGAAAGCTTTGAAATTTGCATTACCTTCCTAATGAAGACAGGGAACAAGCTGTATCCCTGTGAGGAAGTAGGGTGCTTAGACCAGAGGGGTCGAAGCCCACCTCCTGGTAGCGTAGGTCGAGGAGTCAGAGGTACCCACAAATGGAGCCGATGGAGGAAAAATCTCTTGGTAGGCCAGCGGTTTATTTAAAAAAAAAAAAGAATATTGACAAATATATACACTGTGCAATAAAGATAAAGAAAAGAAAATAATAATAAAGTTAAACATTCCCACTATTTCAGTGGTACGGACCAATGACTACGAAGTCACAACTAGGTCTCTTACTGCACATACGCACCATGGCAATGTCTCTACTCACTCCCCCTTAAGCCACCTCAGAGCAGGTTTATATAACAGTAGCCCCTCCCCCGGGGTTCTACCAATATTAGTATGGGTGATGTACTTAAAACAATATAAGATAATTATTGATACACAATCAAACACAATATTCATCATCAATGAATACAATTCACCACACAAGTAATTTTTCATCAAACACACACTGTGAGTATTCAGACCTTCTCAAGTCCAATCCCCCCTCTCCTAATAACAGAGGTGGATTCACCCAGGTGAGTAAAAACTCTGAGTTTAGTCTATTTACTGGTTTGCTCCTGGGTAGCTGTGGACAACACATGAGTGTACAGGTATGTGTGGCCTATGTGATGGTAATGTATGTGCTCAAGCTCACATCATTACAATCCCTAACAAGCTAAGTAAAATGTTGGGAAAACATATCTGAGAGCTCAAATCTCTTGGAAGAACATTATGTACAGTCTTATGCATATTGCTTATGCATACTCCATTTTTGTTCAATTTCAGTTTTCTTCATGGTCTGAACCCTGTAGCTGCTTTGCAAACTGTGTAAATAATTCTGGATGAATAGACCAATTGAAATATAATTGCTGCAAATTGCTCTTATTGACTTCCATTCAGAGTTAAAAATATTTTTGCCTTCTCCTGCAAAGAGAGAGATACTTGTTTTTGTAACCAACACTCCTGGGTCTTAATTCTACAGTTATGGCTCGGCGGGTAGCTGTAATTGGAGCAGGTAATTCTGGACTGACCTGCATTAAGTGCTGTTTGGATGAAGGGCTGGAGCCAGTTTGCTTTGAAAGCAGTGACGACATTGGGGGACTCTGGAAGTTTAAGGTGAGGAACTATTTCTGAGGTCTTGATTTGGATTTGATATGATAGGGACACACAGCCAAGATGTACCATCCTCAGATGAGTTTTGTTCCAACTCTAATTTTCAGAAACATACCAGTGAAAGTCTACATCCAGTGTTTATTAATGTTATAATAGCATCCCCAAGTCTAACCTAAAGAAGTACATATTAGATATCAAACATGTCTTAATCGGCTACATCTGGGGTCAGTGATAAATCATGTTAATTAAATGTTTTGTGAAGCTGTTCCTTTAATATGTGAGTTTTTGTAAGCTCCCTCTAGCTGTTAATGCAAATGCCCTCGCTCTGCTCACTGCACTCTCCCACCTGCACAAGAAGAACTTGTATGTGAGAATGCTGATCATGGACTTCAGTTCAGTATTCAGCACCATACTTCCCCTGAGGCTCCACATGAAGCTCTGGGATCTGGGTCAGCACTCTGAGCAACTGAATACACCACATGGGTTGTGACAAAGTTTGGTCTGAATCCTCACATCCTGAGCTGGTTCTGACACAAATTCTGACCCCTGGCCACCAGGCTGCTAAACAGTCAGTAGCTCAGTGTCCACAATCCATACCTCATCACACCTGTCTCATCACACCACATAGACTTTTTCTGCACCTGCACTTTACTCACTACTGTTGCAGCAAATAGCTGCTCAGCTACACTACATCCACCAAAGACTTTCTCCCACTTACCTTCTCACACTACAGCTACATTTAATTCTATACACAGTGCACATGTAAATAGAATGCAAACATTTTTTTTATGGTTTCTGCATACACAGTACATCTACTGTACAATAATGTGTGATTGAGTGCAATAACGTAAGTCTAATGTAAGTTAATGTATATATACTCTATACTACATATGCAGTCATGTTATTGGCACCCTCTGCGTTTTTGGTTGTACAACATTTGAAAAAAAAACAAACTGAAATCAATCGCTTCCTATAACCATGTTTGTGGTTATTGTCATACTGGAAAACCCATGACCTAGGATGGTAATGTTCAGATTTCATGATGCCTTTCACACAGTCAGTGCACCCAAGGCACATCTATATTGGCTTACCTGCATATATTTTGGCGAACTACAGTCTAGCTTTTTATGTCTCTGTGTGAGCAGTGTGGTGCTTCTGCGTCTCCTGCCATAGTGTTTGATTTGATTCAGATGTTGTGCTTACACTGATGTACCCTGAGCCTGCAGGACAGCTGGAATTTCTTTGTAACTTGATTGGGGATGCTTATCCAACATCCAGACTAATCCTGTGTTGTACCCTTTTCTTTTTCTCTTCCGTCCACATCCAGGGAGATTAGCTATAATGCTGTGGTTGTAAATTTCTTGATTATGTTGACACCATGGACAAAGGAACATCAAGATATCTGGTGGTCATGTAACCTTGAAATTGTTGGGTCTTTTTCCACAATTTTACTTTTAAGTCCTCAGACAGACAGAAAGGCACAGACACACAATGCAAAGATTGTGTCAACTTCTCTCCTTTTATCTGGTTTAAGTTGGGATTTTTATATAGATTTGTGTGGAATTATGTCAACTTTGCATCTTATTCTCTGCTTTTTTGCGTTCGTCCAATACAAGGAAATAAACATATGTATAACAAAATAGTTGTATGGAAGAAATGAGAAAAAAACGGGTGCCGACACTTTCGGCCATAATTGTATGTTTATACTTTTTCTGTTGTATCTGTTTTTACTATCGCAAGGGACTATTCAGATATTCAAAAACAATATTTAAAAAATATTTCTAATTAACATTATCCTGGTCTCAATGACAGTCCTGAGTCCACCTCACTCAGAGTTCAAATGAGATTGAAATTGAAAAGACACATGGACCACTAGTTTTTGGTTTCAAGACCTGACTTGAGTACGTTTTATATGTTTTAATACACAGATGTTTCTTTTTCTGTCCAGGAGACACTGGAGGCTGGACATGCCAGTATTTATCGTTCTCTGGTAGTGAATACCTCCAAAGAGATGATGTGTTTCAGTGATTTCCCCATGCCGGCGCACTATCCTAACTTCATGCATCACGCCCTCTTGCTGCAGTACTTCAGACTGTATGCAGAACACTTTGATCTGCTCCAGCACATTCACTTCCAGGTAAGCATCCTTGTTTTTAAAAGAAAATTTGCATGGGTCATAATTGTTGGATCTTGTAGTTACTTTGTTTTCATTTGTATACAGTGCCTTGCAAAAGTATTCACCCGCTTATCTTTTTAGCTATTTTGTTACATTACAACCTGTATTTGTAATGTACATTTATCTGAATTGTATGGGATGCATCTGCACAAAATATTTTACATTGGTGAGGAGAAATAAGATGATGAAAAAAAAAAATACATTTGCTATGAGGGTCCTAAATTGATCTTACCTTCAGAAGTCACATGCTTAGTGAAATAATGTTAATCTGTGTGCAATCTAAGTGTCACATAATCTGTCTATATATGATCTTTATATGCACACCTTTTCTGAAAGGCCTCAGAGGCTGCAACACCATTAAGCAAGAGGCACCACTAACCGAACAACCATGAAGATCGAGGACTTCTCCAAACAAGTCAGGGACAAAGTTGTTGAGAAATACAAGTCAGGGTTGGGTTATAACAACAACCCTACAATGAGAAGGCCATCCACCAAAACTCCAGGCAAGGAGGGCATTAATTAGAGATCAAAGCTAACCCTGAAGGAGCTGCAGAATTCCCAAGCAGAGACTGGATTATGTCCATACGACCACACTAGAACTGGGCTCTATGGAAGAATGACCAGGAAAAAGCTTTTACTTACAGACAAAAATAGGAAGGCTCATTTTTAGTTTGCCAATTTGAATTTTTCAGTCACCTAGTAAAACACTGTCTGGTACCCTCTTGTATCCTACTTTCCAAAAACACATGCAGTGAATTGAAAATGCTAAATTGCCCATAGGTGTGAATGTGAGAGTCAATGGGTTTGTGTGTGTGGCATAAACCTGCTGTGGACTGGTGCTCTGTGCTGGGGCTATTCATGGCTTTTGCCCAATGGTTCTAGATAGGCTCCAGACTAACCACGATCCTGACCAGGAACTGGAGGATAAGATGATATGCTAGTGTATTAATTCTGGAACACTTATATATTTAAACAACACACTTTAACTATATATAAAGGTGTGTGTGTGTGTGTGTGTGTGTGTGTGTGTGTGTGTGTGTGTGTGTGTGTGTGTGTGTGTGTGTGTGTGTGTGTGTTCAGACCACAGTGTGCAGTGTGAGACAGCAGGATGATTTCTCTTACTCTGGGCAGTGGGAGGTAGTAACTGAGAGCAGAGATGGACACAAAGAAACGCGTGTGTTTGACGGTGTTTTTGTATGTTCTGGACACTTTACACATCCAGTCACACCCCTTTCAGCATTCCCTGGTATGATCACAACATTAACACACATACACACATAGACATCTCTGACAAATCAGTCCCATTTTGAGAAATTTCTTTTTTTGCTTCAGGCATTGACACATTCCCTGGAAAGTATAGCCACAGTTGGGATTATAAGGATCCTGATGCATTCTGTGGAAAAAGAGTGGTGGTTGTAGGCATTGGCAACTCTGCAGTAGACATCGCCGTTGAGATCAGCAGAGTAGCAGAGAAAGTATGTACACTGCATTGAGACATAATAGGCCAGGGGTGATCTAGGAATTAGTTCACTGTATTCTGAAATGTCAAATTTTAGTTCAACTCAAATGATTTAATTGTTTTCAAGATGCATTGAAAATTTCACAAAGTAGACTAGATCAAATGTTTTATGTAGAATATAATAACACTAATGATATTAATAATGTATACAATATTGAACTCATTGCTATTTCTAATCTGCATACATCTGCTACTTCACCAGATATCATAGTTCAGAACTCTTGGATTTGATGGATTTGCCATCATCTGAAGTCTGTAGTTAGTTAACTATGCAGAAGTGTCCTGTCATCCAGTGAATCTGGAAGTTTTTGCTGTGTTTCCCTTTTTGCACATTTTATGCTACTGCCTTATTTCAAAATGGATTCAATGTATTTTTCCCTAAGAATTCTACACACAATACCCCATAATGACAAAGTGAGAAAAGTTTGTTTGAAATCTTTGCAAATATATTAAAAATTAAGCACAAAATATGATATGTATATGGGTATTCCCAGCCTTTGCCATGATGATCAAAATTGAGCTCAGGTGCATCTTGTTTCCACTGATGATCCTTCAAATGTTTTTTACAGCTGTGGTAAATAGAGTTGATTAGATATGATTTGGAAAGGCATGCACCTGTTTATGTAAGGTCCCTGTGCATAGTAGAGCACAAACCATGCCATGAAGTCTAAGAAATTCTGTGGACCTCTGAGACAAGATTGTATCAAGAGACACGTCTGGGGAAGGGAAAAATTGTCTGCTGCATTGAAGGTCCAAATGAGCACAGTGGCTTCCATTGTCTGTAAATGGAAGAAGTTTGGAACCACCAGGACTCTTCATAGAGCTGCACACCCAGCCAAACTGAGTGATCCTGGTGGTCACCTTAGTCAGCAAGGTGACCAAGAACCCAATGGTCACACTGACAGAGCTCCAATGTTGCTGTGTGGAGAGAAGAGAACCTTCCAAAAGGACTACAGCACTCCACTGAAGCCTGTATGCTAGAGTGGCCAGACGGAAAACACTCCTCAGTAAATGGCACTGCAGCAATGTACAGGGACATCCTTGACAATAACCTGCTGCAGACCACTCTGGGCCACAGACTCAGGTATATTCCAACAGAACAATGACCTTAAGCACACAGCCAAAATAACAAAGGAGTGGGTTCTTTACAACTCTGTGAACATCCTTGAGAGTTGCAGCCAAAACCCAGAATGGAACATTTTAGAACCAAATGATCTAATGGCTGATGATCCCCATTCAATTTGATGGTGCTTGAGAGGTTCTGCAAAGATGAATGGGATAAACTTCCCAAAAACAAGGTGTGCCAAGCTTGTAGCACTATGCAAAGGCTGTGAATACTTATGTACTTATGTTTTTGGGGATTTATTTTTAATAGATTTGAAAAGGTTTCAAACAAACTTTTCTCATGTTGCCATCGTGGGGTTTTGTGAATAGAACTTTGAGGGGGGGAAATGAATTTAATACATTTTGAAATAAGGCTGTAACAAAATGTGCAAAAAACTGAAGCACTGTGAATACTTTCCGGATGCACTGTATATGTGATCTACAGAAGACTATCTAAATTTTAAATTGAACAAAACATCCAATTTGCCCAAAGATGCCCAAACCCTTTTGCCTCTGTCTGTAAGCATTTGATTTCTTTCAATCATCTAATTCAAATCCTTTTTATCTCCCCTCTAAGACTTTCCTGAGTACACGAGATGGAGCGTGGGTGGTGGGCCGCATGGCTGGTAGTGGTCTACCACTAGATATCATGCTAAATAGACGTTCACTTGCCATGCTGCTAAAGCTGCTTCCTCGTGCATTACTTAACTGGGCAGTGGAGAGAACTTACAACCAGAAATACGACCACAGACTGTATTCACTGCAGCCCAACTACAGGTACAGTGGTATAGCATAGTACAGCAATATCAGGATCAGATTTGGATATCTTAGCATATTTTTAGTCCATACTGTAAACATTGTATTGTGGAGTGTTACTGAGTGAGCTGAGCATTAGAACATTTTCTCAAAGAAGGGTGCGAAGGTGGGAGAAAAGGTATAACATAATATTCCTGATTAACTTTAGTTTCTACCACCTGCTGGTTCGTGATGACTTTACTGCTATTGCTTTTTAAATATTATGTGATTGTGACATTATGTGTCATGCTCAATATGAGACCCGGTACATGAGTTTACAAGGTAAAAAACAATGAACTGAGAACTGGGTACGAAAAGTAGCCTTAATAATGATTTGAGAGGTTCTCTGAACATTTGTGAAAAGCACATATCAAATCTATTTAAACATTTTATAGTTGGTCTTGTTCTGTGTGGTCTTGTTCCCATTTTGTTCTTTGTCTGTCTTCATTTTGTTATGGTTTGCCATGTGCCTTTGCAGCACGTTTCTGTTGTGTTGTCAGTCTTGTCTCCTCCCTAGATCTGCCCTCTCCCACCAGTGCCTCTATTGAAGCCCTGCACTCTTATCTGCTAGAGATGTCTACAGTATAGTCCTTGTCTGTATATCAGTAGCCCTTTCTTTCAATGTCTCTTTATCTGTCATTGTGTGGTTGCGTGCATTTTTGTTGCTCATAGCACTGTGATGTTTGGACACTTGGTATCATAGTCTGTTTTTTGGTTCATCTTGTTAATAAATCCTTACCTGCGCTTATGCTCACTTCGTGCTCCCCATTTCAATCTGACCATTGCCACTAAATGATGGGGAACGTTTGTGGAATTCTCCACATTGCTGGTATTCCTCTTTAATCATTCTTGTAATTTTTATTCTCTGACATCTTTCAAGTCTTCCTTACTAGTTTCATGTTTCTCCATGGCAGGATTCTTGACCGCCGACCTGTCATTAATGACGACCTACCAGGACGCATCCTCCAGGGGGCCCTGCAGATGAAACCAAATATACAAGAGTTCCATGGATCCACTGTTGTGTTTGAAAATGGGGCAAAAGAGGAAGGGATTGATGCTGTAGTCTTCTGCACTGGATACAAAGCCACCTTCCCATATTTGTCACCCTCTATTTACAAAAGTCCTGAGGGGGAGCTGTTTCTGTACAAAAGAGTCTTCCCTCTGTGCCTGGAGCATCCAACGCTGGCCATCTTTGGTCTACTCAATGCCACAGGGTCTCTAATGCCTGTGGTAGAGATGCAGGCACGGTGGGCTGCCAGAGTCATTGCAGGTATGTTAGCATCTGTAAATGTATGAAAAATAACCTATTCGGGCCATTCCAAGTCAGGCTACCTGGATTTCTGTACCAGGAGTGGCAAAATTCTCCCAAAAGTTATATGAAAGATGCCAAGAGATTGAAGTTGTGATTAACAATCAAGGTTATTTCACCAAATATAAATTTGTCAAAACATTACCAGTGCCTTTACTATTAGGAGCATTCATCATTTCTACAATTAAATGGAATATTATTATTTGGAATTTAGGACAAACATGCTCAGTAGTTTAGAGAAAAAAAAGAAAGTTGTCCTCATGTTGTTATAACTGTTTCCTTCAAGGACTGAACAGTCTTCCTCCTTTAGCAACAATGCATAAAACTATTGTGAAGGAGATGAAAATAAAAGTTAAAAGGTAAACGTTTTATACAATCTTACTTGGTAACATTTCTCAAAATTGGTTGTCTGGTACCCTCCCAATAACTGCAGAACACTTTGTCTCTGCTCTAGATATGCTTGTCCCAAGAAGGCTGCTCTTGAAGAGGAATATCTCCCTTACATGGATTCCATAGCACAGGAAGTGGGTGTGCGTCCCAACCTTTTGTGTCTGTTTTTGACTGATCCTGGTTTGGGTTGGAGGGTACTGTTTGGACCATGCACACCATATCAATATCGGCTGTATGGACCAGGCCGCTGGGCGGGGGCTCGCCAGGCTATATTTACCCAGTGGGAGCGTGTGGTCCAGCCCCTGAAGACACGCTCCATTCCAGAGCTCAAAACGTCCAGTTTGCCCTTTTGGAGTCTGATAGGAGGGGCTGTGCTGATTTTTGCCGCCACTGTACTACAAAATAGTGCTCCAAGTTTCCTACAGAATTGGGTTTCTTCAGTAGCCTCCCTCATCACTTACACCTAATTCAGTACTGGAGCAACATGTGACAAGAACTGCAGATCACTCTTGTAGTTTAACCCTTTTAAACCCTTTGTGTTTTAACTTGAAGGGTCTGTATCACAAATAACATTTTTATATCACTTTTAAATAAATGAATGCAACATAGAAATACATGTAAGTCCCCATTCCATATGTGCAAACTCAACTGTAAGGGAAAATCCTCTGTGTCCCCAATTCAGCAAGATAGCAAAACATATCACCAGCACTGAAAAACCATTATCACTTTTGGATGAATGGCCAAAGTCGGGTTTGTACTGAATTAGATGATGTAACAAACCAGTAGATAATTAACAATAACAGCATATGGCTGTACAGACACTTTAAAGTATAGGCCATGAAAGAGTTGATCAGTAAGACTATATAATGATACTGCAGTAATGAAAATAGTGTGGAGGTCTCACCCAATTCACAATTCATTTTTTTGAACCCAACATAAATACCGTGGGGTCCAAAGGACAACTTTACACGCTATAGATTTTACAGAAATAGTCATGGTTTCCAGATGCAATCTAGGTTCTTAAGGCTACACAACTGTTTAGTCCCAATCCCTTGAGTTCTCTTCACATTGTGTGTGTGTGGAAATGCTCTTGCTTTCACTATTAAACATATCCTGGAGTTCTACTGTTGTTTTCTAGAATTTGATTTCACTAATCCTTTGTGATCACCGTTCACAATCACAAGATTTTTTTCTGACCACATTCCTTAATGAAAATGATGATTCCCCACTGTCCTTCTACTTTTTAATAATGTTTTTGGACAGTTCCTAACCTGATTTAAGTAGTTTCAACAATCTCCTTATATGTTTTCTCTGCTTGATGCCAATAATTTGACCCTTCTGAAACAGATTAACATCTATTCCATGACCACTGGATGTCTTTTGGCATGGTTGTTTAACAAATCAAAAGCTACTCACTACATCAGGTAGGGTTAAATAACTTGTTGCCTGCTGAAACATAATAATCATCCATTCCAACAGAAAAGATCATTATATCTGACCTGCATTATATCTGTCTGATAGAGTAACCTTTCACACATTTTCTATTCAGGTGGGGTAAAGTGTAAGAGGTGTTCATGATTTACTCTGTGAGATTGGACTCTGATCTCTACTCAGTCTGTGCTAGAGTCTGCTGTTGTCATCACTAGTTATAATCAGTGACCAGTGCATTTGATTAATTTGTTTTTAGAGGTAGGTAATCCAGGTTCAAAGAGTAAAAATAAAATTACTCTTTAAACCCGGATTAGCCTCTGTTAATTGATTCTGAGTACATCTGTTAAGTCAGGGATGTTTTAGGTAAAATCTGTTTTCTGCTGTATCAATGAAAAGCATGTAGACATTGTAATAAAAAAAAGGGTTTGCCCCAGTCTGAATCTTGATCTGAATCTTGATCTGAATCTCTAAACTGATACATAAACATGTTTATTCTTGAGTAAAGGTAGAAATATAAATAGAGGACTTTTACTCCCGTAATATACTCATTTATCATTTACTCATTTACTGTTTTTACTCAACTAATTGTACTTTGTCCATGTATTCACATTTCTTTCTTTTGGTGTTCATTCTGATGTATTTCATTAATGTGGAACTACTTTATACATATGGTTTTATGTACTGCAGCTGCACTGATTCCCCCACCTAAGCAATGACACTCCACCCTGTGTCCTTGACTTAAAGCTACTTTCACCTACTTTTGTATCATGAATAAACTGCTGATCCCTTTGAGTAAAACTGTGAGTGTGATAAATATGTATTGTAAAGTTTAAATATTACTGAAACACATACTTTTACAAGAATCAAACATTTATTTTTACTCAATATATTGTCAGACCATTAAAGTACACCTCAGAAACCTCGTCTCAAAACTCATAAAGTAATAATGATCTGCAGCATCACTGATCTGTGATGTAATGAGTTACATCACCAAAAACCTGCAAAGGGAATAAGTGAATGTACCATAAACCATAGTTTAATGAGGTCATACCCAAAGGTACAAAACAGTCTGGCCTGAGGCCAAGATTATGGAAAGTTTAAAGAAAGAATAAAGTGCTCTTGATTAAAAATATACAAGCTTATCAGTCAGGCATGGTGTTATTGGCTTGGTCTTTCATGGTTGCTTCTGAAATATAGGAGAAATATTTTACAATAAAAGACTTGAAAAGCATCACAAATAAAGAATGCAAAAATTTTCATTGCTTTTCAAATACTTTTGCTATTAAAAATTGCATGATCTGCCACCACAGATGCCAAATCTAAATGTGAATATCAGGAAATAAAAGGTGAGACTCTATCATCTCACATTCATCTTTTAATCTCAATGTCTTTAGTGTATAGGAAAAAACTTGTACTTTTGGCCTTGTACTGCATATTTGTGCTTTAACAGTCCTGCATGTCTCAAATTTAACTAAACCTTCCCCGAGTTTGTCTGGGAATGATGGTAAAAGTATAAAAATGCAGCATGTGTTGCATACTTTGCAGCTTTCAGATTATGGTTGAGTTAAAGCTGCAGAAATAAATCTTTACATTTAAATAAATCTAGATTTTTTTCTCTCTCCCTCGATCAACCCAATCCCTCCCACTATTAACTCACCAGCCCTGTGCTCCTGTTGCAAAAAACCCTTTGCTACTTAGCCTCCAGCCCTCCTGCAGGAGATGCAACCTTCATCCATTTGACCTTCAACCTTTCCCTTATCCAGTGTGGCCTGAGACAACAGATCCTTCAAGGTGTGGTGGTAGATATTTCTTCCCTGCTCCATCCATTCTTACCTTTTTGGTGGCTCTACAAATTTCCACTTACTGGGGCTGGCTAGACCTGGACCTCTATGTTTTGTTTTGTTTTAGTTTTTTTATTTTAGCCCTTCTTCTGAGCTTTGCAGCAGTACTTCTCCCCCTTTTTGTTGTCTGGGTGTCCCTCTTTCTACTTAAAGAACTGTCTGCCCTTCTACATCTCTCCTCTACATTTTCCTACACTCTTAACATCACCTGAAGGTAAGCTCCTTTTGTGGAATATCAGTGCCCACCACAAACAACAGCTCCTGTCAATTTTGGGTCAGCTCAACAGTGTCATTTCCACAGGGCCTTTCGTGGCTCATCTTCTTGACCTCACTGCTTCCATCACTTGGCTGTTCCAGTGTGACTCTTTGGGTGATGCAGAAAGACCACTGACCACCTGTATCTGTATAGAGGAAAATCAGATTATTTCCTTTTAGTCAACCCTTTTAACTAAATCCAAAAATAAAGCAAAACAAGATCAAAGCAAAATAGTAGAATTGAATCTGCAAATGTAAAAATTACAGTTTAAACATAAAAAATTGAATGAAGAATTGAATATCCTCTTGGCTAAACCTTTGGAAGTTCAGTTTTACACAGATCTCAGGAGAAAGCAGTTTGTAATCTCTGAATATACCCAGTACAGACAAAAAACAAACACCAAGACAGGTGTTGCACAATAACAATCATGATCCAGTTCAGTCAATTGTCAGTACTAGGCCACACTAGTATTAATATTACACTAGTGTTAGTGAGCACATGTGCCCAGAGTGGTGGGCAGCCCTATCCACGGTGCCTGGGGAGCCTTGACATCACTGATAATTTAATACTGAATTATGAATTGAATATGAAATGAATTGAATTGAATTCAATTCATTTTAAAAAACTTTTAAATAAATGAATGAATGAATAAATAACAGGCAAATTTTAATAAAGCAAAACAAGACCAAAGCAAAGTTGGTCTTTCTGCCTCACACAAAGAGTCATGTTGGAACGGCCAAGTGATTGAAACAGTGAGATCAAGAATGAATATAATTCAGTTGTCAGGACTCGATCACACTATCTAGGTTTAGTGAAGTGATTTAGCACCAATGCTCTACTGAAATTAAAGGAAAGGTAAAAGCTACTAAAGTGGCACTGACCTCTAACCCCTCAGCAAAGAGTCAATGTGACTTTCCTGACTGGTGTTTTACCAGTGAGAGTCTAATTCTGCCCTACAGATACCAGTTATCTAAAATCATCACACCAATAAAGGCCTCTGACTGTAGAAACATCACACTCGAGCAGATGCATATCAACATGAATACAGCAAAATCAATATGATTTATTGTCTCTGGTTGTGAAGAAAGCAGTTGAGCTAGTTAGAAGAACAAATCTCAGTTCCAGATTTCAGCCGCACGTGGAAGTGTTCAGTTCCATCAGCAGCACACCCGAGTTAACATCAAGCTCTGATTTACCAAACCAGTCCAACCAGAAAGCTGGATGAATGCATAAATATTTCTGTAGGTTTGTTCATCCACACCCACAATAATCTCTCTCTCTCTCTCTCTCTCAATAATCTCTCTCCCGACCTTGTTCCTGCTCCTGCTCCCACTCTCCCACTGTCCCCGCCCTCTCATCGCCCCCGTCCTGTCTCCTTCCTCTCCCCTGTCCCCGCCCTCTTCCCATGTCCCCGCCCTCTCCCGGTCCTCGTTTTATAGCTGTAGTAGAGTAGAGACTCTTCTGCTGCATTTCATCTGAATCCTGAAGTACAGTAGTCTCTGAAAGGTAAGTGTGTGTGTGTGTGTGTGTGTGTGTGTGTGTGTGTGTGTGTGTGTGTGTGTGTGTGTGTGTGTTCTGTCTGTTCTGTCTGTTCTCTGTTTTAGCAGGGGGAACAGAGTGGATTTAACTCTCTGGACCTGGATTCACAACTTATACTGAGTCCAGCGGTGTCCAGTCTTATGGACTTCAGGCTTTCACTCCAGACATATGGATCAGCTCTTTTAAAACTGTCCCGTTGATGAAATGAGTGAAATAAGGGTTAGAACGAAAACCTGCAGCCACAGCAGAGTTTTACAGATAAGATAGGACACCCCTTAGGTAAACACTGAAATCTGCACATACTGTACACACTGTAGACATTTTAGATACTGTAGAAGATATACTGTAGAAGATATACTGTAGAAGATGTACTGTAGAAGATATACTGTAGAAGATATACTGTAGAAGATATACTGTAGATGTAGATACTGTAGAAGATATACTGTAGAAGATATACTGTAGATGTAGATACTGTAGATGTAGATACTGTAGATGTAGATACTGTAGAAGATATCCTGTAGATGTAGATATTTGGAAATACAAACTGGGTGTCGGGATTTAACCTTCATTAAGGAATTAGAAGAATCATAATGTGCTGCATCTACTATCTGCCCGAAGAAGTTAGGCAAACATTTATATTGGCATCTTAGTCTAGTTAGCTAGCCAGTGTCGGCCCTTCTAATAACAGTCAGCACAAATGTCTGTCTTTTTGTCATTAAAAACACAAGCCTTTACATTTTCATTCCATTCACAAGTTTTCATATTGTAGCTACACAAACATGCTTTGTGTGAGAGAGGTTTACACTGAGTACAGTTTTGTGCATGAATGCAGGCCAGGTGTAATTTACTCTTGCTGTTTGTGTTTAGCATGTTCTAGAATATAATGCGTCATAGATGCTATTATTAGCTTAGCTCGGAAAAGTTTTTAACATTAATACACTGTAACACATATTAGAGTGTTTGAATGACCCATTGTAGACAACCAGATACTGATGGCAGGGAAGTTGCTGTGGAAGTGCAAAATCTTCCTCATTTGCCATAAAAAAAACATGACAAACATAGCTCTTGACCTTCCTGCATGAGAAGAAACGGGCAGAAATTTACACCAATATGTGGGAATCTCTGCCACACCTCCTGTTACAGTGGCGTTTGCTGAAAGGAGCTACTCTAAGCTCGAACTCGTACCTGAAATCGCCTATGGTCCAAGAATATTGCACTGGTTTGCTCTGGTGCTTGTTTTTTTTTTTGTTTTGTTTTTGCACTACTCTTAACAACAAAAAAGCTCATAAACTGTTCTGTGGTGGCAGACACTGCTCTGAGGCAGCAAAACATTAACAGCAAAATGCCCTCCTCACTATCTGCTGTGGGAAATCACAGCAGTGTATGTAATGGCAGTCTGTGTCACCCACAAGCAAATGCAAATGTAGCTCTCAGGGAATTGCACAACAGCATTGGCTCGCTTCTAAACAAACATCCTGAAGAGCTGTTTGTGGTGGCAGAGACTTTAACCTTGTGAATCTGCAGGACACTCTCCCCATGTTCCACCAGCATGTTAAATTTGGCACTCGTGAGGAGAACCACTTTGGACAAAGGGTTTAGAAACAGACGAGGAGTGTACAGTGCAGTGCCAGGCCCACACCTTAATGCTTTGGATTATATGTCCCTCCTGCTAGTTTCTTCATACTGCCCAGTGTCAGTGTCAAGGCCTAAAGAAGCTGTGTGCAGTCTCCAGGACTGCTTTGACTGGCTGGCAGATATTTAGGGAGCAGCATGGACTTAGAGTTGTACTCCTCATCTGTCATGAACTACATCAGCATGTGCACTGAGGAGGTGACCACTTCTAAGACCATCACCATGTGGCCAAACCTAAATCCTTGACTGAATTCAGTTCCCTGCTGAGAATCCTTGATGCCACATTCAAGGACAGTTATGCACCTTCTAAACTCACTTCAAGGCAAACTCTACCATCCTCTCCCAGCTCCTCTCCTCCCTGGATGAGCCACCAACCATCACAGTAACAAAAGCAGAGGTGATTTAATATGATCATCCTGCAGAATCTGGTGTCTAAGTTGGGAGCACTGGGAACCTCCTCATCCCAGTGCAACTGGCTTCAGGATTTCCTTACTGGCAAGCCAAAGGGAGTCCAATTCAACCGGCACACGTATCTGGGATAGCTTGACTCACAGGAGATGTGGCTAAAATGCCAAGATGAAATCCAGAACTCTAGCATAGGTTTCAGGACTGTCAAGATGCTGTTGCATGAAGTGGGTCCAGCAGAGAGAGGGTCTGTAATGGCCTTCAGTTGGGTTAGGATCAGGTGTTTGAAGACCTTCATGAATACAGTGGCCAGAACTATTGGTCTGTATTCATTAAATCCAAGTTTTGGGTTTCTTTGGGATTGGAATGATGGTGGAAGGAACAGAGCAGAATTCCAGTGATCTGTTCAAGATTCAAGTGCTAGTTGGTCACTGCAGTGTTTTATGGTTGATGGAGTTGGGTCCTATAGCTTTCTTCACATTCTGTTTGCTAAAGAGATATCGCCTAGAACTCCCTCACAAGCTCTATTATAGGTCTGTCTTTGTTCCAGTGTGTGCTGGGATATCAGTCTCTGCTGGCTTCATGGACTGCTTCCCAGACAGATGTCCGGCCATCGACTCCTGGATACAGTAGAGTAAAGAGGTTTGGATGCAGACCAACATCTGCATCCACAAAGCCATTAAAAGGTATAAGGAGCAAACGGATCAATGTCATGGTGAAAACCCCTGCTATCAATCTGGAAACTGGGTCTGGCTGTCTACCAGGGACTGCAACCTATGTACATTGGTCCATATCTCATCTGTAAAAGGATTAATGATGTTATTTATCAGTTGAAGTTATTTCTGCAGCTTTGTGTGTCTAATTCTTTCTTAAGCCTGTGGTTCCTGGTCCCCTGGAGGAGTGTTGCTTCTTGAAATACTGGACTAGGCAAGGTGTGCAGCCAGAAGCTGCAGTACCTTCTCGACTGGGAGGACATTGGTCCTTAGAAGTAGTTTTGGGTTCTGGCCAAGGAAGTCCTGGATCCCATTCTCATTGCAGACTTTTCAAGCCCACCATCCTGGTAAACTGGCTCCACAGCCAAGGGGCCATCTTATGTAAAACCTGTCCAACTTCTGTCAGTTTGACTTGTCCTCACTCTGTCCAGTCCTCCGCTGGTTTGGGGAGTCATTTGATCATGTCCTCTGGTTCTTCCAGGGGTTTTGGGATTTGTCACTGGGGTCACCCTCATTCTGCGATCCCCCCCTGTCTCCTTGTCACTGTTAGATTATCACATTCCCCTCAATCACCCCTGTCTATTCTTTTGTTTTACCGTGTATAACCCTCTTTTGCTTGTTTGACCTTGTATTTTTCCTTACCCTGGATTGAATCATTTGGTTTGGACTGGGACACCATGGTGAGCTTTGTTTTTCTAGTGCTGGTTTTGAACTTGTACAGTATTTCCCTAAGTCCTGTAATTAAAAACTGCTTGGATTTTACTCTGTCTGTGCTTCCCTTCAGTTCAGCCCTGACAGATATACATGATCTTGTGTATCATGGTAGAATTTATTGTAGTACAATAAAATATTGTCATATTTCCCAGCCTTAAGCATATGTGAAACATTGTTTTTTTATTCTTAGGTTAGTCGACAACAGTGTTTAAAAGAATAAGCATCTATCAAAGTCTGATCTTCACAACATGTTTGCAGAAGTACATCAGGGCACAAACAAAGGAGATTTATGAGGAGGTGAGAGGAAGAGTTGTTAATGCTCATCAGGCTGGAAAAGGTTAAAAACTATTTTTGAAGAGTTTGGACTCCACCAATCCATAGTCAGACAGATTGGATTGTTATTCAAGACCAGTATTAGGCTCCCCAGGAGTGGCTGAACTGCAAAGTTCATGTAGAGAGCATGTAACAGGACTTACAATCCTTAGTCTGCACGACAGGTTTGCAAGAAGAAAGCTGCTGCTCTCTATGAAGAACATTCTCGAGAGCAATGAATGTTTGGCCCAAATGTTTCTGCTATCTGTGACGTTGCTGCCTTTCTGTAGTTTGCTAAAGGTCACATGGACAAGCCAGAAGGCTATTCGAACATTATGCTTTGTGGACAAATGAGACCAAAAGAGATTTTGTGGTTTAAATGAGAAGCATTATGTTTGGAGAAAGGAAAACACTGCATTCCAGCATAAAAACTCTATTCCATCTGTGAAACGTGGTGGTAGTATCATGGTTTGAGCCTGTTTTGCTGCATTACCAATTATTTAATCGATTAATCAAGTAAGCATAATAAACGTCCTCTATGCATCCTTGAGGAGCCAGAGTGGCTTATCACTGATGAATCCATGAATTTTGAATTAAAAAAGCAAATTCTAAAAAAAATGGCAATACATCTGTCCATGAGCTGAGTCTCAAGAAAAAGTGATCAGTTAACAAAACGGCAGATTTGCAATTCAGAATCTGGTAAAATACTCTGTACACACTTAGAAATTAAGAGGATACAAATGGTTATTTGAGAGAGAAGCTGTAGAAAATAACTTGTTCACACATCTCTATTACAAATGTAATTCTTCTATGGCATTACTCATCCAGTTTAAAGGACATTTCTTATACTTACCAAAATAAAGTCATGTCCTGCTTGGAATGCTCCTGCCGCACCTTCCCTTTGCAGATCAGTTTGGACACCCCTGTAGTAGGCAAAACCATAATTATACAGTAAATCCAGTTTCTTGGACTCTCAATGTCCTTTTGAGAATGAAACTTAAATATGAACACTCTTCACACTATGCTGAAAAAGCATATTGTAATGGAATTTATCATGAATGTGATTGCTTATTGTGTCATTGCCCACTCATACTTGTCTGCATAAATTAATTTCTCTTATCCTGTATCCCTTATCCCAGTATGGCTCGACGGGTAGCTGTGATTGGAGGAGGCAGCTCTGGACTGACCTGCATTAAGTGCTGCTTGGACGAGGGGCTGGAGCCAGTCTGCTTTGAGAGCAGTGATGATATTGGAGGACTTTGGAGGTTTAAGGTCAGGTGAAGTGATCCTTGGTTTTGCACACCTACCTGGTAGCCAACTGTTTGCATTGTTACAGTTGTGTTCAAAATAATAGTGTTTAAAAACATGAGTTAAGCACAAAATCTTTATAGTAGTTTTTATTTTCCATGCATTGGGAACATTGCATACTGTTTTCCAAATCAAAACATGAAGAGAAATGTATATAATTTGTAACTACTTTACAGAAAATGCTAAAAAATGAACATTGGGCTGTTCAAAATGATAGCAGCATTCAAGTGTTCTGATATATGCAAACTGGTCCATGATCCCTGGTATGTGGTAAATGGGCCCAACACCATAGTAAGAGAAACATTACCATATCATGATGTTTGCACCACCATACTTCACTGTCTTCAGACTGTACTGTGGCTTGGGGGTTGTCTGACAAACTGTCTATGGCCCTTGGACCCAAAAAGAACAATTTTACTTTCATCAGTCCACAATTTGTTTTTCCATTTCTATTTGGGCCAATTGATGTGTTCTTTGGCAAATTGTATCCGCTTCAGTGCATGTCTTTTTTTTAACAGTGGGACATTGTGGGGACTTTTTGTTAATAGATTAGCTTCACACAGACATCTTCTAACTGTCACAGTACTCACAGGTAACTTGAGACTGCCTTTGATCATCCTGGAGCTGATCATTGGCTGAGCCTTTGCCATTCTGGCTATTCTTCAATCCATTCAAATGGTAGTCTTGCATTTTCTTCCACATCTCTCTGGTTTTCTCTCCATTTTAAAGCATTGGAGATCATTTGGGCTGAACAGCCTATTTTTGTCTGTACTTATTAAGAAGTTTTACCCTCTCCAATCAACTTTTTAATCAAAGTTCGTTGCTCTTTGGAACAATGTCTCGAACCCATATTTCTCAGGCTTTCAAGGAGAAATGCATGTACAGCATGTGCTGGCTTCACCCTGAAATAAGGGCCTCCTGATTCACATCTGTTTCCTCACAGAATAATTGTCCTCACTAATTGAGCTCCAGGCTGCTATTATTGTGAACACACCCCTTTCATTTAATTATTCAAATACACACACTCAATAGCATGCATATAATGAATGCTGAGTCGGTTGGCTTTCTAAGAATCAATTGTACCAACTGGTAAATTTGTCATCTGGTAATATAATTTATACCAAAAACAGTGATTAATCTGGTTAGTCATATTGGACTGCTATTATTTTGAACACTACTGTATTTTAGTAGATGGTCTTGATTAAATTGTCACAATGACAAGGACGCTCCTTCTTCACCCACATTTACAGGAGATTCCTGAGGAAGACAGGGCCAGCATCTACCATTCAGTGATCATCAATACCTCAAAGGAGATGATGTGCTTCAGTGATTTTCCAATTCCAGCCCATTTCCCAAACTTCATGCACAACTCATACATCATGGAATATTTCCACCAGTATGCCGAGCACTTCAACCTCTTACAATATATTCGCCTGAAGGTGAGCTACTAGAACTGTTACTAATTCACTGAACTGAATGACTGTGTTTAGATAATGCTTGTTAGGGATGTATGTGAATCATTGTTTATTTTGGAATAATTCAAATCATTAAATTGCATGTTGAATTGTATAGGATGAGGGTAGGTAAGTTACATTATACACCCAAATGTTTAATCACACCCCTTTCAATAAATGCAACTATTACTGACACAGATGTGCAAATGCACACACACAGCTTGTCTAGTCCCTGTAGAGAAGTACTGCAAATAGAATAGGACCCTGTGAAGCAGATAAACAAGGACCATTGGCACCATGACTAATGCCAGGCTTATATTGTGTATTGAGTACACTGAACTCTGGAGCAGTGGAGTTGCATTCTCTGGAATGATCCAGATGGGGAGTTGGGGATGAGAATGGGGTGGCAGTCATCTAACATTCTTATCCCACTAACGCTCTTGTTCCTGAATGCAATCAAATTCTTACAGCAATGCTCCAAAATCTTGAAGAATCCTGGACAGTATAGACAGTTTTTCCAACAGAAGCAGTATAAACTCTTATTAATACCCTTTGTTTAAGAAACAATGAATGAGATTTGTCTCAATACTTTTGTCCATGTAGTGTCTGTACACTCTAACATCTGGTGTGTGTGTGTGTGTGTGTGTGTGAATGAGACTGAACTGTGTAACCCATGATAGTTGTTGCTTTCGTTACACACCTGTTGCGTGTATTTCAGCTGACACATCAGTCTCCCTTTGTTGATTTTCATAAGCTTTGTTTTCGATTCCAGACAAAAGTCCTTCACGTCACTCCAAGACCAGACTTCGCAGAGTCTGGACAGTGGGATATAGAAACACAAGACAGTAAAGGGAAGAGAGAGAAACATGTTTTTGATGCTGTGCTGGTGTGCACTGGGCACCACTGTCACCCGCACATTCCTGTAAAAGACTTCCCAGGTACAGCAGCACAACTTCTAAAAGGACAAAGTTGATTCAAGTTGCTGGACAACTGGATATAATTTCCAGTAGGGCGTGGCCATATATCATAAATATTGATATATTGAGATGTTGTCAGTAAATTATCAGTAAGCTAGTAGTCCAAGCATCTCCTAGATCTCAGCATATTGCTCTCTATCACATTCGGTGATTAAAAACTCTATATATTCTGTATAGATGGGATAGGATTAGGAATTGGCTAATATTGTAACTAAATATTGTAATTGTAACATTGATTTGTAGAAAAAGTCATGGATATTAATTTTATTATGGCTTACAGGACACTTATTTTTTATGTAATTTCTGGTTTTGAGAAAAAGTTGACCAGTTATTGCAAATCCTGACCTGATGAAGCTCTGAAAAAATGGTTTATTAGAGTTCATATTTTATGACTGCAGATATTGCTTGATATTTGCCAAACAGGGATAGCTGAACATGTGAGTGGCACTTAGTGTCAATATTGAAGGAGCTGCGGTACCGGCCCTGGAATGAACTTTGGACTGTAAGCATACAATGACCAAAAAGGCTGTGCTGGTACTCTGTGTTCCTAGAAGAAGGGAAAGCTGTAGCAGAGTGTGTGGAAGCTATAGAAAATGAATAATTTTTTAAAGTTTTCATTTATTACAGGAAGAACATGAAAATGTATGTTTTACTTTTGGTCCTGGTGTAAACTGTAGACCTGCAATACTCCTCTTATCTGCTTGTGGTGTATCAATTTTAGTTTGATATGGCCTATAGATTTCTTGTTGTCAAGATATGATTCTCAGTTGTGTTTGGATTGGTGTTTGGATGGTGATTCCATTAAAGTGGACCATACCAAGACAGGAAATAAACAGCGAATATCAATATTTAATATTTACTAAACTTCTGTTCTTGGCTGATAGTCCTAAACGTGATCTTTTACTGCTGTTTTGCATCCTGAGATGATTTTCTAGTGAGGACAGAGTAGTGTCTAGGTTCTAGGTTGATCTCGGTATTATTAGGGATGCTTGTCTGCAAACTGCTGCTGTCTTTAGATCTTGCCTTGAAGACACATACTATGCCTTGGCTTGTCGCATTGCTAGACCTATATCCAATTGAAAATGTGTGGTGTTATCAACACCATTAGGAACCTCTACAAGTCCATGACATGGACAGTGTCATGACATATCAGTCTATTTTTAATCATGTATTGTTCCTGGTAACATTCCTAGCTTCCTTCCTAATAGCTTTGCAATCTCAGACGTCCTTCTGGGAGCAGCTATTATTACATTATCCTTACCTTACAGCAATTGCCAAATTCCCGCAGTGTGCTGGTTTCCCTGCTCTAGCACACAAAGTAATCCTGACAATTAACAGGTGGATAGAATTAGGTGTGCTTGAGAAGACAAAAAACATAGAACTGTGCAGGAATCTGGCACTTCAGCACCGGGCTTGCCTACACCTGAACTAGAACTAGAACTTTTTATGCTAGCATCCTTGGCTATAAGAGAGTAACTGCTGTGTCACCCACCTATCATGTAGGTCAGCATGAAGACACTGGCAAATACTGTTTGTATTTGAGGCATATGAGGTTAGGAATAAACTACAGGCTAATTAAGTGTTATTGTTTTTATTATTTAAAGCTATTTTGTGCTCACTGAGTTCCTGTAAACAGGTTTTGGAAATAATATTAACTTTATTCCAGGGCTAGACACATTCAAGGGTGCATACTTCCACAGCCGGGATTACAAGACCCCAGAAGAATGGCGTGGCAAGAGAGTGGTTGTGATTGGAATTGGCAATTCGGGAGGCGACATTGCTGTTGAGCTTAGCAGGATGACAAACCAGGTAATGTCATGGACTATTGCAGCAAAGCTTGTGTAAAACGGATTTATTTACTGAGATCCTCACATCAGTGTTTGTGTATATCTGAATGAAAAGGTGGTGAGGTAAAACATTTTACCTCATTGAATGAGTTTCCAATTGTGTGAAACACGATTGAGCATAACATTATGACAACCTTGTCCCCTCATTGTCCATTTAATCAGTTCCATTGATTGTACACTTTGTAGTTCTATAGTTACAGATGGTAACCCATCTGCTTCTCTGCATCCTGTGTTAGGCCCTTTTATACTACAGGACCACCACAGAGCAGGTATTATGTGGGTGGTGGGTCATTTTCCGCACTGCAGTGACACTGACACAGTGGTGGTGTTGGTGTATGTTGTGATGGTATGAGTGCATCAGACACAGCAGTGCTGCCCCAGTCATACCAGCACAATACACACTACCACCATGTCTGTGACACTGAATGACCCACCATCCTAATAATACCTGTTCTGTGGTGGTCATGTGGGTTCCTTACTATTGAAGAACAGGATTGAAGGAAGCTAACAGGGTTTGTAGTCAACTATTTTAAAATATACAACAGAATCAAATATTACCATGGCAATTATTATAAATGGTATGATAGAAATCAAAAGAATCATGCCCTTTATGAAGGCAAATGCTCAGAAAACACTGCATTGAAAATCACAAATCATCTAATGCAGCTAATGAAGGCACACGACCTAATGCAAGACTGTGGTACTGTGGACCAGGACCAACAGCTACACCTATAAACATACTATAGAACTTTTAGTTTATATAAATGTTAATTAAATGTTCTTTAATAAGCAGTTTTGGTTCTGACAGTGGCATGCAAAGATTTGGGCACAAAAACGTCCAGGATATTGTGAACAGTTAAGCAATTGAAGATGAAATGATCCCCAAAAGGCATACAGATAAAGAGGACACATTCCTTTTTATTGTAAGAAAAAGCTTTTTTTTTTTTTTTTTTTAATTTTCATCTTTTACTTTTTCAAAATTAATAAAAAGGAAAAGGCCCCAACATAAAACTTTGGGCACCGTGCTGTACCTAGTAGCGCCCCCCTTGGCAAGTATCACAGCTTGTAAATGCTTTTTGTAGCCAGGAGTCTTTCGGTTCTTGTTTAAAGGATGTTCATTCACTCTTCCTTGCAAACGTCTTCCAGCTCTGTGAGATTCCTGTATCATCTTGCATGCACTGTTTTTTTAGGTCTATCCACAGCTTTTCAATGGTGTTCAGATCAGGGGACTTGGAAGGCTATGGTAAAACCTTCAGCTTGCCCTTTTTTAGGTAGTCTATTGTGGTTTTTGTGTTGTGTTTGGGACCATTATTCGTTTGTAGAACCTGCCCTCTTTTCAACTTCAGTTAAATGGTGTTGTTTTTTTCCAGAATTTCCTGGAATTTAACCTAATCCAAGAAATGTTTCCCTGTGCCATTGGCTGCAACATGACCCCAAAGCATGATTGATCTATCCCCATGCTTAAAAGTTGGAGAGGTCTAGCCTAAGGCCTTCTATAAAAATTCATTTGGATTCTTCCTGTAAACCAATTATTTTTTTTAATTATTAACAATTATCAATTATTAACCAACATTATTTTTCCAGCAGAACATACTCAGTGGACAGTGGCACATACAGTTAGGCGCATACGTATTTGGACTGTGATAATCTTCAGAATTTGGGATTTTTCCACAAAGCTTTGGCTTCATATTCCGTCATTAATTCATCATCATTTAAGCAGGTAAAAGGTCCCGGAGTTGATTCCAGGTGTGGCATTTTCCTTTGAAAACTTGCTGTGAACACACATGTGGTCAAAGGAGCTCTCAAAGGATGTGAAACAGACCATCATTGGGCTAAAAATCAAGGAGAAAGCCATCAAAGAAACAGCAGAAATGTTAGCAGGGGCTAATCAACATTTGGCCAGGCCAGATTAGACAAAAAAAATATCTAACAAAGCCAGCCCAGTTCTGGAATAGAATTTTTGGACAGATGAAACTAATATCAACCTGTACCATAATGACGGGAAGAAGAAAGTATGGAGAAGGCTTGGAATGGCTCATGATCCTAAGCACACCACATCCTTTGTAAAACATGGTGGAGGTATTATGATGGCATGGTCATTGATGGTGTGAGAGAATAAAGAAACAGACGGATGAATTCTGAAGTATACAGGGATATACTTTCTGCTCAGATTCAACCAAATGTAGCAAAGTTGATTAGATGGCTCTTCACAGTATAGATGGACAATGACCCAAAACATACTACGATAGCAACCCAGCTTTTTTTTAAGGCAAAATGGAATATTCTGCAATGGTTGAGTCAATTATTTTATTTATGGCAATATCAGTTTGTGTACTTTTGAATCCCTGGAATGAGGAGGCTTTGTAGAAAAATTATATAACTAAACCTATATTTTTGCTCTACCTATTGAATTAAACCTGAAAGTATACACTTCAGTTGCATCTCAGTTGTTTCATTTCAGATCCAATTTGGTGGCATGCAGAGCCCAAATCATGGATTTTGTGTCACTGTCCAAATATTGATGGGAATGTTTTTGGTCTCAAAATTGTCTCCCCAGCTTTTTCTGAGCACTAGGAGGGGTTCCTGGATCCTGAATCGCGTGGGGAAAAAAGGCATTCCCACAGACATGACTTTCAGCAGGTTTGCACGAATGCTACAGGGTATTGTGCCTAACAATTTAATCAGCAGCTTAGGAGAGAAGAAACTCAATGAGAGGTTCAACCACGCCATGTACGGTCTACAGCCAAAACACAGGTATAGTAACTAAATTAAAAACTCTCTTTGTTGTTACCAATGCAAATTTCACAATTGACATTGTCATAAAAGAGCCTGGCCCAGACCTCAGCAGCAGAGTGTAACAATAAATAAACCTGGTTGGAGACTATTTTATGTTTAATTGGATAAACATGGTCTGGAATGTGGTCTTTAATTGCATAAGACACCACTTACCCTGTGATATTTCATTTTCCTTAAACAGTTGACCTGACTACAGTGGTACAGGGTTAGATTCTGAGAAAACATGAGAGTTTATGTATATAATTAAGCGGTTATGTTCCATCTTACATTGCTGTAGTTTCATGGTTCTACCTGCGAGACTCACATTTTGACTAAAATATTTGTTACACAAAACGGCAAGCAGTAGAAATTATATGATATATACACACTGACACACACACACAGTTCATCCAGAAAGTATTCACAGCGCTTCACTTTTTGCATTTTTATTTTACAGCCTTATTTTAAAATGGATTCAAATTCTACACACAATACTTCATGATGACAAAGTGAGAAAAGTTTGTTTGAAATCATAGCTAATTTATAAAAAAAAAGAAACAAAAAAATAACATTCTATATATGTACATAAGTATTCATTGAGCAGGTTATCATCAACAGTGTCTCTGTACATTGCATTATTAGTCTCCCAGTTCCTGCTGCAGAAAAACATCCCCTAAACTTCATGCTGCCACCATCATGCTTCAATGTAGGAATGGAATTGTCTAGATCAGAGGTCGGCAACCTGTGGCTCCGGAACCGCATGCAGCTTTCATCCTTACAGTGCAGCTCTGCATGGTTTGGGAAAATAAATTAGTAATAAGTATTTAATACTTAATACTTGGTATTTCCTTAGTATTTAAGTAAATATTATTATATTGTTTGTATTTAATCCAGTACTTTGTGCTTTCTGGTGCCGGTCCCAAGCCCAGATAAATGGAAAGGGTTGCGTCAGGAAGGGCATCTGGCGTAAAACCGGGTTAACAACGACTGCCTTCAGTGCTGTTGACCAGCAGGGTGCCAGTGGAAATTGGACTACTGTAGGTCAAAGACCATCGAGGAGGAGAGGTGGGAAGGCAGGTTAGAAGGATGGTTGGCGTAACAGTGGAGGAGGCAGGGGATAAGGCAAGACAGATGCAAATGATCCGCGCGGGTATGACCCCTAAAGGGAGCAGATGAAAGAAGAATTAATTTGAAGCATATTTTATTCATTAGTTTTTTTTTGGTTTTTTTTGGAAGATTATTGTGATCTTCAAATATTAAAAAATTATATTTTATTATATTTCATTGCTCAAAATAATGTCATACTGGCGGAAGCCTGTTTACCCACCAAAATGCTGCAGGTGTAAGTCAGCCTGATCTGGATCTGGATCTGGCTGACACAGCTGACCAAAGACACGTGGGAGTCCAAATTCAAACGCTTGAAAGAGGATCTTGAAGATGTTGCCCATCAGAAGGCCACTCTTGTTCAGAATCACAAATTGAGTGATATTGACAACCTTCCAGGACAAACTCATGTTTGAAACACGGAAGGCCATCCCTGACCCCTACATAAACGTGAAGAAATATGCATTTGTAGTCCTGTCGATCTTGGGATCCACTAATGTATGTGAGCAGCTGTTCTCCACCATGAACTGTGTTAAAATCAAACCCCGCTCGCACCTCACAGACACAGTTTTGTAAAGGCGAAAGTGACTTCGTACAGGTTCAGGAGCTGACGTCCCATTAACCAGGTCAAATAAATATTTATGCAGATAATTTGCAAATATTTATTTTTCATTGTTTAGTGACATAGTGCTTTTTTCCCAGTTTATTTTTTAAATTCAAGTCAAGGCTCCAAAAGCCCTAAGGCGATTATAGGGACGACGGCTCTCTGCATGTTTTTGCTTTTGTTTGCTAATTGGATCATTTAAGTTCAGCGTTTTAATTCATTCAAAATTCAACTGGGAGTGTTGCTTTTTTTTATTTTTATTTTCTCAAGAATTCAAAATGTTCAAAATGTGTTCATTAAATAAAATTTAATCTTCTCTGTAGCACTTCATGGATTTTATAAGCAACACACTATATGTTGTATAGCAACACTATATGTTGTTTATACAAAGTGTAGAGGTACGAAAAAGCAATATATACAGTGTTATCTTCATTTTAGATGTCAAAAATTATTTGCAGCTCCCAATGTTTTATTTTCGGTGGAAATCCCACACTCTGAGAGAGTTCCCCCAGACTCTGAAAGCAGACTTCCTGATCCTGCAGGGAGAAGAGATAATGACAGACCTGCCGTTCTACACAGACAGCCCCGAGCCTTGGCCCCGGGCCCTCCACTCAGCCACGGGCCCTCTGAAAATGTCTGGAGACAAAACTATGAGGCCGCTTTATCTGGACACCACTCCCAAATTCACCATCGACCTGTACAACAACGGCACCGTGATGGTCCAAGGCTCAGAAAGCCGCTGTCAGCAGTTTGAAAGAGACTTTCCTCAACTGAAGGAGCTGGCTGACAGGGAGAAGTCCTCAACAACACCTAAACCACCCAATCACAATGTCAGTGCAGCCCAACAGCCAGTCAGCAGGAGTGAGAGAGCAGCCAGTCAGCCCCTGAGAGCACCCCAAAAACCCGCAAAAGCACTAAAGCCATTCAGTTCATCCACAGTCCACCAGCTTCAAAGACAACCAGCACACCAACCCAGAACAGCTACAGTCCACCAGCCCACCAGCCCAGGCAAACAGCCCATCAATCCCAGAGCCAAGCTCTGCTCCGGCTGGCTACAGCCCACCAGCCTCACAGTCTTCCAGCCCTCAGCACTTACAGGAGTCAACCACAGGGAGACCCATACCACTACAGCCTCCCAAAACTGCAGTCCAATTGACCCCAATGGTATATTTCTGAAGTTTGGGTGTCCTACTACAGACAGTGCAATGAAATTGCTCTGTCAGTCCATTTTACATGACCCCCAGAACATTGTCATCCACACTGGAATGAATGAAAAAGAGAGAAGTGGCAGTTTCCCTAAAAAAGGTAGCAGAGAGTTTCCAGAAGCAGCCATCACCCTCTCCACTGTGCTTCCTAGAAATGATGTCTCTGCTGATTTCATCAAACATGACATCATCAGATTCTGTGCCGTCATTCTAAACGTCAGTGTCACAGGCAACCTGATTGTAACTAATGACTACCTATACAATCATCATGTACATCTTGATCAAAAAGGGATCCAAATCCTTGTTCCTGATCTAGATGATGAGCAGTGCATTTTATCACCAGACATGATGCTTGGCATTCCGTCAAAAACATGTAATGTTTGTGTTTCTCATGGTCTGAGAGTCCTTTAGGTGCCTTTTGGGAAAACTCCAGGCAGGCTGTCATGTGCCTTTTACTGAGGAGTGACTTCCACCTGACTACTCTAACATACAGGCATGATTGGTGGAGAGCTGCAGAAAGGGTTGTCCTTCTGGAAGTTTCTCCTCTCTCCACACAGCAACATTGGAGCTCTGTCAGAGTGACCACTGGGTTCTTGGCCACCTCCCTGAATAAGGCCCTCCTACCACGATCACTCAGTTTGGCCAGGTGGCCAGCTCCTATGAAGAGTCCTGGTTGTTCCAAACTTCTTCTATTTATGGATGATCAAGGCCACTGTGCTCATCAAGCCCTTCAATGCAGCAGAAATTTTTTCTGTACCCATCACAAAATGTGTCTCAATACAATCCTGTCTTGGAGGTCTACAGACAGTTCCTTAAACTTTATGGCTTAGTTTGTGCTCTGACATGCACTGTCTACTATGTGACCTTACATAAACAGGGATGTGGCTTTCCAAATCATGTCCAATCAGCTGAATATACCACAGGTGTTATTCAGTCAAGATGTAGAAACATGTGATGGATGATTTATGGAAACAAGATGCAACTGAGATCTTGAGAATTTTGAGTATCATGGCAAAGGCAGTGAATATTTATGTACATTATATTGTTCTGTTTATTTCTTAATAAATTTGCAAAAATTCCGAGCAAACTTTTTTCACTTTGTCATCATAGTGCACTGGGTGTAGATCAGTGATGGAAAAAAAATATTGAATCCATTTTGTAATAAGGCTGTAACATAACAAAATGTGCAAAAAATGAAGCACTGTGAATACTCTCTGTGTGCACTGTATGTTGGAGTTGAAGTCCAGAGATGTCTCATGATGTGCGTTTGATGCCTACCTTGCTTTGAAACCTATATTTGGTTAAATCTTGATAAAATCCACATTTCCCCTAATCCTGACACTGTTCCTAACCCTAACCCTAAGCTTAACCTCAAAGCAAAACCTAATTCTAACTGATCTAGGCCCTTTAATTTCATCCTACATCACATGCACTTTGTGCAAAACTCATCAGCATACCAGCTCTGCACTCTAAAACAGATGAACTGTAAGGTTAAGAAAGAGGGTGAGTCAAATACTGGCTGATCCTTCACATCCTGTTCACACTCCCTTCCTCCACATTCACTCTTTGCAGAGAACCATAGTAAGATCCCTAATGTCTCAGACCAACTGCCAACAATAGGCTTTGCCCCAATGGTTTTTGCATATCATATTCATAATCTGTGCAATTTATGCAATGGAACCGAATCAGTTCGCTGCTGTCCAAGGAAAACAAAGTATCTCCATTTTGCCAGTTTATATTTTTCTTCATGGTTTGAACCCTGAAGCTGCTCTGTACATTGTATAAATAGTTCTGGATGAACATGCCAATAGAAATGTTCTAAAATTACTGTTAATTACTCTTATTTTACAGTAACTCCTATTCAGAGGTAAGGACATTTTCGCCTTCTCCTGTAAAGTCACTATTTTGGAGATACTTGTATTTCATTGGATGGTGATGATATACTAATACCATTAAATTAAGTTATGGAATGTGTACTTCAATCACATCTGGTTTGATTGAAGATCTTGTGGAGCAGAGTGTCATATAAAGAGTTTTACAGTTTTACAGTTGTAATGTAGTGGAAGGTTTGGTGTCTCATATGCAGATCTGAGCAGATATTTCCCCATCCAATTCCTCAGGCTGCTTAGCCAACATCCCATGGTGAATGATGACCTGCCTAACCGCATACTCTCGGGCACTGTTACAGTCAAGCCTAATGTGCGTGAGTTCCGTGGCTCCAGTGTCGTCTTTGAGGACAGCACTGTTGAGGACAACATTGACCTGGTGGTGTTTGCCACTGGCTACACCTTCTCTTTCCCCTTCCTGCCCAATCACGTCATCACTGTAACAGAGAACAAGACGTCGTTGTATAAACATATGTACCCTCCAGGCCTTGAGAAGTCCACTTTGGCTGTGATTGGTTTGATCCAGCCTCTGGGAGCCATCATGCCCATCTCTGAAATGCAGGCCCGCTGGGCTACACGTGTCTTCAAAGGTAGCCGGCTTGATTTTTCAGCTTCTTGTGCATCTAAGCTTTGAGATTTGTGAAATATGTGACTCTGCCTTTTTTGTAATACAATCACAGCTTCATGTGTCATAGATTATACTGCTGACGGTTGATTTTATTTATGCTGTCATACAGGACTGCTTAAGCTTCCATCAAAGATGAAGATGCTGAAAGACATCAAAGCAAAGGAGGAGCGTATGGCTAAAAGGTAATAAAGAGCTACACATGATATTGTAGTCTTGGAGGGTGTGGGTTCACTGTTTGGTTCACTCATCTCACTCACTTCTGCTATAGAGAAAAAGACAATGGGAGCACTGGGAAAAAGTGGTAAAATTGTGCGTTTGTGATGTGGTACAACTCATCGGGTTATTTTCTTTACTACCTAACTTTCATAGTAGTTACTAAATCATTTGAGGTAGCTGAGTAATAGCAAGTCTTAAACTTGAAAACTTAACATTTTAGTTATTTTAATTATTATTACAATTACATTATTTACATAGTTGAGTAGGTTTATATATTAATTCAATTTACATTGTTTTAATCCAGTTCTATTACATATTTTCCTTTTGTTTTGAGGGCAAAACAATGCTAAACATAAAACTTTAATCAAATTTAAACCCTAAATTATGTTCTGTTACACTTACAAGGACAAGTATGGAAAATGTTACTTATGAAAAATAATGAATATAAATTATAATGTATTTTGTTGTCAGTCCTGTTTACAGAAACGTCTAGGGCCTGAAGATGTCTACAGAGTCTTGCAAAAGTTCTTAGCCCCCTTAAACATAATCAGATTTTTCTGAATTACATGACTGTTTAAACCAATACACTGTTAAAGTACATTTAAATATTTGTTTGCAGAACCTAAAAATAAAAACTAAAAATGATGTTTGGAAAAGTATAAACCTTAGAACAGACTTAGAACAGTCTTTTACTGCAATATTCTCTTTATGCCTTTTGGTTTTTTTGAGTGATTATTGCCAGTTTTATGTGGCAGATTTGCTTAAGCTTGTTCAGGATGTCACCATGACAAAACAAACTGTCTTATTGAGTAGTTCAACAATCCTGTGTTACTTTGTGGGTTCATTAGCCACTGACCAGAAATATGCAAAACTATCCTTTTTTAAAATCTGATCAAATGTGATTTCATAACAGATGAATAGTTCGAATTCAAATATTAAACTGCAGTGGCAAATAAAAGGAAATGTCCCTTTGTCCCGAACATTATGGTAGGTCCCTGAATGTATTTCTACTCTTACTGCTCAGTTGTATTTCCTGCCTGTATGTCTTGTAGATTACCATCTGCTGTAGTGTAATTCTTTCACTCCTTACTCAGGTATGTGACCTCTAAGAGGCACACTATCCAGGTAGACTACCTGCTCTACATGGATGAGCTGGCTGTGGAAGTGGGTGTGCGTCCAAACCTCTTTTGGCTCTTCTTAACGGATCCTGGTTTGGGCTGGAGGGTAATGTTCGGTCCCGGCACCCCATATCAGTATCGGCTGTTTGGCCCAGGCCGGTGGGATGGGGCTCGCAAAGCCATTTACACCCAATGGGAGCGTGTAGCCCAGCCCATGAAGACCCATAGCACCCCTGTTCAGGAGTCCCACTACCCTTCATTTGCTCTCCTCCTGTCTGTGTCAGCTGCTGCCATGATCTCAGCTGCCTACTACACCAGGTCCAGCCTGGCTGGAGCTCTCCCAGAAATCACATCCTTCCTGGACAGAGTAACAGGTTATCTGCCACAACTCATGTCAAGGCAGTGATCACTTCCTCTGACTCCAGATACTTCAGAGAGGGCATATTGTTCTACTGTGGAGCTGATCTAAAGAAGAAAGGTGTTAAGTAGAGTAAGTAAGAGCAGGGTGGTGTCATTTGGATTATAGATTTTATGAACACATTTTACAGAGTGTGGTACTTCATGCATTCCCTCTCAATGCTCAGTATCTTAGAATCATCTCCATTCACTAGCTCCTCTCAGTGCCTGCCCTGTAATTTGTTCCACTGTAATTCTTGTGTGTCTTTAAGAGTATAGCACTCTTAAAGGGTTCGTTTGGAATTAATCATGCTGCTTATTTTCTACTAACGAACTCACCACCCTCATTACTGCATAAAGTAATGTAAATGTACTGGATATGCATATTCATGTTGTATCAATACATGCATTTAATTTGGATACTGAGATAAGCAGAGTAACATCAACCCCCTTCATGTTTGACCAACAAGTGCCTTAGATGTTGATACTTAATGAAATGTAATTATTTGTTTATTGAATGAACAAGTCATTTGCAAAATGTCTTAATTCAATGTGATTTGTGTTGTTTTGTATTGCAGTAAAACACAAAGATTTAATAAGATACGTAAAAAAAAATAATTAAATGCCATCTTAATGCCTTTATTTTACATTATTTCATTTGTGGTCATTTGTATGCATATCATTGATGCAACAAGTGAAATACTGATCGTGTTTGTGAAAGATTGGTACTCCATGTACCTAAAAATAAAATGGATTTATTTGATGAATAGTATTTTTCCATTTACTGTATGTTGGGGAATTAATTATATTTTGGTCATTAATATTTCATTCCTTTTCACGGAGTCCACATCGCAACTGTTTTTTTTTTTTTATTTATTCTCTACCATTTTGTAGCCAAATATTTGTGTCCCTAATACACTGTGTACTAGTGTATATGTACTAGCAATGCCATTATTTACTATAAGGCAATGAAAACAGCTAGCAGCATAATTGCCTGGGATATCATAGCATCCACCCTGGTAGTAGTCGTGCATGGCATATGAACAAGTGAGCAGCACCCTACCACCTAGCAAAAACATGGCACTACTTACATCACAGCAACCACCTGAGATACCGTTACAACAGCATAACGAACACCAACAACCCCATTACAGCTGCCTACCACCATTTTGGGAATTGCTTTTGCTCCACAATTACTCTGGAAATACACTTTTTCCAGTGTATATTTTATATTGTAGAATTTGATTGTGATTTGATTGTCTTGCCTTGACTTTTTGAGTTTGCAGCTTTTGATTTTTTTAGACCAATACACTCACAAAAAGAGAAGAATAACACCAAGCAAACCTTATAGTTCCAGATCAAGACCTATGCTGAATGGGCTTGAGGGCTTTTGTCTGGTTTAATCATTATTATTGAAAATAGGCAATAATGTTTGAGAATAATTTTAGGTGGAGATGACCGAATGTTACACTTTATTCACTGACACACAGTGGTGGATTTGTGAAATTGTTTTGGGAGGTTATGGAATGTTAGACCATAATGAGGGCCTTGTAACACAGTCACTGTACCAGACAAAAGTAGTGAAGAGAGAAGAGAGCCATAAAGCAAAGATCTCAATTTACTAGCAATTTGCCAGCTGGGTTGGTTGGGCATCTGATTAGGATGCCTCCTGGTTGTCTCCAGACCTCAGTATGCACATTGTGTAGGGACCTGCAAGTTAATGAAATTGACTGAAGTAAGGGAGAGTTGGTGTCTCATATTAATCTGAAAATTAAGTGAAACTCTCTTTCTCGATTTTAGTAATCTAGGTCCAAAAGCAAAAATCCTCTCCAGGACTTTGTTCAGACTGCATGGTTGGCTCTGCTGCAGCTAAGCCATACACATATTTTCCCAGGCAGACATGTGGCTCTGGGCTCTTCACAACCTTAAAAACTTTGCACCACCTTAGTGAACAAGGATGAACCAAACTTTGCAGAAAAATCAAAGTTAACACATACTGATAGTATGTGTTAGTACTTATTCAATCTCCCCATACACCAGAACATTCTGAAAGTTCCTTACTGTTCCATTCCACCTTAAAAAATAAATTAGTTCCCAGTGCTAACAGATTTCTTTTGCAGCAGCTATTATAGAATTCGTGTCGGCGTGTTCGCCAACTGCTTTTTACTCAAACACAAAGTGAAACTACACTTTAAAAAATATAAGATTTAACTTACAAAAGATAGTTCAACAACTGACTTAAAAGTACGACTTTGGCTTTGTATTAATCTCTGTAAATGTGTTGACTATCTAGTCCATGTTTTCAAATTAGCAATGCACGTATAAAATACTTTTAAGTACAAGTTGTATTCACTTGTTGCAACTTCAATTTAAGTGACAGAAGTCTTGACATTAATTTTCAAGTCAATATAATGTGGAAAAATACATTTAGAATTCAAATGATTAGTTATAGTTAACAAATAACACCAATGTTTAGGTTTCAAAGTTAATATTTCAAGAAGTGTATGAGCATGTGTGCATATGTGTGGTAATGACAGTTCACAAATACTGTCTAAAAGACAATGCAAGACCTGAAATATTTTGCATTTTTAAGAACCTTTTACTCCATAGTGAGATACGTGTGTGTGTGTGTGTGTGTGTGTGTGTGTGTGTGTGTGTGTGTGTTTGCTTGCATACACCTCTGTGTAATTACATGATATGCATTAGTATACATATATCCATGTAAGTTTACACATTACCAAGTTAGACATATAAACAGAAAAAATGAAATAAAAATATTACAAAAAATGAACAACAGCCTAAATATATATATTTCAATCATTAACAGCTATTAAATTATAGAGGGGATAATGTTTTATAGACCTTATGAGCTTTTTAATCCACATGTTTTCATAGAGGCTTGGTCTGGTTTGATCTTTATCACAACTTGCTGTGAAAACATGGCTACTGCTTTGTACACCTCTAGCAGTTTTGGGACCAGACCATCAAAACTGGAAAATGTCTGTGGCGATGACCCTCTTGATCTCTATCCCAATCTGAGGAGACATGGACAGACAGTATTTCATAGCAAAATATCACTTACACAACAATGGACACATGATTTGTTTGACTGATTGCCTGTCTCTCAATGAGCATAGCTGACCACATATTGAGGATCATATATTTATGTTCAAATTATACAAGGAAATAGAAAAGAGTCAGTTTAGTAAATTTGTGGCCATAATAATCTTTGTAATCGCTAATATATTACTTATATATTTTTCATTATATGAGGCAAAACATCTCTATATTGACAGTTTCTGTCACTAATTCATCTCACAGTTATCTTTTGTTAGATAGCTCAGCACACAATATCTTTATTAAAACACAAATTAACAGACAATGCCTTTTGTTTTATTTTATTCATTTGTTTAATATAAACATTATTTATTGTCACAAGAAGTGGTCAGCCGCACCCTGAGGGGAGGATGAGACCGCAGATGCCAAACATGAAAAGCCAGCCACATCTATCCTATACAACCTGGATAAAGTACAGGGAGAAGACCATGTCACCGCTGCACATATGTCTGCCATGGGCAGCCCATGTATCACTATTCCCCTAACAGAATGAGCTGATGCCCAAAGATGTCTTCTGTAAGTGTCACAGTGCCATAGGGTTCACACAGGGCATAAGCTATGATGCGGTAGGTTTGAATCATCTGTATAGGCTGCCAAGTTGACTTATTAACAAACTCAGAGGCCAAGTTAAGCCTTAGGACAACTGATGAATTACCCAAACCACTGGAGGTAAGCAGGGCTGACAGACAAAGCATGTAGCTCACAGATATGTTTTGTAGTAGCTACAGTGAGGAAGAACAAAGTTTTCAGGAAAAGTCACATATGGCTGACCCCACTTAAGGGCTCAAAATGACAAAGGAAGTCTAGAACCAATGAGAGATCCCACCGCAGGGCTCAAAGAGCATGGATACATTCTCCTAACACCTTTCAAGAAGGCTGCAACCAAGCTTGTGAGAGCCCAAGGAAGCACCTCCAAATGAAGGCAGGAAACTACCCAAGGCTGCACACAAACCTTGATTATGGAGGCAGACTTCCCTGCATCCAAGAGTGACTGAAAGAACCAAAGAATCGACTCAACAGTACATGAACAAGGTTGCAGCTGCTGCTCCACACATCAGCATACAGTACTCAGGAAGATGGAGCACATGCTGTAGTGTCAATGGCCTAGGGGGGCACTAATAGGACCTTGTGGTGTTTCATCCAAACTCTGTCTAAGAAGGCTGTATTTAGCTAGATGGGTGGGAATGCAAACAACAGTTTTTGGCCAGCTGTGGGCAAAAGATTCCTGGTCCAAGGGGCTGCTCTACTCACAGGCAGCAATGAGTCATGTCTTCTCAAGCAAACAGATCCACCTGTGCCAGCTCAAACAACACCCAGATTATTGAAAACACCTCTGGGTGTGCCTGGCGTCCAATATACCTAACAGATGTGCTGCCTTCAGTAAGAGAAACCTCAGATGAGCCCACTCCCAAAGTTCCTGAGAGGGGGACAGTAGTGTCCAGGATCTTGTTCCCCCAAGATTTGTGGTACACCGTTGACAGATTGTTTGAACGCACAACACCACAAGGCAACCAGCCAAAACTGGAATGTTTAGAGACCGTTGATATGCTTTTGGCTCAATGCTGTTGGCCAGAACCCCTGCATCCATTTGCCACCCCATTGTGGACGCATCCGCCAAGAAGGACTCCTAGAGGTATGTCTGAGAGAGAAGCATCTCCTCAGAGAGCAATGGACCAAATGTAAGGAGACACTCCTTGGAAACACAAACAAGGGAATGTCTGAGGTGAACCGGATCCAATGCGAGTCCAGAGAGCCACATCTGAGCATTCCCTGAAGACGAAGCAGGGCCAGAAAGGTAACCCTGCACCCTAGATGAAATCTGAGAATTGAGGATTGGATAGCCTGATCTCTCTCCACAGGAAGCAAAGTAACCATGAATTTGGGGTCCAGAGTCCCCCCTATGAACGCTGTCACATGAGAAAGAGCCCACTGGCTCTTCTGTAGGTTGATTCTCAACCCAAAGGCCTGTGCATGGTCCAATAGAATGTGTATGTGTGATGGCTCAGTCCTTTGACAGGGCACACATCAGCCAATTGACCAAAGTAGAATTTTTAGCCCTGCACCATCAGATGTGAGAGAGCTGCCTACATACAGAAAGTGAATGACTGTGAGTCCACGGAAAGGCAGAATGAACTGGTAAATAACAGATTGGAATGCACATTCTAAAACCTGCTTCAGAAACAACGGAAACGTGAAAGTATCTGTGTGGTCGACTACTGTTAACTTGCCTTGGAAACACTGCCAAGAACATTCGCTTTGTGCAACATCTGTAAGGGCAACACTTTCAAATACTTGTTCAGACTGCAAAGGTCCAGGAGAGGTTGAAGGCCTCTATCTTCATCTACATCTCCATCTTGGGCACCAAGATGAATAAAATGAATAAAATCCATGTGAGGAAACAAGAGGGTCTATAGACGCAATAGGTGCTTTCTCTAGAAGATAACTGACTTTGTGTCTTGAACAACCATGAACTTTGGGTGAGAACTTTGGGAGAACTGAGGGGGAGCTGATAGTTGATGTTTCGTAGCTCTTGGGCAATCTGAAGATGGACGGTGGCCACCTTACTTTGCATAATGTGGTGGTCAATCACCTGATGGGTTAAGGTCGTTTGGTGTCTCCACAGTGACATTTGTGGGCACCATGGGCATCTTCATATGAAACGTACACTTTTGAAAGAGAGCGAAAACCAAGTTCTGTAAAGTAGGGTCTCCTCTGCACCACCTGTGTCTCATCAACCTCTGCACAATGGTCCATAACCTTCTTAACTTCCCTTTAGGGGTCGCCACAGCGGATCATCTGCCTCTTTCTTGCCCTATCCCCTGCCTCCTCCACTGTTACACCTACCATCCTTCTAACCTGCCTTCTTCCTCTCCTTCTCAATGGTCTGCGACCTACAGTAGTCCAATTTCCACCAGCACCCTGCTGATCAACAGCACCGGAGGCGGTCGTTGTTAACCCGGGCCTCAACCAATCCAGTATGGCAGTCATATTTATGTTCCATATTATAGTTTTGGCACAGGTTTTACACAAGCATGATGCCCTTCCTGACAACCCTCACCATTTATCTGGGATTGGGCCTGGTGCCAGCTGTAAATCCTGAATAGGCGCTATTAGGGCTCCAGGAGAAAAGACTTTGTGATCCAAACCTGTCAACAAACATAAACAAGGCTGCATATGCCCGACCCAAATTTCTTGGTGTCTTAGCATAATATCAACATCTGTCAACTCCTGAGAAGAACCATCTGTAGCAGACATTTCTGTTTGAAGAGCGAATAGTAAGTAAAACAGAGTTAGAAAACCTGCCTGCTCATATAATGGCATTATGACCCCTGACTAGCACTATCAGTGCATGTACACTCAATGCTTGGGCAACAAGGATCAGAGCACAGTGTGTCATCCATAGAAACTACTTCTGCAGCAATACAGGTATCAGTTGGAGGCATAGGACCCAGTCCCAGGTATTCTGCATTTACCAGGGAAGCCTTTTCTGAGAGGCGCCTGTATATTCCATCACAAAATCCTTACATTCAGGTACCAGACAGGTATCCTCCTTCACCAAAGAAGGCATTGGTCTTCAACACTGGGGTAGCTGGTATTGCTAAAGATAGTTTTATCAAGGCTAGCTTGATTGGACTCTTAACCATAGCTGCAGGTTCAGCAGCAAGTGTGACTTCCTGGATGAAAACCTCTGCTCTGATTGTGCCAGAGTACTGACAGATGACTGGCCAGCATCTCTTTTAAGTCACTGTAGAGAGAACATCCTCTACATCATATATGCCAGCCAACAACTGAGCTGCGCTTGTAAATATGGTCCCATCGTCCGCGTCCTCTGCTGTCTCCTCCTCTGGAACACTGAGGAGCAACTTCACTTTGGCCAGTTCAACAGGAGGATTTCTTCGTTCTTAGAAAACAAAAGTGCATCATGTGAATGGTGTTTTCAGGACTTAGCGCTGATGGGGTGTGCAGAAAGAGTCACACCACTTATAGCCTCCAGTCCATTAAGCCACTCCTGCAGCAAAGCTTGCGGCATCAGCGCAGAGTTTGTGCATTGGTCTGTTAAGGCATTACAGAAATGCATAACAAGCACAAATAATGGCCACTGAACAGTTTTAACTCAAGAAAACACTGAGCACAGCTGTGGCCAAAACATAGCTTGAATAGCTTGTAATTTGTATTGAAGCACACAAAGTCGGCATGAAAGGGCCAAGCAGAGCTAAATATATAAAGTGTGTGCACAAAATTCACTCTCTGCTCAGCACTGCTGAGTGAGGAGGAGGTATACACTATGAGGATGATATTTTCATGTGTACAGTGCACAGACTAAACACTGTTTCACTCACTGCCCAAAACACTGTTTCACTCACTGCCCAATGCTGGTAGGCGAGGAGAAACTTGCATAAGACAAAATATGTAACATGTCTAATGCTGCTACATCACTGTTAGGTGAGGAGGAAAAAATACTTAACCAAGTCATCTCATTTCCCAACCCATGGGGGATGAATTCCTAGCTGCAGCAAAAGGCTGCAGGGCTGCCAGTTTGAGAAGACAGGTGCTGAAATAGGCTACTCGATGCTTCCCCCTAACGGCGCGGGCCTCGCACTACAACGCTGCTTCTCAAATAACGTCTCCTGCGTGGTGACGTCACGGCCGTGGGCTGGCGTTTTGCCATCTTTGAGCGAGCGGCAGGCCGCGGGCCTCGGACTGCAGGAGACCGGCGAGTCTCACAGGAGACAACGGGGAACACGAAAGCGCAGGAGACGCCGCCAAGCAACGGCGAGGATCTCGCGCTACCGGACGCGCGGTGCTTCCCACTCGCAGGCGGCGCTAGAGGCGTAGGAGAGACGCAGACGCGGCCTCGCGCGTGCAGGACGCTGTGTGGACTGCTGGCTGGAGCTAAGCTAACGTAGCATAGCTTTTGTAATCCTCCGCCGGCCCCACACACACATAGAGGCGAGGCGAAGCGAAACGGGCCAGGAAACCCGGGCGGAGCGGCTACCATAGGAACAGGACCGGCGGAGCCAGGTGAGTCCGGGGACAAGCGTTACTAAAGCATTTCGTTTAAACGCGGCGGTTTGAGGCGCTTTAACCCCCAGCAAGAGTCTGCGGCCGCTGGGCCGGCTTCAGTGGAGCTGTGGAGGATGAGCGGGGGCCTCGTGGCTCCTCTCCGCTCGCTTAGTCCGGCTGCCGGGGTGAGCCGGGCTCGCTTTAGGCCGAGACAGCCAGGAGGCAGGCAGAGGGCAGCTCCGAGCCGGAGACCCACCCCTGCTGAAAGCAGGGGGCACGGGGGGCAAAATCCATGAACACAGCAGTCTGAAGGAGATTCCCACCTTCTGGACCTGTTTTCTACAGCTTCAGTGCAGCAGGACGTCCTTAAAAGCCCCACCGACAGTCCTACACACAGTCCCAGGGAAATGATTGTGGTTTTAAGCTGCAGTGCTGCCCCCTCTCACCCCCTGCCCCCAGATGTGCAACATTAGCTCACTAATAGTGCAGCAGGAGCTCCTCGTGAAGCTTTAGGAGAAACATCCATACGAGATGTTCTCAGACGACCTCCTGCTCCCCTTTAGGCAGCCAGATGTGGCCGGCTCAGTCGTGTTTGGGGGCCAGTTGCTCGATCAGGTTGCTCGTGCTTGCACTCTTCCTAACTTGTCTGTTCAAACCACGTCACAGCTCTGCGGCTGTCCCAGCAGGTATAGAAGTCCAAGTGTAGTCCAGTGCCAACGCCATCTACAGCAAGGCTGTGTCTCTGGCTGAGGCCTGGTGGAGCTGTTGTATCTGGAATGGCTACAGGCAGAGAGGGGTGTTCCAGGCTCAGTCACCAGAAGCAGAAATTGATTCGAGGTGATTCATCTTCATCAAGCTGTTGTGGTTACATGGATGAAGCAGACAGGACATCCACCGGCAGACTTTATCTAATTGCTTCCTTGTCTGAGTAAATACACAGGTAATTCATTTGACTAAGATGTGACCAAGTGATTGGTTGATTTATGCTGCTCGGTTTCTCCATAAAGGCCCAGTCTTGGTTACTCAGAGAGGCCGCCTATTGCAGGCTTGGCTGGATGTAGGGGTCAAAAAAAGCATCCCTGGGAGATCTAGGGATGAGCTATTGACGTTTGCCTGTCCCCAAGGGACTCTAGCATGATACCAGTGATTGCACTGATGGTCATGCAAGGAAGTATTGGTACTGTGGTCGGACCGGTCCTTCAATGAAAGGCTGCACCAACTGTTGGAAAGGTGATGGTAGTCTGAAAAACATGGGGTTATGAGACCAGGCCCACTTCTTTTTATGTGAAGGTTGGACAAAAAGACTGGAAGGGTTGAGGATGAGCTCTTTCAGTTTGAGGTCTGAAGTCACTTTTCTGTTTCATCTGACCTTCTACTCATGCTGATACAGTACCAGAATAGCCAGCTCTGTATGTTCTAAAACAATTCCCCCCTGGATCCCACACACTGTCAGCTCCCACAGATGCCACACACCACCTCAAGGTGAAATGGCTTAATTAATTATCTGTTCTGGGAGAGCATGTGATATATGTACTCATGTTGTGTGGTAAAGGAACATGATCCATTCTTTGGGCTTTGTGCATTACTGCAGCCTTTTAAACACTTGTGACTATGTATGACTCTTGGGGCCAGTCAGCTCAGCTGAGCTGTGACTAATTCAGTTCTGTGGATGCAGGTAAAACCTTACCCTGGACGAAGAAGCCTTTCATATGTTCCATGCAAAGTGGTGAAAGCTCTGATGGAAGCTGGTCCCTTTGGCCCGCACTGCGGTTGCTGTGCTTGAGCACTCTGTGTCCTTGCTTGGCTTTTGGCCTCTAAGGCCACTGCTTTTCTTCTGGATGAGTTGGGCTGGTCTGTTCATCCTCAAACTGCTTATCCTTCTTGTTTCCTTCATAATCTATTCACTAAACACTGATTTGGGGAAGCGAGAGGGCTGTGTTGAGAGATACCCATATTAAAGTGTATTTCTAATGAGGAAATTTTACTTTAATTACTTTTGAGGCTGGCCTCTGGCTGGTGTATAACAGGAGAGTTTCACTTTCATTTCCAACTCAGGAAGCATACAAGATTTTTCTCTTGTTGAAAAACTGAACTTAACTTGGCTGGCTCCGACTACAAAGTGGCAGAGTTTTCAGAGCCATTGTTTCTGTCAGCTGGACTCTGAGAACTGACATTATTATTACACAATGTTCAAAAAGACCTGTGTGCAAATGTTTATTTATTCATTTATTCATCATGAAATATGAGCCCTGAACTGACTGTATGCAGCAGTGTTTGCTTTAAAGAGTGGTTTATGGACAGTTAATACTCAAGTGTGACTTATTGTCTGTTACAGACTTTCACTCAGATGCTTTGGCCCATCCCTATGTCACACCACATCAATTATGAATGGGAGCTCCATGTGGTTCTTGGACATTTCCCACCTCCTTTCTGTCAATCCACCTGTCGGCATAGAAACATAGCATGGACTATTGATTCATGCAAATATGGTTTTTAAACTTGTAGATATCTAGGTTTCAAAAATCCTGAGCTCATTGTGGTTTGTACATTTTTCCATAAGCAAGGATAGCTCCAAGCTGGAGACCCACCCTTGCTGAAGACAGGGGGCATGGGTTGCAAAATCCATGAACACACCAGTCTGAACTCAATCCCGGGGAGATTCCCACCTTCTGGACCTGCATTTTCCAGCTTCAGTGCAGCAGGATGTCCTTAAAAGCCCCATCGACAGTCCTACACACAGTCCCATGGAAATTATTGTGGTTTAAAGCTTCAGTGCTGCCTCCCTCTCACCCCCTGCTCATTAGTGTAGAAGCATTTTACAATGCTTGAAAAGGTGAAACATCAGATTTTTGTTTGTTACCATTTAGGTGTTTTGAAACACAATCTTGTCAGAGTTGTTCGTCTCACTCACTCACTTAACTGTTTCTGTTTTGTGTTGTACTAATATCACTGCTGACATGCTGACTCATTTTAAAGCTAGAACTCTTAATAGAGATGCTAGTGGAGTATCAGGCTTACACTGCTGTTCTGTCCATCCCTCCCTCAGGAGGCTGGTTCTGAGGGGAGAGGCCGGAGGACCAGACTCAATGAGTTTCCAGCGAAATGTCCGAGAAGTCAGGGCAAAGCACCAAGGCAAAGGATGGCAAGACCAAGTATGCAACCCTTAGCCTCTTCAACACCTACAAGGGCAAGTCTCTGGAGACCCAGAAAACTGCAGGTAAGTGTATACATTAATGTGCAATAAACACACACATCTGTCCAGTACGGATTGTTTACCTTGCAGAAATCTGTATATTTGGCAAATATTTTTGAGGTGTTTGTGTTAAACTTAAGGTTGGCTTGATTAAGATGCCATTCATTGTTGTTGTAAGCATTGCTCATCTAGAAAGAATGTTGAGTGCTGGATGTTAACCCCGGTTCATTAAACCCCCAGCTTTCCTCCAGAGCATCGTCTGCTCAAATAAGAAGCCTTTGTCCTGTTGAGTCACCACCATGCATTCCTATGAGCCTTAAGAGAGAGGGCAATAGAGTATGAGTGTTCTGTGAGCAATTCTGTGTTCATCATGAAAGTGTTCTTTGCTTTGGATTTCCAAGACCAGTATGCTTAGTTTGATTTAACATTAAATGTAGACTTTTTATTGTTCTAAGTGTCAGTGGAGGTGAAGATAATTCTCTTGCACATATTTTCTTCTAGTTGCTGCCAGACATGGGCTCCAGAGTTTGGGCAAAGTTGCCATCAGTCGGCGTATGCCCCCTCCGGCTAACCTGCCGAGCCTGAAGGCTGAGAACAAAGGCAACGACCCCAACGTTAGCATTGTTCCCAAGGACGGCAGTGGTTGGGCCTCCAAACAGGACCAGGCTGGAGAGGAAAGGTATGACTTACAATTGAAAGCAGAGTTTGTGTTTTACTGTGTCAGACTCTTGGCTGTTGGCTGTCCTCACTGTACTTAGTCTGTGCTAGTCTGCCAGATTGATGGTATGTTGACTTTAGAATGATGCACATGACAGGCAGTTCTACGCTGCTTATGGTTTATTTAGATTTTACAGAATTGATGTTTTAGTAAATGTAGTTTGTTTCTCCTCTGCTGTTGCTTTTTACAACTCTTCTTTAATTGGATCTCATTTCCTTCTTCAGAAGCTTGCTTGAACCGTACCATTGTTCTTAATGACCACAGTTTTATACAAATTTTCATTCTATTTCTGTTGTTTCTTCTCTGTCCCCCTTTTGTGATTGCAGGCAACAGGAGACCCCTCCCCCACCACCAAAGCCTCCTGTTCCTCAGGCGACTGAAGCCCCTCTGGGTGTAAGCCGCTCCTGGGCCAACAACAAGCAGCCTGGACCCCTTGATGGTTAGCCATATTTTATATTTATGCTGTAAGAGCAAATGCGAATTGTCTTTAGCTGTCCAATTGGCTGGCTACATTCCTGACTGTATAGATTAAGAAAATTACGTGGCGTTGAGACCAAATAGATTTTTTTTCCTTTTAAATAGGAGGTCCACGAATAAGCAGCCAGTTCCACCAGGAGTTCCCCAGCCTGCAGGCAGCCGGTGAGGCAGAGAAATTGCCTGAGCAGGACGAGGAGCCCTATGGACCAGGACCCAGCCTCAGACCTCAGAGTACGACTTGTAGCTCTTTCAGACCATAATGGCAACTTTGCACACCACTTGCCCCCCAATCTTATACTTTCCTTAATTTCCCTCTCTCCACAGATGTGGGCAGCTGGCGGGAGGGTGGGGGTAGAAATCTGAATGTGGCTCCCAGCCCCTCAGAGATGGACGGCAAGGCTTCTGAAGAGGCGGGGGTGGGTCGAGGCACTCCTTCCCCCACAGGGGACTCTGACGAGCCAGGGAAACCTGCTGCTGTAGACAAGAGAGACCCCAGAGACAGGCTTTCTGCTCCTACCTCCCAGCACAAAGTCAATGGTGGACAGCAACCATCTGGAGGTGTAACCTCTCAGTTCCATGCCCAATTTAGGAACATGATGCCATCTTATGTAAGTGCAGTTAATTCAGTCAGCAGTATCTATGCTTATATTACTTCAGGTCAGTGTTCAACTAAATGATAGGTTAAGGTATAAATTTAGTAGGATCAGCCGCTTTATTTCTGTTACATTGTATGTTCATAATTTATATAAAATTTGCATCTTGCTGGTGCTTTTTCTTTGTTCATAGATGTTCCCTCCATATTCCCGTATGCCATACCCACCTGCGCAAGGAAACTTCAGGTTATCTGGCCAGCAAGAGGGATCAAAGTGAGTAATCCTAGTGGACCTTAAATATTTTACAAATTACGAGTTAATGTTTTACTTTTTAAACAAATGGTGGATAATGTATTTGTTGTGGAACTTGTTTGTTTACCAGATGCATCTATGACAGTCCAGTGCAGTGCTCCATATCTTCCTTTATTATTTCTCTATTCAAACGATACCGATGATTAATCCTGCTCTAAACAGTCCTCTTAAACATTTCTCCTTCAAATTCACTATCTTGCTTTTTTCCCCAGGGGTTTACGGCTAAGTGGAAGACCTTCCCAGGCTCCTCCTCAAGCTTGGCTGCAGGATCCTGACCGGCCCTCCATTGTTAGTGCTTCTGAACTGAAAGAGCTAGACAATCTGGACACAGATGCTGATGAGGGGTGGGCTGGTGAGTAGAATTTTTTTTAAGTATAAGCTTTTTTTCAGACTGAGGCAATTTATTTATGGCATCAGTCTTCATGTTGGCCCTAGAGTAGTCAGTTTTCCCCTCCCCTTTCCTCTGTTTCCACAGGTGCCCAAATGGAAGTTGACTACACAGAGAAACTGAACTTTAGTGATGATGAGGAGAATCATACAGCAAAGGAGAAAGGAGAGAACTGGTAAATACTTGTTTTTTATTTTGTGTTTTACACACACACCCTGTTGTGAGCATCACAGAGCATGAACATGGCAGCAAGCTCGGAATTTGCAACACCTGCAGCTGTGGAGGAACAACTCCCAAAGTATTCAGAGCGACAGATTTAAATCATGTCAACACGGTCATCTCGCTGAACAGGCCCAATCAAGGCTAAAGATAGTAAGAGCACAGGTACAGCAACAAGCCAGCAGCCTCTTTTCTGTCCTCATCAATGAAAATGCAAAGTCATTCAGAGAAACCAGATAAAAATGTTGTTTTTAAACAAACATGACCAATAGACAATATTTCTCTAGTCGTTTGAATTTTCTCTCCTATTAAACAAAATGTTTTGGTTCATATAATATATTTCAGTATTGGATATATAGACTATATTGAGGTTTCCAAGCAAAAGGGAATGTATGCAGCCCACTCTTCAGTTCCGATCCTCACAGTAGTGCTTCCAAACTGTGTATTAAACCTTTCCTGGACTGTAGAGACAATTATTCCAACAAAAGCAGGATAAACACTTTTTTAATAGGCTTGTTTTCAGAATGAATGGAAAGGTGTCCCTATAATTTTGTCCACATAGCACGTTGTAATTAACGGATATGATTTTAATCAGTATCAAAAGAAGTAGCTTATTGTTATCTAGAATACATTGTGCCCAAACTTTTGACTGGTACTGTATATAAATGTAACATTTTTGCATGCAGGGAGTGGATGAGTAAGGTGGACCGCATGAGATCACGCAACACTGATGCCCAGGAAGGCTGGAAAGAGGGAGGAGAGGAGAAAGGTGAGAGTAAGAGTTCACGGGCAGACAGTGGGGACCATAGAGCTCCCTCTCCAGGCAGTATGACTCAGTACAACAAAACAGGACCATCTCCAGATTTCCAGGTAATGAATGCAGTTCTTTGTGTCATTAGAAATATTCATAAGAAGGGTTTTGTTTTAAGAGTTTACTTGCAGTTCAGTTTCATTTTCAAACAATGTGATCTTTTATGAGATCTTAAGATGTTTGAGACCACATTGCTTTACTAATGGTTCAGTTGTCTCAGGTTGATCAGCAGGCTAATGGCATTCAATCATCCTTACAGGGTCAGACAGTAGGACGCTCATTAGGAAGTGGTACTGCTCGTGTGATAAAGCCATCCAGTTCAGCTACTGCCGAGGATGACTCTGAGGTTTGGCGCCAGAAACGGAAAAAGCAGTCTGAGCTCTCTGAGGCTGTGGAACGTGCTCGGAGACGGCGTGAGGAAGAAGAGAGGCGTATGGAGGAGCAGAGACTGGCTGCCTGTGCTGAAAAACTCAAACGCCTCAATGAGAAACTACGACCTGCTGCCCCGACAGAGACTACCAAATTGACTGCACCAGTTCAAAGTGCCGAGCCAGAAGAGACTGAACCAGTGCCTAACCTGACTTCTGAAATCCCAGCTTCTCAGGCAGCTCCTCCACAGCACCCCCAGCCATCTATACCAATGCCTTCTCATGATGGGCCAGAGCCAAATGTGGAGGAAGAGCCACAGAATGTTCCTAGGCAACCCAGCCCTCCCACCCACAGGACTGTTCAGGAATCACAAGGAGCTGAGGTAGATGTTGCTGTAATTGAGGAGGTGCAAGTGGAGAAACAACCAATCAGAGACTACTTTAACACGGAGGAGTGTAGAGGTAAGAAGGATGTGGAGAATTGACATCTGACATAAAATCTAAGTTGGTTATGATGTAGGCTTTATGACTTTGTTTTGGATAATGTGAACATAAATGCTAAATTGGAAAGGAATGTTGCATCTGATAAGGTTTTGGTTGTGTGGTTTGTAGTTGAGGAGCCCCAGTTGACTGTTCCTCGTCTGGATCACTCTGGCAGTGAGGAGTCTCCCCATCCACAATTGGAAAACGAAGGAGACGCAGGGGCTAACGTTCGTCCCTCACTCACATCCAGCTACTCCAAACAGTTCCAGAAATCTCTACCACCCCGTTTCCTCAGACAACAGGTGGTTCCCTTGATGTGTTTCTTCTAAATTGTTAATGCACTGATTAGTTTGATGAGGTGTATTGAAAGAAATTCTCATTTAATGTTTATTATTAAGGTCCATTTGGATTATTAATTCTAAACCCTAGAACAGGTGTGGGTAGCAGGTACCAATGTCCACCACAGTTTTCCAATTAACAGGTAGTTGAATTGGGTTGCTTGAGCAGGACCCTCCAGGACCAGAATTACACACTTAATTCTTAGGAATATTCAATGTTGCTCCATTGCTCTGTCAAATATAGCTCCTCTGGACCACAGCCTGATGCCAGGGTGAGATTATAGAATTTTTGACTTTTTAGCCATGTCAGCAATGATTTTTACCATAATTGGGTTGCCTATATACTTTTTAGACAGCATATTTAGGAGCTTATTGTCTGTGGAAGCTTAAATTAGGCTGGTGGACATGGTGCACACAAGAAAACATGGGCATACATTTCTTGACATATGTATTCATTTCTCAGGAGCAGTTGAAGCAACAGCAGTGGCAACAACAACAACAGCAGCAGCAACAACAACAACAACAGCAGCAGCAACAACAACAACAACAACAACAACAACAGAGTGGTGGAGGCTCAGTGTCCCCCTCAGGGGGATCAGTTCCACCACAGCATCGCTCTCTCTATCAACCCCTGGGTCCTCACCATCAGCATCTGGCCTCAATGGGCTTTGACCCACGTTGGATTATGATGCAGTCTTACATGGACCCACGTATGATGTCTGGACGGCCTCCTATGGATATACCGCCCATGCATCCAGGTAAATAATTAAATCTTTGTTTATTCAGTTATTCCATCTTTCTATTCAGAAAGGTCTCAGCATGCTTATTGGGTCATGTCATTGGAAGATTTTAACACTTTGTTGAAGTGGCATCTGCTGTTTGTATACATGTTATGTCTTCATCTTATGCAGTATAGAGAATGTGTGGGGTAGTCAAGCTTTATTTATTTCATTAAGCAGGCAGAATGCCACCAAAGCAGCTGGTCCGAAGAGAACCCACAGATAACAGCAGCTCTGGCTCTGACTCCTTTGACCACCTGACAAGACCTATCAGAGATCATGGGATGCCCAGTGAACCGCGAATGATGTGGGGTTCTGAACCTTATCCCCCATCTGAGCCCCTACCGCCTGCTACATCCCCTAAATGCCGGGATGACTGCAAGGAGCCAAGGTTGGATAATTTTTGTGTATTGATCTGTATTTAACATCTGAATGTTACTTGTGCATGCTTTTTGTGTGTTTCTGTATCCTTTAAACCATTTCTGTTCAGATTGAATGGTATTTAAGGAATAAAAGGAAACCTGCTTAATTACATTTATCCAACATGTTTCAAGTGTAATGTTTGAATAAATTGTTGAGGTTTAAAGTTGAATATATTTCCCTTTCAAAATGTCTAACATTTTAACATAGTTTGAAAGAGAAGAAAAATAAAGATAAACAAACTTCACCTTTCTCAGGTTCTCTTGTCTTATCTACTGTTTTCTTTCTTACGACCAGAATGGATGCTGGGCTGGAACTGGAGAGAGGCCTGTCAGCTGTGTATCCCCAAGAGCATAGTTCACTTGAGTCTAGGAGCAAGAATGACTTCTTCAGGGACTCTGCAGAGACCCTGTCTGCATTCAGCCATGTCTCAGAGGTGCCAGGTCTTCTGCAGACAGACAGGACCACAGTCATCCCTTCTTTTGAAACTGATGCTGTTGCACTCTCTGCCGGAGAGGAGGTAGATTCTATTGGACAGGCTGTTTTGAAAAGGACCATCTCCCAAGGTTCCAGCCACTCCCTCAAATTGGAAGAGCCTAGATTTGAAGGTGTTTCCATTGCTCAAAAGACCCTTGATCTCCCCAGTGCTACCGAACGGTTGGAAGACACTTGTAGAAAGGAGCCCTTTGGCCCAGGACCTGCAGTTAACAGGGCCACGCCACCTTCTGCTACTGAAAGCATGCACAAAGTGGATAAGCTGCCACTACCAGCATCCAACAAGCAGAAAGCAGAGTTGCGCTGGGGTTCTCGTAACTCAGGTGCAGGAAGGAGAGATGGAGTTGGCGGGGAACGACCAGTTAGGAGGTCTGGTCCGATAAAGAAACCTGTCCTACGAGACATGAAAGAGGAGCGGGAACAGAGGCGGGAGAAAGAAGAGCGGCATGAGCGAGGGGAGCGATCAAAAAAAGAAGGCTCTGCAACGAAAGCCCCTTTGTCCGCTGCAGCTGCTGTGTCTGATGCACAGAAGATCTCTGGGGAAGAGAAAAAGGACAGTACAGTTGAATCTGAACCTGGAGCAGCTACTGGTAGCAGCAAATCAAGAGAGCCCCAAGTACCAGCTAGTACAGTGACTGGCAGCACTCTGGAGGAGAAACAAAGCAAGCCTCCACCCAGTGAGAAACGCTCTGAACCCAAACTTCCCTCTCGGAAAGAGTCCAGTCTGCCACCCAGAGCCTACCGCAGGGAAGAGAGGGAGAAGGAGAGGGAAAGGGAGCGTGACAGGGATAGAGAAGCTGAGAGGGAAAATGAATGGCCTTCTGATGCAAACTTTAAAGGCAGAGGTCGAGGGGAGTACTACTCACGTGGCCGCAGTTACAGAGGCAGCTACAGTGGTAGAGGGCGCGGCAGCCGTGGCCGAAGTCGAGGCGATTTGCCGTATCGAGAGCCTCGTTCCCGGACAGACTTGCTAAGTACTGCTGGGGCAGCAGGCTTCCGATGTCGTGAGGAGAGTGAGACTCGCAGTGAAAGCTCAGACTTTGAAGTCTTGCCCAAACGCAGGCGCAGGAGAGGCTCAGACACTGATTCAGAAAGTGAAGGCCGAGAGTCCGCCAGTGACACTGGAGCTTCTGACCGTGAGCCTAGTTCCAAGCCAAGCAGACCCTTGCGCCGTGAGTTACCTGAATCTCGCTCCTCTGCCAAGCCTGCCTCTGGCTTTGGGTCTGGTCATCTACCAGACAAGCCTGGATCTCGGGGTGAAGAGGAGGGCCGGCCTAAACCTGGGTTTCTGCCAAAGGGTGAACCATCACGACGTGGTAGAGGCGGGTTATACACCAGAAGAGGAGGTGGTAGGGATCGGGGTGCCCCCAGATCAGCTCCTCTGCGTCGGACTGGACCACGAGAGAGCTTGCCATGGCCTTCCAAACCCATGGAAACCTTCCGACCAGAAGAGGCAGAGACCTCTCGTTTAGAAGGTGCACCTGCTGAGCAGCGCATGCCTAAATATGAAGGTAAGAAATTAAGAGAAGGGGGTCAAAACCCAAGAGACAGACCTCGGAGACCCAGACCAGCTCGGCCTCCCAGGCAGGACAAACCACCACGTTTTAGGCGCCTTAAAGAGCGAGAAGCAGCAGTTACAGCAGGGGAAACGCCTGTCATGACAGCAGCAGAAGCACTGGTTGACGCAGCACCTGCATCAGTTTCCCCAGCACTGTCCAAAGCTCCAGGAACACCTGTTACCCTACTCGAAAGTGCTGCTGTTGCTAACATCTCACCAATCACTGCTGCCCCCACTCCTCCAGAGCTTCCTGTCACAGAGTCCGTACTATCTGACACAGGAACCACCAGAGTAGTTGCTGCTGGCAGCAAATCGCCCGACCTGTCTAATCAGAATTCTTCAGACCAGGCCAACGAGGAATGGGAAACTGCTTCTGAAAGCAGCGACTTTAATGAAAGAAGGGAGCGTGAAGAAAGGAAAGGTGCACTGGAAGCAGCTGTTGCTGCAACAGCATCCTCTTTCTCTGCACCTCCTCAGCCCACAGGAGCTCAAAGCAAGTCACCCACTGAGGGTGGTGTGGCTCTGAAACGTGAGGCAGTTCCTACGGCAAAAAGAAGTTTCTCGAGCCAGAGGCCAGTGGACAGACAGAACCGCAGGGGCAACACTGGGGCCAAATCAGGCAGAGGCTATTCAGGAAGCAAGAGCGAACGAAGGGGTGGGTCAGGAGCCAAATCTGGACGCAGAGGGTGGGTACCTCTTTGTTTTTGTTTTTGCAGGTGCTTAAATTGCACAGCATATTTGTTTATTTGGATGATCATAATCATTGCATGCATTTTGCAATATACCTTATGCACTTATGTTCCTTAGGGCTGGGCAATATGGGCAAAGACTCATATCCCAGTATATCTAAGCTGAATGGCAATATATAATGATATACAATATATGACGTGAAAATATAAGGAGAGCCAATGAAATAATCCTTTCAGTGATATAAAAACATTGAGATTTGATCTTTGTTTCTTCTTAATTTATATCGTCGTCTTCGTGCCAGAGTTCTTATGCCCCTCCATGGTGTGTGAGAGTGCAGCCAGAGGTGTGGAACAGAATGTTTTTCCACAAGACTGAAATAAAATTTTAAAGCTTTATATAAATATTGCCTCAACCCACACCTTGCTCTATTTATATCATTATATAGATATAAATATTGATCTATTGCCCAGTCCAAGTGTTCTTTATGCATTGCCTGAGAATCCGTCTTTTAATAGACTTTCATTTAGTCCACGTTTGTTAATGTGATGTGCTAATTGCTGTTTTTTCCAAATATAGGTATCCAAATATAGACACTGGTTGGTCATATTTTTAGACTGTCCTCCATCTTATGCACATCTATATTTCTTGCTTAGAAAAAAATGTGTGAAAAGTGCTGCTGACCTGCCTCCCATTTCTATTTTAGTCTTTAACTCAAATGGTTTGTTTCCCTCATACATTTCAATGAAATATTGACTTCACTGCGAATCCATAGCTGTTATTGTACTGACACCTTTGCTCTGTTACTGCAAAATATTTGGAACTCTGCTTTACTATATATGAATTTCAATTTTGTTTGCCCTCCTTACTGAGTATTGCTCTGTCTCTTTAGTGCTGCAGCCCAGAGTGCAGATGCCATCCAAGCAAGTGCAGGTCAGAAGGCTAATAAAGACCCAACAAGTGGGCGCCGCAAAGAGGAGGCTAAGCAAGCTGTGAAGAAACCTAAGGAGAAGGAGAATGCTCTGTCTCAGTTTGACCTCAACAACTATGCTAGTGAGTGATGAATCATGACTGTATAATGTCTGCTCCTTGTGGAGTTTTGGTGAACTATAAGGCTTTAAGCCCATAATACTTCAAAGCTCAGTTGATCATTATACATTTTTTTTTAGGTGTGGTAATCATCGATGACCACCCAGAAGTGACTACCTTGGAGGATCCGCAATCCAACACTAATGACGATGGCTTCACAGAGGTTGTTTCTCGGAAGCAACAGAAACGTCTGCAGGATGAGGAGAGGAGAAAGAAAGAAGAACAGACTGTACAGGTCTGGATAGGAAGGCTGATTTAATCATTTTGTCAGATCTGTTATGACCTTTAATGATGTTTACTTTGCTGTCATGGCAGAGTTAATAAGCAGTTAATATAAACTTTTATAGAAGGGGTTTGGACTGCCTTTTGAGTTAAGTTGAAGTCTTCAATCTTTTGTGTTTGCTCCTGTTTAGAACTGGAGTAAAAAGAATTCTGGGGAGAAGGGCAGAAGTGGAGGTGGCTCTAAACTGCCTCCACGGTTTGCCAAAAAGCAGCAGCAGCAGCAGCAGCAACAGCAGCAAGCTACAGCAGTCTCCCAGCAGCAGGCTGCAAATCCTGTCCATCAGACCCAGGCTGCTCCCCTTCAGCCACCTCAGCAGCCTCAGTCTCATCCACAGCCAGCCGTCGCTGTAGCCCAGCACAACCTTCCTGCTCAGGCCCAGATCACCAGCTCCTCTCAGCCTCTAGAGGCTACTGTGGCACCTTTACCCCCTGCAACTGTTGACTTCTCTACTAAGACCCAGGCGCACAACACTCTTGGTACAGAATTGTGGGACAATAAGGTGGCTGGCTCCACAGTGCTGCCGGATGTCAAGAAACGTAAGCATTTTTGGAAGCATGATTTTGTATAAAATTATATTTATGAACGGTCTTGCATATTACATGTCTTAAATTTTAGCTTGCCTAGCTATTGCATAGTGTGCTTAAAAAATGGTTTGACTCAATTGGGACTGGGTTGGTCTTACTTTGAGGAAGACCAGTATTACATATTTGAATAATTTACAGGTGAATAAATAGGAAAGAGACACGTTATGATGACTGAGTTTATCTGCTTCAATTGCAGTTGGACCCATCAGCCCACCTCAGCCACCCTCAGTGAGTGCCTGGAATAAACCTCTGACCTCCTTTACTGGGACTGGGACTTCTGAAGTGAGTGTGGGGTGTTCACTGTATTATATTACACTGTATGCCTTATTCTTGATCCATAGATGGTTGGATCAGGACATCTTATTATACTGCTAGCTCCCAAAGGTTTATTCTTTTCTTAAGAATTTGTATGTTTGTGTTTTAGAGTGTGAAAGCTGGAACTGAGAGTGGTGTAGAGCTTGGCATGGAGAGTATCCAGTTCGGCGCTCCCTCTTCAGCGGGTAGCACAGACAGTGATGGTGTTCCACCCCTGTTAGAAAAAACAGTTGATAATAAGTTACCTGAACCCAAAGAACAGAGACAGAAACAGCCTCGAGCTGGACCCATCAAATCGCAAAAGGTAAAGCATTACATTAGAGGTAGCACTCAAATGCTGTACTAAAGACAGTTACATGCACAAATGCTGTTGGCTGTTCTGTGGTTTGATGCACATTGATCTCTCTTGTCTCAATGTTAGTTACAGAATTTCTAATTCATATTCTGAATCCTTTATTATTAGTATGTCATTACTGTAACATTCAGTATTTCTTCACCAGCTGCCTGACATTGCTCCTCCCGAGCAAAAGGAGTACAAGCCTGGCCCGATTGGTAAGGAGCGTTCCCTGAAGAACCGTAAGGCCAAAGATGGCCGCCAGTCAGAAGTCGAGGGTTTGGAGAAGGGTGGCCCTGGAGGCAGTCGGGATAGAGATTCTAGCTCCCCGGCCAAAGACAAGGTTCCTGAACTTGGGGGTGATATTGAGGGAATGATCACAGTCCCTTCAGCAGAATACTCAAATAGCTCCAAGGTAAGGATCTCAAAGGCAAAACTTTAACTATGTTGGAATCATCTCCCATTTTTTCCTTAGTGTATGGTTATCTTTGGACAGTTACGTATACTGAGAGATGTTTTCTGTATTGCAGGAGTCTGTTACTGACTACACTACCCCGTCCTCCTCACTGGCCGACACTGTCCCCACTGGAGGGAGCAAGATGGAAGAGAGTCTGGTTGCTAATGTGAGCCACCTCACCTGTGTCATCTCAACCTCTTTGTTTCTCTCTCCTGTTCTCATAGTTTCCTCCCCTTTCTCTTGCTTGCTTTGCCATACCTCCTTCTTAAGCCTTGCTGCAATTGAAATCAAGTCAGCTACACACATTTTGATCTTTCGTTTGTGTGTTGTTCAGGTGGCCCTGCCTCATTCGCTGCCTCTACCCCGTAGAGAAGCCCTGCAGCAGAGCACAAGCCTAAGCACAGTTTCTCCTGCTACAGTGGACCTCACTCTGAAGGTGACTTAAGCACATTCTACCTTGCTTTTCCTGATTTTTGCTGCATACTTATTTTGCTTATGGGGGCAGACAATGCAGTCCTATGATACTCAGACAGAGAAACCCTAAAGTTTCCTGTCTAAGGCTATGTGCAGTCTTTTTTAAATGGTTGTTTTTATGCCCTCTCTTTTGTTCAAGTTCAGATGCATGTACAAACATTTTCTTATTTCTTCCACTTCTGCAGATGGAGTCAGCTCGTAAGGCATGGGAAAATTCTCCTAGTTTGGGAGAGAAGAGCTCTCCTGTGACCTCTTCTGCCTCCCCAATCACCAGTGGAGGAGGGGCAGGCAGTGCCTCTTACAGCTCTTTCTCCAGTGCCTCTGTGCCTCAGATACCAGTGGCCTCGGTTACGCCTAGCACTTCACTGTCAGGTAAGCTATGACCATAGTTTGTAATACCAACATCTTTGTCTGCTGGTTTTCATCCAAATTTAAAGGACCCATTAGCAGGGAACTTATTTGAACATGTGTAGAATATTTTTATACTGAAGATCAACAAATCATTGTGTAGCTGTCATTCATCATGCTGCATATGATCGAAAATTTGCTGTTCCTCAGGTTCAGCCACTTACACCACGTCATCTTTGAGCACTAAGACAACATCTGCATCTGACCCTCCCAACATCTGCAAAGTAAAGCCCCAACAACTGCAGAGTTCTGGAATGTCCAACAGCAACTTCTCCCAGCTCGGTTGTGTGCCCTCCTTGTTACCGCAGCAGCAGACACCACAGGTCTTCGTCTCCCAGTCTGCAGCAGGTACAAAATTTGGTTGACTTCTCAGATATGCAAGTGCACACACATTCAGACTTGAAATTTATGCATAAAGTTTTTTTTTTTCTCCCTTTTCTTTTATGATCTTCAAAATTAATTATTTGACCACTTTACTTTGTACCATGTAACATTTTTTTGTTGTGTGTAATTTGTATTTGTTTACTGTGTTCAGGTTCTGCAGCCCAAATCCCAGCTTTCTATATGGACACCAGTCACCTATTTAGCACACCTCACCCACGCCTGGCTCCCCCCTCCATGACTCAGCAACAAGGCTTTCAGCCTGGTCTCTCTCAGGTACATTCTCTTGTACTTTATGTACTAATTATAGTTGAGCAGTTTATTATTATTATTATTATTATTATTATTATTATTATTATTATTATAAAAAATGTATGTAATATTTGTATGTATTGTTGACATGCCAGTTTGTGCCCATTTAGCCTACAGCAGTGCAGCAGATTCCAATCCCCATCTACGCCCCTATACAGGGTCAACCACAGCACCAGGCCCAGCTTGGCCTCAGCACTGGCCCCCCTGTTTCTCAACCACAAGACCTATTCAGCTCCTCTATTCAGCCTTTCAGGTACTACTGACATATCATTTATTTTCCATGTTGGCTGCACAATGATTAGGTGATTAGGTGAATTTTATTATCATTAGATTTACTTAATTTAGGAATGGAAAGGATCAGGACTCTTAATGAAGAGAAGCTTAAAGATTAATTAACCTGCATTACATGATAAACCTGTTAAATATCTTCTGATATCACCTTCTCATTTTCTGGAACATGTTGGTCCCATAATCAATGACACAATGCTTTTTATTTTACTCCAGGTCTCAGCAGCCTTTTATGCAGAACAATCTCTCCCAACCATCACCCATGATGTTGTCAGGAACTGCACTGCATAGCTACCCTGGCGTGCAGCCCCCAGAACTGGCAAAGCCCCAGTCAAGCTTGGCCTTCCAACAGACTTCTAACACCCAGCATATCCCCATCTTATTTGAGCCCCAGCTCAACCAGCCCTCTGGCCTTAGTGGCTCCCAGCTCATTGATACACATATACTACAGGTTAGAATTTCATCTAATGTAAATCAGACTGTTAATAAACAGATTTGTCCATGGCATGGGGTTTTCTAAATGGTGAAGTTAAAATTGGGTGCTAGTTTCTAACTGGCACTTTGATTGAATTGCAGCGCCAGGGAATGAGTCAGCATTCAAACCTGTATTCTGGACAAGTGCAGCAGCACACACAAAACAGCTACTACAGCTCAACACAAAGCCCCAGCTCTGCACTGCAGCAGGTAAATGCCTCCCCCTAAAGAGGTTCTGTAGGAAAGAGATTATGGTTTTGTGCACACATGTACCCACATCAAACCAAAGCAAAGATTTTTTGTTACTTTCACCTTTCAAAGTAATCCATTTTATTCACTAATTCTTTCTCAAGGTTACGGTGCCCATGCCTGGCTCACAGTTGTCGTTGTCAAGCTTTGGTTCTGGTGGGGGTCAGCCTCTGCTTGCCCTGCCCCCAACTCCTCCACAGGCCCAACCCCCCAACCTCAACCGCCAACCCCCAAACAACCAGCCGTATCGTGGCCTGATTGGCCAGAACACACATAGCATGATGCAGCCTTCTAATAAGGTATGCATGCACTCTTATCACACAGAAGTAAAAAAATCAAAATGGAGTCTCTAAACTTTGCTTAAACTCTTGTCAAACGTATGACATTGCAGCCATTTCTTTATTTATTTCTTCAAACACACAATCGTAGCTGTATGTGCCTCCTAATTTTGTTTGTGCATAGTCCCCAAATATTATGCTGTTTTTATGGTTTGTTACCTTACTAACCTGCCACTGACAAACCTCCCTCATTGTTATCTTTTCCCTTTCAGCATGCATTTATGGCGAATGTTGTGTTGGATTGGTTCTAAAATTCAGGTCTCGCTATTCAGACAGGTTTTCATTGCCATGTGTAGGATTTCAGTGCCACATATAAAATTGTGCTTTTCCATTGCATGGTATCTACACAATTCAGCTGTACTTGCTCTTTGTAGCTGGTGATGTCACAAAAAAACTATGAAAAAGGTAGTGGGGGTTTATAACTTTTAGATTCTTAATGGTATTATTTGAATGAGTTGATGGTGATTTTAATAAAAGCAACTCTGGTGACTTTGTGGGCGGCTAACTTGGCTTTCTCCTTCATGTCCACCCAGATAATGAAAGCAGAATAGATCCTGTTCTAGAGAAAATGTAATGAGTCTGTTAGGATCTCACATTGCAGGTTAGACATCCAGACCTACTTGGATCACTTGAAACTGTGTATCATCAGGAATTAAAAAATTACTCTGTTCCTAATTTACTTAATAGAAAAGGGAAAAAATGTAGGTAACATGAACTGAATCTGTTGCATGTGAGTTCAGATTTGGACCACATTTACCTGCTTTGCAAACAAAAACCCTATGTAGGTAGAGTGATGTTTTTTTGTTTTTTTTTTTGTTTTTTTTTACTTTTACAATCAGTGTATATGGTAGAGCTAACAAAATGCTTTATGTTCAAAATGCTTTAATAGATGTGTGAGATGGACCTAAAGCTGTTTGGCAGTGGGATGGAAGTAAAGCCTGGAACACCTCCAGCAAGAAGCACTACCCCCACCTCAAGTCCTTACAGGTATAGATAATTCTTAAACACTCCCACACTGTGCAGTTATGCATTCTGAATAAACAATATATTGCTTTTACATTGAATAGACGTTTGCTGCCATTTTTAACACTACAGTCGTTTTGGTTTTTATGGAGATTGTTATATTAACCTTAAGCCTTACAAAATGGCCTGCTAACATGCATTGCATCGAAAGGGTTTCACAGGGAAGGACATTGCTGTTTGTGAAACATTTACCCCAATTGACCATTTATCCATTCATCAAGAACTTCAATGAGAGTGGTTCATTTGCAGTAAAGAAGGCTTCAGGGTGCCCAAGAAAGTCAAGCAAGTATCAGAACTGTCTCCTAAAGAGGATGCTGCCATGAGATTGGAAAATACCACCAGTTCAGAGCTTGCTCAGGAATGGCAGGTGTGAGGTCTTCTGAACTTAGAGTGAGACGAAGACTTTTGGAGGATGGTTTAGTTTCAAGAAGGGCAGTAAAAACCCATTTCTCTCCAAGAAAAACATGGTCAGACTGTCATTCTGCAGGAAGTATAGAGATTGCACTGCAGAGGACTGGGTGAAGTTAGTTTCTCTGATGAAGCCCTCTTCAGACTCTTCAGGGATATCTGGAAAAATAGTTGTCCAGAAAAAAAGGTGAGCACTACCATTAGCCCTGTGTCATGCCAACAGTGAAGCATCCTGAGACCATTCAAGGGTGGGGTTGCTTCTCATTGAGGAGGAGAGAAAGTTGGGGTGGCATTTTGATACCAGTCCTTTTTCATAGCAGTGGTGTTCTTCCAACAATCCAGGAGCAATTTGGAGTTGAACAATTTTTCCAGCATGATGGTCATCACTTTTTCATTGTTAAACAGTGCTCCAAGTGGCTCGGTGAACAAAACATTGAAATGTTTGGTCAATGGCCAGGAAACCCCCCAGATCTCAATTCCTTTGAGAACCTGTGGTCAATCCTCAAAAAGAGCATGGACAAACAAAAACACAGAAGCATCGAAACTGTTTAGGCAAGAATGGGTTGCCATCACTTGAGATTTTACCCAGAAGCTGATATCTTGCATGCCAAGGTGAATTACAGAAGTCTTTGCTTAAACTTGGTGTATTTGCCAGTGAAAAGTTAAAACGAATGGAATGCTTATAAATGTACTTGATTATACCAAATAAACGTCTGACAAAATGTTCTAAGAAACTGAGGAAGCATTTATTACAGTCAGTCTCTAAATATCAAGCACCTCCCTTTTTTCTCTACTAGAGCTAGCTCCACAAGTCCCAGCAGCCAATCAAGTAAGATGAATAGCATGCTGTATCCCAAACAGTTCCAGTCTGGATCACAAGGCATGCGCATCCCACAACATTTCCCTGGACAATTTAACCCTCAGGTAAGCCATTAACTCCATACACCAATGCCCGCTCATTTTCCTGTTCTTTTATCATTTCTAAAATAAATTCTTTTGGGTTTCCTCTCCTGTCCTCAATCTCATACAGATGCTGTCCCAGCCAAACATGGTGTCTCCACTGGTACGTCCCCCTCATGCTAACTCCTTTCCTGGAGGAGTGCAACGTACCCCTATGGGTCCCCCAATGTCTCCCAACCTGACTGCTGGCCTTATGCCTCACCCCAGACCACAGCACCCACCTCGTGGCCCTCCTGTACCGCCTCTTGCAACTCGTGGCACACAGGCCGCACTGAAGGCTGAACAGGACCTTAAGGTAAGTCATGCTTATTTATATCTAATATTGTCCATTGTTGTAATATTTCTAAGCAGTAAGCAAAAGGAGACATCTTTATTATAATATCTGTAAATCTTGTTTTGACTGTAGATTGTTTCTGTTCATGAAATTGTTTTGCTCTCTTGTAGGCAAAACAAAGAGCAGAGGTACTACAGTCCACTCACAAGTTCTTTTCTGAGCAGCAGCAGCAACAGCTAAAGGCTTCAGCCTCTAAAGCAACTCGAATGGAAAGTTCAGGCAAGCCTATTGACAGCATTGCTCCAAACCACCAGGGGGCCCCATCTGACCGCATTGAACCTGACAAACCCACACCGCTCGCTACAGCCAAGCCTATCCGGACCGGCCCCATTAAGCCCCAAGCCATCAAACCAGAGGAGAGCAAGTAAAGTTGCCCACATTGAACAAGACAGATGGATGGAGTGACTTGATGGGGAAGATCTGCTAGAGCATATGCAGACCTGCTGGAGAGTAGGAAGAGTGGATTTGGGTAAGAAGGATGGGGGATCCAGGATGAACAAAAGCATGATTTACTGTGGTACTGGGTGTGCAATGCGTTTACCATGCCCTCATCCTGCTCCACTCCTGTCCACACCCCTCCATCAGCTCTTGTCCTCTCTGTGAGGGAGGGATGATTAACATGTTGGCACCTCTAGTGTAGGTGGTTTTTGTTATTTTAGTTTGTTTTCTGTATTACTTTTTTTTTTTTTTAAACACAAATGAAAGACAGAAAATCAGTGACTGTACCTCCATAGTGTACAGTAAGATATAGAGCAAAGAGCAACAGGAAGGTTAAATTTGCTGCTGAATGTGCAGATTTTATTTTACTATGAATAATTTTCCTTTTTCCTCTCACCCCTCTCTCCTCCAGCAGAATTGCGAGTGTCTGGGAGGGAGCATTATTTCTGTTGAAGTTTTGTCTCCTTTTTGTTCTGTGGGGTTCAGGAGCAAATCTTTATTTTAAAGATGCTCTGACACCTCTGAATTGTTGAAATTTTGCAGTCTCTGAGGAAGAGTCATGAAAAATTTCACACCCACGTCACTAATTTGTGCACATTACACATCTGTGCATGGCCACTGCTCACTTTCTCTCTTGCAGTTTTGACATTTCTCCTGACAAAGTTGGTATGCCAAAACGAGGACGGTTTTAAATCACAAATGTTCCTTCTTTTGCGTTTTTGATTTTCCCCAAGACAAATATGCGGTTAAAGCCACTGATTTGATTGATTGATTATTGATGGATTTGAAGATTGATTCATTGATTGCAGTCTCCACTGTGAGCCTTTTGTTCCTGCCTTCTACTCTGTAGTTTTTCAGGTTGTGAGGGATGTTAGTGGGAGCATGTGTGTATGAAAACTCTTCTTGAATTTTTAGCCAAAGGTTAGACATTGAAAGAAGGCAGAGTTCATCCTATGTAGACTACAGATGTTTGACAGACAACAGCGCAAACACATCTGCTTGGTCTGCCAGTAGTTATAATGTTACAGGTTTTTTTTTTTTTGTTTGTTTGTTTTTGTTTTTTCCCCCCTTTAATAGTTTACTTCAGAGCAGTCCTATGATTGACTACTATTAACTCAAGACCTTCCCTTCCACTTACCTGCAAGTACAAGTGGAGGAGTTCCAGTTGCTTCACTTTCTCTCCCAACCATGCTGATGTCAATGCTGTAGGACTCTCTGACAGCCAATTACAGTACAGGGAGGTCAGGAATGGTCTAGGTTGGGCTGAGCAACAGTGTTTGATTTTAATAGAATATAGCTGTAAGATTTAAACAAAGATGGAAATTCATGACGTAAGCCAGCCTCAACCTCTAGAGAAGAGCAGAAAAAGATAAATAAAAATTGATCTGTATTTCAGAAGCAAAAAGTACTTATTTTCTGTTGTGATGACCACAGGCCTCAATCAGCTTGGCCTTTACCCTCTCTAGTCCATTCCTCTCAGGTTGCTATGTTTTCAGTGTGGCCCACCCAAACGAGAAACTAACAGGAGAGGAAGGAATGGAGAGAGGAATGATTTATTTCCTCGTTTTTGTTTATTTTTTTTGTTTTACTTGTACAGGGGTTAAATCGCTGTAATAAAATATGTAAGGTCTTATTTACATTCTCTTGGTTTGGTTACAGAAACTAATAAAATAATATGCTGTTAAAAATGAACCAATGTTTTTTTTGTTTTTTGTTTGTTTGTTTGTTTGATAAGTGATGTGAAGGTGCTTATTTGTGAGTAACATATGGAAATTAGCAAGAAAATGGCCAATCCATTGGTATAAAAAAATCTTTATTTTTTATGAATTTACATTTGAATATAACTTACTGTTTCTAAGGAATAACCATAAACTCAGTACCATGCTTTGTTAGCAGAGCAGAGATTTCTAAATGCATGTAGAATTAAATGTAAAGAAGTACAGAAGTACAGGGACTGTGTCCCACTGTTCAGTCTTGAAAGTGATGTACTGTAGTTTAATACTGATATACTGATATTGTCCTCAAACCTCTTTTCAGTGCTAGACACACAATGCACAAGATGTGGCGTATAAGCAAAGGTAGAAAAATAATTTCTCTAACACATTAAGTGGGCCATGCCACTGCAAAAAAACCCAAAAACAAATAAACACTCCCACCAATCTCCCATTTAAGCAAAATGGCTCTTGGAAGAGACCCTGCATGATAAATGCCTTTATCACAAACAAATTTGTCCATTTTGAAACATAAAGTTAAAGGTAATAAAATAGAAGTTATGACTGTGTAATACCCCAAAGAGATTTTGAAAGACCAGAGCAGCTTTTAATGCCTGCGTTTCTGCAGGTAACAGGAACCAAATCTGGTATGTGTTTTGTATCTTGACTAGATGAAGAGATTAGCCTGAGATTTCCATCATTCTTATTCTTCTCGAGTTTAACTTCCTATATTTTACATTCTCCATGATTGAGTTTAACTTCATGTTGGATGGGGGAAACAATTATTTGACTTCCCTGGCATCTCTGTATTTGTACGTTTACAAAATTCTGTTCTAAGGTAGAATTTTTACATCCACAATCGCTTTAAACTGTAGGTTTATGAACAATTGCAAAGCCAGCAAGATGTTTTTGAAGTCTACCACCTGTTAACCCCTTTATAACGGCTCTCGGACCTTCACTGCGTAATGCTTCACTGTTGCTTGCCAAGTCGCACGTCATACGACACAATGTGGTAGTTGTCCCAGGCAAAGAGCTTTCTCTGAACTGGGTTGTAGTCAATCATGCTGTTGTACCGGTGCCGGTTCTTGAACGGCACAGAGATGGCCTTGCTCTGACTGGTGGCTGTGTCAAAGCTATAGTTGACTGTGGTGTTGAGAGAGGTGTAGCTGGCCACTGTGTACAACCTCCCGCAGATCATGAAGGCATTGGCCACTGTGGTCTTGCGGATGTTGGTCTCCCAGCTCCTCTTCACCTCCAGACTGTGGGGGTCCAACTGTGAGATCACAATGGCACCCTTGGCCTTGTTGGTGCTGTAGATGACCCACAGCCCCTCCTCATCCACGGCGAAATCAATGTCTGTGTAGCCACCCCAGGAATAGGGAAACTGGCCATGGAAGCCAGCATGGGGCAGGTCCCGACGAGCAGCCACACTCTCTGAGGCTAGGTCATAGCGTATGAGAGTGCGGCTGCGGCGCCGCTGGTAGTAGAGTGAGCCGCGGTACATTGTGGCCCCTGTGCTCTCTACAGCCTCAGGTAAAAGCAGAACCTTGGTGGGGAAGCCGCGGGACAGCTGTTCCATGTCTTCATAGCCAAAGAGCTGCCGGACATCAGAGCCTACTGTGTCAATGCGCCACACCATTCCTGGGCTGTATGGTGCCACAGGCTCTGGGTCCTGCATCCACACGCCGTACTTACCGGCAATGCTGTCTGCCTTACGGTGGGACATTGGCTCTCCCACTGCCAGGAGCTCACCACAACCTAGAAGAGAAATCCAAGTCAGATGAGAGTGAGGAAATGGACCAAGGATGGAGAAAATAAGTTGGAAGGTGGACAAAGCAGAGAGGTGTAAAGATTAGGATCCTCAAGTTCCACACTTTATTTCCGAGGTACGTCACAGTCGTTACTGAAGGCTTAGAAGAACGTGGTGAGGATGCACGTCAAGTGAGAGTCTCAATTCCAGCCCAGTGTTAGTATTCATTCAGCGACATTACCCTTCATTAATCCACTGTCTAGAAAGTTCAGTACCTTCTGTAAAGTGTAGGAATCTAATGCTTCTGGACACAAGGTCGACACTGAATTGAGAGAGTACTGGACATTCACTAAAGCGATGTCAGGTCATCCTCACATTCTTGCTAGTGCAAGTGATCAGGGGTATACTGACCCTTTCCTAAAATACTCTGAAACAGAGATGAGGGGCAGCTAAGGGGGCAAGCTCATGGCTGAAATGCTTGGGCAGGACTTGACGGGGGAAAATCCCAAAGTTAACTGTTTGTTTTGCAACATGGTCTTATCAAATGATCCTTGTTGCTTTTTTTTTAGCTCATACTAAAGATACCCCAGTCCTTTTATAAGCTGGGCTGTTTAAGGCCCATGTACGCTGGAAGAAAAAAATAGCTGTATTTGTTCTTGTGCTGTCAGCAGACACGGAGACAGACTGATGGGTGGCATATTGGCTTGTGGAGTAAATGAGATGAACTGATATAGGCCAATGAAACCAAAGGGCTAAATATATTTGTTTGTTCTTGCTCAGATTCTCAGATTTTCCTTTCACCTGTATTATCTCCAGTATCCTCTGGGCTGGGGGCAGGGACCTCGGCCACTTCAGCCTTTAGCTCCTGGTATCCTGGATTACCATAGTGCCAAGATGGGTCTATGAGAGAGACAACAGTGTAAAACAAAGATCAGTAGAAGTTCAACATCTAAAAAAGACAGGTGAGTAGATGCAGAGTGAACCATCAATGGGAAATGTAAGATGTTGAGCTCAGGTCCAGCAGTTTCTTCCAGACTCAACCTTTTCACGTTTTTCTTCTGTGTGCTGAGCAAAAAGAGGATGTTCACGCCACACATGCAGCCACTTTGTACAAACCTGATGGTCACACGCATTTCACCCTTTAATTACCCAGGACTCCCCAATAATCCCCAAATTGCCTCATTTTAACTCTAAAAGGGTTAATTAATTAATTGCACCATGTTATGTAATATTCTACAGCACAGCACTGCATTCCCAAATCACCATCACTTTATTTTTCCTAATCTTTTAACCAGAAAATCCTGTTCTTTTCGTCACACTACCGAAGCAGAATGTACAGCCCAAATACTATTGAGTCATGCCCTGATCACTTTCCAGTCTGTTCACTTCATATTAAACACAATGGAGTGAATAGTGAGGATTGAGTCAATCATTCCGGGTGTAGTATATGTATGGGACAGCTCGGGTGCTTGTCTGCTTGTGTTTTGGAATTCACCTCTAAGGCTGCTTGTGTCTCTTTGTGTCCTGCCTGGTCTGGACACCAGATGAGCGGATGCACGGCCTAAATAGCAGAAAGGAAGTTACATTTCCAAATGGAAAGAAGTTACAATTGATACCAACTGATTTTTCCTCATCAGTCACATGCAGCTTGTGACAGTAGACTGTTACAGATGGTAAGACTGCAATACCCAGCCTCCCGTATGTGTGGGAGTGTCTAACTATACGTATCCTGGAATTACGTAGAGCCCATTGAGGTGGTAAGAGAGGCAAGTAGAGTTTAAGGACACAAAGTAAATGAGGACTGGAAGAGGTGTCAATCATTCACTCATTAATGAGTTTACACATGGAAAACAAACTTTCCTTGTTTCTCCATTGGTCCATTCAAAACTACAGGGTCCCAATGTGTTTTATCATCCCTAGAGGTGGGAGTGTCTGTAAATCCTGGAGCAAATTTGGACCTGAATTTCCCACCTCTAACCGAATAGGCTGAGAGTAGCACAGGAATGAACCTCAATGCTTGATTCACTTCAACACAAGCGTAGTTTGGTTGTAGCAGAAGGTGACCCTATATTGAACTGAGAAGAAGCAACCAGGACTTCAGCCAAGTGCAACCTTAAATGAAACCAATTAGGTTGCTTACGCACTCCTGTGGGGTGGCACATGTCAGAGCAGCCATTTTCACAGGGACACACAAATGCATATAGTGTTTGAGGTCTGTTTGTCTGCTTGAGCCACAGTTTGCTTGATGGATATCAAAGGTGACCAAGCAGAACCTAAAGAACTTCTCAGACTTGAGACTAATTTTACACGAACAGGACTGTTTACAGCTGACTGACTCTGTGCTCAGGCCAACTGGCACAATGTCGGTGTGCAGCCTTTGCTCTCCTGTCTCCCGTAATGAGCACAAACAAGTCAAACTGAGCTTTATTGAGTGGGAATAAGTCAGATCTTTTTCCCTGCTGATTCAAATTTGGAGGAATTGTTCGACAAAAGAACGTCTGTTGTGCATACAAACAGCTGTAAAGACTAAATGGTTATGACTTGGTGTTTGTGCAGTATGGTTATGTAAACACTGCAAAGGCATTTATTTTCCAGGTTTGAGCCCAAAGGTAATTTCCTGGCTTCACAGCACACAAGACCCTTGTTTTGCACCACCGGACATCAGTCAATCCTCAATTGGGAAGCCAGGAAATCCAGCAAAAACAAGGTATGGGGGTCCTGTTTGTGTTATTTTTGCTGCAAGTGTCTTGCTGGTTCTGAAGGAAAAGTGTCTTTCTGCCGTCTGTGATGAGGATCTCCACAGTCCGCTGCATCTCTCCTCCCTCTGGTTTCACCCCATTCCCATTTTAGACCCGGTTCAACCATGCACCATAATCTGTTTTCCACATGGCAGCGTGTGTGTGTGTGTGTGTGTGTGTGTGTGTGTGTGTGTGTGTGTGTGTGGATGGACCACAGCACTCGGACCACAGGTGTAAACGTGAGGAGCTGAACATATGTGGAAAGGGGACATGAGGAGGAGCACAGGAAAATGAAAGCGAGAGAAACCACTGAAGTCCTTAATGGGAACCGGGCAGGATTTAGTACAGAGGGCTGTCGGCTGGATTCCACATCTTTCCCAGGTTGATAGCCATAAATTTCACCACTCTGGGTGCAGGCCAGGACATGCCTAAATAGGGGGAGGGTGGATAAACTTTACTGACCTTTTTGATTGAGAATGTTAAACCCAGATACAGGCAAGCTGGTCAAAGACCTGCTGGTCTAAGCCCTGGAACACCATAGGATTGCATTAGAGAGTTCAGTGTGTTATTACACATATATAACACTCATATTACTGGATTTAAATCTCTCACAGAGGCATCCCGCATCCCACACACAGGTTGATCATAAACATTAAACTCAGTATTCCATCACTCCTTCCCAGCACACTGTTACTATTAGGCAGATAGTCAGTGGATTGAGTTTCATCTTTGAAGCTGTCCCGTCCATGCTGCTCCCCACTCTATGACAAGGGGACCGGCCTCTACGTGGGATTATTGCTACCAGTCAAGTATGACTGTGCGGGTACCAGTAATCTCAGGGGTACATTACTCACTAATACCAGGAGTGAGCAAACTGGAATGCTGTTACTCAGGACTGGAATGCATACGTATATGGGGACACGTCTCAGTCTGTCTCAGTCTGTTTTTTTCTGCTTGACAGGCTGTTTTATGGGTTTTGTCAGTCAGACAGTTTGATTTTGTGTAAAGCAAAAGAAATCCTTCTTGAAACCATACCTCTACTTCTGGGCTATTTCCCTGCTCAAAACATTCCTACTAAACTTGGCAACAGGTGAGTTGAATCAGATGTGACTGAGCAGGAAAAGCACAACCTGTGAATGACCAGGATCAGGATTGCTTACCCCTGCTCCCTATTTGGAGCTCTGACTTCAATTCTCAACCAGACCCAAAATTACAGTCAGAAACACTTTACTTACCTCAACTCCCACTTTCCCAACCTACCCATCAAGAATACTGAACACCTGGTACAGGTGTACCAGGAGGTAAAGTAAAAATGTGGGGACCAGGTTGGAGGTCCATTTTTGTCTTTCCCTTCTCTAAATCAACCCAGGAAGGAGAAGTTAATGAGATGATCAGTTACATCAATTACAACGTGAGTTCTCAACCCCAGAAGCTTTACAATTTCATAAATTCTTTGCCCCAGCACATCTCAATCAACTCCCTGGCTATTTTACAATATCTTAATGAGTTGCTTCTTGATATTTTTGGACCAAGTGATGTGCAGGAAAGTGGGTTCTAAAGATTGCAGTTGAGTACCACTGTGCTAGAACAGAGAAAATCAGACCAACAAAAACAGAGATGGATGGCACTTACCACCTCCAGGCCTGAGGCTGCTGTCATGCTGTGGCACACTGGGAGGAGGTGCCTGTGGGCAGGGTCTGCTTCTTAACCTATCTGCCTCCCTCTGGAGCTCTGCCACTCTCTTTTGGAGCTCGTCCACTTGCTTGGCCAGTCTGTCCTTCTCTTGCTGCAACCGAGTCTTCTCCCGCATGGCCTGACTGTAGGCTTCCTGGTGTCCGGTCCCAGTCCCAGTCCCTGGTACCTCCCCTCCAGCCAGACGGGCTACCAGCACCTCTAGGAGTCCCAATCGAGATTTCAGAGCTTCCATCTCCAGCCCAGTGCCTGCTGATGGGCAGCTGGCTTCCTTTGGGCTGTCCACAGTAAAGCTGTACTGGCAGCGGCCACTGCGGTCATTCCCCTTCCAGAAGCTGGCTGTGCCCTGAGCCTGGGCACTTAGAAGAAGGCTGGAGATCAAAACTACAGCCAGGGACCACATGTTCAAGTAGATCAGAGATGACTGAAGGACACAAAGGGATGGTTCTCCCTTCCTTTGCTTTTCTACCACAAGGATGCTCCCTCAGCTGATTTCACACCACTGATTCTTGCGTCTGATCTTGCCCTGTGCAGCAGCGTCACTAATCTGTTCCTTCCTCTACCCCTCCAAGTGAAATGAGAGACAGAAGGATGAAAGACTGACTTAGTCTCTGCTTAGTGCCTTTTATCTCTCTCACTGGTTCCTCCTGCCCTTGCTTTTCCCAGTTGAGTTTGCAAAAGCCAGTGTCAGGTCTGCGCAGACGCTGGGTTTTGGGGTGATTGATAGTTCTTTGGGATCCCAGTGTTGTCAGGTCTGGAGACAGTTCCTCTGAGCTTGGGGACCCCAGGCTTGAGTTATTTATACAGTCTGAAAAGGGGAAGAGAATATAGGAAGGTGGAGGGAAGGAGAGGGACGAAAAAAAGGGAGGGAGGGACTTCCTAACAAGCTAGAATATTCCATCCCCTTTTCACTTCTTTTTGGGGAGTTTCTCCGAGCACGTGTGTAGACATGTTGTTTTGTTTTTGTGTTGAAAGTGACGGAAAGAAAGGAACACTCAGCTACAGATGTTCTGCAGCAGATTAAAGTAGTGATTACCATATCACTATTTTAAAATAATTTATTACAAAAGCTGGATGCCTCTCTCCAATGTTCTGTTTGAGAACGTCTGAATATTACAGATATTACAAATATTACATGCTGGTAATCAAAACTCCACAAAGATAAAATGCACATAGTAGAGAAAATATGTAATCCCTGTTAAATAAAAATCATACATGTGTGTGTGTGTGTGTGTGTGTGTGTGTGTGTTTATAAGTGAGTGAGTGAGTTATTGGGAGGGGGAGGCAGGGGGGGTCCTGAAGGAAGTGTGCACACAGTAATCTCTGCTGAGTTCTAATTCTGGGCTTGTTGGTCTGGGTGGCCCTATCGGCTTGCCGCTGATGCTCTAGCATGGGAGGGTTTCATAGAACGGCATAACAGTCACGGCTACCCAGAGAGTGCAAAGATGGATAGAATTACCCTCTGCAAGGCAAAATGTGGCACTGGTGTCCAGACTGGGTCTAATTGTTGAACTGTCAACCTGTATATCTTGAGGATATGTTACTTCATAGGAATAGGCAATGTATAAGCCCTGTTTGTGTGTGTGTGTGTGTGTGTGTGATGTGTCATTGGGTCACCATCTATGTTACTACTATCTGACTAATTTGTACCATCACTGCAAGCATGGCAATGACAACCTACTGTCTTGGTGCCCACAATGTTTTCACACTGTTCTAAAGTGTTTGATCCATGTGAAAATGGATAATGGAACATTGTATACATTTTTGGGAAAAAATAGTTTATTCCAAGTAATTTTGGAACACTTCTATTAGTCCATTCATCTTGAACATGAATTCCATGTTCATCATGTACATCATGTCAATAAATAAGCTTAGTATGTTGTTATTTAACTGTAATATGTAACAGTTTAACATAATGCCGACAAATCAGCCTTCCTACAAATGATCATTGCTGTCATGCAAAAACCTTGTATCTCAGATTAGGTTTTTCACTTTTTGACAAAATTCAAACCTGTCAGTTCTTGAATTTCTTCATAATTTCAGGATTGTTAGGTCAATGGAAATGATCCAAAATGACTTGAAATATAATCTTTTTACACTGACCTCCATTAAATTTATTTTACTGCTTTATTTAAGTGCTGGGCTACACTGAGCCCCCCTGTACACAACCCAAACACCTTCAACCCTCACCCTTGACCTAACCACAAAAATGTTTCCCAACTAGCGCTCTGATCAGATCTCCAGACCCACTACCCAGGAAGGAGTGAAGGTGTTACCAGCCCATATCTTTTTTCTGCTGTGTTCCTTTTTTCTAAGGCTCAATAGTGCAGTTCGGCTCTGTCATGTTATGCGTTCCCATCAGTTTAATGATAATGATCAGACAGGTCAGTGCCAAACATGCACTGTATATAAATATAAATAAATAAATATCCTGTAGGTCACCCCAGCCTTTCACCTCATACAAATACTGCTGTCTGTATGTAACTGACACCGCTGTCACTGCCGACTGCTGACAAATGCAGTCATTTATAGCTTCCTGTTTGTTTCAGGAGTCAGGGGTTTCCTAAACCCCTGAAATGCACCATGTTCAATGGGTCTCAGGTTGGTTTTTGTATTAGTCATTGAAATACCAATATCCCATTTTTTGTGCCTGTGAAAAAAACAGTTTATTAGGTCCTTCTTTTGGGTCCTAAAATTGCAAGAAATATAATATCAGACAATGTTGAATCTGGCTGATTTCTCAGTAGCAAAAAATCTTAGTGTAATAATTGATTCATATTTATCATTCAACCAACACAGAGGTAATATTACTAGGACAGCTTTTCTTCATCTTCATAATATTTCCAAGTTATGAAATGCTCTCTCCTTGCCCAATGCTGAAAAACTGGTGCAAAACGAACACTTTTATCAAGTCAGCATTAGATTATAGCAATGCACTGTTGTCAGGTTGTTCAGACAGGAACCTAAATAGACTTCAGTTAGTTAGTTAGTCCTAACTAAAACCAGAACCCACAGTCCATACCATCCCAATCTTATCAGCACTGCACTGGCAACCGATCAAATGCTCTATTGATTGTAAAATTTTTTTACTTACACATAAAGCCCTACATGGGCCTGCTCCTGAATACTTAGTGGTATCTGATCTACTATTATAAGCCATCACTATCACTCAGGTCACAGGGTGCTGGCTTCCTACTAGTTCCCAGAATTCAGAAGGCTTCAGCAGGGGGAAGAGCCTTTTCTTACAAAGCCCCCCAGCTCTGAAATAGCCTTCCAGATAATGTTTGGGACTCGGACACAGTCTCAATCTACAAGGTTGCAGATCCAGGGGTTCATGGACATAAGGATTTATGGTAAACTGGGATGTTGGTGCTGCTGTCTGACTCACGCCATCACTGTGACAGTGGAGTGGTTGGACGCCAATGTTTCAGGATGCTCCCAAGTTTATGCTACCTTCTGGTTCTCTCCTTAGTTAGGCTGTTATAGTCAGATCTGCCGGAGTCAGAGTGTGGGGCTCCAGTGTCCACTAACTAACCATGTATAACAAGTTTGACCAGAGGAGGATGCTTTTAATTTACTGAAGAAGATACTGAAGGTAGAACTGAAGCTAGAACTTGTTTGGTCATCATATTGACAGTCCAGATAGTAAGCATATATCAGTCGAGTGGCTTGATAAGGTTGGCACCCCATTGACTGTTGGCCACTGCTGGTCCATCCTCGGACCACCCAGATTATTCTCCTATAAAAATGATCTGACTAGGTTTCAATCTCCTCAAGCATTTTTAAATGTAATTCGAAAGTAATTTATAATGGATAATGAAAGAAAGATAAATGGATACATGGGATGCTGAGGGGATCATTTGAGATGAAAAGTGGCTTTTTTTTATTACTGTTAAACAATTGGCGGACCACCCAGAAAAAGAAAAAAGAGCAAAATGACATTTCAGCAGGCCAACAGTGGGCAGCTGTTCTTTGTCTACTATCAGGGAGATAACAGAAATGCAGAGCAGATGTAAATACCATTTGTTAGGTTTCTTGAGCACGGAGTAATGAGGGGTAAGTTAAAACTGCAATCTGCACACTTTAGATCTCACTAATAGAAATCTCTCTGTCCCAGCATTCAAACCAGCACTATTCCAGATTCTTCCAGACATGGATGTGTGTTAATGGGGTTTTCTGATTTTACTCTTTTAGAATACAGTGTTGTTTTTTCCTTTTTATTTTGGGTTGTTTTCTGGTTTTAACTTAATTAAACAAGGACATAGTTAAAGAAGTAGAAAAAAACCATAATCTTATAAACCTTTTAACCTTTCACCTTCCCTCCCCATTCCTCCAACACCCCACTCCACAATCTTTAGAACAGTAAGGCCAGTTCCTTTACTTTTTCTGTAAACTGAAAACGTTTAGATTTGACAGTAAAAGATGAATATAGGCCAACAATCTATATTTCCACTTTTATTTCCAGGTATTTGCATCTGGATCTGATTCACAGATCACAGTTCAAATCCTTTGCTTGTAAAAGGTGCACCAATCCTGTCACCTACTGACCTCTAAACTTTTGCATTCTTCTTTTAGGGGTTACTCTCTGCAGTTTTCTCTTCGGGAGGTAAAATGCAACTCAGAGTTTCAGTCTGAAGATTGATTAAGCCAGTCTAAATCATTCCCCTTCTTGCACTTGATGAACTCCTCTGTAGATTTGACAGTGTGTTTTGAGTCATTATCTTTCTGCTTAATGAGGATCTCCTAACCAGCTTGGTGGCATCCTTAAATTGACAATGTTTCTGTCTGAGTTCACTGTACTGCTGCCATCATGCATCACATCATCAGTGAAGATTGAGCCATTAAGAAAAATGCAAGCCCAAGCCATGACATTACCTGCACTGTGTTTCATAGATGAGCTTATATGTTTAGGATCATCAGATCCTTTCTTTCTCCAAACTTTAGCTTTTCCACAATATTTGTAAAGGCTAATCCATCCTTGGCTTTCTGTTCTTCTTGCTAATTAGGGGTTTGCATCTTCTGCTGAAGCCTCTCCTGTTACTCAAGTCTTCTGTGAACAGTAGATTGTGAAACCTTCACTCCTTCCCTCTGGAGGTTGTTGCTGATGTCACCATCAGTGTTTTTAGGGTCTTTCTTTACAGCATAAAGTTTCTGTCATCAACTGCTGCTGTTTTCTTTGGTCTAACTTTTTGAATTTCTGTAATTTCTTAGTACATCAGTGTTGACTTTCTTCTTTAGGACATTCCAATCAGTTGTATTAGCTATGGCCAATATTTGTGCAATGGCTCCGATTTACTGTCTCCTGTCAGTTTCACAATTACTAGTTTTTCACCTTTAGACAGCTCTCTGCTTATCATGTTGGTTACTCCTATAACTATAAATGCACTGTCTGCGCAGGCAAAACCCAAATCTGAGTGCAGACATTCAGAACTATTTATTATTCAAATAATCATTGTAACAGGACACATCAAATCAAATCAAATCAAAATTTATTTTTATAGTGCTCTTCACAACTGAAGTTGTCACAGAGCAGCTTCACAGAAATAAAATAAAATAAATAAATAAATAAATAAATAAATAAATAAATAAATAAGAAAGGTTAAAACAGAAACAGAAACAGTTTGACAGATGACAGATCCCCTAGTGAGCAAGCCACATGGCGACAGTGGCAAGGAAAAACTCCCTCAGCTGGAGGAAGAAACCTTGGGAGGAACCAGGCTCACAAGGGGAGGACCCATCCTCCTCTGGTCAAACTACTTATACATGGTTAGGGGACACTGGACCCCTACATCTCTGTTCTATTACTCGGGTATTGAAGTAATGTTAATTATCTGGTGGACATAATATTAACAGTAGATTTCTACAGTTGGTGATGGTGGGTGAGCAGCTAGTCCATGGCAGTGTGGGAAACTAGTCCAGGTCCAGTTGGTGGAAGGTGGAGAGCCAATGTATACATGTATACAATGTATACAAAAGACACATGGGCACCAAAACACACCTGTCAGTCAAAAGAAAAATGGGTGGGTTCAGACATAAGGTGCTATCTTCTGTACTTCGTCTTCATCTTCTTCCGCTTATCTGGGGCCGGGTCACAGGGGCAGCAGTCTAAGCAGGGATGCCGACATAGCCGACAGACATAGACATAGTCCCTCCAGCGTGTCCTGGGTCTACCCCGCAGTCTCCTCCCAGTGGGATGTGCCTGGAACACCTCCCCAGGGAGACGTCCAGGGGGCATCCAAAAAAGATGCCCGAGCCACCTCAACTGGTTCCTCTCGATGTAGAGGAGCAGCAGCTCTACTCCGAGCTCCTCCTGGGTGACTGAGGATCTCACCTTTTCTCTAAGGGAGTGCCCGGCCACTCTACTCATTTCAGCCACTTGTATCTGCAATCTTGTCCTTTTGGTCATTACCCACAGCTCATGACCATAGGTGAGGGTAGGAACGTAGATTGACTGGTAACCACAATGGACCAATACACCGACCGCATGACTGCGGCAGCAGCAGCAATCCGCCTGTCAATCTCATCCCCACTCGTGAACAAGACCTCAAGATACTTGAACTCCTCCTCTTGGGGCAGGACAGCTCCACCGATCTGGAGAGGGCAAGCCACCCTCTTCCGGTCGAGAACCATGGCCTCAGATTTGGAGTTGCTGATTCGCATCCCAGCCTCTTCACACTCTGCTACGAACCACACCAGTGCTTGCTGAAGGTCCTGGCCTGAAGAAGCCATCAGGACAACATCATCCGCAAAAAGCAGAGATGATATCCTGTGGTTCCCAAACCAGACGCCGGCCCCTGGCTGCACCTAGAAATTCTGTTCATAATCTTTATGGATTCTTCAGGCCAGGACCTTCAGCAAGCACTGGTGTGGTTCGTAGCAGAGTGTGAAGAGGCTGGGATGCGAACGATGCGAACCAAGCTCCTGCTCCAGTCGTACAAAGACCTGACAGCCCTTAACAGAGGGCCCCAGACCTCATATTCCTGGAGCACCCCCCATAGAATACCCCAAGGGACACGGTCAAATGCCTTCTCCAAATCCACAAAACACATGTGGACTGGTTGGGCAAACTCCCATGAACCCTCGAGCACTCTCTGGAGGGTGTACAGCTGATCCAGTGTTCCCTCGGCCAGGATGAAAACCGCATTGTTCCTCCTTAATCCAAGGTTCCACTTACGGTTGAATTTGTCTCTCCAGTACCCTGGCATAAACTTTCCCGGGGAGGCTGAGAAGTGTGATCCCCCTATAGTTGGAACACACTCTCCGGTCCCCCTTTTTAAACAGGGGAACCACCACCCCGGTCTGCCACTCCAGGGGCACTGTCCCCATCCGCCATGCGATGCTGCAGAGGCGTGTCGGCCAAGACAGCCCAACAGCATCTAGAGACTTGAGATACTCCGGGTGGATGAGGAGCTTGCAGACCACCTCAGTGACTTCGGCCCGGGTGATGGGCAAGTCCACCTCAGAGTCCTCAGCCTCACCGTCTTCATTGGAAGACGTGACGGTGGGGTTGAGGAGATCCTCAAAGTATTCCTTCCACCACCCAACGATATCCCCAGTTGAGGTCAACAGCTCCCCACCCGCACTGTAAACAGTGTCAGTAAACAGGGTACTGCTTCTGAGGCGCCAGACGGTTTGCCAGAATCACTTCGGGGTCGACCGATAGTCCTTCTCCAAGGCCTCCCCAAATTCCTCCCAGCTCCTGGTTTTTGCCTCCTTGACCGCCCAAGCATCAGCACACTTAGCCTCCCGGTACCTGTCGGCTGCATCTGAAGACCCAGAGGCCAACATGGCCCGATAGGTCTTCTTCTTCAGCTTGACGGCATCCCTTACTTCCGGTGTCCTCCACTGGGATCGGGGATTGCTGCCACGCCCACAGCTCCAGACGGCTGCGTCTTCGGAACTGTGCATCATATTCAGATGCGAATACCTGAAAATAAATACAAATATTGATGTTTTGTCTCATATTCATCTTTTAATGTCAAATGTTTTCAGCCTACAGCAAAAATAAAGGGATCAACTTCACTGTTCCAGACCTTTTGGAGGGGAGTGTACACTAGAATGTGCTTATTGTAGCAAAACCCCTCTATTCTGCCTCACCCACTCTTTTACCACACCAGTGCTGAAAATGACCCACCTCCCACATAATACCTGGTCTATGGTTGTCCTCTGGGGTCCTAACCATTGAAGATCAGAGTGAAAGAAGGCTAATAATGCATGCAGAGAAAGATCTGGACTACAGTTTGTAATAGAACTACAAAGTGCTCCTGTATGATTAGAGGAGTTGATATAATGGGCAGTGATTATAGAAACAAGGAGGTGAGCATAATGTTATGGTTGATAAATGTAGAAAGAAATGGAAAAACAAACTAATAAAAGAAGAAAAGAAATTATATATATTATAATAATAATAATTGTTTAAAAAGTAAGCAACAAAATTCATTACTCTTACTACCCATTGATGCTGTGGCACAGGGTAGTAACTTTAATTCAGTTCTATACACTTAAGTGTTTGGGAAACATTTTAATAGTTATCATTTATGACAATACATTGAATTAATTTTTTAGCAAAGAATCAATATTTTGATAATTTCCACATTCCTTCATAGTTATAAACTGTACTGACAAATGTTCTCTGCACTAAGATGTTCTGCATAAAGACGCTGATTAAAGTAATAATACTTTTAAAAGTGCTTAGGCTGCTCTACACACCTTTGGTTAAGTTGGTTCTAACATTAAAAATAGCAGGAATGGTAAACGTGTAGAAATCTTTGCTTTCTTATTCCCATCTATCTCTCAGTCAGGACTTTCAGCAATCCCTGCTTTCATCACCAAGCTTCCAATATGTGTTTGTGTCTCAGACAGCATATGGACATGGGTCATCTCTGACAATACTGGCTCACTATCAGCATTGGAAAACATCATGTGACCCAAAAGTTTAAAATGCCCCAAAACATATCTGGGCCTCTTCTATGGCCCTCTTCTGGCAACTGCATCTGGCTTTCTTCTGTACCATCATTCCATGTGGTACACGACCCACAAGTAAGTACCAGATGTGGCCCAAGTTTGCTATCTTTGGTGTGTTTGCAGGACAAGCCCTACATGTGGAATCTGCATTTACACTTTTCACTGTCTGAGAGTCAGTAAGATGTTTTCCACCTGTCTGCATTGTCTTGATCTGCTGTGGTGGGCACTAACACATTCCCATTTGCCTGCAGAGCAATAGGAAGCACTGACTCATGAGGTGTCTTTATTGGTTCTGTGACTAAAACCTGGTATGCAAAGTTACCCAATGCTCTTTCCAAGCCAGCTATTGAGACATTCCTCTCTCTTACCAGACAAGAACATCACAGTCCCATTAGTCTAGAGTAGTTCTGTGTCCCCCACTGCCCCCAAAGGGGCAAATACTGTAGACACAGGTAGACAAAGTCTGATTATACTCAGTCCTGCACAAATTATTTACTCGTTTCACTTCGTCTTTCCTAAAATGGGAACGATGAATTTGGGAATGGGGAATTTCCCTGCCAAACTTTGTGATTTATTGTAAGTTTGGGTATATACAGTATATAACACTCAACTTTATGTTCAATGGGCTCAAAGGAAGTGCAGGTCATTATTCCTTGATCCTGGCTCTAGTCCCAGTCTGTGAGAAGCTTGGTGTGTCCGGGTGCGTTTCCTCCAGGTACTCCCTACCCAAAATTGGCAAAAGGTCTACACAGGACAAGTTCCCCCAAATGTGTGAGTGGGTTTGTGGTATCCTGCTGCCTTGTACCCAATGATTCCAGGTAGGTGTCGACCCCACTGCAGTACTGACCTGGAAAAATCAGATAAGATAATGTATGGCTGGATGAACACTGTTATTCCCAAACTAGTCATGTCACAAATATTACCTTATTGTAAAGCTTAAATTTGGAAAAAAAACGAATTTCATCACATTCCTCATCAAATGAACTTCATACATATAATATATTCCAGTGTTAAATGATAGCTTACATGCTATTATTGGAGGAGAGAGTGTATTTATTAGAATTGATATGTACCAACCTGCATCCCAACTGCTGTGACAGGACAGGGCTTGTGGGTTGTGAAATGAAACCCTTTGATGTGATCCTGGTTTCTTTAACAATGGTGGTTAGTCTTTAATGTGTGATGTTACTGCATACCAGTCAAGCCTCACTCTAGACTTCCTAAAGGATTTCAGCACCGTGGGACATCCGTTATCTGCTCATAGAGTGATGCATACCATAACTGGGATTCAAACTGAAGCCTGAGCAGTAGGGCTGATTTCTGCTACACTGCTCCTTTTAAGCAGGTCCAGATGATCCATACAGAAGCCCACTTCATGTCAGAGTGATGGAGTACGCCGAAGTTTGACGAGCAGCAGAGAAATGGAAAAGTAAAATTGAATATCAAGCATAACCACGTATAAGTGAAACTGAATCCTGCTGCATTTGGAAAAATCTCTCTATAAATGGGAAGCTTATTACTCCAATATCTGATGGGCCTTTGTGTTGGGGGCTTTGGTTCGGAGGGACGCTGTGAACCTGCAAAAAGCAGCACACCAAACCACACACTGGCAATGAGAAGAGCAGAAACAAGGGGTCTAAAAGAAGCAAAAAAGATATAAAAAGGGAGACAGGGTATAGAGTGATAAAAACACAAAGGAAATAAGGCCTGGAATGGCAAAGAGAAGAGAAATCAAACCAAAGCCATTTTAATAGTCATCTGGGACTCCGAATTACACATTAGAGCAGGGCAAAGGGACTTTAAGAGAAGCCAATAAAAGACTGAATAATAAAACTTGCAGCAGGAATAACACAAGGCTGTGCTTGTGTGTAGGATTGGCCCCTGGACATTATGGCCCCTTTTCCCACTATTTTGTCCCTTTCAGCAAATCATTCAGCCAGACTCGCTTTAAAATCACTTTATTTCAAAACGCAAAAGTAGTTCACAGTCTGCCAATGCATCTCCACCACGCACCTCTTTAAGGAATGTATATTTACATATAAATTAAATACAAAATAAGTCAGTAAAGCAATAAAGGTTGATAGAAATTTACAGAATGTGTCCATTGTCTTCAATCTTCCATCAACCAAACCATCAAGATCACCTCTCACACAGGCCAGACAAAGTTGATTACTTAATAAAGTGTCCCAACCCCCCCCCCCCCCCCACACACAAAAAAAAACAAAAAAACAACAACAACAAAAACAAACAACAACCCAAAAACAAAAAAAAAAAAACGATGGCAATTAAATAAACCACAAAAGCTAACAGATTCTGTTAATGCAGGAGTTTAGGAATCTGTACTGGAAATAAGTGGCTCTACATCCAGTAAGTAAGTGACCTCCAAAAACACTTTTTAGGTTTTTGTTTTTTTTAACCAGCTTCAACCTCCTGCAGAAAACATAGTAAAAGGCCTGGCTAACAACAACCCAGCTGAAATGATATTTTTATAGGCTACATTTGTCACCTCAGTGTCACAATACGAACCTTCAGATGAGTATTCAACTTTGAAAGGCCTCACACCCTAACGTGAGCTCATAAAACCAACAAGCCTTACAAAGTAAAATCACAGCACATCATAAGAACACAGCTAGCCAATCCTTTACAGAAACCTTTACAAGAAGGGCTGTGCAAACCCTTTAAAAAGCAAAACAGTACAACTCACCACAATTTACAGTGATCTTTTTAACAGTTTGTACACTTGTCACATAACAAAAAAAAATCCTTTCAGAGAAAGTTGTAATAGCAGCAAACATTTAAAAGCGTCACCTTTTGCCCTCCTCCAAACAAACCTGGATTAAGTCTAAATGTTAAACAAATTAAGAGATTATGCTGAATGATGACGAAATCACAGCAACAGCAGAGTGAAATCGTCATGCCCGTTATGGTGACTCCTGACCCAATCAATTCCATTGACACATTTTACTAGCCTGTAGGGGGGAATTAAAGTGTGTGTGTGTGTGTGTGTGTGTGTGTGTACTAATACTGCTGGTTTGGATACGTGGTGTTAATCTGTAATCATTTATGAATAGAGGAGCCATCTAAAACCTGATTACAAAGTCCAGATCTGAGCTGAAGTTAAAATCAAGTAACCCCAATAGCAAATCTGTACAGAAAGTAACAAGTACTTGGGCAACAGGGTACAGTTTGTTTTTGTGTGTGTGTGTGTGTGTGTGTGTGTGTGTGTGTGTGTGTGTGTGTGTGTGTGTGCGTCTACCTGAAAAAGAGGGTGAGTTCAGTGGCATCTCCTTAACAAATGATGCTTTTCTATAATCTTGACTGCAGAACATTTTGTCACATTTCTAAACAAGGCCACACACACACACACACACACATACACACACACACACACCACCCCGTGTGGTAATGGTCCCCCTGAAGCTGTAGCGAGTTCATACACTGGGCCTTCAGCACCCTCTTCTGGTGTGGAGGAATGAGGGATGAAGAGGAGGAGGGAGGAAGATCAGATCAAGCCTCCAACCTCCCCGCAAGAAACTAGCGATACTTCAGTATTATAGGGACTAGACAGAGAGACAGAGACAAAAAGAGACAGTGAGAATTTGTGAACGTTCAGATAGATTACAGCCCATCCTGGTTACTGGAGGCGGACCACCCTGCAGTTGTTTTTCTTCACTTCAGATGTAAGAATTCAAAACATTCTCTTTTGCCTTTTTTTCCCCTAAGAACTGTTTGTTCCAATTCTAAATATGTCTCCCAGACCTTTCACAGCCTCATCCCTGTGATCAACTGACATATTTGATGGATGAAGCCAACCTTTCCCAATCTAAAGCTAACCTTTTCGGAGTGTGCAGACACTGTGTGATTTAAAATAACTACAGAAAACTACATTTACTACATTGCAGACCTACAAATAAAGAACTGCATTAAATAACACCATACATTTATCCTAATATCATTGGCATTTGTGAAGGGTTTGGGAAACTGGCTCTTTATCCAGTCATTTAAGGCTTCTGAACATTACTTAAATAATACAGGGTGATGACAATATCCTGCATCTAACAACTTGGGGCTATACACAGGGCCCGCCCCTTTTCCAATCTTAAATTTATCCAAAGATTGGAAAAGGAGTGGGCCCTATGTATTACCCCAGTTTTCAGGTTCAAGAATAGATATGTTGGAACCATATCTCTGCAGGGTAGTCGATCTCCTATTAAAATGGGCTGCAAGCATGACGTAAGATTATATGTACTTGTGTATCATACGTACTAATTATAATGAGCAGCAGTATCACTACCACCAGTGCCACAATCATCTTCATCTGTGGAGTAGAGAAAACCATGGGATCACACACAATGCAAAAACATGTTCAGCTCAAATTTCACTTCAATCCAGGTATACAGGGTAACAATCTGGCACTTCATGTATTGCAATATTTCATTCTTTAGATGTTACCAAGTGGAAGCAGAGATTCTTTTATGTGCAAATGGATTGTATATAGACATCACACTGTAACTAATCAAATGAATACACTACATGGACAAACTCACTGCCACCGGTATATAAAATCAAGCCCATAGCCTTTACACATACTAGTGAAAGAATGGGTGGTTCTAAAGAGCTCAATGAACTTATGATGTAACACGATGCCACAGCTGCAAAAATGTAACAATATTTATTCCCTTCTAGATATTCCACCATCAACTGTACGTAAAATTATTGTACAGTGTAAACGTTCAGGATCCACAGCAACTCAAATTAAATCATTTGGACCACAAGGCTACAGAGCAGGGTTGCCAATGGCAAGTGTTGGGGGGAATGGTGTCGAGCAGACTGCCAGGGCACACTGGAACAGCGGATTCATTCTGTGGAGTGATGAATCACGGTACTCTGGCAGTCTGATGGATAAGTTTGGGTTTGGTAAATGCCAGGAGAACATCACCTGCCTGACTGCACTGTCTCAACTGTAAAGTTTGGTTGAGGAGGGATAATGCTATGCTCTTCAGAAGCTGGCCATGGCTCCTTCAGGAAATCTGAATGCTTCAGCAGACCAAGACATTTTGGACATCTGTAGCATACAACTTACATTTTGAGAAGGCATTTTCAGTTCCAGCATGACTGTGCTCCACTGTTCACATTATGCACGGCTTTGTAAGTCTCGTGTGGAAGAACATGATTGGCCAGCACAGCCCTTTCATCAACACCACTGAACGTTTTTTGGATGGATTAGTATGGATCATTCACAGGTTCTAAACTCACAAATGCTCTGCTCATTTAATGGGCAAACCTGTTCCAACATCTTGTTAAAAACCTTCCTAGAAGAGTAGAAGCTGTTATTGCAGCGGTGGCATCCTTTTTTATAAAGGGACTTGAACTGAATACTACAGTATCAGGTTTATATGGATTATGACTATGAGCTTTATTACACCTTGCATTAATATCTCTGGCTAAATTCCATTTACACTTTTACCAGAACGCATAGCTGGGTTAGGGGTGTAACTTCCCAGAGTAAGAAGTGCATGATCATAGGCAAACATGAATGATCCGTGTTACTAGCATTGCATCACATGCAATAAGAAGAAACCACCTAAGTCTTTTCAATATTTTCATCTGCTACTGAGCACAAGCATTTCTGCTAATGAAACTGTGAGTAAATCTAAAATGTACTGCATTTACAATGAGCCACTTCTGGGAACTCCTTCAAGACTGTTGGAAAACCATTTCTGGTAAAGCTCATTGAGAGAATGCCAAGAGTGTGCACAGCAGTAATCAGAGCAAAGGGTGGCTATTCTGAAGAAACTAGAATCATGTTTTCAGTTATTTCACCTTTTCTTGTTAAGTACAAAACTCCACATGTGTTCATTCATAGTTTTAATTCCTTTAGTGAGAATCTACAATGTAAATAGTCATGAAAATACAGAAAACACATTGAATGAGAGGTTGTGTCCAAACTTTTGGCCTGTACTGTATGTATATTTAATATTAATAAACATGCATAAATGTGTTGTGTAAATATAATTAGTTGTGAACAAAATGATGTAAGAGTTAAATCATTAAGGGCTAAATTTATGCTGAACATCAGTGTAAAACACTAAAACCAACCATCCAATTACTGTGAATTTCATTCCAGAAACTCGTAAATTTTACATAGTAGTGTGGCCCCCCATGTGCCTGTATGAACTCCCTGCACCATCTGGGTTTGCTCCTGGTGAAACTGTGGATGGTGTCTTTGAGGATGTCCACCCCAGACCAGGATCAGGGCATCATTGAGCTCCTAGACAGTCTGGCGCACCTTGGTGGTGTTGAATATACCAATACATAAAGTCCCAGAGGTTCTCAACTGGAATCAGGTCTGAGGAACGTGAGAACCATTCATGGTACTGTTGGCCATCACATGGAGGTTTATGTAACCCTACAAGGAAACCAGTCATGCTGTATGATGTTGAAGCCAGCACATGCTCAATGTTAACCTGCTTGAATGGGATGCGACTGGTGGACCAGTTCTCTGGTGAACGCCAATCAAGCTGCACATGCTGGGCTGTGAGCACACTAAAGGCCACCAGACTCCCATGCCACCCTTATGAAGTCTTTTCCTGAAGCTTCTGTTGTGCATGTTCAGAAACATGTACTCAAGTAGCGCACTGGAGGTCACTTTGTAGGGCTCTGACAGTGCACCTGCTGTTCCTCCTTATACCAGGAGCAGATACTGGTCCTGCATCTGGGTCAATGGCCTTCTATGGCCCAGTCCCACTTTTCTAATGTAATGCCCTGTGTATTGGTATCTCCTGCATGCTCTTGAGACTGTACTGGGAATCACAACAAACCTTCTTTCATTGTATGAACAGGCTGCAGGTATCCTCATGCTTCCAGTAGTGACAAGGATGCGAGAACAATGCATCAGGAATGATGAGGAGAGTATTTGTCTGTGGCCACCACCTGCAAAACCATTCCCTTTTATGGGGGGTTGTCTTGATGTTGCCTCTCCAGTGCACCTGTTGTCACTTTCATTTGCATCAAAGCAGGTGAACTTGGTTCATAATTGCTTACGCTTCCTAACTGGGCAGACTGATACCTCTGAAGTTTAACTGACTTTGTGCTATCCTGTGATGAGTAAGTGTTCATTTTCTAAGCAGAGTAGAGCTTTCCTGCAAGAGGTTTAGCACATTTTGTATGTTCGTATGTGCACACGTACTGCTGGGACACTGAAGAACTCACCTTCATGTCTCTCCACCACATTCTCCGGTGTAGCTGCTTGGCCCGACTGCTGAATGCAGATGCATTGTCCGAAAGGCTTTCTAGAAGTAACAAGCCAGAAAAAAAAGGAAAGATGTGAATAATAAATAACCTCTCTTTCCTGAACTCCCCCCCTTGCCTTTTCTTTCTCACATGCTGAAAAGGACAGCATTTATTATGCAAGGACTCGTATCATAGGGGACCTATAAACAAAAAACAAGGTTCTGAACCATGCTGGATTAATTTGCTCCAAGATGAGGTCATGTCCATCCCACTTCACTTCAGCAGATACTCAAACTGTTCTGTAATGGTGTCACATATGAACATGCTTCACAGTAAGACCTGAGGGAAACGCTGGCTCTTAGAGACGACCTTTGTCACCATCTGTCATCACAAACATCTTCCCATCCACACTGGGTGATATGTGGAACTTCAATCAGGCAGTTTAAAGATCTATGTGGAAAGAATGGAGAGTTGGCTCTTTTTTCCACCGTGCCCCTCTGCATGGTGGTTATGTAAGAGCCCTACTGAGATCACTATTACTGGCTCTGTTTGTTTCCCAGAGACACTTGTTGACATTCACCGGGCCTGCCGGAATGGCAGAGACCTCCAGCTTGCAGGCTTGGCTTGACCTCTTTGTCTGGAACTCTCATCAAGCCTTGTTAGCTCAGGGAACAAGGCCCAATTGCTATAATGAAAGTAAACTTCAATTATGAGAAGATGTCAGATCAAATGTTCCAAAACTACGATGGAACTGAACATGGTGCACCAGTGCACAGTGCAAAGGGGATGAGAGAAGGGATAAACATCCAGTGTTACTGGTGTGCTGTGTTTAGATGTTAAAGTGTCGGTGTGTTTTTCACTAACAATGGTGGACACTTGGGCTCATATAAACATCTGTGGTTCTGAAAGGGCCTATTCTTACAGCTGAGAAACACCCTTTACCTGTGAATGCGAATTACAGTGCACATGCACAAGCAATGCTGACATGTGGCAAACATCACACCTCACCAGTGACTATTCCAGATGTTGCACAATGTCTGTATTGTGAAGTTCTTACCATGAATGAAGGGCAGAACCTAGTTATACAACCAATGAACAGAGCTCAGTAGAATGCTGAGAACTTGCAGAGAGGCACCGCCTCACCACTCTTTCAAAACAACCCATTACAACAAGATCAAGATCTACAACAAGATACTCAACACCACTTAATGCTTTGGCTCCTGTTTCCTCCACTACAACAGCACCTTTGACTGGGGCAACTGACAAAGCATCTACGAACTGAGGAGACCAGACACTGCCTTGATTCACATCCAAAGACATATACAGCTGTCTCACGTAACTGAGATACAGATCTGACATTAGGTTCAATTACCTGAATACTGACCTATAGCATTGTTGGGAAAACTCCAGCACTGCTTTCATGAGGATGGTGAGAACCTTTCACACTGAGATGGGATCGTTTTGCTGCACTTTGAAACTGCACACACAGCTGTGGTCCTTCCCAAACACTGACTAACCAGTGACAGGATGTTAACACAATTTTGCCCTTATCCTAGATGAGTAAAGGAAGCTTATACTTCACCAATTTATATCAACCGCATTCCTGAACCATCACCCTTTTACCTCAAAATGCATCTAGTAGCTGTATTCTGAATATTGTTTGGAATCATTTTTGTTCCTTTAAGACAATGAAGCAAATGTAGATCATGCCCTCTGATCAAATAAAAAAAGACAATCAATATGTTTTAAAACATTCAGGAATGAGGTCTGTCAATAATTTGATTCAAAAGTTTCATTTATTTTATTTAACAAAGATAAGAAACACTGACCCAGCTATACAGACAAGCTGAAAACCACTATCAAAGCAACTTGGGCTTCAGTAACATCTCAGTGGGGGCACAAATGGACTGGCTCCATGCCATGTCTCACAGGTACATTAAGTCATGGTAAAGGAGCCCTATATAGAGAGTATAAATGAACAGACTGTCAGAAGTTCATTTCTGTTTGACTTTATGAAATATGGTAATAACGAGATTCCTGATTCTCATTTGCTATAAGTTAAACAGGTCAACAGTAAAAAAGGCTTGAAATATCACCCTATGTATAATGAATATACACAATCACAATTTTGAAAAAAATTGGCTAAATGAACTTCAGTGAAAGCAGCTGCTTTATTTTGTCAAAATGTAAATATGAAGAGGTACAAATTTTGAGTATTTATAATTTACTCATAAAAGTACTGAAAGTCAGCATCTGATTTTACTACATGATAACACTGTCCTCTGACATATTTTAATATGGAATTTTCTCTACAAGAACACAATTCTTACCATTCTGAACAATTCTAATTCAGTCCCTCTGCTTTTGTGTCTGTGGCCTGGTTCATGTTTGTGTGGCATTTGTTTTATTCATGGGCATCCCTCAGATGGTCACTCTCAGAGACACAGACTTGGCTTATCTAGACTAAATTTGTCCAAGGGTAGTGGAACAGTGCTTCCATTATTGTCTAATAATGATTCCGCTGAGGGTTGAGTGTGTGTGTACCTTTGATACACTGTGTAAATTTAGGCACAGATTTTGCCTCAATTGGCTGACATCGAGGTACTCGATAAATAATGGTGGCAAGGCAAAAATTATGTATGGGCAAGACTAGTGGAGCTACTCTATTATTCATGCCTGTGCAATCTTCTGTCAACCTGACTGTAGGGTTGGGTACGGGTCACATTTGAAAAGTACCTAATGGTACTTTTTTTTGGGGGGAAAAAAGGCTTCTGCTTTTGGCTAGATGTTAGTCACCCATCTGATAAGTGGAGCCAGGATTGATGGAGTAATGGAGTAACTTTGTTGACATTGACATCCTATAAATTCCATAACTACATTGTTTAATTGCAAAGAGGGGCTTCAGGGATGTCCCTCCTCTCACAATTACAACAAAGTCATTATGCCTTTCCTTACCAGATTTGTCCTGCAGGTCATCCAAACGCTCTCCACGCTCAATCACCTTTGAGATATTCTCCTGCATCACGTCAATAACCTCATCAACCTGAGACTGCACCCTGACAGACAGAAGAGATCAGGAAATACAGAAAGTGATAAAAGGAGAAAATGTTAGCATTTTACCATGTGCACTCACATTCTAATATGACTGAAGCTCCTATGGTTGACAATGTCCGTGTGGTCTCAGCAGATGAAGGTGTGCTCAAAATAACAGAATATTTTCTCTCTACACGTGATACACAACCCAAGCATACAGCTGGAACAGGAACACAGACACACTTTTAGGGTGTGAATGCCGCTGTGCTTCCTGCCAGCAGATTTGTGCTAACCTGTAAATGAACTACTACCATGTTTGTCTCTCACATCTGCACAGAAGTCTCAGCCCATTGGCTTCTGAATATGCCCACCACACACATCCTACCTCACCCACACTTGGCATGGACACTGCTGTACTATGCGCTCCATTAGTCTGGGGGGGACGGGACAAAACAAGGGAAACCAAAAATGCTGGGTGGGCCAAGCCAAGCCCAGAGGGTAACTGTGTACTGCTTTGATGTTGGTAGCTGTGGGCCACCGTGTTCCCGTATTAATATTAAATATTTTCCTCAGTGTTTGACTTTTGAGAAGACAGAATGAAAATCTCGTGTTGGGTTACATAAAACCATGGCATGGTACTTGTTAACCACATGTCGCATGCAAATGTCAAATACTTGGGTCAGGGCTGGACCAAAAAGGCCATATAATGTTTTGTGTTACTCATTTTTTCTTTGAAAATATTTTGCTGCATCTTAGAAACCAAAATATATACAAGAGTGTCAAGGAGCACTCAAGGAGCACTTGATGACAGTATATATGCAGTGGTCAAGGACACTCCCACTGGCCTAAAGGGACTCCAGTCCCAACACACAGTAGTTGTGTGTGCTGCAGCTATATGGCATATGAATTTTTGTTCCTTTTATCAGTACACCCATTCATTCAAAAGAGCAGCCATCATATAAAACACACTCACCACAAGTAATGCAACTTACTGTCTGATTTTGTCATTCGGCTGGCCAAATCTGGGTCCAGTTGGTCCACGTCTGCAAGCAAACAAAAACAATATTAAAGTGAAAGAATGGTGAAAGTGTGATGTTTCTGACTTGACACTCAAGCCTATGCAATGCTCCTAGGCTTAATACATCCTACGACTTTCAGTAGTTACACTGAAAACTATCTAAACTGGCAGAGTTATTCTCAAGTTATTGAAGTCAGTAATGGAGTCATGGAGGGATGTTAGGAAGTGTTCCCTCTGAGTCACAAGAAAGCAGTTTTAACAGTCATTGGACACAAAAACGCTGAAGACCAATCCTATTGCATCAGCCTACAGCCACTTTGCCAGGGAACAAACTCACAATGTCCAAAAGAAGGGCAAATACTTAAGAGTTGGCACATTAATATAGAATGTGTGTGGTCACATTCACTGAATATAGGAGTCCATGCACTAAATAAACAGGTATGTGGAGATAATCAGAATTTGTCAGACATCTGATCAACTTGTTCACTTAAGTAATGGGAAAACTATAGGTTTACATGCAATAAAATCTGCCAATAATCTCAAAGAAGCATGTCCATAAGGAAGGAAAAAAGACCCTTCAAGTTCATGTCATTTGTTGGCATTGCGTGCTCATCCCCTGATCAACAACAGCCCATCAGGAAAATTGTAGGGACAGGTGGAGAAAACTGAAAGAAATCAGAGTAAGTAGTGTACAGTCGCAGCCAAAAGTTGAAGAATGACACAGATTTGGGTTTTCACAAAGTTTGCTGTCCCAGTTTTTATGGTGGTAATTTGTGTTAACTCTAAATTGTGAAGAGTGATCAGATGAATAGCAACGAATTGCAAAATCATTCCCTGCCATGAAACAAAACTTACTGCATTTCAGCCTTAAAAATGATCTGCTAACATAATTTCAGTGATGATCTTCTTCGCTCAGGAGAAAAGGTTAATGAGGACGAGACAGCCGATATCACCGTCATGCTGACTAAAATATCAGACTAGTTGCTTTTAAAGGGTAGTGGTGCTTTTAAGTTTTCTTCTGTTAACCATGGTTGCATCCATGCTTTGCATCAAAGGGGGTTCACAGGCAAGGACATTGCTGCTTGTAAGATACACAATTAACCATTTATCCAATTATCAAGAACTTCAAGAAAATTGGTTCAATTGCAGTAGAGAAGGCTTCATGGTGCCCAAGAAAATCAGAAGACTGGGTCACCACCAGTGCAGAGCTTGCTCAGGAATGGACCGGGGTCAAGTTATTTTCTCTCATGAAGCCCCCTTCAGACTGTTTGGGATATCTGGAAAAATGATTGTCCAGAGAAGAAAAAGTGAGTGCTACCATGTGTCATGCCAACAGTGAAGCATCCTAAGACCATTCATGAGTGGACTTGCCTCTCATCCAGGGGAGTGGGTTCACTCAAAATTTTGCCCAAGAACACCACCATGAATAAGGAACAGTATCAAAACATCCTCCAACAGCAACTTCTCCCAACAATCCAGGAGCAATTTGAAGAGGAACAGTGTTTCTTTCCAGCATAATGGAGCACCATATCACAAGGCAAAAGTGGTAACCAAGTGGCTCAGTGAAAAAAAACGCTGACATTTTGGGTCCATGACCATGACACTCCCCAGATCTAAATCTATACATGTGGTCAATCCTCAAAAGAGGGTGGACAAACAAAAACCCAGAAACTCTGATAAACTCCAAGCAATGGGTTGCTATCAATCAAGAAAGAAGAAGTGTCAACATTGTAAATATGTCTTTGTATTGGCAAATACATGCAGTTTAAGCAAAGTTAAAAACATATGGAATTATTATAATTGTACTTCATTATACCATATAAACATCTGACAAAATGTTCTCAAACCAAAACCAAAAACAAAGCAGCAACCTGTGTGAAAAACAAAATGTATGCCATTCTCAAAACCTTTGGTCATATGCACTGAGAAATTTCATTACTGAAATACAATTGGTCTCTACGATATTTCTTAATTGGATATCTAAAGCCTTAAGGCAATCTAAGCTGTTTACATGATCACCTGGTTAATCAGAAAACTTCAATAATTATGATTATTGAGTATACATAAATGCACTCACTATTGAAGAAAATGTAGTTCTTCTATAGCAGGATTCACAAACCCTGCTCCTGGAGAGCTACCTTCCTGCAGACTTTAGATTCAACCTAATCCACCCCACTTGATCCAAATAAATACTGCCTTCAGAAGATCTTGACTGGCTGAAGGGTGTGTTTTAGATTTGGGTTGGAGCTGAAACCTCCAGGAAGGTTGCTCTCTAGGAGAAGGGTTGGTGTCCCGTTTTCTATAGCATCACTCAAAGACCCTCTTTGTCAACTTTATTTTTAGGACTGAGGCTTAAATCAGTTTACTCACAGAAAGAAGTCTTCTTCTTCATCAGAGTCTTCCTCCAGCAGGTTCCTCTGTAGAAAGAGAAGGTCTGGGGTTAGACCAAACTGAATTAGTTTATGTTTCCAATCTGATGAGAGTCCAGGTGTTGGTCTCTCAACTTTCACAGTCTCATTAAAAGCCTTCACTACAGGTTAATGGCTTTCTTCTGCTGCAAACACCTTCAGCGGCACATTCGGCCCAAAGCGACATAAGTAGCACGTGCATGAGAACATGAGCCATGCAGACTGTTCTCCTGAACCTCACGTGCAGACATACAGGCTATTTGTTTGATGAGAATCTGATTGTGTTTTGAGAGATCCAAATGAGGAGTCTTTAAAAAGTCCTCAGAGATTTAGAAACTCCCTTTTTCTTTCAGAAACATCAATGGTGGAACACATCTGGTTCCCATTCAACATTATCTTTCTACAATGTCTTACTTGTGCTACTGTGATTATATACATGCTGTAGGGGATTGATTAGCACACATGATTAGGGGCTGTTTGGGGTGTTTCAACATCCTGATGACCTTGCATAACTCAAAACTAGACCCAGACACAAAAGTCATTGCTGAGTCTGGTGGATTTCCCAGTACCATGAGCTTACTCAGAAAAATAAAATTGCTCCCTTTGAGGAATGGCATCAAACTCAACAGTGATTATGCAACTACCACCTGAGGGATTAGCCAAAGGTTAGTTTAGATGAACTTCAGAGCTGTCTGGTCTAGGTGACGTTCTGGGTGATTGTGAAAGTCAGTTCCACATAACATTCATTATAATCTTTGCACTTATCTAAAAGTTAGTCAGTGATTCTCTGCACTGCACATTTCAACTTCAACACAACACAAGATCATTGATGGTTATAGGAAACGACTGATTTCAGTTACTTTTTCCAAACCAAATATTGAGTAGTGAGTGAAATTATCTAACATTTACCCTTTTTATGTTATTCCAAAACAAAGTAAAAAAACAAGTGTAATTTCAATATTTTCTGGGAGAAATGGTGCATTCTCTGAAAAATATCCAGGGGTGCCAACACTTTTGGCCATGACTGTAACATATATTGTATATCACCATTTTTCTTAAACATATCAAGTTTTTTAGTCAAATTGCCCAGCCCTTCTTGGGAACACCTAAATAAATATTTGATACACTGCGGTTTTCCCACCTACAAAGAATGGAGAGGTCTGAATTTTGAATTATTGCAGGTACACTTTAACTGCATGAGAGAGAATCTACAAAAAACTTAGACTTAAAGACTTTTTTTATTACTTTTAAGACATTTTATTGCATGAAATAAGTATTTGATCACATACCACCACCAGCAAGAATTCAGGCTCTCACAGACCGGTTAGTTTTTCTTTAAGAAGGCCTCCTACTCTGCACTCATTACCTGTATTAATTGCACCTGTTTGAACTTGTTACCTGTATAAAGGATACCTGTCCACACACTCAATCTATCATACTCCAACCTCTCCACCATGGCCAAGCTGTCATAGGACACCAGGGACAAAGTTGTACACCTGCCCAAGGCTGGGATGGGCTATAGGAGAATAGGCAAGCAGCTTGTTGAGAAGGTAACAGCCTTTGGCTCAATTATTAGAAAATGGAAAAAACACAAGATCATGGTCAATCTTCCTCAGTCTGGGGCTCCTTGCCAGACCTTGCTTGTGGGGAAGGTATGATTATACAGGAATCAGCCCAGAACTAAACTGGAGGACCTTGTCAATGACCTGAAGAGAGCTTGGACCACAGTCTCAAAGATTACCATATGTAACACTCTACGCCATCATGGATTAAAATCCTGCAAGGTCCCCCTGCTCATGCTAGCACATGTCCAGACCCATTTGAAGTTTGCCAATGACCATCTGAATGATACAGAGGAGGCATGGGAGAAGGACATGTGGTCAGATGAGACCAAAATAGAACTTTTTTGCTCTATAAGAAGCATTTCAAAGTCCTGGAGTGGCTTAGCCAGTCTCCAGACCTGAATCCAATAGAAAATCTTTAGAGGGAACTGAAACTCAATTTTGGCCTAGCGACAGCGCAGAAACCTCAAAGACCCTAAGAATATCTGTATGGAGGAATGGGCCAAAGTCCCTGCTGCAGTGTGTGCAAACTTGGTCAAAAACTACCCCTGTAATTGCAAACAAAGGCTTCTGTACCAAATATTAAGCTCTTTTTCTATTGTATCAAATACTTATTTCATGCAATAAAAAGCAAATGAATCATTTAAAAATAATAAAATATGATTTTGTGATTTAATTTCTTAGATTCTGTCTCTCACAGTTGACGTGTACCTATGATAAATATTGCAGACCTCTCCATTCTTTGTAGGTGGGAAAAAATGCAAAAACAGCAGCGTATCAACACTTATTTCCCCACTGTAGGTACTGAGTTGGTATCTTGTGAGTGAGGCTGAACAGTGACCAGCCTGCTCATGGCAAGGCAATATGAATCATCGGAGTTTGAACGAGGAATAATAGTGGAAGCCAAATGGATAGAACATTCCATTTCCAAAGGTGTGTGGGAATTCAAAATTGCTCAATCAACAGGGTCACCTGAGAACCAGGAATAAATAGAAGGCATTACCAGCCACAGTGAACAGCACATTAAAATGATCAAAATGATTGCATTTTCAGCTCAAGAACATGTGACACAATTTCTAACATTTGTTTCTAAAAAAAAGCAGGCATGAATTAATGTTTTACCAAAGTTTTTGATCAAAACATGGTCAAATTCATATAAAAGTTCTGTATTTAGACATTCTGAAAATAACTATCTGGCATGTATGATTATTTCTATCAAGACATCCCAAAACAATTGGCATAGGGATTAAAAAATAAACTCCAAAAATACTGCCTTCACAATACATTGAACTGTGACCCCTGTATCATGACAGTATCATATTGCTAGAAACAAAGACCTGATCTCAACCCTATCCAGTAATTCTGGGATGAACTGCAAGCATCATGAATGTTATTGTTAAAATTTAGTGGAAAAATGTCCCAGAAAAGCGGAGGCTTATTACAGTAGCAAACTTCAACTTAATGCCCATGGCCTTGGAACATAATGCGCAGGTCCAGATATTTTTGGCCAAGTAGTGAATAAATTCCCTACTTTTTCCATCATGGCTTTCTTTCAGTTTGGACTCCTTATCTGGTTATTTCCACCTGTTTATTCTCATCCTCATCTCTCTTGCTGCCCATTAAACTGTAGGGAGATCTGATGCTGCATGCTGAACACAGTCGATCAATGCTTTGTGTCCAAAGTCTGCTTTTCATTGTAAACATATAGTTCACCAGAATCGTGCACACTGTATGAAAATGAACAAAATGACAGACAAGACAGACACTGCTACATTACAGTCTATCAATCCTGTTCTATTATCATCTTTTCTAACCCTTACCTACCTGAAAGAGCAATGCAATCTAAAACCTACAACATAACAGGATTCTTATTCTTAATTAACACAAAAATGTGGGTAATTCAAAGGCAAAGAGACATCCAAAAGAGACAAAGATGAGAAAGAGCAATAAAATGAAAGAAAAACAAGGATTCAGGAGTGGACTGGCAGTCATTATTGGTGTTCAAGTGTGAGTGTCCATGTGTGACCGTCTATTGTGCAATTGAGGGTCTGTGCTTCCTCTGCTGGATCTAGTACAGAGAAATGCTGGGCTGAAATGATGACCGTGATGAGAACCATTAATCTTTGTAACATCACTCATCCTCCCACAACACACACAGGAAACCACAGTGCCAGAGAACACTGATGAGGTGATTTAATGACACATAGACATCTTGCTTACTCTGTCTTATCAGCCTCTTTATGCACTCTGATCAGTTATTCAGAGCCCATCATTCAGCCCGATTAGTCCATTAAAACCATTTATGCAGTCAGAGCAGTCTTTTATACTTGTTCATGACATCATTTAGAACTTTGCATGCAGTCTGTGAAGTCAATCAGAACAGTTTATTTTGTCTGGTCAGTCTTTCACAGCTGTTTATGCAGTCTGTGTAGTCATTTAGGGGCAGTTATTTAGTCTGATTCATTATTTAGAATGGTTTATGTAGTGTGAGTAGTCAATTAGAGCCACTTACTCGGTCTGATCAGTTTAGAGGTTATGTATGCTGATCAGAACCTTGGTGTTTTTAACAAACCATCCCAGATTTACACCAGTTTAAGTGGAACCAAAGATATGTCACAGAATATGTCATCAACAGAGGGTGTTGCCAAGCAACTCCCTTTTCACATTTCATTTTTCTCCAAAGGGCAAGCATCGATCAATTTTTGGCGATAAGAAGACATAGAAGACTACAACGTGCGAAGCGAAAGGTATGTCATGGCACCTTGCTCCTGTAAAAATAGACAGACCCTCAGCAGTTTGTGCTGAAACACCTACTAATCTTTGTTTCCCGCTGCAAAGTAACTTCAGGAATCTATTTTTGTTGGTGGAAATGCAATGTATGGTTCAAAATTAGGTTTGTAAACAAAACCTGTTACATGTTGGTGGAAAAGGACCAATCTTAAGCCAGTTATTCAGTCTGATCTGTCATTTGCAGCTGTTTAAGCTGCCTGAGTAGCTGGTAAAAGCCAGATATTCAGTCTGATCAGTTATTTAGAAATGTATATGCAGTCTGATCTGTCATTTGCAGCAGTATATTCAGCATATTAAAGTGCTATTATATCAACAGTGCTCTTCAGCTCTTTAGGCAGTACATATACACGAACACTTACCCTCTCACTGCGTACGGACCCAGTGACCTCATCATCGTTCAGGTGCCGCTTGAATTTGGGAGGCATGCTGGTGTCAGGCTGCTCCTCCCTCTCTGGCTCCCTCTGTAGGAGCACAGGAGAAGAAAATTGAAAAACAGTACACAACATGCACACACACTGAACACAAAAGCCTCAAATGAGCAAACCAAACTTCAGGGGTTACTTCTGGGAATCTCTTCATGGTTCTTGAGTTTAACTACAGAGCATTTATTTGACAGCTTAAACTACAGGTGATAAAGCTACTTGCACCAGTTCTCTGTTGAAGCACATCAAACACAGCAGTAAACTCACACTGCAATGGCTATTGAAGAGCAATGTCAAAGGCATTCTACACAGATATCAGTTTACTGTGAACTGCCATTACACACACACGCAGCATGCACAACATGCTTTGTTGTCACAGAAGGCTTTTCTGCAACAACCTCTGATCTTGCAGCTTTAAGTGCCATATGGGGCCTATAACAAATATTTCTCAGTCACAGGGTGTCTGTAACAGATCCAGGGTTAAAGAAGGAGGAGCCTTGTTTATAAAAGGTTTGGTGAGAATCTGATGTGAAATCTGCTGGGTATTTTTTTTATTAAGCGTAAGAAATGGAGCAACACAGATTAAATGATTATTTCTTTTTTTGTTTGTTTCTGTTACCTTAGTGATCAAAACCAGGGGCCTCAACATCTACAAAGCAAATACAGCCACTATATTTACTACAGAAAACAACCAGTGAACCTGTACACACATTCTGTATTTTTTGTCATGTTTATAATTGGTTTTTAACAGTGGCTAAAACACCCCTGGATGCACATCTTCAACATGAAAGCATTTTTAAACAGTCTTAGACCAAGATATAATAAAGATTTCACAAAAACAATGTGTGGCACATTTCTAACCATTTAATATGCGAATCTGCTTTCAAAAACATTAAACCTTTATAGTTCATTATGCAAAATGTAACGCAATACCCTTTAAGAGCAGGTGTTCTGCATTTGCAACTTTTGCATCTAAAACATAAAATTTTTATATGGATTTTTTTTATTACTTCAGGGCTCCCTCTATGGATAAGGAGTGTAATTCACCTTCACACCACTGCAGTAAGTACAAATCCTGCTTAGCACTCCCCCTCATGGATACGCTGCAGATACAGTGGGGGAAAATAAGCATTTGATACACTGCTGATTTTGCAAGTTTTTCCACCTAAATAATAATATTTTCCATTAAATAATTAATTGCATTTATTGCATGAAATAACTTATTTGATCACTTACCAACCAGCAAGAATTCAGGCTCTGACAGAACGGCTAGTTTTTCTTTAAGAAGGCCTCATTACCTGTATCAATTGCACCTGTTTGAACTTGTTACTTGTATAAAGGATACCTGTCCACACACTCAATCTATCAAAGAGCTGTCATAGGACACCAGGGACAAAATTGTAGGCCTGCACAAGGCTGGGATGGGCTATAGGAGAATAGGCAAGCAGCTTGGTGAGAAGACAGCAACTATTGGCACAATTATTAGAAAATGGCAGAAACACAAGATCACTGCCAGGTCTTGCCTTGTGTGGTAAGTATGATTCTACAAAAGGTCAGGAATCAGCCCAGAACTATACCGGAGGACCTGGTCAATGACCTGAAGAGACCTGGGACCACAGTCTCAAAGATTACCATTAGTAACACACTAGGCCATCATGGATTAAAATCCTGCAGAGCAGGTCCTGAGGTCCTCCAGACCTGAACCCAATAGAGAACCTTTGGAAGGAGCTGAAACTCAATGTTAGCCAGGTGACAGCCTTGAAACCTGAAATATGTATGGAGTGGGGCAAAATCCCTGCTGCAGTGTGTGTAAACTTGGTCAAGACGTAAAGGAAATGTCTGACCCCTGTAATTGCAACCAAAGTTTGTGTACCAAATATTAAGTCTGTTTTTCTATTGTGTTAAGTACTTATTTCATGCAATAAAATGCTAATTAATTACTTAATCATATAATGTGATTTTCTTAAATTAGAGACCTCTCCATTCTTTGTAGGTGGGAAAACTTGCAAAATTGGCAGTGTTTGAAATACTTATTTCCAAAAAAACTTATACATTTGTTGACAAACTCAGAGGTAACAAAACTGGTCTCTCAAATGAAAGCGGCATGTGGACTGACACTACAGAGCAGTGTTTCTCAAAACTCTCAAGATCTCATTTTTTGCCAAGGCTGTGTGGACATGCCAAATTCAGATTTCTTCTAATCGGATTTGAGCAACTTTCACATGTGGTCCTAGATGTATCCAATTTGTGGGCATGCAACATGAATGCAAATGATCAGATAGGATTTCATGCATCTTTTTGACAGTGTGTATGCACATAGTGCTGGTGGTGATGGAGGACAAAAACCTTAATAGAAACTCAGTGTGCACTCAGTGGCTGATATAAATGGGGAGAGACCAAAATACTGGAAACTAAATGTTTCAAAAAACATTTATAACTGAAAAAACTGTCAATATGAACAGTTTGTACCGTTTGGCTCAGAAACACACAAAACATGGGGCTTGTTCTGGTTTCCTTGCTTACACAGATCTGCATATCAATGTGGGGATTCTTCAAATTCATGTCATCGCTGCTCAGACCAGTAAAGTAATTTTGTCCCTAAATAAATGCCATGTTGACCACTACAAACACTGACCAGTGACCAGTTTCCTCATTTATAACATCTGTGCAGAGGCAACATGCATAAACATATGGATATGTGCAAGCAACAAATCTGCTCAGGGTTCACTTACATTTTTGAATGTGAATGTTTTAACAGTTAAAATAATAATAATAATAATAATAATAATAATAATAATAATAATAATAATTATTATTATTATTATAATAATAATAATAATAAATAAATAAATAATTGTATGATGGGGCTTGTAATGTGATAATCGCATAGAAACACTGCTGTCATGTAATATTACAGCACCAGCAGCAGCATTCCAGATCTGGAGTGGCAATGACAGATACCATTCTCCTCATTACATGTGAGTGTAGAAGTGATTTTGAAGCAGTTTTTATTATTGCTTTTGTAACATATTTAAAATGAAACTCAAAAGTTTTATGAATGACATCTCAGGAACGTCACAACTGACAATTACTCAAAGCCAAAACTTGAGGGTCAGGGTCTGATGTCTGATTCAGTACGTGTATGACCCCTATCAATCATAGTTCACTAACAACCAGCTCACTAATAATCAGAGAACGACAGTGAGAACAATAAGAGATGCTTTTACTTGTGATATTGATTTTTTTGCCATCAGGTGTGTAATTTCACAAGCCTTGGATATTTTAAGTGCCCCCCCCCAATACACACACCAGAATTCAAATTCAGTATAAAGGTCTGATACCATTGAGTCACTGTCCTCTCTCTGAGTCTGCTTTCTGCTTGATGTACTGGAAAGGTATTCGGAAAACAGGTTCTCTCCTGGCGACAAGCACGGCGGAACGTTCCACAAATCAGCAGAGGAGGAGAACAGGGGTTAGGTATAAGCAGGTCTAGCAACAAAAAAAGCAGAGAGGAAAAGAGAAAGAGAAAGGGAGAGAGAGTTGGGATGAAGATAAAGGGAATAGTCAGAGAGCCAGATACAGATAACAGTAGGCAAGAATCCCCAGTGATCATAAACATGTAATATTTACTTCCAGTTGCCAGAACTGTCAGAAAAAGAAGAGAGTTCCTTTAACATTTTCCAATAGCACAACTGGAGATCAGCTAGGAAAAATGCATATCACTGGCATAAACAATATTGCAACTGATGAAAAAAACATGAAAAGGTCCATTGGATGGGACACAAATGGTGGTGGGACAGCAAAAAGAAAATGGAGAAACTTAAAGGTGAATCAGTACTGGAGTCAGTACTCTGCTGAGACCAGTGCTGCCTACAGCAATCAGCACCACAAATCACTGAAAGCACCACCTTTGCAAAAGGTGTGCCATTAGTAGTAATAAATGGATCAGGGTCAGGGGTGATCCAGGCACATTTTTATAGATCAGGTACCAGTTATTTTAATCCCAACCCAGTTCTGAGTGTTTGTTTTAACCACAGGGTTCAGAGAACCATTTGGTGTGCTCAAGGTGCCAGTAACAGACATTACTCTCAGCTACAGCAGCCGGAAGGAACGTCTCAGAGGGTTAAAAAAAAAAAAAAGAGAGAGAGAGAGTTTAGACTGTGGAGCTGTTTTAAAGTGGAGCATGACAACATAGCATAATACCTGAAATGAGAAAACTACTGCTGAGCTGTTTTATCAGCGGGAGAACTGAACGTCTTTGTTTATAAACCAGCACTGAAGAGTGATCCCAATGTGTTCACCACTCTATAAACAAAAGATTTCACAACAGTAGTCAACAAACAACTACAACTACCTGCATCAGTCCAGAATGTGGACTACTGTATACACACACACACACACACACACACACAGATTAGACTGCAGTGTTTTAAAGGCACTGGGAGCTGAATGGTCAGGAGGGTCAATCAGACTGGACGATGAGATATGAAACACTCTAAATGAACGAATCTTGCTTTGAGCACTGGGGCACAGACACAGTGGAACAGAACGGGGCCTTCTCCAGACTGTTTCACCTGACTCATTATGGTTCTTAAACACTTTCTCAATAACTCCACTCACAGCTGACGGTGAGATAGAAGTACTAGGTGGGACAAACGAGTCTCGTTGTAGAGCAAGTCACGACATGTGCGTTACGTTCTAGAGCAAGTTGTGACGTGTGTGTTACATTGTAGAGCAAGTTGTGATGTGTGCGATACGTTCTAGAGCAGGTCTGGGCATGTGTGTGTTACGCTCTAGAGCAGGTCAAGGCATGTGTGTGTTACGCTCTAGAGCAGGTCAGGGGGCGTGTGTGTGTTACGTTCTAGAGCAGGTCAGGGCGCGTGTGTGTTAACGTTCTAGAGCAGGTCAGGGCGTGTGTGTTAACGTTCTAGAGCAGGTCAGGGCGCGTGTGTTAACGTTCTAGAGCAGGTCAGGGCGCGTGTGTTAACGTTCTAGAGCAGGTCAGGACGTGCGTGTTACGTCCTAAAGCAGGTCAGAACGTGTGTGTTATGTCCTAAAGCAGGTCAGGACGTGTGTGTTATGTCCTAAAGCAGGTCAGGATATGTGCTATGTTCTAGAACAAGGCGAGGAGCCTCCTGGTAGCTAGCTGGGTTAGCAACCTATGCTAAAGCTCGTGCTGCTTAAAACCATCAAAGATCATTAAATCATTTCAGATCGTTTTAATAAAGAAATCAACAACAATGAACACAAACATCAGCAGAAACAACACAGCATACAGGGGGAGCAGGGTAGTGTTCCGGCGAGGACACACACACACACACACATACACATACACATACACACATACTGATCTACCTGTGCTGTCCTGCTCCTGTGATCACACTCTTCTGTTTAAACTGCAGCTGAAAGTCAGAAGACTGTAGATGTGAGAAGTGTGTGTGTGAGTAGGAGAGCTGAGCCTCGGCTGTGATGTGTGTGTGTGTGTGTGTGTTGCAGTGATTTTCGACTCTTCCGCTCCACCTCAAATGACCAGGAAGTCCAAACAGCTGAGCTGTGCTCCAGTGTACCTGAAGCAGGGTTCTGCTCAGGGGTCACCACAGGACTAGACTTTAACTAGAACCCTTCAGCGCGTGTTTTCCGATCACAGGGGCTGGTAGTCGTACTCTAACTAGAACACAGAGCCCCTGGATTTAAAACCACAAGCTTTGAAGAAATCTGCAGACTGTGAAGGGACACTGATGAATAAGTAACGAGCCACAACCTTCAGAGCCATCATGGGTGATTTTGTGGGGTTTTTATGTAGTTTTTCACACTTTAATTCACCAAAACATTAGAGCATTTCTAGGAGACAGTCACACATATCAGATATTATTTCCAGGAGATCCTGGGCTATCCTAGTTTTTCCATAAACACTTTATGTGTGGGAAATCCTGTTACAAAAGGTCACAGAGTGTTTTTGAACTAAAAATGCAAGACTTTTGGTTTCATTGATAAAGATATTTGTTTATATGTTCTTCAAAATACTTGATATTGGTCCAAATATAATATCCTAAATGTCCTTTATTATTTTGTTGTTGTTGTTGTTTATGTATGTATCAGTATTATCCCCAAGAGAGCAAACAGCCCCTCCCTTTCCATTTTCCTCTGTAATCCAATATCATATCAGTGAGAGTGTGTATGCAGGTTGAACATGTGGACAAAACCATAAACACTGCACTGGAAGCTCCTTTGGCATCTAAACTGGGATTTGATTGAGTTGGAAATGAGTGAATTTTAAATGGAATTCAAGATTGATTATTCACTGATAATTTGTCACAGAAAGATGAAGGTAGGGTAGATCGTTAGTGTGTTTGTTACTCTGATCCTGAGTTATGAAAACAGAAAACAGCATGTAACTGCCAGCAAAGTCTGGATCACATTGTTGAAAACAAAACAGGTGACATTATGGTGACAAGGTCTTATTATATCGTTCCCATGCCTTACTGAGTTGTGGTCATGACATATTTTTCATTTGTGCCAGATGTTACCTTTGGGGCTCTGTGGGTTCCTGCATTTTCATGATGTGCATCTCTAGCTCATCTCAATGGTGTTCTACTACATACAGTTCTGGACACTGAACTCATTATGTTCATGAAACCAGTTTAAGACGACTTTTGTTTGGTACATGATGCATCATCATGCTGAAGATTGACCATGGAGATTCAGTTTTTCCAGTATTAAGCTGTCCGTTGTTAAGCTTGTATCCACTGCAGCCTCAGCATTCTGTTTTTGACTGACAGAAGTGAAACCTGACATGGTTCTTCTCTTGTTGTAGGCCATCCATCTCAAGATTGGATGCATTGGTTATTCTTCATATGAGTCTGGCCATTTTCCTGACCTCTTTAATCAAAAAGGTGTTTCTGTCTTCAGAACTGCATACACTGGATGTTTGTATTATTTTTTTTTTCCTCCATTCTGTATCAACTCCAGGGACTGTTGTGCTAATGTCCCCAATCTAATTGTTGATGTAAACATTATCTGAAGCTGCTGCCATTAACTCATGCATACATTTATGGATTGAACTGCTATCACAGAATTGAACAATTTCATAATTGCACAAATGAGTAGGTGGTGTACAGGTGGTTTCTAAAAATGTTCTTAGCAAATGTGTGTGTATATTAGACAAAACAATAAAAAAACACCTCCAAAGTATCTTTCTATAATCTGTAATTAACTGTATACTGTATGTTTATAGACAAACCTTGGCTGTAGAGTAGATTATTCTGAAAAACTGACTTTAGGCATTATGGAACGGTATATACTGCTTGACAGTGTCCGTATATGGGGGTTTGATGGGTGCCAGGATAACTTACCAGACTACAGAAAGCCAGTTTTAGAGCTCAGTGGAGAACGATAATGATGATGGTCTGGGTTTGTTTTTAAGGGTTCATTGTTTTTTGATAATGAGTTTATATGTGAGGAGAAATAATATCATTGCTGCCAAATATTACAATTTAAATATTAGTTGATGCATATTGTAAAATAAAATCTGCTTAAACAGTGGTGTCATCCTCTCTGTGGATTTCAGTGGGCAAAAGTTCTTCACCATGTAACCTTGAACTCCATATTTGTGATGTATGGGCAGAACTTGGCTGGGCCAATAGAAGAGCACCACAGAGATTATAAATAATAATACAAACAGAAAAAAGCCTTAAAAGAAGATTTACACATGTGAAACCACATGACATCAAAAACAGTAACAAATAAACAACAGAAACTTGATGCTGCGGCTCTTTGGAGAAATGGTTTAGCAAGCAAGTCTGGAATATTTTCCACATGCTGATGAGGATGATTGCTAAAGCAGAATGTTTCTCCTGGGATAGGGAAGTACTTGGCTGAGTGTAACGATGAGATTGTGTATCCTCAAGAAAGCACTTGACGAAGCTGTGGAATTGTTCAGTTTTATCACATGACTATTAGTAATCATTTTTAACAGCTTTGCAATTTTGTATTATTGTGTGTAGTTAAATATCCACTGTATATACACCCCTACACAGCACATTCAGGTGCATGCCTACAACAGTGGTAAAGCTTTCAAAAACATGCACTTTGTGTAATTGGCTTGGTCCATTTTGGTTGTAAAGTTCAAAGCTTTGTTGAGAAGGGAAGATGGATAGACAAAGCAAAGAGGAATATAAATTACTGTGACCTTTTCAGCAGATACAGGAAAGAGTTTGAGGTCTGTCAGTTGTCACCTGGTCATTCAGACTATGCTGAGGGAGATAGAAATAATGGAAGGAGCTTTTGTAATGTATGATGATAAGGTCAGGTCCTCTTCTAAAACTCAGCATTGTTTATTAGTTAGATAGTTATTGGTTACCTTGCTATGCTGTACCTCAGATAGAATTATAGAATATAGTATTGACTGCATAGAAATGTCTACATAGCCAAAGGTTTGCGGACAACCTTTCAGCTACTTTAAGCTGCACCCACTGCTGACACAGTCGTGCAAATGCACACACATCTGGTCTAATAGAGATGCACTGCTAATAGAATAGGACTCTCTGGAGCAGATAAACACAAACCTATTGGCACCACACCTACTGCGAGGTGTGGTCTAGATGGGTATAAAGCTTCACAGCTCAATACTGAACTGTGTTTTTGCTCCATTTCCTGGAATCATGGCGCTCGATCCTGTACATTTGGGATGAGTTGAGTATGAGGTGGGTGGCAGGTCAACATCCTGACCTCACTAATGTTCTTGTCACTGAATGCAATCAAATCCTCACAGCAATGCTCCAAAATATAGCAGAAATCGTACAGTTACTCCATCAAAAGCAGGATAAACCTTTTCAAGAAAAAAACAATGAGCAGGTGTCTCGATTCTTTTGTGTGTATAGTGTAGTTGTCTTCTGGGAAGTCCTTTGGCATCTGTTTGTCTTTTATTAATAATGATTAGAATAATAATTACATACATTAATTTCTTTAAGGATACTAAGGGTCAGTTTAAGGCTTAAACCTACTCTGTAAATCAAGCATAAATATTTTAATTGTGTTTTTATTACTTTGTCCAAATAAATGCAGAGGCTCCTCTTAGGTAAGGAATTCAGCACCCATTGATATTTTACAACAAGCATAAAGCCTTCCTACAGTACACAGTGTTATTTTAGCAAGGAGGACAAACTCACTCTTATACCCTTGATTATTAAGACATATCAGATGAGCATGTCTTTACAAAATCAACATATCGTCATTAAGCCATCTTCACAGGCTAAAAAAAATTAAACTAACAACAAATCCTTTGCACTCAATGACTGCCGTGAACATTGTGAAAATGCTGGGTTGCCTTCCTTGAGATGTTTTCAGGCCTTTACTGCAGCTCGGTGTAAAGCATGCATGAGTCAGGTGACTGATGCCATAGCTCTTGGGTTGCTTTCTTTATTTATCTGTACAGTGAAATACTGTCCCGGTAGTTTTGCAGGATTTGACTGAATCTGAGACTCAGCCATCCCATAATCAACAAGCACGAGTGACCCCCTTCTGTTGGTGCCTCCACCATGTTTAACAGTTGATATGGAATACGTCAAATAAACCTTTCCTTTTCTCACTCAGACTGCTTATCCAGCTTTACTGTTCTTGAGTTTATTTAAAGCAAACCCTTTATGTTAAGTTTAATGAAGGCGTCTCTTTAAGACTTTGACGTCTTGAGAGTTGTTGACGTAACTAGATGCTTTGAAGGATTCCTTTTTCTGATCAAAGGAAAAAAAGCTGTGATCATCTACTTTGTTAGTCTACTGTGTTCATCTAGGTTTTATTGTAGGAGTTGCTGGTCAGTACATACCTTACAAAATAAGAGATATAAAGAGATAAAGAGTTCCTGCTGGCTCTCCGATAGTAGCCTAATGATGGCCTACTAGCTTTAATCACATCTTTTGAGTACATACTGCGGATTTCTACAGCAACTACACTTGGAAACTACAAACCTTTAGGGTTAGTTTCTCAGACATACACTAAAAACAGAGGTATGATGTAAGTTTTTAACTAAAAGGTTCAATATTAGACATTTGGTGCATAATAGTAATTAACCGGTACCAAAGCATGCAATGAAAGGTATTTTGTTGTATATCAGTAGGGTACAGCACCAGCAACAAGCTTTGTACATGTGCAGGGATTAAGCATAGTCTTGGACTACAGAGCATTCTAAATTGTGATTCTCTATTGAAAGCAAGTTTTAGCAGAGAGGAAGGACCTGTGATACTGCTCCTTCACACACTTGGGGTGAAGTAGCCTGTCACTGAAGGAGCTGCTCAGTGCTGCCAGAGACTCATGCATGGAGTGGGAGTCGCTCTCCACCATGAAGGCCAGGTTGGCTAACATCCGCCTGTCTCCCACCACCTGCACTGGGTCTAAGGGACTTCTGAGGACAGAACTGTCCCTCTTAATGAGTTTGTTCAGTCTCTTCCTGTCTGCCATTGACATAGTTCTGCCACAGCAAACCACTCTATAAAAGATGGCAGATGCCACCACTGTTTCAAAGAAGGTCCTCAGGAGTGCTCCCTGCACTCCAGATGACCTCAGTTTTCCTCAGTAGGTGGAGTCTACTCTGGCCTCTTTTGTAAAGTGCAGTGGTGCTAACTGACCAGTCCATTTTGGTGTGTAGGTGAACACCCTGGTACTTGTTCACTGGTGGAGGGCTATGTCTGCACCTGCGGAAATCCAACACAAGTTCTTTTGTCTTGACAACCTTTATTCATCAAATTATGCTTTCTCATCTTAAAAATACTCTTCCCAAAAAAACAACAAAAAAATTACGCACAAACACATTTTTGTTTACCAAAACATAGTTAAATACAAATTATTTTCTTAATTTTTACTTCTCTAATGAAGACAAATTGAAGTATCCTAGGATCAACTGCAAATAATAATATCTGTATGTGATTTTCTCCTATTAATACTTTTTTTGGCAAATAAATGTATGTCAAACTATGAAAACATCCTGTAAAATTAGCCTAGGGTTCTAAAGGTTAATCATTGTCTGGGAAACCAGACCTTAATGTTATTAATTCAACTAGTATACTAAGTTAAATCTTGATCACTATAATTAAGATCTAGTGAGTTTTTTTAATGAAAATGTATTAATGGATCTTACAGTATATTGTATTTACAGGAATGTGTACATACTTGGAAAAAAAAGCCAAACTATGTAATGTAGTAGATTAATAGAATGGGCTTTTGATGATATAAGCAGACCTCCCAAGGCTTAGAGCACTTGTAGCAGGAAGAGAGATGGTGGAGCTGAAGGATGGTGAAGGTCTTAGGTTAAGAATTTATACACATCTCTGAGGCTTGGTGTTTTCTTTCAAGTTAGATGAGGTTTAGTTCTGCTGGTGTTATGGGGAGCGTGGGGTAGCTGGTGGTGAGAGGTGGGGACTGCATTGCAGGGTCATAAACGACAGGAGCGGGGGATGCAGTGCCGCAGGAAAACTGCCCAAACCTGTGACTGATGAGCCCCAGATGTGCTTGTACAACCTCCTAAAACCCCCAGAGCATTAGAAAAAGAAAACACAAGATCATTTATCACAAGCTCTCTCTCTCTCTCTCTCTCTCTCTCTCTCTCTCTCTCTCTCTCTCTCTCTCTCTCACACTCACACACACACACACACACACACACACACACACAAATGCATATTTAGGTTCACAGTTGAACTGAAACACTATATGTCTAAACACTGGTTGATTGAACATGTCCTTTCAAGGGTAATAATAGCAAATATTATAAAGATGTTTTATAAAGATGTTTTGTTAATATTTCCCTTTTGCAGTCCAACTCTACTGGAGAAAAGTAGCTAAATTCATTAGGAAACCAAGTTAAAGATGAGGTCAACCCTTTAACAGTAACACTAAGAAATATTAATAAAATTGGTCAAATCGTGTTCCTGGATCCTGATTCAGCAACTTTACAGGTCCCCAAGAAAACAAAATGTTTTATGTGCAAACACCTGCGGCTGAGCTGTCACATTTCTGTGACATTATTTGTGCATTTCTATTAAAGTTTTAGTTTGAACACAATTGATCTCTCAATTTTCATTTAGACTAAATATTTTTTTCACACAGACTTAATTGTTTAATTGTTACTGTTTACAGCATTGCAACTGTAATATAATTCACATGTTATTCAATGAGGGGAATAAGGTCTAGGTGTTGCCAAGTTTCTATTACAGCAATTTGATTGCAAAAAGGTTGCATTATTATTATTTATTATTATTATTATTATTATTATTATTATTATTATTATTATTATTATTGTAAAATAAAAAATATAAATAAAGGTGATATTTTGAATTCAATACAATTTTGAAAACAATATTAGGATCACCTTTATGGTCATTGCCCAGCAGTATAGCCTCTGAATTTAACTCTCAGGTAGTGAACACACACACACTAATGAATAACTTCAGTGAACACACACACCTACAGAGGTAGGTACCCATGTGAGCAGAGTTACAGTAGGTGCCTCGGCCATGTATGTTGATCGAAAAGAAAGTGCCCGCTTATCCCACTTTTCCATCCTTTAGGCCACAGCTACCTTATGGCTGTATCAGTTTCAGCCCACACACACCCATACACACATGCACATGTGCACGCACGCATGCACACACACACACACACACACACACACACACACACACACACAACGTCACTATATTATATTTTCACGAATGAATCTGGAGAAACAATCAAACAGATAAAGCTTATCACAGAAGGAACTCAGTTTGACACTCCGATTATAGATATACACTTAATAGAATAATGTGGACGAATAGACATAATGGTCAAATTAAAGGACATTACAAAGCATTACGTTTGTATTCCATAGCAAACAATTTTAGGAATAAATACTTATTGAATTGTCTATTTCCATTAGCTGTTAGATGGCCTGTCCTCTGAACCCATGAGCTGAACTAATCAGTCAGTGAGGAGGTTCAATTTGTATTGGAACATTGAGTAACTACTAACATCTGCAATGGAAACATTTAGTCAGAATTTCAGAATGAGATGAAACTAACAAATAAAGCTCATCCAGGCTCTAGATTTGTATGTTCTTTCCTGGTGAAGAGCTTACTTACTGTAATGTGGATTCTGTACAAGATGTCATACCTCTACGCTGTGTCAGTGACTGACGGAATGAGAGGAGAAAGGAGAGGGTGGGGAAAACAGTTGAAGCAATACTCTTTCCAGTCAGAACAGAGGAAGCAATTTTGTCTTCTGAGAAGCTGCATCTGTTCATTAGATGGTTTAAACCCTGGTGAGATACTTCATGAGCTGTGGTCATCGAATATTATCATGATGATGCGCAGCTGCAGTTTCATAATTGGGTTCATGTGCCAACAAACTTGATTAAGTCATAGATGATTATAAATAATCTGCAGTGACTTAAAATGCAATGTTTTTCATTGAAACCTACTGTCTCCCACTGATGTTCACAGACTCCTACTGTCTCCCACTGACTCCTACTGTCTCCCACTGACTCCTACTGTCTCACACTGTCTCCTACTGTCTCACACTGACTCCTACTGTCTCCCACTGACTCCTACTGTCTCACACTGACTCCTACTGTCTCCCACTGACTCCTACTGTCTCCCACTGACTCCTACTGTCTCCCACTGACTCCTACTGTCTCCCACTGACTCCTACTGTCTCACACTGACTCCTACTGTCTCCCACTGACTCCTACTGTCTCCCACTGACTCCTACTGTCTCCCACTGACTCCTACTGTCTCCCACTGACTCCTACTGTCTCACACTGACTCCTACTGTCTCCCACTGACTCCTACTGTCTCCCACTGACTCCTACTGTCTCCCACTGACTCCTACTGTCTCCCACTGACTCCTACTGTCTCACACTGACTCCTACTGTCTCCCACTGACTCCTACTGTCTCCCACTGACTCCTACTGTCTCCCACTGACTCCTACTGTCTCCCACTGACTCCTACTGTCTCACACTGACTCCTACTGTCTCCCACTGACTCCTACTGTCTCCCACTGACTCCTACTGTCTCCCACTGACTCCTACTGTCTCCCACTGACTCCTACTGTCTCACACTGATGTTCACAGACTCCTACTGTCTCCCACTGATGTTCACAGACTCCTACTGTCTCCCACTGACTCCTACTGTCTCCCACTGACTCCTACTGTCTCCCACTGACTCCTACTGTCTCACACTGTCTCCTACTGTCTCACACTGACTCCTACTGTCTCCCACTGACTCCTACTGTCTCACACTGACTCCTACTGTCTCCCACTGACTCCTACTGTCTCACACTGACACCTACTGTCTCCCACTGACTCCTACTGTCTCCCACTGACTCCTACTGTCGCCCACTGATGTTCACAGACTCCTACTGTCTCCCACTGATGTTCACAGACTCCTACTGTCTCCCACTGACTCCTACTGTCTCCCACTGACTCCTACTGTCTCCCACTGTCTCCTACTGTCTCCCACTGACTCCTACTGTCTCACACTGACACCTACTGTCTCCCACTGTCTCCTACTGTCTCCCACTGACTCCTACTGTCTCACACTGACTCCTACTGTCTCCCACTGACTCCTACTGTCTCCCACTGATGTTCACAGATTCCTACTGTCTCCAACTGAATCCTACTCTCTCCCACTGACTCCTACTGTCTCCCACTGATGTTCACAGACTCCTACTGTCTCCCACAGACTCCTAGTATCTCCCACTGATGTCCACAGACTTCTACTAGCTTCCACTGACTGCCACTTACCTTCATTAACTTCCACTGACTCCCTCTGACTTCCACTGACTACCACTTACCTTCACTAATTTCCACTGATTGCCTCTGACTTCAACCAACTTACATTAACTTCCACTGACTCCCACTTACCTTCACTAACTTCCATTGTCTCCCTCTGACTTCTACTGACTTATATTAACTTCCACTGCGTCCCTCTGACTTCTACTGACTTATATTAACTTCCACCATCTCCCTCTGACTTCTACTGACGTACATTAATTTCCACTGACTCCCACTTACCTTCATTAACTTACACTGACTCCCACTACATTTGTCTTCATTTGGATTTATAACAAATCGATAAGTAAATTATATATGTTTTTTTTTCTAAAAGCCGTCCTAGAAAAAGAGCCAGGATGACTAGATCTGAATGACATTTGAATTACGTAAGATTTACATTGGAAACAGGATAGGAAATCTGCTACTGGTCACCTTACAGAGCTAATCCTGCTCAGCATGAAAGAGGAAAAAGGTCCAAACAGATGCTATGCAGCTGTTTAAGAGGATGGACCACATCCCACAGTGCCTCAGTCAAAGAGGAACCCATTCAAAATCTCCATTATAGGAAATAATGGGCTACAGATACAGTTAACGGATGGAGAACAGGAATAAGGCCATATCCACCCATGGATTCCAGTGAAACATCAAAGTCAATATCTTTAAAGAAAACTGATCGTGAGCCCCCTGTTCAGTAAATATTGCAGTTAAGACACTTCCTCAACCCAAGCTACCAGAGACAGTGCAGGGCCAGGTGTTCCTGCAGACAGTACTGATGGTTCTGTTAGAGGATTACAGCCTTCTTAAAATGAAGTCTGGGCCTATATTGGACACCCTACTGAGTGAGGGAGCAGTTTAGGGCCCTGTTGCAGATATACAGGCCTGGGTGATTATGGATGCCTATTTCACCTGTGAAATCACTTACAGTATTAGCCTTTGATGAGATTCTGGGTTTTTAATGGCGCTCCTAAATTCACAGTTTTATTGTCTATGGCAGTGCAATGTGCATGGTGGTGCTGTGAGTGCCAGTAAGGGTACGTGAGTGTAACCGAGACAGCTGGTCAGCAGGTTCTGGCATGCCTTAGGTAGTTTCTTGACATTAAAGGGCTGCCAGATGTCAGTCTGTTTTGGATACTAATGCTCTGCCCTCTGCGTCTGAAAAAATGATAATATTGTGAAAATGTTTTTTTGTTCATAATTTATTTAAAATATTTTATGTTTGTTATATTTAAAGTGATATATTTCAAGCTTTTTTTTATTTTGATACTTATTTGTAATAAATATTGTAATAATATGTGATTCTGGATTGATATATTTTCATGAGCTTTAAGTCATCCTGATCAACAGTTGAAAAAAAAAAGTTGAAATATGAAATGAAATGAAAATGAAAAAATGAAATATATCACCTTACATGTAATGAATATAAAATCTGACTAACTTAACACAACTTCTTCACAATATTAAAATGTTCCTAGATGCAATAATATGTTTATTAAAATTAAGTAAAAAATATAAAAATAAAGTAGATAATGTTGCAAAAATGCATTGTATCAATGAAAAGTTATTATTGTTGTTGCTTGCATGTTTGATCTTTTTAGCAGTATATTAAGACATATGAACATTGAAAACATTCCTGCATTGTCCAGTGGTCCACCTACTGATGAGTGACATGTATAAATGACACATTGAAAAGTGCTCATCACGTAGGTATATGTTTTACAGCCATCTGGAAACACTGTTTATGTCCATTGACAGGAAGTTTTCTCTCATCAGTCCTTTTAGGCTAGACAGAAATCCAACAATAACAACAATATAAACATGTTTACATCCTGTGAAGAACCCCTGCCCCACACAATTAAGTGGCAAGGAATGCTGTTGTGTTTAATTGAGGGATATCAAGATGCCATTTTCTCAGGAAGTGGAAGATCTCTTGCTAATAAACCCACAGCAGGAAACGGGCTGGAGAGGCGACATTTTCCTGGGCATTTGCCCCCATGCCTTTGTCTAATGTCTGTTTTTGTTTGTGTCTCAGTCCAGTAATAAATGACAAGGACACAGCCCTGGGGTAGTTCTTTTCTGGGGTAGTAATTCTTTTCTTCCTTGAAACTCTTACCACACACCCCCTTTCTCATCCCTTTCTCATGTGCCTTATGAATGCCATAACTCATGCTTTCTTGTGTCACCAGCTCACTCTTTGATGCACAGCCCTGAAGGTGGCAGAGTAAGTAGAAAGTTAAATTTTAAAGCTCCATAAAGTTTTGCAGCAGAGCAATGGAATCATGTTTATATCTGGTCTCTGAAATTGTAGTAAAAAGAAGCAGGCTGAAGAATCAATTTATCATGTTGAGAGATGTCAGAAACATTGAAGGTTACACCAAAATCTTGGCTTGGAAGCGGCCTCTGGCAGGCTGGGTTCTCTAGAGTAAAGATTCACAACTCTGACTGGAAGAGCAGGTCATGGTCTCTTAATGCTCGTAGCACCAGTCCTTTTCACTTAGTATTCATAGTGAAATTATGCAGTGAAGCCTTTTTGTGATCTAAATGAGTCATTTGACTATTTTTTAGCCTGGTTTTGCAATACTGGCTCACTGGGGCAAATCTAAAATCCTGAGACACAGTGGCATGCAAAAGCATTCCTGGTCAAAATATTTGTTAGGGTGAATAAAAGTTAGTGTTAGTAAAGTGAGTAATATATTTATTTTATTTCCAAAAGGCATAAAGTCAAAGATGAAATTAATATTTTAAGCAATTCCATCTTTTACAGTTTCAAAATAATATTAAAATTAAAGAAAATAAAACATAGTGCTTCCTGGGGTGGATTTTGAGATGTGCTTAGGATCATTATCCTGCTAATAGGAATGATTGACTGAATGATTGATAGAAAGAAAAATGATTTGAACTGAATCCGTTTTTCCATCTACCAGTGAAATGTTACCCAAGCCACTGGCAAAACAAATCCAAAGCATGATTAATCCCTCTCATGTGTAACAGTTGGCAAGGGTTTCTTTGGTGAAATTCTGTGCCCTTTTTTCTCCAAACATACCTTTACACATTACAGCCAAAACATGTTATTTTTAACTCAGTAAGATGATGATGATGATGACTGATGAGGATACAAACATATATAAGTTTTAAATTTTTCGAATCTAATGACTCTTCCATGAAGGTCATATTGGTGGAGGTGTCACTGCACAGTAGAACAGTGCATCTGATGGTCTTTTGCAGTCAACCAGTTTTGATTAGACTTTCACTCAGAAAGCAGTCCTCTCAAAGTTTTCTCCAATAAATCTTGACCTTCATTGCTGCTCTTACCTGCCCGTTCTCAACTGAGGAGACAACAGAAATGTTGACCCTGGGTGCCCAAACTAGCATGCCACTGTATTTTGATACTGTAATACATTAATATGTAATAGTACACATTCTGTGGCCAATGTTATCACTCAGGGCAAGAAATCTATGCTTCACTGCATCAGTGTAATAATGAGGTGTGTGTTGGCCAGGATCAAAATAACTACAGACTGAAAATAAATAAAAGATAAGACAATGGAGATTTAAGGTGGTAATAACCTCAGGATCCTGCAGACGGCGTTGAATGAGGAAGATCAGACTATAAACACCTGCGGGGTGTGCTCTAGAAAAATGAACTTAGGATAGGAGGATAGGATAGGATAGAATTTTATTGATCCATTGGGAGGGTTCCCTCAGGGAAACTTGTTAGTAAACCTGTGATGAGAAGAGTAAAATGTTAGCTACTGGCTTTTTTATTTCTGAACATACTCTGAATGCTTGTCCACATACTGCTGCTGTCTCAAGAGCTTGCCGTGAAGATATACTATGCCGTGGCCAGCATCTCCAGGCCTATCCCAATTCTGACTGAAAATCTGAGAGAGAATATTTGAGGTGCATGGGATGGATTATTACAGCACACCATTAGGAACATCTACAACACCATTCCGAGTCATCTGGCATGTTGCTTTATACCTGAAAGCATACCGAGAGACACTACTTCTGTATTTTTAGCTCAATAAATATCTCACATATCAGTCAAGAATTTTAATCATTTATTGTTTCTGGTAACCTTTACCTTCCTTCCCAATAGCAAACCACTGGCTCTATTATTAGTCGAATCACTTACTGCTAGTGGCATCTGAAACAATCATCCTAGATAAATATATAGATGAATAAATGTAAACCTGTTTGGCTTTTCTGGATCAAGATGAGTAGTGTCTGTTCACATAAACAACCTTTCAACATCATGTGATCACATCCCTTATTTAATGGAAAAGTGGGAATTTGTTGAAGTGTTCAGAACATGTGTAGCTTGTGGGGAGCACCTTGACTCCAGACCACTGCAGAGTAAACATCAAGTGCCTTTTTTTACAAGACTGTTTTTGATATCTCCCCTCAGCTGAGAGCGAGACAGGCCTACTGCTTTGCAAATTAGTTATGGCTGTTTATCTTCGTTACCACAGTGAGTCTCGTTGTCACATGGGAAGCAGGAGGAGGGAAGAGGAGGGGAACGAGAGAGTGCGAATGTGAGAAACAGAAGTGAAAACATTCAGCGAATGCCATCTGTAATGGGGAACACAAGCAGTGGATGATGTGATCTTAATAGCCAGCTTCGTTCTCCCTTAGCTGACTCTCTGTCAACAAACAGCAGCTGTCACAGCAGCAGGGTTTAGATTTATAGAGCTGAAGCCCACTGTCTCCATCCTCAGCACTGCCCTGTCATCAGCCTGGGCTGGGATACAGGAAGATTTCAGAAAGCATATGAGCTGATGCCTCCGAATACTCTGCAAAAAGCTATTGTACACAATGTAGTAATTCAGATGTCGTTGATCAGCCAAGACATGTTTGGCAAAGGTTTCTCACTTGTTAGTGTGGTTTCCGACGCACACTTATCTTTATGAGCCCTAAGCAAATTCCTAATTGAATTAAATTTAAATTGCTTCTCACAACACATGTTGTCACCAAACAGTGTTACAGATTTCTGGGTCCTAGCCTGTTTTAAGAAAGCCAGCAGTGACCTTGGAAAGGACATTCAGTTGCATTAATAGATATATACATTTCCTCTCTTTCACACTCCTTACATCATTTAGCCTTCCTGTTTAATATGATGTGACTGGCCGTATAGTGGATAACACCACTGGGCTGTACACAGGTCAGAGGTTCAGTTTTTTTTTGTCCAGAAAATAAGTGTCCATTGCTGTACCTTTAAAGCCTTTCTCACAATCATCAACCAAAAGTTGCACATAGAAGGAATCATACGATTGTGATGCATGACTGCATTGGTGTCGTGCCAGACTCTTATGAAGTCACTAAGAATGTCAGCGTGTCGTCTTCAGTGACGAGTCCTGTTTTTGTCTTGGTAAACACGACCAAAGAATCTGTGTCTGGAGGAACCGTGGTCAACGGTTTTTGTCACATGGGATAGATTATCAAAGGACATTGGTAATCTTTATCTTCCTTCCCAAAAGCACTGTAATCTCACACTTCCTCCTGGGTGCAATTACATTTTTTGGACAAGGAGCGCATGAACTCTGGACACTAACCGGAGTTGGCTTCCCTCTAGCTTCAAGGCATGGCATATGGCTGTCTATAAATCAGCACAGACCTTTGTGCAAAATTCAGGCTTCTTCAGGATATCTGCTACAATTGTTTTTAGCTATTTAGTATATGTTTGTCCAGTTTTATAGATAATGAGGTCATAAATCACAAATCCATTTGGGATACACCAGAGAAACATCTGAGAAGTGAAAATCTGTGTAAAGCAATAATCACACAGTGTTAATATGTTACACAAATCTTTTATTATAAAAGTTAGTGGATGGATTAAGTGTTGGAACAGTTGACAAACAGCATGTTCCTTAACCATTGTAATGCGTCCAGCTGACAATATACCTAAACACTGAAAGGACAGAGTAATAACTAACAGACGATCAGTTGTCCTGTTTGGGTCGTTTGTTCTCTGGTTCGATGTTCAGGTTGGAGAAGTGTTCAGACATGGCTGCAAGTGCACGGTAACGGTGCGAGATTTTATTCTTCACTTCTTTTGGGAGCTCAGCATATCTGCACAGACCAAACAGTAGAAGAGAAGTGACCAAAACCCTTGGGAGCACAACTAGAATAGAAAATCTTCCACTGATGGAATCTTCCACTATAAACTCCCTGAATCATTTCCACCATCCTTTCATTTCAACCTTTCAAATGCACAAATTCAAGCATACAGTAAAATGTATCCTGATAATTGAGAATAAAGAAAAATAACCCAAATATCTTCATATTGAGGAAGAAAAGAAAATATGAGTTCACTAAGTGACACAGACCAGGCTAATACAGTAACTATGAGAGGTGCAAACAAATATGTGAAATCAGGATAGCTGATAGCTGAAATCAAATTCAAAATGGATGAGCACTGTCCCACTGATTGAGAGATCAGTGAAATCAATTACTTCCTCTGTACAAAACCCAACATGGACCAAGAGTCTACTGTTAGGCTAACTTAACATACAGGACCTGAATTTTAAGTTAAAATAAAAATAAGTTTTGGGCTTTTCAGAATGAGATCCAGGTGGATCGTTTAAATTAGAGGTGGAGGTGGATCGTTTAAATTAGTTTTCTGATGACTCTTGGTTAGTGCTGACATCTAGTGGTGAAACATTGAAATGAAAGAAAATTGGTTCACTCACGTTTTATCATATCCGTCTGGTTGGAAACAAGGATCCCAGCCAAAGTCCCTGGGACCCCTGGGCTCCACAATGCGACCCTAAACATAAGAAAGGAATACAACATGTGTCATGTGTCAAATGTTGCAAATGCATGAATATAGATGTTATATAACAAAAATATACATAAAACATTACCCACACCACATTTAACTGCAGAGAAAATCCCCTTAATGATCTTTTAAACATGACATTTACTCTTCCTAAAGTGTGTCCAAGATTGGAAAAAGTGAAAAATGACTGCTGTTTATATGTCTACACATTTCTGCTACTTTCTATAGAATTACCATTGCTTACTAAAATGTTAATGTTTACACTTATGCTGAACCTTAGGCTAAAATGATAATACATCACTACTTTAATTGTACAAAAAATGAATATAACAGGCGTGCTGTAATATAAACGTGGTAGCCACTGTTTACGTGCAGTCGTTCTGTACAGAAGGAAAACTCATATATTCATAAAGACAGATTCATATGAAGCTTGTTTCCTCAAGCAAAGTAGATTGGGGTGCTAACCTCAGTGATGCCTCTGAAGAGCTGAACAGGATCTTTTTTGCCAGCACAGAAAGCAAATGTGCACAGAGCCCACGCAGATTTGTCCTCAAAACCTGCGAGGAGCTTATACAAGCCTGACAAATTAAAAAACAAACATCAGAGAAGTAAAATTCATACTACAGTAAAATTGAAATACTTAAATACAAACATTAATTGTTTGAAAATGAATTATTAACATGTGTACAAAAGTCCTCACCTTCAGGCTTCAGCTTATCCAAAAACCATTTACTAAGGCAACACAGAGATTTCATTAACACATTTAGTTTCTTTTTTTTTTTAATCACAGCAGTCACTGCATTTGTAATCAGTGTAAAAGTAGAAGATTTTTTTTTCTTACATGTATGGTCCTGGTAAACCTCCCAGTGCCCTGAAACAAAGGCAGGTGTCCTCCACGATCACCGGCCCATCTACCTTTATAAAAGAACATGGAAATATTTGACGTTTCCAAATATTCAACATGTTTCCAACACAGATAAAACACTCAGAAATGTAGTTTAGGTCAAACCTGACTCGCCGCCTCCTGACACTTCTGTATTGAGATCTCATCTGGCTCCCCCTGGTATTCAGGCACTGGAAATGATTGAAATGAGCAGTTTCAATATAACAACACACAAATACATGACATTATTAATGGTAACCCGAGTCCATACTCACAATCAATCTTCTTAGAAATAAGCTTGTATGGAAATTTGTCTCCAAGGATCTGGACAACCTGTTCAGACAGAAAGCAGTGAGAGATTAGGAAAACATGTCTGTATACAGCTGACTTAGTGGGTCCAAAACATTTTATCCAAACCTATTTGCTACTAATAAATATATAGAGTATGTTTTTCAACAAAAAATGTATGTGTAATAAGTATTTAATCTCTGATACAATATCCATAAAACAGAAGTGATGCAGGTAACAAGCAGGTTGTCTTTTCATGTACATATATTTTGTGTACTTTAGAAATGGTATGTGGAAAATCGGAGTTAATTGCTTTGTGAGATGTTTCAGACTGTTTTGAAATCAATCAACCAACATTTACTTAAACTCAGAATACATTGAGAGAACACAGATTGAAAATTAAATATACATATATGATACAAAAAGTAAATTAAGACTAAGTAAAATAAAGAATAAAAATAACTAAGAAAAGGGAAGAAAAGTATAGATAAAAAGAAATGAAATAAACAAAAGATAAGAAGAGTTAAAGAACATAAAAAAATAATAATGGAGACCAATCCAAAATAAAATTATTAAATGATAAATGGCTAATTAAATACAGTGGCAGGCAGAGTGGAGGGGGTTCGAGATTAAATGTTTTTAGAGAAGTTTCAGAGATTACTGTAATAAATTCCAGCTCACTGGTAAACGGCAGCTACAGCATATTTTCAAAAATCAGTGAGAGATCTCTACACCTGAAGGGTTGTCCCAGTCACTGGGTCACGTTTGATCATTTCCTTATTTAAAGAGAGCACAGTTGTGGTGTGATATGATGTATGAGCAGTGAGTGACCTATAGATGGACAGTGTGTCCTGTCAGAGAGGACCAGTCTACGGTCTGATACAGTAATGAATCTCAGAGTCTAAAGGCAGTTTGCAGAAGCAGGTCGGGTGATGACTGTAACTGATTACTGATTACAGAGGATATCAGAGGATTAGAGTATACACTGGCGCCCCACCCCTCCGGGCACGTGTGCTCACTGTCCCCTAGTGTGTGTGTGTGTGTGTGACTCATAGACCGCTTTCCCCTGTGGAGAACCATTCCTCCACATAAACACCAGCTATAAGTTTGATCTGACTTCAATCACTAGAAACCCATTCACTGAAGTAAAGCAATGCAGAGGCACCAAGAACACAGCTCTGCTGCAGAGTGGGCGGGGCCACAACACCTCCATCATACACCATAAACACAGAAGTGCTTCAGCTCGCTCTCAATTTAAGTTTGCTTTATTGTCATGACTGTTCTATTTCAAAAACATATATACATACATACATACATATACTCATATACACACACACACACATATATATATATATACACATCTATATATATATATATATATATATATATATATATATATATAATATATATATATATATATATATATATACACACACACACACACACATCTCTATATATATATATATACACATATCTATATATATATATATATATATATATATATATATATATATATATATATATATATATATACACACACACACATTCTATATATATATATATATACACACATCTATATATATATATATATATATATATATATATATATATATATATATATATATATATATATATATATATATATACACACACACATATATATATACATACACATCTCTCTCTCTCATCATATATATATATATATATATATATATATACATATATACATATACATATATACATACATATACACGACCGTTCAAAACTTTGGGGTCACCCAAACAATTTTGTGTTTTCCATGAAAAGTCACACTTATTCACCACCATACATTGTGAAATGAATAGAAAATAGAGTCAAGACATTGACAAGGTTAGAAATAATTATTTGTATTTGAAATAACATTGTTTTTAAATCAAACTTTGCTTTCGTCAAAGAATCCTCCATTTGCAGCAATTACAGCATTGCACACCTTTGGCATTCTAGCTGTTAATTTGTTGAGGTAAGCTGGAGAAATTGCACCCCACGCTTCTAGAAGCAGCTCCCACAAGTTGGATTGGTTGGATGGGCACTTCTGGCGTACCATACGGTCAAGCTGCTCCCACAACAGCTCAATGGGGTTCAGATCTGGTGACTGCGCTGGCCACTCCATTACCGATAGAATACCAGCTGCCTGCTTCTGCTGTAAATAGTTCTTGCACAATTTGGAGGTGTGTTTAGGGTCATTGTCCTGTTGTAGGATGAAATTGGCTCCAATCAAGCACTGTCCACTGGGTATGGCATGGCGTTGCAAAATGGAGTGATAGCCTTCCTTATTCAGAATCCCTTTTACCCTGTACAAATCTCCCACCTTACCAGCACCAAAGCAACCCCAGACCATCACATTACCTCCACCATGCTTAACAGATGGCGTCAGGCATTCTTCCAGCATCTTTTCATTTGTTCTGCGTCTCACAAACGTTTTGTGATCCAAACACCTCAAACTTGGATTCATCCTTCCACAACACTTTTTTTTAAGTCTTCCTCTGTCCAATGTCTGTGTTCTTTTGCCCATCTTAATCTTTTTCTTTTATTGGCCAGTCTCAGATATGGCTTTTTCTTTGCCACTCTGCCCTGAAGCCCAAAGTCCCGCAGCCGCCTCTTCACTGTAGATGTTGACACTGGTGTTTTGCGGGTACTATTTAATGAAGATGCCAGTTGAGCTTTTTCTACTCTGGTTAGAGCCTGTTTGTGCTGTCCTCTGAAGGGAGTAGTACACACCGTTGTAGGAAATCTTCAATTTCTTAGCAATTTCTCACATTGAATAGCCTTCATTTCTAAGAACAAGAATAGACTGTCGAGTTTCAGATGAAAGTTCTCTTTTTCTGGCCATTTTGAGCGTTTAATTGACCCCACAAATGTGATGCTCCAGAAACTCAATCTGCTCAAAGGAAGGTCAGTTTTGTAGCTTCTGTAACGAGCTAGACTGTTTTCAGGTGTGTGAACATGATTGCACAAGGGTTTTCTAATCATCAATTAGCCTTCTGAGCCAATGAGCAAACACATTGTACCATTAGAACACTGGAGTGATAGTTGCTGGAAATGGGCCTCTATACACCTATGTAGATATTGCACCAAAAACCAGACATTTGCAGCTACAATAGTCATTTACCACATTAGCAACGTATAGAGTGTATTTGTTTAAAAAGTTAGGACTAGTTTAAAGTTATCTTCATTGAAAAGTACAGTGCTTTTCCTTCAAAAATAAGGACGTTTCAATGTGACCCCAAACTTTTGAACGGTAGTGTGTATATATATATATACACACACACACACACACACGTGTGTGTGTGTATACATACATACACATACATATATATATATATATATACATATATATACACACATATATATATACACATATATACACATATATATACACATATATACACATATATACACATAGACCTACATAACAATACAAACGGGTATTTGCATTTTTATTTACAGTGTTTTTGGGTGGCTGTGATGTGATGAGTGTTACTTGTTGTCCTTCAGGCGGTGACATGTCACATATCTGGCAGCGAGAGGTGCTGTTCTGCCTTTGCCAAGGAAAATTTGTAATTTTTGTAATTCGGTCATATTTTCTATGTTTGAGATTTTTTTGACTGAACATTTCTCTAATTGTGTTGAATTTTGTGCAGTGAAGGAACAAGTGCAGCTCTGTCTAGACCTCCCCACTCTCACACTGACCGCACACCTTCTCCTCTCTGGGCATCCAGGACTGCTTATACCTGCCCGTCTCTATAGCCAGGCTGTGGTCACTGAGCTGGTACTTGGTCAGGATCTGTCTCTGCTGTGGATCTCTGACTGTGAAGGGATACTCAACTAATTTGTACGGTCTGTTTAGGGCCCGATAGCATTCTAATTTAGACTGGGTTCTGGTGTCATTGTCCCAGTGTTCTAGATAGTCTGATTTGATCCATTTGATCATTTGGTTGACTCTGATTGGACTTTGGTCAGCAGTGCTGGTCTGAGGCTGTAGTGGTTTAGTTAGTCTCAGAACCAGCTGACAGCGGGGACTGGGTTTTGAGCTGAGCTCTTGGGTTCTTAGTGCTTTATTCTGCAGAGTTTCTTTATCACTAGATTTTAGATGGAGCCAGAATTTTAAAGCTTGTTTTTCTGACGGGAATGATCAGAGGAAATCGACCTACTGTAATTCTGCCCTGCATGCGTTCGTTGGGGTTTTTCTTTGGACTTTTAGTATCATTCTGCAGAATTCCACATGTAGGGACTCTGTGGGATGTTTGTCCCATCTAGTATAGTCGAGTTTACTGAGTGGACCCCAAACCTCACTTCCATATAAAGGAATCGTTGTAATAACACTATCAAATATTTTACACCAGATTTGTATTGGAATGTTGATTTTATGGAATCTTTTCCTGATTGTATAGAGGGCTCTTCATGCCATTTCCTTTAGTGGATTCACTCCCAGATCAAAGTTACCTGAGGCACTGATTTTCAGGCCTAGGTAATTGTAGTGAATGGCGTGTTCTAGGGCGGTAGTTCCCAGAGTGAAAAGGTGGGAAACATGCATACATTTTCCTGTTGTTTTGGTGGATGGCCTGGAGGATTAGGGTGTGTAGGGTGTAAATATGATCTGTAGTGCGATGTTTTGGTAAAAAGCCAATCTGACTCTTACTCAGGACACTGTGTTCAGAAAGGAAAGCCTGTATCCGGGCATTAATGATACATCAGAAAACCTTTCCCCGGTTACTGCTCACACAGATGCCTCTGTAGTTGTTGGGGTTGAATTTGTCTCCACTCTTGTAGATCGGGGGAAATAAGCCCCCTGTTCCAGGACTCAGGAAAGGAGCCAGCTTGCAGAACCAGATTGAACAGTTTATGTCAGAGGTTTTTAACCTTTTTCACTGTGCGACCCCCCTACCCCCGGGAAAAAACAGTATCAATAACTCATAAAATATTCCAATTTCTCACTTTCTGCTTTTTTTCCTGTTCTGATGTTCCTCTAGTGCAGGGGTTGGCAACCTTTAACACCCAAAGAGCCATTTGGACCCAGTTTCCACCGAAAATAAAACACTGGGAGCCGCAAATAATTTTTGATATCTAAAATGAAGATAACAGTATATATTGCTTTTTCTTACCTTTACAGTTTGTATAAACAACTATAGTGTGTTTGAAATCCAATAAAATTAGATATTATTTATTTAATGAACACTTTTTGAACATTTAAAAAAAGCAACCCTGGTTAACCCTGGTTTCTGCTCCTGAAGCTCTGCGTAGAGCGTCTGCAGATCGGGGCTGTATGAAGTCACGTTCACCTTTGCAGGACTGTAAGCTGTCTCTGTGTCTGTGAACAGTGTTTGTTTTTAATGTAGTTCATGGTGGAGAACAGCTGCTAACATATTCTGTATGTGGATCTGAAAATCAACAGGACTTCAAATGCATATTTCTTCATGTTTATATTGGTGTCATTCCATGTTTCAAACACGTCCTGTGGAAGGTTCTCAATATCACTCCATTCTGGACAACAGTGGCCTTCTGACGGGTAACATCTTCAAGATCCTCTGTCAAGCGTTTGAATTCGGACACCCACATGCCTTTATCAGCTATGTCAGTCAGATCCAGCTCCAGCTCCAGATTCGGATCCGGATCCAGATCAGGTTGATTTACACCCGCCGGGTTTTGGCGGTAAACCGGCTTCCACAAGTGTGACGCTTATTTTGAGCGACGAAAAATAATGAAGTATAATTTTAGATCACAATAATCTTCCAATTTAGAATAAAAATTGAATAAAGAATTAACGCAACAAAATACATTTCAATTATACTTATAATGTATTTTCCTAGGCCACGTGGAGCCGCGGTATAAGGATGAAAGGGCCGCGGGTTGCGACCCCTGATCTAGAGCGTTTTGCGTCCCCACTTCCGATTCGACCTTCTAAAAAACGCTCCATTTTAATCCAGCCTGAATGACATGCAGAGGCACAATGTCCATGCGCGAACCTGAATCAAGATTCAGATCGAAGAGTCGAGCAGAACGGCGAGTGAATTAGTTTGATTCAGTGAAAAAAAACGCTAAATGCTCTATTTTAAGAAACAGTGGGTGCCAAGCCATGTCCTTCATGCGAGACACTCCATCAAGACTGAGAATGATACAGTGTGGAAAAAGTGTAGCGCTTAAATCTGATTCATCGCACATTTACCCGATAAAAGGTCTTAATTAGTGTCACATTCGCGACCCCCCTAGAAGTACATCGTGACCCCCAGGTTAAGAACCCCTGGTTTAAGTAATGCCCTGTGCACTCACTAACTCAGAGTGGGCGGAGCCACAACATCTCCGTCATACACCATAAACATGGAAGCGCTTCAGCTCACACACACAGACCAGCGCGGGCTCTCTCTCTCAATTTCAATTGAAGTTGGCTTTATTGGCATGACTGTTCTTTGAACAATGTTGCCAAAGCACAGAAACATTACAACAGAACAATAATACAATAAAATAAATAGATTAACAAATATATATACCTCTTCTAATTTCTTGGCGTTTCCAGTCACAAACACCACGGACCTCCCGGCCGGCACTGCCATGCTTCCTCCCCGTCCCGTCTCCCCGCCGGAGCGGTAAAGCAGCCCACCGGCTCCAAAACACCCGACCAATCGTATTAAGCCTCTTAAACTTCCCGCCAATCAGCAAACAGATCAGGCGTTCGGCCCCCCCGAGGCTGTCCAATCACCGCTCGCTCCGCCGTGTCGCTGCGTCCGTCGCTGAGCTTCGTCCGAGTGGAGACATCGAGCACGCGACAGAGCCGAGCAGCGCAAGCGAGAGAGTCACGCTTTCACTCGTCTTTAGAGGAGCTGAGAGACAGTCAGGCGGTACCGCGCCGGATCGCTGGGTAATGCAGTGAGACGCTTCTGAAGAGCCTCGATTAAAGCAGCTGATCTGAACCTCAGGATGAGTCTGTTACCCAGAACAGCGGAGGAGTTCAGCTGCGCCCCCTACTGGGAGAGATTCTTCCGTAAACGCGGAGAAAAGGCTTTCGAGTGGTACGGAGATTACAACTCACTCTGCGGAGTGCTCCACAAATACATCACACCCAGAGACAAGGTAACACTCTCTCTCACACACACTCAGACATGCGCTCTCTCTCTCTCTCTCTCTCTCTCTCTCTCTCTCACACACACACACTCTCTCTCTCAGAAACTCACACACATACTTTCATACACACACCACACTCACTCATACCACACTCTCCCTCTCATACACACTCACACTTTCTCTCCACACACACTCATACTCACACATGCACACACTTGCATGCATATATACTCTCACACAGAGACACACACACACACACACACACTCTCTCAACACACACCACACTCTCATACACACACTCTCTACACACACACCACACTCTCATACACATACACACACAGAAATGCGCTCTCACACACACACTCCCTCTCTCACACACACACACTCTCCACACACACACTCTCTCTCTACACACACACCACACTCTCATACACATACACACACACTCACACAATCTCATACACACCACTCATACAAACACACATACACACTCTCCCTTTCACATACACACTCAGACATGCTCTCTCTCACACACACACACACACACACACTCACAGACATACACTCTCATACACACACACACCACACATACTCTCTCACACCACATTCTCCCTCTCATACACACATACACACTCACAGACATACTCTCTCATACACACACTCACAGACATACTCTCTCATACACACACACACACTCATACTCACACACACACATACACACACTTGCATGCATACATACTCTATCACACACAGACCCACACACTCTCACTCTCTCTCTCTCTCTCCACACACACACACACTCTCATACACACACTCTCTCTACACACACCACACACTCATACACACACTCTCTCTCTACACAGACACACCACTCTCTCATACACACACTCACAGACATACTCTCTCATACACACACACACCACACATACTCTCACACCACACTCTCCCTCTCATACACACTCACACACACACACACACCACATTCTCTCTCACACACACACATGCATACATACTCTCTCACACACAGACCCACACACACTCTCTCTACACACACCACACTCTCATACACATACACACACTCCCTCTCATACTCACACTCACAGAAATGCTCTCACACACACACTCCCTCACACACAGACACACACACACACACACTCTCTCTCTTTCTCTACACACACACACACACTCTCTCTCTACACACACACACACACTCTCTCTCTCTCTCTCCACACACCACACTCCCTCTCATACTCACACACACTCATACTCACAACACATACACACTACACACCCTCTCTCACTCACACCACATTCACACAATCTCACACACTACACTCATACAAACTCACATACACACTCAGACATGCTCTCTCCCACTCACACAATCTCATACACACACATTCTCACAGAAACTCACACACACACACTCACAGACATACTCTCTCATATACACACACACACACACACACACACACACACACTCATACATACTCTCTCACACACTTTCTCTCTCTCCACACACACACTCATACTCACACATACACACACTTGCATGCATACATACTCTCTCACACACATACTCACTCTCCACACACACACACACACACACACACACACACTCTACACACACCTCTCTCTCTCTCTCACACACACACACACTCATACACTCACTACATATACACACTACACCTAGGTCAGTGTAAACTGCACAGTGTGCTTTATTTATGAATTTGTATTGAAGGTGAAGGTGAATGTGCTCATAGACTCACTCTGCTGCACACAGGGGAATGAGTCCTCTACATTTAACTCATCCACACACAGTGATGCACACTCACTAGTGAGTTCATACACTATGGTGGGCAGTGGGCAGCCCTATCCACAGTGCCCAGGGAGCTGAGGAGTCAAGTGCTTTGCTCAAGGGCACTTCATTAATGCCCTTTAAGACAGAATGGATCAATGTAATGAAAAGTATTATTATTATTATTATTATTATTGTTATTGTTATTATTATTATTATAGTGTGCTTTATTAAGGACTTTAGATGCATTTGTTTTCACAGGAAAAAATGTTTGTTTGCCTTGGATTTTCTTTATTTTTAAATTGAATTTCTTTGTTGTTGAGAAGGTTTCTTTTTTGCTATTCTTTTTACTATTAAAACTTTGATTTGGCATTATTGGCTGATATTGTTGGCCTACCAGTGTTTATCAGGTGTGCTTAGGATGTTTTTTATTACTGTAGAAAGAAAAATATGTTAACGTAGCATAGCATAACTTTTATGCTTGTATGCCCTTTCTCTGCCTCAGGTATTGGTGGTGGGTTGTGGCAACTCTGAGTTGAGTGAACAGCTTTACGATGTTGGTTACCATCACCTAACCAACATTGACATTAGTGAGACAGTGATATCGCACATGAACCAACGGAATGCCCAACGAAGACCCGATCTCATCTTTGAAAAGGTGGATGCCACCCAGACAGGCTATGAGAGTGGCAGCTACCAGGCAGCTCTGGACAAGGGTACTCTAGATGCAATGGCCTCAGAGGAAGAGGGTGACCTGGCAGGCCGGATGCTGGCTGAGGTAGCCAGGGTTCTGAGTGTGGGTGGCCGCTACGTGTGTGTAACTCTCGCCCAGGAGCATGTGATAAAGCTGGCAGTGGAGCACTTTGCTGCAGCAGGCTGGGCCGTACGGATACATTGCCTGAGCCAACAGAGCCAGGACTCGGAATCCTCTTCATTTGCCCTACCGGTCTTCATTCTCGTCTGCACCAAATTTCGTCAGCCCCCTCCTTTTGCGGTACTGGAGATGTGCCAGGGAGAAGATGGTGCTCCCTGCAGGTTGCCATCAGTGTCTGAGCTGTTGGGTGCAATAAAGGAGCGCCAGGCTTATGCCCTCATGCTCCAGAAGTTGAGGGGTAGCACAGACACTTCTAGCTCACCTTCTCTCACACTGTGCCATGCAGCCTCAGGACGTCCTCGATACACACTCACGGTTCAAGATTGTCCGCCTTCTACTAAGGTGCCCCGAGCCAACCACTTTGCAATTTTTATTGGTAAGTGCACAGTAGGTTTGTTTTTTCACTGGTTTAAGTGAATCAAGGACAAGTTGATGAAAAATGTCATGTAGACTTTTTTGCCCTCACTGTTAATATAAACAGTCGACAAAGGCATGTCCAGAGTTCTTCAGGTTTACACTGAATCTGTGCAAACTAGTGTAACTACCAAGTAATGGAAGATTATACAAGTCCCAATCTAAACCCTTTTCAATTCTTTTAACATGATCTAAAACATGCAGTTCATTCTGAATTCAGCCACAGTGTTGTGAGACACTGATTACCAACTGCAGTAATGGCTTCTAAGGGGGGTTTAACCAGCTATTGGAAGCATCTTTCATGCACAGTGGCAATTCAGTGCTGTACAAATACAGAAAAAATGTAAACACACAGAAAGAAAAAACAATGAAGTAATGCCAAACATAGAAATTTAAGATGAAATTAAAACAGAAAAAAAAATCACTAAAGGAAAAATAGAAAAATTAAGAACACAGTATGAAAAAGAGAAAAAATAAATTTACCTCTAAGCTGTTCTTCAATTCTTGAGATACCCGTTAGCATAATTTTAAAGAGTTGATAAAGGCTTAGAATAGCGACATTTCCAGCAACTGTTGAAGAAGTGGTGTTGAATAAATCCATTTTCAAAACAAAAACTTCAAACCACTTTAGGATCCCTTTTATGCTTTATTACTTCTCAGTTAATAAATGGGATTCAGTGTTTGAAATTGTCATAAATTCAGAAAGTCAGACAAGGCCCAAATACTTTTTCACAGCACGGTATAAGAGTCTACGATTAATAAGTAGTTTTTATTTCACCCCCTTTATGCCCTGTATTTCAAGTTATGTATGTAACCTATATAGTAACAACAAGAGCACAGAAAAAAAGTAATTAGCTCATGGGTGGGAATGGGATCAGCATTCTGATCTGGAAATAAACTTGACATGGCTACGGTGTTACATGTGCATCAACTCTGTACATTTAACTTATAGTGGACTAAGATGCGGTTGCACATCATACACCTTATCTAACTATATCTGCAGTTCCTCAGGGCCGTGAATCTGACTGGATGTATGGCTCTGCAGAGGGTCGTTCTCAGCTAGCGTCCAGCGCTAAATTCCGGCGTTTGATCATTGTTGCAATGCATCGAGACCAGGAGTATGAAGACATGCAAGCAGTCCAGGCTGAACTTTCTCCCATGGTGATGGAACTGGCACCCCCCGGAATGCCTAACAATCAGCAGGTAAAAGTTTGGGCTCTACTAGTACTTGAATACAGACACTGAGGCACAGTTTTTAGTTGAAACTAATGTTCAAACTAGTCAACACATTTTATTACCCCACACACAGAGTATGTGCTATTGCAGGCTACAGTTGTTGTAAGATTGTCAAATGAGTTTTTTCCACTTCCTATATCCAATCCAGCATTTATGCTATCTCTACTTTTGAAGCAGGATGTTGTTTTTTTATTATTTAACAGGGTTGACTGTTATATAATTGTTAACTGATATATTTGTTGACATCAAAATTAATGTTTAATTAAATTGTACTTAAGCATAATTCAATTGTAGGACATTAGTCATATTTGTCTTTCAGCCATATCTAGTTGAGCCTTATAGCTGTGAAATGTTGACCATAGAAATGACATTTATATGATTCATATTTTTTGCCTCGTTTTCTATTTATTTTCTTGACATGTATTGTTTTAGGTGCCATTCTTGTCTGTAGGTGGTGACCTGGGTTGGAGGGAGGTGGTGGGCCGAGGGGTCAGTGATCTAACAGGGGAGTACTCTGTGGAGGATGTTCGAGGAGAGGATGGTCATCTATACAGACGATTAGTGTTTATGAGCAACACTCAGCTAGTGCAGTCAGAAAGCCGCCTCCGATTGAGCACCTCATGTGAGTCACACATTACAAATTTCTGGCATTTAGCTGACACTGCGACTTACAAGGTTACTTATATTACAGGGTGGGCCAGAGTAGTGTTTGGAGTCTTGCCCACATGGCAACATTCCTAGCCCCATTTGCTCACATGGGGTGGTGGCTGACTGGTATTATCTTTTGTGCCTCACCAACTACATGTATGCTCATCCTTTTTTCTATATCTATATGGAATGAGGCTAATCAGTCAGAACCATGATGGTCTGCAACATTTAACTTTGAGTGTGAGGTTGGTGAAGTAAGTGTCTGAGTTTTGTTTCTTTCCCCAGCTTCTTCTGCCCATAAAAAGAGGAGCAAGAAGAAATCAAAACCCTCTACTGACCCTACACCATCTTCTAGCAAAGGCCACACAGTAGATCGAGGATTTCTCTGTTGTATGCACCATGAGGTGATGGTTGCAGGCCTTGCCATGCTAGGAATGGAATCCGTCAAAAATAAAGGTAGGCATCTGAAGTCTTGCCAGGAGAAGAAGATGGTAGTGACAGCTGGGCTTTTAATTAAAGCTGTAAATCAGTGACTGGACTAAAACCCAGTAACCTTGTCCATCAAGATATGTGACCTACACTGTTGCCTTTTTGTGTTTTCAGTTGTGACCTTAAAGTTGTTCTCTGTTGAGCAGATCAGCTGGTATCAGTGTTGGTGGTGGGTTTGGGTGGTGGAGGTTTGCCCCAGTTTGTGAGGGACTTTGTGCCCGGTGCGCAAGTGGAAGTGGTGGAGCTAGACCCAGCCGTGCTGGACGTGGCAAAGACCTGGTTTTGTTTCCAGACAGACGAGAGACTGAAGGTCATACTGGGAGATGGCCTGGAGCATATCAGCACACTTGCAAAACAGGGTGAGAAATAGTTTCTACACGACTGGATACACAAATTTACAGGATGCCTAGGAGGTATTACATTGTCTGCCCATGTAACAGAGGTTGCTTCAGTACTTACTGACGTAAAGGTAGTCCCATAAATATTAGGACAGTGACAAAGTCTTCATGATTTGGGCTCTGCAAGCCACCACATTGAAATGAAACAACCGAGATGCATTTGGAGTGTAAACCTTCCGGTTTTAATTTAAGTGGTTGAACATAAATGACTGCCTGAATTCTGGAACTCAGGGCCCTCATTAAGTGCCTGGTTTCCTCCTTTGTGATGCTTTGCCAGGCTTTTACTGCAGCTGTCTTAATTTTTTGCTGGTTTGTGGGTCTTTATGTCTTACGTTTATGTCTTATATCTCAAGTGAAATCCTGGGTTGCTTTCACAGTATGTTTTTGTTCATTGCTCATCTGTTCTGTGAAGAGCTGTCCAATCTAGAGTGTTTAGTTACGCCAATTTAAAGTCAGGCACATCCATGGACATCCCTGTATTATTGCCATGGTGGAATGTGTTTTTGTGAAGGACCCCTTTGGAAGACAACAGCAACAACCGACATGGGAGATAAAGGTAAGGCTTCAGTTCTGATATTTTACTATATGTAACTATAATAAGTGTTATAATAAACTATGAAGCGTTGCTTCACTTAGTGAAAGAAAAAACAAACAGCATAGAACCGTCAGGACCTGGTGTGATGCTACAACTGGGTGAAGGTTCGCTTTAACTTTAAGAACTGTACTCGATTTAGCATCTTTACTTAACATATTATCCCCGGTGTTATAAGTTCTGTTTTATTTTTCCTGAATCTGAGAATTTCCATTTTTTATGTGGGGTGGAGAAGGTGACAGCTTTCATAAACACAGCGTGATTTTAAGCTCCCCGCTCACAGACAGCACCATGCTCAGACAGCGCCCCGCTCACAGACACAGAGCTACCCTGGAGCAGTCCAGGAAAATTTTATTTGTTCAAAAGTATGGTTTAGTTGATGCAGACAATAACTGGCTTTCCATCCAACTTTTTTGCGTTAATGAAAATGCAGCTCTCCGTGTGTTTCCATCAACTGTGTAATGCAAATAAAAATGTAAATTTAGCATAATAAAGTGACGTGTTCCGACCAATGACAGTTATTATTTTTTGTGATTACTAGATTATTGTAATTTGGTTTGTAATTTTTAAGCAATCTGTTAACAAAAATAACACATTAGTTAATGGTTTTGAGTCTCTTACACTTTCTTCAAAAATTTATTGTTTTAATATTTTTTATGTGTATAGATTATTGGAATTATAGACTGAAATGAAGATGAAGGCACGACTAAAATGCTAACCATGAATGATTCTTCTGTTTAGTAATTGCTGTCTGATGGTTGTATGGCAGCATTTCACTGATCCAACACCAGGTGAAATATCTGCAATGGATTGGTGAGCTTTATGACCACCTCACAGGAGAACATGCAGAACAGTTGGGTTTCCTCCATGACAACCTGCCGTTTGTAAACTGGGAATACTGAGAACTCTCAGTGAAAGATGGGTAAAGTGAGGAAGACTCAGGGACTGCAACTGAGTTCATATTAAAGCACATTCCATTTTGTATTGTTTGGTAATGTTTACATCATTTCCTCCACTCAAAAAACAGGGGTTTGATGCTGTTGTTATAAGAGATTTTTGATGCACTCAAACTTTTAAACATTAAAATGTTCACTAAGATTTTTTTATTCACAATTGATTACTTTAACACTTTAATATAAAATATAAAATAATATAAAAATGCAGAAAGTTGTTTGCAGTACTACTATTTATTTTTTTATAAAGATGGTTCAAGTCAGTGTTACTGTGACATTTAAGCATCAATAATCAGTACATATCAGCCATCCGCTGTCCCTGACTTCTAAACATCAGCATTGGTTATAGAAAAGCCCATATTGTTTGATCTCTAGTCCAATCAAGCATGCTGCATCTGGTTGAATCCATGCAGAAAGTTTATCTCCGTACATGTCAGAATTCATCAGTCTGCTTCTGTTATTTCACATTATCATTAGTTGCCCGATGTTTTACAGAGGATATGGTGTGCTTTCGATCATGAGCTATTCCAAACCTTCTCCATACCTACTTTTATCATTCTGATACATTTTTATCTTAGTTTAATCTGTCCAAAAGAATGCTGTTCTGGAACTGGGCTGGCATCTTTAGATGTTTTTAATCTGGCCTTTCTAATTTTGTGACTGATTAATGGTTTGCACCTTGTGTTGAAACCAATTTGCTCTCATGAAGTGTTCCTTTCAAAGAAAACCTGGATACTAATGTACCTACTGACTGGAGACTGTTTAAGTTGGTGGCCATGGACATCCAGGCCTTTCTGAGTTCCCAGGCTTACCAGTGTGCTCTTTTTTTTTTTTCACAGAATGTACCAAACTGTTGCTTTGGCCACTCCTAACAATTCTACAATCTCTCTGATGAATTTCTTCGCTTTTCAAGCCTGATGATGCTCTGTTTCACTTCCATTGAGACCACACGTTGTGGGTTCACAGCAACATTTTCCAAAAGCCAGGAATTACCTGCTTTATTGATGAGGAATGAACAAGGGAATAGCTCATGCAGCCTAGGGATGTCGCAATACCAGAAATGTCGTACATAATACCAGTAACACAAAAATTCTATGATGCCCTGTTAGATATATTGCCATGTTCATCAGTCTTCCTTGTACCACAGAACCTACATACAGAAAAGCTTTTGTCTACTAGTCTTCTCCATCATCAGTGTTTAATACAGGGAAAAAAATGTTCCCATACAGGAATGAAGGTTAAATGAAAGTAGCTTATGAAACTCTTCCTCTAGCAGCAGTGACTGTTAACACACCTTTAAGTGAAATATAGATTTTATTTTAACAATGACAGTAAAATTTCAGGTTATGAACTCTTTGACAAAAATCTCTCACCTTGAACTCTTTGTTGTGTAATTGTTGTTTCATTTCAATCCCAATGTGGTGGCATGCAGAGGCAAAATTTTGAATATTGTCACTGTCCAAATATTTATGGGCTTAACTGTACCTATAAGTCATTTAGTAACTTGAACATATGTTCATACTGGATATCAACTAATAGAATGTTGACTCCCCTCCAAAAATATTGGAATGGTGAGGCCAATCCTTTTATTTTTGCTGTAGACCGAAAACATTTGGATTTGACATTAAAAGATTAAAATATGAGACAAAAGATCAATATTTCTGCTTTTATTTTCAGGTGTTTACTTCTAGATCTGATGCACAGTTCAGAAGATAGCACCTTTTGTCTGAACCCACCCATTTTTCTTGTGAGCACAGGTTTTTGAACATGTGAGTGGCAGGTGTGTGTTGGTGTTCAGGTGTGTTCTGTTACATTGATTATTCAAACAATAAATAGTGCTGAATGCCTGTGCTCAGCACAGACTGTAACCAACGTGAAATGCAGAAAGCTGTCTATGGGTGAAGAACAAGCAGCTGTGAAGCTGAGAAAAGATGGAAAATCAAGCCATTGCACAAATATTGGCCATAGCTAGTACAATCATTTGTAACGTACAAAGTTTTATGGACAGATGAGACAAAGATTAACCTTAACTAATGTGATGGAAAGCTAAAGTTTGGTGTTAGGAATATCTGCTTAAGATCCCAAACATAAAAGAGGACTCTAAAGAGAGTAACCCTTCACCCAAAAAAACAAAAACAAAAAAAAAACACCAACTGAAAATGGCTGTAGTGAAAGCCTGGAAAAGTATTACAAAAGAAGGATGCAAAATTATTGAGGTCAGTGGGTGACGGGGCTGATGCATTTTTTGCCAACAAAATAGTATGTTTTATTCACTTTGATCTATTTTAAGTTATCTAATAGATCTAACAGATCTATTTAGTATCTGTTCCTGTACTTTTGTTCACAAGAAATTGGTGGGTTCAGACAAAAGGTGCTATCTTCTGAACTGTGTATCAGATCTACATGCAAATACTGGAAATAAAAGCTGAATTATTGATCGTTTGTCTCATATTCGTCTTTTAATATCAAACCCTAATTCAAAAATAAAGGGACTGGCCTCACTGATCCCATACTTTTGGAGGGTAGTGCATGTTTCCCATGTGTTGCATTCTGAAATGTCTGTCAGATGGCCTCTCTCAGCCACTTCTCATTCCCACCATTCTGTCTGCGATTTATTTATAGGTGGACATTCCTATGATGTCATCATGTTTGATGTTGACAGCAAAGACCCCACCCTGGGCATGAGCTGCCCTCCGCCTGCCTTTGTAGAAACAGCACTACTGGAAAAAGTTTGCAAGCTGTTAACCCCTCGAGGTAAGATGACCAGATAACTTCTGTTATCTTCTTCTTTATATAACTTCTCCTTCAGATAACTACTGTTATTCTAATTGCTGTGTGTAAAATCACCTCTTTCACTTTTTCACCCCCTATCTCTCTTATTTTTCAGGAGTGTTTATGTTGAACCTTGTGTGTCGTGACTCAGCTCTGAGGCAGTCTGTCATGGAGCGCATACAGGCTGTGTTCCCAAGTGTGTTCTCTCGTCCCATTGAGGGCGAGGTCAATGAGGTTCTGCTGTGTTCCAGGGCTGGAAGTGAAAGAGAAAAGCTGTCTACTGTTCCACAGGAACTGCAACAGTCTGCCAAAAAACTACAGGGGGCGCTGAGGAACAGCAGTCAGAATGCTCCTGGCAACCCTCAGATAGACATTTCTGCAATGCTGGCAAACCTGCGGGTAGCTTGAATATTACCCGCTTTGTAAGGGAACAATTATCAGTGTGTTTGTGTGCATGTGATACATGGGAAAAGAGGACAAATTTGTATGATGAAGATATATGAGCACACAGAACTGATTTAGATTTGGAGGAGGAAGTACAAAAGAGGATACATTAAAATAATGTTGATTGTAAAAAAAAAAAAAAAAAAATCAGTAAACTGCAAAGTTATGTGCAGTTACACCTTGTTATGTGCATTTTTACATACAGGTTTAACATCTTGTTAGAATATATGTTTATATAGATATATGTTCAGACTAATCTCACAATGTGAGGGAATATTATGTTAAAAACATGTTTTTTGATTTTGAGTTACAGATACACACATGGAAAAATTGTTGGTACCCCTCGGTTAATGAAAGAGAAACCTACAATGGTCACAGAAATAAATTGTATCTTACAAAAGTAATAAATAATAAATCCAACATTGATTCTGAACCATGGTTCAACAGAATTATATTTAAAAGTAAACTCATTAAACAGGCCTGGACAGAAATGATGGTACCCTTGAAAATAATGTGACCAAAGTGACGTGTTAAATAAAGGTGTGTCCACTAATCAGCAACACAGGTGTCTACAATCTTGTAATCAGTCAATGGGCCTACAGTATATATAGTATATTGGGCTACATGTAGTCACTGTCCTGTTTGGTGACATGGTGTGTACCACAATAAACATGGACCAGAGGAAGCGAAGGAAAGATTTGTTTCAGGAGATTAGAATGAAAATTATAGACAAGTTAAAGTTTATAAGACCTTCTCCAAGCAGCTTGATAGTCCTGTGACTACAGTTGCACGTATTCAGAAATTTAAGATCCATGGGACTTGTAGCCAAACTCCCTGGAATTGGCTGCAGGAGGAAAATTGATGACAAATCAAAAAGATGGATAATATGAATGGTAACATGAGAGTCCAGAAAAACTTCTAAAGAGATTAAAGGTGAATTTCAAGCTCAAGGGACATCTGTTGTTGTTTGAGCCAAAGTGGACATAATGGGAGACAACCAAGGAGGACAACATTGTTGAAAACAAATAATAAAAAAGCCAGACTGGAATTTGCCAAAATTTACATGTTGACAAGCCACAAAGCTCCTGGGAGAATCGGTTCTATGGAAAGATAAGACAAAATTTTAACTTTTTGGCAAGGCACATCAGCTCTATATTACAGACAGAAAAATTAAGCATATAAAGAAAAGAACACTGTCCCTACTGTGAAACATGGATGAGGCTCTGTTATGTTCTGGGGCTGCTATACTGCATCTGGCACAGGGTGTCTTGAATCTGTGCAGGATACAATGAAATCTCAAAACTATCAAGGGATTCTAGAGAGAAATGTGCTACCCAGGGTCAGAAAGCTTGGTCTCAGTTGCAGGTCATGGGTCTTGCAACAGGATAATGACCCAAAACACAGCTAAAAACACCCAAGAATGGCTGAAAAGAAAACATTGGACTGTTCTGAAGTGGCCTTATATGAGCCCTCACCTAAATCCTATTCAGCATCTTTAGAAGGAGCTGAAACATGCCGTCTGGAAAATGCACCCTTCAAACCTGGGACTACTGGAATGGGCCAAAATACCTGCTGAGAGGTGCAGAAGTCTCATTTAAGTTAAGGGTGCCATCATTTCTGTCCAGGCCTGTTTCATGGGCTTTTTTTTTGTTTGAAAAGCAACAATGTTTGACTTTCATTGTTAGTTTTCATAGCATTTTTATTCATTATTACTTTTGTCAGAGTTAAGTTATTTCTGTGACCGTTGTGGGTTTTTCTTTCATTAACCGAGGGGTACCAACAATTTTGTCCATGTGTGTAACTTGGCTTTGAATGTACTAAAATTTGACTATTAGAATCAACTAGAAATTTCTACTAAAGCAAGAGTTCACTGTACTAGGCCCAGTTTTGCAAAAAAGAATCTGCTCAGAGGGATGCTCAACCTTCTAAGATTCATCTTTGTGATGAGAAGCTTTTGGGAAACCCACCCCTGATTGGTTATCTCAGTGTTGCTGAGCTCTACTAAAGCATGAGTATAATGATAAATCACTGTACTGATCAGTAATTTATCTTAGTTTAGTACTACTAAAGTAAGAGTCGACTGAAATCACTGCTGATCAGTTGTTAGTGTTGTAGAATTCTTCTAAAGCATAAGTAGGCAGATAAATCACTACTGATGAGTTATTTATCTTAGTGTTACTGAACCCTACTAATGCATAAATAGACTGATAAATCACTGTATTAATCAGTTATTTATGTTAGTGTTACTGAACTCTACTAAAGCATAAATAGACTGATAAATCACTGTATTAATCAGTTATTTGTGTTAGTGTTACTGAACTCTACTAAAGCATGAGTAGACTGTTAAATTACTTTAACTCTTTGATGAATGAATGAAAAGTTTTTAACGGACATTTCCACAATTGCGTTGGTGTTGTATTGGAGTTTTACATTTAGTAGCTCTGGGGACTCACAGAAAAGTGAATTGTTCAAGGCACATTACCAAAACAATTACGGAACAGCGTGTATGAAGAAATCATGTGTGAATTTCTACTGGACCCTTTTTGGTATGTATTTAAAATCTTTGTAATGTTATTTTTGTGTTGTTAAAGGGGATTTAACACAGTCCGACAAACCTTAAACATGTCGTACTGTAATGTGTTAAAGGAGCCTGTTTTTATATTCACCTAAATTATATTTGCATAGATTTGTAATAACCATCATTTATTATTAGATAATAACAATTTATGGATGGAAGTGTGTAGTGTTTTATTACATCCGAATATCACTTTTTAGGAAAGTTTCGCTAACAGCGTCGTTGACATTTCAGCTGTTTATCAACTTGGCAACCCACAGTGCCGCGTGCCACACAGTCCAGCAGTGTTATTTTTACTCCACTGCAGCCTGTGTCTCACTGAACACGCTTCTCCTACTTTCCCCCACAAACCCTCACAGAGAGCTAGAGCCTCCTCGGGCTCTCCTGCACGCGTTAAACCGGCAGAAGCAGGAATATCTTTATCGCTTCTCCGCTGAGGAGTGGCGCGGTGCGGCTGCTGCGCATGCGCCGCCGCGGGGAGCCGTTAGCTGTCAGAGTGGTCGCGCGCGCTGGAGAGCCGAACCGGAGCCGAACCGGAGCCGAACCGGAGCCGCCGCTGGAGAACACGCTTCCTCAGCGGAGTGCTGGAACATTTAATGTCAGTTCCTCGTGTTTTCTTCTCGCTGCGGCTCGGGAACCACTGCTTCTGCAGAACTGAGCCGCTCGCGCAGTGAGAGTCCAACAACGACGGAGGATATCTGGCGAGAACGGTAAGAACGTCTCCCAGCAAAGCCTTTAATAACGTTCTGGCGACTTCCTGGCGACTTTCTGGCTTTAATGAAACAAGCCGAGCCCCGGTTTGCCGTCCGGACGCTGGGGAAGGCGCCGGGACTGAAGTGAGCGTCAGTGCTGTGTAACGGCCGGTTTGAATCCGCGGCTCGCGCAGTCCGCGCTGTAGGAGTCACTCTTAATGCTGTGGCTGAAGAGGGGGACGCTGGTGGGACTCTAGTGTCTGAGAGAACCTGGTTTCTGGGTGCTCCTCGTAAGCATGGGGAACCAGGGCATGCAGGAGCTCATCCCGCTGGTTAACCGCCTCCACGACGCCTTCAGCGCCATCGGACACAGCTGTAATCTGGACCTGCCGCAGATCGCCGTGGTCGGCGGCCAGAGCGCAGGGAAGAGCTCCGTGCTGGAGAACTTTGTGGGCAGGTATGAGAACCACTCGGATAGTGAATTCACACAACACCTCCACCCTGCTGCTGGAGCAACTCTGCCCTGCACCTGATCCAGCGGATCAACCCCTGCTGAGATGACCTGGGAAAGCTCCGAAAGAGGCAGGGCAGTGGTGCTCCAGGACCAGGACTTAGAAGCACTGCCTTAACTCATGACAAACATAAGTGTAAGAAATCTGTTCTTCTTCATTACTTTAAGGTGTGCTCACTGCTAACACAGGGCTTCACACACACAGCTTGTCAGAAATCTCCACTTTGGGCTCTGTTTACACCTGGCAGTAGAAGGGCTTTGTATCCAGATAGTATCAGGATCTACTTTGAGTGGATTACTTTTACACTTGCATTACTTTTACAATACATTGCCAGCATGATTAGATGAGACCCAGTTTAAATGTCCTATGTAAACAGCGCACCAGTTGTGTTTATGCAAACAACATTCCTCCTCCTACTCCTGGAAAGGAACCGTTTAGAGTAATGATGAAGGGTCTACAACTCAGTGGAACAATATATGATTCTCCCATTTCTGTAATGTCTGTCAGAAAATGCAACAGACTATTTAAAAGTACCGCTGTCATCTAGAAGTGGGAGTACACACGAACATGGGCAGAGAGAGATGGAGAGAGCAAGAGAGGAAGAGAAGCAGAGATCCATGATAATGATTACTTGCCTTACTAAACTCAATCACAGAAAAAACATTTATTTACCTTGTGTTAAATGCATTTCTGACCACCTATGAATGTGGTTTGAGCCATCCCATTGTAATCTGAACACAGAGTGCCTTGGGTGTGTTTAGGCCAGACTTTTCGCTCGGACAAGTGAAATCCAAATGTGATACGATCAGCAAAAGCATGTAAATGCCGGGTGTAAAAAGTTTTTTTTGGGGAAGCCACATATGAGTGTATGATTACAACTTGCAATACTAACTTCAGCTAAATGGGTATAAAGCCTCCCAGAACTGGGCTGTGGAGCAGTGGAATTTTGTTCTGTTGAGTAGAGCTCGGTCAAGTACCATTAGGATGAGCTAAAGTGCATTTGGGATACAGAACAAATTGCCATTGCCTCAGTTTACTAATATTATTGTGTCTGTATACAATTAAATCCTCACAGCAGTCTTCTAGCATGGATATAAAGTTTCCTCAGAAGAGTAGATGTTTTGACTGTGAAACGATGTGTAAATAACAATTCAGGACAGGTAGTGCATGTTATTACAGCTGAAACCACTCCGTTTGGTTTTGAATGACTGTGAACAGCTTTGATTCAGCCTGCTGCACACCCAGTGTGGATCTACTGTATGGCTACAACAGGTGCAGATGGTCATACACTCATCTGTAGTCTGCAGCAGTCACTCTCACTTCCTCCGTCTAATGCCATGCCAAGACTATGTTTGGGAGGCAAAATGAAGGACAATTCACCTCATGTTTTGTGGACATCAGAGAGAATAACAAATCGGGCTCTGACCCCATCCTTAATGTCAGAAGATGTTATGTGGGAGTATGTTAGTGCTGGCCTTTTCAATGAGTTTTGTCATGATGATGTCCAGTGGGTCCAAAGATAGCATATGATAACCTTAATTTTTTTGTTGGTATGGCAGAAATGTGACACTGTGCATTTTGATGACATTGAAATGCAAAAAAAGAAAAAAAGTTGGTTAATCAGAAAATTAAATTCAGCTGCAGTAAACACAGCAAACGCCAGTCAACAGCCCACTTCAACGCAGTTGTATGCATCTCTCTCCTCACACATCACAGTTCTAGTCTTAATAGTAACTCAAACGCAGACTGAAGACTCATCTGTTTCAGGAGTACTTAACTCCATAAAGACTTTTGTTTCAACACGGTCTAAACTTGCAGAATCTCTAGATTCCAGCCTTGTCTCCTAGCTAAGGATATTCTAAGTAAGCAGCAAAGCACTTTTGTAAGTCGCTCTGGATAAGGCCGTCTGCTAAATGCCACAAATGTAAATGTTACCGGAGCATCCGAGCCTCCACCACCAGACTCTGCAACAGCTTTGCCCACCAGGCAGTTAGACTCCTCAACGCACGGAGACTGGGCTGAATCCCCTTTCCTCCCCCTCCACTCCTCACACCCACACTGACACTCACACTCCTCACTCACACAGGGACTGAACTGGGACTGAAACTTGAACCCCACACCACTCCTCACACCACAAAGACCACACCAACACAAAGTCTGGACTGTAACCACCCAGCACTCTACACACACATGCACTCGGCACACAGAGACTGGATCATCCCCATCCTTATCAGCAATATTTGCTGCTCACTAAGAACTATAACTTCTACTTCAGTAACTGCTGTTATCATGCACATCTAGATGTTACAGTATGTTACATATCTCTTGCACCTTATTCCCACCACTCATTTCACTTCATTATACCACTCGGTATTGTACTGTCCTGTCATGTCTGTTAAACCGTCTCTTGTTTACTGTATTTATTGTATTTATTGTAGTGTTTGCATTTTATGTCGTCTTATTGTATTGCTGCTCCATGTTGCACCTTGGTTCCGGAGTACCTGTACTCGGTTGTAATGACAGTAAAAAAAGCCTTGACCTTGAACTAAATGTAAATGTAAATAGTACACTATGATTCTTTGACTCCTACCTATAGTGGCATCTTTTTTGCTGTTATATAGAACCTAAAAACCTTTGTAAGAGGTTTTATTTACAAGGTACTGATTCAGTTGGAGCAGTCGTGGCCTGGTACTTAGGGAACCAGCCTTGTGACTGGAAGGTTGCTGATTTAAATCCCCGTAGTGGCAGGACATGACTGAAGTGCCCTTGAGCAAGGCAATGAACTCCACAGCTGCTCCCTGGGCACTGAGGATAGGGCTACCCACCACTCAGGGCACATGTGCTCACTGCCCCCTAGTGTGTGAATTCACTAGTGTGTATGTGTGTATCACTGTGTGTGGATGGGTAAAATGTGGATGTCTAATTTCTGTGTGCACAATACAGTGGGTCAAATAAGTATAATTACTTATTTACATATATAATGAGACATTATAATGAGACATTTTGTTTTATTTATTTAGTTTAAGGTGTTTTATTTATTTTATTTTATTTTTATTATCCAGGCTGACTGACCTCCCTGACCATTCAGCTCCCAGATCATTTAAAACACTGCAGTGTAAAAGTTTAACCACATGTCTATATTTGGTAATCAAATGGATCTCTGATTGGTCAGATTAAATGCAATTTCTGTGTGGGAAGCAATATGCATATCCAGTTTCAAGTTGTTTATCTGTTTGGCCTCTTTCTGTGCTGTAAGGTTTTTGGTTATACTAAGATTTCTGTTGTACAGACAGAAGAGACAGCTTGTTTGTCCTGTTAACATTTCTCAAATGCATCTCAGACCAAGTGATCTTATTTGTTTCTGTTTTAAATGCATCATTGGCGTTTCTTTAAAGTGATGTGAAAAAGATAGGACAACCCATAAACACGTTTGACTTTTTAAACATGGAAGTGATGAAATTAAACACATGAAACTGAACTGAACTGAACAAAAAATCATTTGAAAAAACATAATTAATATAAATGCAATTTACTTGTGAGGAAATAATTAGGACACTCTATGCCCTAAAAGTTGCTAGTTCCTCCTTTTGCTGAAATTATGTCAATTAGATGTTATTTGTAACTGTCTCCCTGTCTTTGATATTGGTGAGAAGATGCAGAATTCTTTCAGCTATGTAACTTTCCCATTATTCTTTGTACAGATGCTTTTTGTCAAGCTCTCAAACTTATTTGGTCTCTTGACATCAACTGTGGTGATGTAGATCCCATAATGACATGTTAGGATTGTTAGAGACTTGGAGATTAGTTGTTTTAAATTTTGTCCACCTTTACTTTTTTTATTTACAATGGAACATCTGATTTTTAATTATTAATTATAAAACTCTTCTGCAACTAAACCTACTTTCTGAAGGCATCTGAGAGCTCATGGTTCTGGCCATGGTGATACTGATCACTTCAACTAATGTCTGATGTTTAAATAAGACAGCCTCTTCCAAAGTCCTCTGTAAGGGTGATCTAATAATTTGCAGCTGATGTGCTGCACCTGATTGTAATTTTAGGCATTTTAAGCAGTAATGAATGTGGGGAGCAACTTTTTCCTCACAGAAAATTGTATTTCTTTCAATTATATTTTACAAATGATTTTTAAGAGGTTTCTTCAGTTGTATGCGTTTAGTTACATCACCTCCATCTCTCAATATAGATTAAATGTCCATATTTTTAAATATGTTAGTTAAAGGTTGTCATGGGGCATCCTAAATTTTTCACATGACTGTGTACTACAGACAGATGATATCACAAAATGCTTTGACCACAAGGTAATATTTTAGCTCCAACATAACAAACTATCCAAAAGCTAACATGCCAATTACAGTAGAATGATACAGTACAATATGCTGCAAATAAAATAACGTAAATTATAGTATTATGTGTATTTCATTTTATACAGTGTTTAAAATGCACTGCTATTTGACATATAAACTAGGATTTAAATGATTAGTGTCTGAAAGAGAACATGAAATGTGTATACTCCAGAAGGCTTGTATAAACAACTCTGGGCTTTTAAAATGGCACCATGTTACCTTTCTTTGGGGAGGATTGCAGCAGCTCTACGGAAGACACTCTCTTGCCAAGCAAGTTTCCTCACTGAAGGTTTAGGCCTGTCTGCAGGAAACGGTGATTGTTAGTGAAAGCCAGCCTATTGTTTGCCAAACTTAGTGCATAGCAGTTTGGCAGTGGGAAAGTGAAGAGGAACATAGCAGATGAGGGTGATTTTTAGATGCAGAGCAGAAGCTGATGACTTATCTGTGACTGGTCCACTGGTGAGATTTGTGTGGTCAGGTCCTAAACATCATTTGCATGACTGAAATTATGCATATTTCCAGATCCATACTAAAGTGTGAATTACGTAAAGTTTTTTCTACATAACAGTAACATGATAGGACAGACTTGAACATGCAAAGCCTTGTGAAGACGTCTGTCTTTTCGTTCAGTTCAAATTATATATATATATATAAATAATTTATATTATTATACAAGTTATACAATAATATATCTAAATATATTTGTTTATGTACTGCTTTCCATGCTATGCTTTCACAGTAATACTGAAAAGATAAAGTATTTTGGCAAAAAATAATAACACCTATTCAAAGTAAAGAAAAAATTAGCACTGTAATATCTGCTGTCATTCACTGCACAGTGACTCTGACCACTATTACAACTGACAACCACTGAATGACTTGTCTTTTCACACATAATTGAATCATTTCATCGCCACTGAAAAGTGTTCTTCTAAATACAATTTTGAAACGGAGCTGACAGAGAGAGTAGGTCATCTATAGTGATGATGAAGTGGAAAAATGAGGAATCATGTGAGTCTAGTCTGCAGCTCTGTATGCAAATCAGTATAAAGAACAAGTGTTTTTGGTTGAACAGTGAAAGCTAGTCTTAATAGTTCTGCTGCTTTAAACAGAAACACAACTGAAAAATGTAGTAAATATTATTTGTAATATTTGGGTCAGCAAATCAGTAAAAGCCTATTAACACCAAGTCCAAATTTAGTTTGAACTTATTTAGTAGAACATTCACTTCAAGATGCGGTTTTTCAATCAGTCAATCAATCAAAGTTTTTAATAGAGAAATCCAGGTCCAAGCCTCAGTTGAGCAAGTCTGCGGCTGACAGTGGCAAGGAAAATGTCCTAAGAGGAAGAAATCTAGAGACCTCAAAAGGGGAACCCATCCTCCTCTGGTTTAAACCGGATACCACAGACAAAGCACAAAAATTATAATATATATATATATATATATATATATATATATATATATATATATATATATATATATATATATATATATATCCAAATTCTCTGCTTGTACTACTAACCTGCCTAATAATCTGAAAACAGAAATAAACCAAAAGAGGATTATAAATAAGATAACCAATCAATTTCAGGTTGTGGTTTGAATTCAAGAAATGGCAGTTGAGGGGAACTGTGAAGGTCAAGATGAGATCTGGCAGACAAAGGACACTCTTATACAACTGCTTATATGCTGGTCAAGGCAGGTCAAAACCCCCATGTGACTGCCAATATCACCTGCAAAAGGTGTAGTTGAGTCAACAGGTTGATGCGCCTTTCCACTGTAGATTGTTCACACAAACATAATCTCCATCGTGGACCTCTCACAATAATTATACTTTATATTTTTCGGACAATAAATGGACATAACTTAAATCATTTTTGCTGACCTTGATATTGTCCATTATATTTCTTTAGCAAATAGAGCTCATTAATATAAATGAGCTGGTAAAAAAGCTGATGCTGAAAACAGGATGACTTCTACAGAAGGGTAATGGTCCAAAATATATTTGTAAATTCACAATGGTTTACCTGGAGATGCAGGAGTCTCCTGACCTTATACATCATAGTTAATGTATGTGAACAGACCTTGAACAAACTGTGCATGCCAGCAACCTAAGAATAGATCAAAACTTTGAGTGGGGAAAAAAATGAATCTCGCTACAAGACCTGACATTTTACGCAGTTACTAAAAGTGTTTGCAAGCTGTTTTTATGAAAGGTATACAAACCCTTGCAAATGCAATGTTAAAGACAGTGTAACTGTGCTCCAGGAGATTTTGAACATACTGTTTGTTGGATTCACTAAATAACCTTTCTCACTTACTGAATGCATACATTTTGTTTGATTTCAAACATTGTATTTATAGCTTTAACTTAAATGCTTTGCAGGCTCTGTGCTCCGTTGTCATAATGTTTGTCATCCAGTGGGTGTATGCCTTGGTGAATATTAGTGTTGCCCTCCTCCTTTTCCTCTACATTGGAAAAGCAAGTCCAGGTTTGCCAACAGGTAATTGTGTGAAATTTGTTGTTACATGGTTCTGATAAACTGATAAGCAACCACAATTGCTAAAAAATTGCCCCACTGTAAATGATTTAACAGCTTTCCTTTAACATTAAATGACTGTTTAAATGTGCGTTTAGATATTTTACAATTACTGCATGTACTTCTGATGTGTGATATCTTTGTGTGATATATTTGTGTTTGTACTGAAGATATGATTGTTTAAAGCAGACTCTTAGCGTTTGGTCCTGGTCAGGGCTTGGCCTGTTATGCAGCTGTTGTGTGGGATTTCTGGAAGAGTTTGTTAGTGGATTCTGGACTTGTGTGATATATAATCTCCTCACAGTGTACTAGCCCTGATGGTTGACTAGAAGCCTTAGGAAGAAGAGGAGAGAGGGGTGGCATGACAGAGGTATAGAGGATGAAGGTGAAAAGAGAAAGAAAAGACAACTTGCTAATGGGTTAGATAGTCACCATTTCTAAGTTTTAGAAAAGATGATAATCTCTCTCTATGATCTATAATCTCTCTCCTATGATATTCTCTCTCTTATTGGCACATTTCAGTAGGCAGTGGTGAAGTACATGCAAAATAGCACTCAATGAGGAACAGCTGGTGACTGAAATTGTGTATGTGTGTGTGTGTGTGTGTGTGTGTGTGTGTACCTGTATTATCATAATACAAGGCAACCAGTTAGAATAGAGAACATTTACATATTTCAGTCTTAAAGGAACAGTAAGAGATAATAAAAAGTTGTATTAAAAATTGTGATATAAGTTATATATTTCAAGCATGTTGTGTTTTAATGTTGACATGAGTACAAATGTGACCGTTTACTTTTGAATCTAAACTTTTTCTTTTTTTTGCAATATTTAGTTTTTGAAACTGAGAGTTCTGTTTTTAGTTCCCAAATTAACCTTGTACGTGGAATTTGGGGGTTTTAGTACTCACTTAGCAACAGGAATGTCTAGTAGGAGCATTCCTACAATGGTTGTCAGTTGTCTATTTAAATGTCCAGGAACAAATAGCATGGAAAACAAACTAGTGGGTGAGTGTTAGGGCTATGCTAGATTACTCAGATTGTATAGCACAGAATGTGGAGTAGAGCTCATTCAGAATATAATATGATGAAGAAAGAGGGTTACAGTTGCCTCAAGAGGAGCATTGTTCATGCCCAGAGAGTTGAGGTCAGAGGTCAATGAGTAGACTTTTAGGTTAAGAATGAACACATTGTTGAGAAGGAATGTATGGGTCAACCCTGACCAGACAACTGAGCTATGCAGGCAAATAGGCCACAATATTTTGGTTATTCAGCCTGTAGACATTGGTCTATTAGGTAAGACCTGTCTTTCTGTCTCCCAGAGAGTAGATGATCTTTGTCTTACAAGCTGTTGTGATTTTTATCTGTTCAGACTGTACTGTTACCTGCATGCTGGCCTCAAATCTTACCGTGATTTTCTCTCCTGGTATTTCTTCAGGTCTGCTCCTGGGAGCTCCCCTCTATTTTGGATGGTGTTCCTGATTTAGTGCCACACACCCCTGTTTCCTGTCTTAAGAAAGCTGAAGCACTGCACAAGCACTCTTTTCTCCAACTTGCTATCTAGGAAGTAATAAACTGATGAAAGGCACTCTGGAAACACAGATTTTTCCAGATTATTGTGTTCATAGTGGATTTGCATTTAGATACCTGTAATACTGAAAGAAATTTACATTTTTTAAGTATATCTTCTGTATTATATATTTAAAATTACATGAAGAAATTTCACTAGATTTAACCAGGAACCAGTGAAATGGTGATAAATAGTATATGTTGAAAACTTTATCAGATTATAATGTTTAAAGTATTAGTATTTATGTATAACAACATGAAAAAGAAAGCATAGACAAGTGGAATATGATGTATATTTAAATAGTAAATGTGCATAATAAAATGCAATATTATGAACATTAATTGTATATATTATAAAATAGTTTTAATGTGCTCTGTGTATCAAAATAATCTATTAAGAAGTATGTATACAGGCATGGCACTCTGGAAAACTATTGCAATTACCAATGTTGTTATACACATATTATTTCCTTTGTGTGTGTTGGAGTAACAAAAAAGATGAGGATAAAAAGGCAAATTTGACAAAAAACAAAAAAGAAAAAAGACAAAACAACAACTATATATATATATATATATATATATATATATATATATATATATATATATATATATATATATACATATATATACATATACAAAACAAAAATATATATACACACACACACACACACACACACACACACACACACACACACACACATATATATATATATATATATATATATATATATATATATATATATATATGCACCTTTTCAGCATTGTGGGTCAATAACTTTGTTTCAAGCATGTGATGCTTGTTTACGCTCACCTGTGGCAAGTAACAGGAGTGGACAATATAAAAATCACACCTGAAACAACATAAAAAGCAGAGAAGCTGACTCAGTCTTTGACTTGTGTGTCTGTATATGCCACAATAATCGTGGAGAATATCTAGCTTGTAGATCAACAACAATCTCAATGTTTCAAGTCTATTTCTAGAGATCTTGATGTCTGTCTGTGCAAACATATTCAAGACGTTTAAAACCCATGGCACTGTAGCTAATCTCCTTGAATGTGGACAAAAGAGAAAAAATGATGAAAGGTTGCAATGCAGGATAGTCCAGATGTTGGATAAGCAGCCCCAATCAGGTTCCAAAGAAATTCAAGCAGCCCTGCAGGCTCAGGGTGCGTCAGTGTCACCAAGAACTATCTCAACATTTGAATGAAATGAAGCACTATGGCAGGAGACCCAGGAGGACCCCACTGCTGACACAGGGACATAAAATGCTAGACAGCAGTTTGCCAAAATATATGCAGGTAAGCTAAAATCCTTATGGACAGATGAGACCACAATAGAGCATTTGGTTATAGGATATCATTGTACTGTTTACTGAAAATGGAATGAGGCCTACAAAGAAAAGAACATACCTACAGTCAAATACGGTGGAGGTTCAAAGATGTTTTGGGCTGCTTTGCTGCTTCTGTGTGCAAGGCATCCTGAAATCTGAAGATTACCAAAGCATTTTGGGTTGCAGTATGTCATGTTTGCCCTTTGTCAGTCCTGTTCACCTCTGTCTTCCTGTTGTGTTCTAGTTGTCTCTCCCCATGTGCTCCTAAGCACATGGGTTGTTTGTTTTGGTCTTGTCTCCTCCCTTGTTCCACCCATTCCCATCTGTGTCTTTTTTGTAACCCTGCCCCTTTCTAATCAGTGGTTCCAGGTGTGTCCAATGTTCTGTGCTATTTAAGACCTTTTGTCTCAGCCTGTCTTTGTCAGTCCTTTTGTTTGTGTCATGGTTTGTTGCTGTTTTTCCAACTTTGTGCAGAGACATTCAGTTTGTTGTTTTGTTCCCATCCCTGTTTGTTTGTTTTAGTAGTCAATGATCCCAGATCTAAATCTCTTTGAACACCTGTGGAGAGATCTTAAAATTGTTTTTGGGAGAAGGCAACCTTCAAATATGAGAGACCTGGACCAGTGTGCAAAAAAAGTGTGCCAAAGTTCCAGTTGAGTGGTGTAAGAAGCTTGTTGAAGGTTAGAGGAAGTGATTGATTTCAGTTATTTTTTCTAAAGGGTATGCAACCAAATATTAGGCTGGGGGTTCCAATAATTTGAATTTTGAGTAAAATTATATCAATTTGGGCTTTTTTTCTCTGCTTTTGTTATTCCACACAATGCACACAATGGAAATAAACACATGTATAACAAATGTGTACCGTATTTTCCGGACTATAAGCCGCACCTGCAATGTTAAAAAAAAAAATCCCTGGAAAATAACATGTATAAGAAGAAGCTGCACCTCATTATAAGCTGCATGGTTTAAAGCGTGGAGGGAAAAAGTAGCGGCTTATAGTCTGGAAAATATAATACAATAATATCTGGGGTGCATTTTCTGGAAAAGATCCAGGGGTGCCAACACTTTCAGCCATGACTGCATAACCAACCTATGAGAAAAGTGGAAATTGTCTTTTTGTATCAAACAGCAATAAAGCAAAACATGTTTTGATTTAATTTGCATTGTGTGAATCAGCACATCCTACTGTGTCTATTGTGCATTGCAATGACTATGCTGAATTGTATCGTGCAGCCCTAGATACAGCTTTATTATCACTGCAGATAACTGCGATTTCTTAAGGGTTAATGATGATTCACTTTATCTGCCAAGAGATCTGTTATATATTTGATTCAGATGGAGGCTTGGCGAACAAAGGGTACATGCCAACGGCATATTAGGTTTTAGCCCCTCTTTTTTTTTTTTTTTTTTTTTTTTTTTTTTTTTTTACAGCTGTCTGTTTGCACTGTGCCATTATATGTGTCTAGATTGTGTATTGCTCTTATTTAAATGGGGCACAGCTTTGTTGTTGTGCATTTTGCTTAATAATATAACATCTGTGTTACCTTATGTATTCATGACTACATTTGCAGCCTTGCAGGAGTTTGTCCCACTTATTAATTCATTACACCATTAATGTGTATACATGTACACCAATGAACCATAACACCTCTTTCTTTCTGCATTCACTGCTCATTTTATCAGTTCCTCTTACCATACAGGTAGTCCATTTGTTTCTCTGATTTGTTTTGTTAGCCTTCTTTCATTCTGAACTTCAGTGGTCAGGATTCCACAGAACCACCGCAGAGCAGGTATTATGTTTATGGTGGCTCATTCTCAGCACTACGGTGACAATGACTTTATATCTACAAGATGGACTCCTACTAGGTAGGATAGGCAGTTAATAACTGATCCACTCATACCAGCACAATACACACCAACAAACATATCATTGTCACTGGATTTTTTTAAATTATGATCAGTACTAACCAGTATAAAACAAGTATGGTGGTTGCATTATAACCTTGTTTGTAAATTACCTTTAGCTTTAATCCATCTAGAATTATACCTACTTCCCTGTGAAAACAGCTTTAGAGAGAGTCTCCAGACTGCCACATGTCTTTCTGTAATGCCAGGAGAGTATGGCTTATTGCCCAGGCTAACAGGGCAAGACATCCATGGTATGAATAGCCTTCCAATGCCCTTGGAGTCTACATTGTCCTAATTCTACCCTAGACTGGAGACGGGTGGCTGTTGATTAGCAAATGACGGCCATTTGGGCTATTGGGTAAGCAAATGACTTACCCAGCTGTTCTTTCACTCTAATTAACAAATTACTCTATCCTTTAATTTAAATGCTCATTTTGCGTATCAGTGTGTAACACCATGTACATGTTTCACTAATAGCTGTTAAGGCCATAGATCTTTGTGTGTGTTGGGTGTAAGGTTACACTCCAGTGTGCTGTGTAGTAGTGCTGTGTGTAAACGTGCCCTAAATATCTAGCTAGGCCTGTAGTAATGTGTGTCAGGAGGAGTGGGAGTTACTGAGTTTACGGTTTCACCTAATGCTGGACTTGTCTAAGCACAGTCAGGGACTGTGTATGTGTGGTGCACGTTGATATACTTAATGTTAATCTGTGAGTTTGACTGTAATTTCTCCTATTTTTCTCTAAAGGGATTTTTTACCAAGGGGTTCAGGGATTGTCACTCGAAGGCCTCTTGTTTTACAGTTAATCAGCGCAACCTCAGGTAGGTAACTCATACAAGTGTATTACTCAGTATTAGAGTTAATTTTTTCTAAACATAAAAAGACAACAGTCCAGACACATAAAAATGAATGTACATAAAAAAGAATTCTGAGCTGTCATGAATATTTTGATAGATCAAAATTGCTTTTTACAACTGATATCATCACAAAGCAGCTTTGCAGATCATAAGGTGATCAACACCCAAAACAAAGGATAAAGACATAAACCCTCTGCTGAGCAGGCCAGTGGCAATGAAAAAAATCCCTCAGCTGGAGGAAGAAACCTTGGGAGGAAACAGTCTCTCAAGTGGGGACCTTTCCTCCTCTGGTCAAACTCCTCATAGATACATGGATAAGGGGACACTGGAGAACCACGTCTGCTTTAATGCTCAGATTTACGGAGGTAATGACAGTTTGATGGTGGACATAATAGTAACAGTTGTAGCTAATTATTGCCTTTATAAATTTCTACATAGTCGGTGAAGGCAGGTGGGCAACTAGTCCCAAGTCCAGTAGCTGAAATGTGTGCAGCCAATGTGAAGGGGTGGCAGTGGAGCTCAAGGTCCATCACAGATGGGTGACCGGGGAAAGAGCTTTGTAAGAAAAGGGTCTTTCACCTGCTGAAGACTTCTGAATTCTGTGAAATAGTAGGAAGCCAGCACCTTGCAAGTTGTAAAATGATGATAGCTTATAATAGGACATTATGTCTTGTAGGTACTCAGGAGTGCGGCCATGTAGGGTGATTGCTAGCTAGCTAGATAGATAGATAGATAGATGAAATAATGAAAAATATAAAAAGTCCAGTAGGAGGGGTATTGCACACTAGTATTGCACATGTTTAACTATTATAGCACATAGACCACTTGTGTTGTGGTCAGGTTACAGGTAACTGATTGCTGGTTACTGCTCCTTCCAATCCTCTGTTTTCCCGTTACCCTGCCTCCATCTCAGAGATGAGTTGTACAGTCTGATGGCATGTGGGACAAAAGAGTTTTTAAGTCTATTGGTCCTGCACTTGCAGTCTTTCACTGAACAGGCTCCAGTCACCAGAGTCCAGCTTCATGCCAACTACAAAGCCAGCCTGTCTGATCAGTTTGTCCAGTCTGGATGTGTCCTCCTTGGATATGTCCCCGTGCTTACTTAACTTTGCTAAGCTGAAAACCTGTCTGTGTTAATTCCCCCAGCTTCAGAGTATACAGTGGTGCTTAAAAGTTAGTGAATTCTTTAGAAATTTCCATACTTTGCATAAATGTGACCTAAAAGTTCATCAGAGTTTCACACAAGTCCTAAACATAGGTAGTAGGTAATATACAAAAAAATGAAACAGACATATTACACTTGCTCATTTTTAGTGAGCAAAATGATCCAGCATTTCTATTGGAGAAAGGCCATTCCAAAACACTAATTGTATTCTTTAACCATTTTTGGTTGTATATCACTGCTATCATTTAAATTTTTTTTACACAATTTGGATGTTTTTTAAATAATATACTAATAGAAATGCTCTGAAATAACTTGGAATTAATCTGTCTGTATTGACTTTTCTTCTCCTGTAAATCTGGCCCAATAAAAATGCTCCAAAATGACTTGGCCTAAAATGTTTATGATATTGTTGACATATTCATCATCCACTAGAGGGCAGTGTCGCCCACTGCATTTTTACCATCTGCTTCTATTTATGAGAAGTCTTTTATAAACAGTTGATCATAAAATGTTGATGTTCTTTATTTATTTTTCATGTCTTTATCCATCTGTTTTGCCTTCTCAATTCTCTTGACCCCTCTTTCCGTCCTATTTCTGTAGAGTATGCAGAGTTCTTGCACTGTAAAGGGAAAAAGTTTACAGACTTTGACGAGGTGCGTCGGGAGATAGAAGCAGAGACCGACAGAGTTACGGGAGCCAATAAGGGCATCTCCTCCATTCCTATCAACCTACGTGTTTACTCACCAAATGGTATTATCACAATGATTAACCCCAATTGTAAATCCACTTTTTGACACACACCTGTGTTGGCTCCGTCTGCCAATCAGAAGTTATCTGCTCAGTGCAGCATTTCACCACTTGTTGGGCCATATGATTTTGTGATTCAGAAAATAAGTCATTTTTGACAAATTTGACAGATTCTTACAAAATCTCTAAACTTACCGTATTTTCCAGACTATAAGCCGCTACTTTTTTCCCTTGCTTTAAACCACGCAGCTTATAATGAGGTGCAGCTTTGTCTTCTTATATATGTTATTTTCCAGGGTGCGGCTTATAGTCCGGAAAATACGGTAATAAACATTTGTTCAAATTATGCTATTTCAGTTAAAATAATATGTTAACATTTGTTGTTTGAGTGAGCGTTATATGTTCAGAGTCATATTTCTGTGTCACAGGGTGTTTTCAAACCTGAAAGACCAGATCATTGTCTGAACCAAGTTTCAGGTTTTTGTACACATTGTGGACTTCTGATCCAGTTAGTACTGGTTTCACACTGCAGTGTAACCAGTGCATTAAAGAACTTTACATCATCCTGACATTGGTTTGTAGAGAGGTGTAAACTTGTCCAGGTTGTTATGCTGAATTGTGCATCCCTACCAAGAATCTGACTATCTTTGGGTGCCCATGTGTGCTACAGTGAGTGTGGCAAATCACCCATGGTGGTAAATCTACAGTTACAGTACAAACAGTAATCACCAGCATGATCTGTTGCACCTATATCCATGACACACATTTTGGCACAAGACCTTTTCTTTTTCACCTTTTTATTGTTTGAAAGTCTGAATCATCCAAAAAGTTTAACACTCTAAAAAAACAGACTATAGATCAGTTAATACAGACCTAGACCACCGCTTTAGTTCAGATGAATTTCTGGTTCAAGGGAAATTGCAAGAGTAGCAGCATTTGTGTACCTAATGTGTGATGTAGTAATGTAATGCATGCCATTTAAGAGTTGTTTTAATACATCATCCACAAGATTCCACCCACTGTATACAGAATAAAAAGTAGAAATACAAAAATCTGAATAAAAAATGTTAAATCAAAATGTCATAAATTAGAAAGAAAAAAACTAAATATTTTCTTTATCATGTCAAGCTAAATTTATTTCTACAACTGCAGTAGATTTGATATCAAGCACTATGAAGTGTAGACCTTCTGTGTGGAGAAATGTGAAGATGGTTGCTTTGTAGTTTTTCAAGGAGAAATGTAAATAATACTCCTACAGAAAACAGTACTGTCTCTTTTTGACTGATTATTTTCTTTTTCAGTCCTCAACCTAACATTGATAGACCTGCCAGGCATCACTAAGGTTCCAGTGGGGGATCAGCCTCCAGACATTGAATACCAGATCAGAGACATGATCATGCAGTTCATCTGCCGTGAGAACTGCCTCATTCTGGCTGTCACACCAGCCAATATGGACCTGGCCAATTCAGATGCCCTCAAACTTGCCAAAGATGTTGACCCACAGGGTGAGGGAGTTTGTATATTGGGGCTTTTATGTGGTTTTTAAAAGAGGCACAGACATCCTCAGATCCCCTCCCATTCTCTTTTTCTGTTTGTCTGTCTGTCTCTCTCTCTCTCTTGCTCTCTCTTTCTGTTTCTCCCTCTCCCCCTGTCTTTCCCTCACTCTGTCTACCTGTGTGATATTTGCATATACAGCAGCTTATCTCTGCCCAAAAATCATTCAAATATAGCAGTAACAAAGGCACAGTAACAAAAACGCTTTCTAATGGCACAATGAAAAGGCAGAAAATGGTAATGTTAAAATGGGGGGATATGCATTAAGATTAATATCTAATAGGTTTTATAAGTGGTTATGTTCTGTGTCTGTCTCAGGTCAGCGCACCATTGGGGTCATCACTAAGCTGGACCTGATGGATGAGGGCACGGATGCCAGGGATGTGCTGGAGAATAGATTGCTGCCCTTACGCAGAGGTACACTGTATTTATTCAGTCTTAACCAGCACAATTACAATTTCTACCTAAACATTATCTAATTGACATGCAGATTTTGTGAAAATTTTGAGCTTCACTGTCTGTTAATAATGTCTATATATGTGGTTGATATACTGGTGCCAGGCCTGGGATCATTGCCATTGCCTCATTGCCACAGGGTTTGTATTACAGCCCAAACTGGCCTATAGAATCTGAACTGGTGCCAAGCAGTACTAACTGCAGGCCATGCTCTCAACATCAGCTAAAGCAGTGCCAGGTGCAGAGCCTTCATGCTTCCTGCTGGCACTTTAATGCATTAGACACACACTCATGTACACCCTCATACATACAGATTGATTCATTCATGCATACACACAAAGTTCTCTGACAGAGTGGGGATCATTATTACTTCTATTCGACTACTTTTTATTCGTATTATAGTAAAATGTCAATTTGTTATCATTATAATTAATTTCTCTTATATTTTTGTTTTTAAACAACAGATTGTTAGTGCTGTATTCATGTCTGTAAAAAGTGAACAAGCTAAAAATGGTAGTAGGCATTTTGAAACTTTAATTTTGTTGCATTTGTATTTTTTTATATTCTATTTTTAAATATGGAGACTAAAAACCACATATGTACATGTATTGAGATTAGTTGCCTGACATGATTTGAGACAATGTCATAAGTGTATGATGAGTGAAGTAAGCAGTGTACCTAGTGCTAATGAGTGGTGGTGAATTTCCATTTTCAAGGCTTGTAGTTGCAGTAAATAAATAAGAATATTTTGGTCACTCTTAGGCCAGACATCACTTTCTTTCTCTTTTTTTGCTTTATCATTGTTTGTTTTTGCCATTTTCATACAGTCATATTTATTTATGTCAAAGCTTACAGTGCTCAAATGCAGGCATGAGGCATTTCCCTGTATGTGTGTGTCTGTGTCTGTGATTGGTTTAGGTTACATTGGAGTAGTGAATCGTAGTCAGAAGGACATTGAGGGGAAGAAAGACATCAGTGCAGCTCTCGCTGCCGAGCGGCTGTTTTTCCTTTCCCACCCTGCTTATAGGCACATGGCTGACCACATGGGCACACCATACCTGCAGAGGGTTCTTAATCAGGTCAGAAAAGAAGAGCAAGATAAAGATCATAGAGAATTAAAAGAAAACTAAAATCATTAAAGATGTTTACAGATGCATTTTGGATGATAGTTTATTTGATTAAGGTAAAGGTCCTTAGTAAAAGTTTGCAGTTGACTACATACTACTAAAACAACAATCTATTAGTAGTGATCCTTGTGATTCCCTGCATAAAATGGGGAAAATAATTTCTTACTTTCCCCACCTACAAAGAATGGAGAAGTCTGTAATTTTTATCAAAGGTACACTTCAACTGTAAAAGAATCTAAAATATCCATACATTTGTAAATCATTTATTTGCATATTATTGTATAATCAAAGTTTATTTTCACAGTTTATTTATATAGCAATTTTTACAACAAAGAGTTGTCACAAAGTGGCTTTACATAAATTCAGGTCCAAGTCTCAGATGAGCAGCCAGTGGCCAAACAGTGGCAAGGAAAATCTCCTTAAGGCTAAGAGGAAGAAACCTTGAGAGGAACCAAGGCTCAAGAGAGGAACCCACCCTTTTCTGGTCGATACAGGAGAGCATAAACAAAGGCACAATACATGAGCATAGAAAAGTAGAAAAGAAATGAAATGCGTATATAGAGGGGGGGAAATAAAGATAGTTTTGCTTGCAGTAGTTGTGATACAACATGCATGAATAATGGCAGTGGAAATTTAGGTAGCATGCAAGCCAGTGTTGGTAATGAAATCTATGCAGGTTGCATAGTCTAATCTAGCAGTTGGTACTAGGAAGTGGATGAGTAGAGGGGTGGACCGGTATCCGCCAGGCATCTGGGGCAGCTCGGGACATGGGGGAGAGGGAGAAAGATTAGTGTGTTAATGAAAAATAAGTTAGAGGTGTTAATGAAAAGCCTGCATAAATAGAAATGTTTTCAGTCGTGAATTTAAGCCAGAGGGTGTGTCTGAGCCCTGAACAGTAGGAGGAAGGCTATTCTAGAGCTCGGGGGCTTTATAAGAGAAGGCTCGTCCCCCAACAGTGTTCTTTTTAATCCTAGGGACTATCAACTGGCCCGCGTCCTGAGAACACAGTCTACGTGATGGGTTGTAGGGTATTAAAAGGTCTTTTAGGTAATGTGTGGCTAAACCATTTAGCGACTTTAATGTTAGTAGCAATATTTTAAAGTCGATTTGGAATTTAATGGGAAGCAAATGGAGGATGAAAGAACCGGACTAATGTGGTCAAATTTCCGAGTTCTAGTGAGAACCCTCGCAGCAGCGTTTTGTACAGATTGGAGCTTCTGTAAGGATTTCCCCGAACTACCAGCTAGAAGGGCATTACAATAATCTAGTCTAGATGTGATGAATGTGTGCACCAGTATCTCTGCATGCTTGCATGAGAGTGCTTTACACAGTTTTGTTATATTGCGTAGGTGGAAGAATCCCGTCTTTACTACATTACTGATGTGGGTGTCGAATGAAAGGTCAGAGTTAAATATAACCCCAAGGTTTCTTACAGTTGAGCTGGGCATAATTGAAAAACCATCTAGATTAATAGGGTTAATGGGTTTATTAGGTCCTAGTATTAGGATCTCTGTTTTTCAGAGTTTAGTAAAAGTAAATCTTGTGTCATCCAGTTTTTAATTTTCTTTAACACAGTTCGTTATTCTACTGAGGCAATGTTAGGTTTGGCTGATATGTAAAGTTGTGTGTCATCAGAGTAGCAGTGAAAGTCAACGTCATGCTTTCGGATGACTTTACCCAGCGGTAGTAAGTAGAGGGAGAAGAATAATGGACCTAGGACAGACCCCTGTAGAACGCCATATTTTACAATACTGTGATAGGAGTGAGTATTGTTGATGTTTACACACTGGAGGCGGTCGGTCAGTTTAGGACTGATCCTTTAATTCCTAAGTGATTCTCAAGTCTATGAAGCAAAATGGAATGGTCAATAGTATCAAATGCGGCACTAAGATCCAATAATACTAAAATAGCATTACGGTTTCTATCACGGGAGAGTAGGAGGTCATTTGTAACTTTTAGTAGGGCTGTTTCGGTGCTATGATTAGGTCTAAATCCAGATTGGAAAGCCTTGTTTTAATTGTTATGGTGCACAGTTGGTCGCACACTACTTTTTCTAGGATCTTAGCTAAGAACAGAATGTATGCTATCAGTCTATAGTTATGAACTATGCTATAGTTTGTAAGATCGGGAGGGTCAAGATTTGGCTTTTTCAATATGAGATTAATAATTGCATATTTGAGAGATTTAAGCATGTATCATAGACTAAGGGAAGATTTCACTATATTGAATAATGATTTGAGAGCGGTTGGAGGAACATATAGTCGTGTGGGTACTGGACCTAGTGCACACGAGAATGATTTTGAGGAGCTAATTAATCTAAGGAGGTCTGTTTCATTAACAGGGTTCAACTGTGCTAAACTCAACTCACTACCAGTACTGTTCTCAAATGTGTGAGGAGGTGAGGTTGGAGTCAGATTATGAATCTTTTATCGATTTCTTTTCTATTTTGACATGTCATAAAATCATTACAGGAGATATCAGGTGGAATGATTGAGCCTGCGTTGTGGCTACTGGTTATTTTTGAAAAGGTTTTAAACAGGTATCTATGATTGTCTTCATTTTTATTGTATATTTTATAGCGATGCAATATATAATAATTTTGCTTTAACTAAGGCGTGTTTATAGTCTGTGATAAGTTTCCAGGCATCGCTAAAATTTTATAATTTTGTTTGCCACCATTTATGTTCATAACTGCGTGTGGTCTGTTTCAGAGTGCGGGATTGGTCATTGTACCATGGAGCTAATGTTTTCTCTTTAATTAGTTTGGTTCTGATCGGAGCTATATTATCCAGATTTATAAGTATTTAAATACTCACCCACATGGTGCAGTGGCACACTGGTGGTGTTATCTGTTGCACAACTCCAACCACTCTACAGGACAATAGTCAAGCAGCTAGAGAAGGCAACTTGGCACAATTATTAGATGATTGTCAATCTTCCTTGGTCTGGGGCTCCATGTGAGATCTCGCCATGTACATGTCCATCTCGTACAGAGGATTCTGAAAAGGTCAGGAATCAGCCCAGTCAATGACCTGAAGAGAGCTGGGACCACAGCCTCAAAGATTAGCATTAGTAACACAAAGACCTGTTTGAAGTTTGCCAATGACCATCTGAATGATCCAGAGGAGGCATGGGAGAAAGTCATGTGGTCAGATGAGACCAAAATGGAATTTTATGATATCAACTCCTTTTTGGAGAATTTCTTTTTTACATTCTGTCTCTCACAGTTGAAGTGTATCGACGATAAAAATTACAGCCCTCTCCATTGTTTGTTGGTGAGAAAACGTGCAAAATCAGCAGTGTATCAAACACTTATTTTCCCCCACTGTATATCCTTAGCAACTGACCAATCACATCCGGGACACATTACCAGCGTTCCGCAGCAGGCTCCAGGCCCAGCTCCTAGCGCTGGATAAAGAGGCTAAGGAGTACAGACACATGAACCCAGATGATCCCTCACGCAAGACCAAAACACTGATGCAGTGAGTAACACACACACACACACACACTCACTCTCTGGCACACACTGGAACACACAGGCACAAACCCTGATTATGCCCCATTTGCAATCAAGGCTTTAGTATAGTTGCACATGACCACACATACATTCATGTTTTTTCAGAAACAAAAACTTGAAAAGCCTATTACTCTGTAACAATGTAATGTAGTGAATCAGAGTGCATTCACACTCTCATGCAATCCAGCCTCATACAAGACCAATCTTGGATGTATGTGAAGTTTTTAAAAACTGTAACACTCACTCCCTTGTCCATACAGAGATTTATCAGTCATTTTAGAATCATCTACAGTTCTGTTTAACACTGTGGACGCATCTAACCTTTGTATCGTGTTTTGTTCAGAATATCACTTACTTTCAAATGACTCTCCTGATAGCACCCCTTTACCACACCGATTGTTGTGCATACAAGATCTAATTAGTTTTCCGTTCCTTCAGACAGATTTTAAATGAATAAAGACCATTATTTTAGAAAATAAAATAAGAAATATTACAACAAAACTTAAAAAGTTTTGTTGTGTTTGCTGGATGAAAATTGACTAAACTAATTTACAAAAGATATTAAAATAAAGATAAATTAATGAGAAATGGAAATGAGATATAAAAAGTGGCATAAGTTTTACTATACTGCTTAAACTCTGGCAGACCACCCAGAAAATGCTGAGCAAAACACTGATGGACCATCAGCTTTGCCATTAGCAGGCCAGCAGTGGGCCACCATCCTCTTGCTCTCAGCGTTTATTATTATTATTATTATTATTATTTTACTTTGCCATTTATCCTTATTCTAGCAGTTGGAATACTGCATGTTTGCAGCAAATCCCATTCTAGCAAGCACTAGATATAGATAGTCCCATCTGACTTAATCAAATGCTTTGTCTGCATCCAGACTAATGAAAATTGAGCTGATATTTTCCTTTTGAATGTGACTAATTATATGCAGTTATCTTTGTATATTGTCTTCGTGTCATGTCTGTCCTGTCAGTCCTGTCTCCCCTGTCAGTTCCCCCATGTGCTCCTTAGCACATGGTTTGTGTTTGTTTACTCCTTGTCTCCTCCCTCTTTCCTCCCATTACCTCCTGTGTCTAATCTGTTTTACCTGCCCCCTCGTTAGTTTGTCCCAGCTGTTTCCCATGTTGTTTTAGTATTTAAGACCTGTCATCCCATCTTGTCTTTGTCAGTCCACTGTTGTATTCTTCTCTTGTAGTCCATTGTTATAGTTACCTATTATAGTTTGTTAGTCTCTGTTATAGTTGATGTTTCTGCTTTTGTTTACCTTTGCTTTTGTTATTCCATGTCTTGTTTTAGTTTCCGTCAGTTTTGTATCTAGCATTGTTCAGTATATTCAGTTTGTTTTGTGCTTCGTGTCACATAAGCCTTCAACCCCTGTGTTTACCTCCGCCCCCGAAATAATCTGTTCTGTCACCCAAACCTGACACTTGGGTCTGTTTTTTTTTAATAAAACCTGTTTGGTCAAAGCCCACTAATTGTGGTATACTATTTTCCAGTCTTTTTTGTGAAAAATTATGTATATATCCTATAATCAACATTTAATGAATCACCACTGCTGATTCACTGGGTGTCTAATACAGACAGACTTTATATTTATCTGTCATGCTCTTTTCTCCATGTTTAAAGGCTTATCCAGCACTTCGGGCTGGACTTTGAGAAAAGGATCGAGGGCTCTGGTGACCAGGTGGACACAGTTGAGCTTTCGGGAGGTGCCAAAATCAACCGCATCTTTCATGAACGCTTCCCTTTTGAACTAGTCAAGGTGCTTCAATCAGTACTCAACTTTAGTCTACTTCATGATTTTACAGCCTCTTCATAATTGTTTGTTTGGTCTCATATTGCTGTTCTGTTCATGTTCATTATTTGGTCATCAGGTGGAGTTTGATGAGAAGGAACTGCGCCGTGAGATTAGCTACGCCATCAAGAACATTCACGGGATTAGGTCTGGGTCCCACACCTTTTTTTAATTTTTACCAGGCTATCTGACACACTATATATTGGCTCTTCTCTCAGCTCATAGTTGTGTATGCTGTGTGCTGGACTGTTGTTTCTGCTGGTCTAGGACAGGCCTATTCACTCCTGACCTGGCATTTGAGGCTATTGTAAAGAAGCAGATTGTGAAGCTGAAAGGGCCATGTCTTAAATGTGTGGACATGGTTGTTCAGGAGCTCATAGCTACAGTGAGACAGTGCACCAACAAGGTAAATTTTGTGTGTTGAAGTGATAGTTTGTTGATAAAGTGTATTTACTGAGTTTATTTAGTTTATGATTGTTTTTTAAAGATAACTGCATTCCTTACAATATCAAATGTTTCTAATAGATAACCTTTAAGCTTTTATTGCCTATTAGCACTTTTAGCCTTATAGCTCCAGTGCCAAGCTAAAAAAGCTAGGTTTGGTCACTAAACATGGGCTAAAGGAAAATATTGTGTGCATGTGATTTATTTTTTGCTTTTTTGCTTCTACTCTATTCTTTTCTGTATTCAGTTGGGGACCTATCCTAAGCTACGGGAGGAAACTGAGAGAATTGTGAGCACGTACATTCGAGAACGAGAGAGTCATGCCAAAGAACAGGTGAGAGGGCAACGTTAGACCTGTCACAATAACCATTTTTTTGATTGGACAATATATTTTTAGCAATAAATTATAGATTTGTCATTTTAAGATTGCTTTTATTATTTAAATTGTTCAGACATTGAAATAGCATGTAACATAAATAAAACATATTAAATAAAACTCCTGTTAATAGAACAATATCTTGTACAATAAGTCAGTAACAATTATTGTGATAGGCCTTGGCAGGAAATTGCACAAAAATCTCTTATCATGCATTGGGCAATGCTGCTGGTTGTCCTCCTTAAATTGAATCTATAAATTTGCCTACAGGTTTTACTTTCAATGGAGATTCAACTTTCCTACATCAACACAAACCATGAAGACTTCATTGGATTTGCAAAGTGAGTTTTTCTAGCTGGGCTTGGGTACAAATGTGAAGTTAGTTTGTGTCAAACACTTTTTAAACTGTGATTAAACAGTTCTCTTTTTCACATTTTATGTAGTGCTCAGCAGAGAAATAATCAGACGAATAAAAAGGCTTCAGCAGGAAATCAGGTGAGTAGATGTGCCTGTATATAGTGTAGAAGGTGTAATTGCTGTGATTGTAGAACTGGCAAAGCTAACAAAGCAGGACATAAAGAGTTTGTAATATAGTACTTATTGTTCTTGTTTTGATGTTTTTTGTGTTTGCTTTTACTAATCTATATTGTTTAATCTGTTGACTGGTCACACATGCACTTGCTGTAAATTACATTGCACTACACTAATAGGGCTGTTGTCTCTTTGCCACTTCCACCACCTGCTTCTTCCTCTCTATCAACTGGTAACATGCCTGTCCCCTCCATTTTAGCTTAGGACAATGTAAAAGTTAACATCATGTTCTTCAAAAGAGGCACCCATTGGTTGTTGCTGAAGGTAATTGAAGGCTGCTTTGTTTCTAGTGTACATTTTTAGTTCATCTTTTAAACTTCACTACCTCTGCATGGTCACCTGTCTTCTTACTGTTCCTCTGTCCTTATATCCTATTCCCATTCCCTTCACCCTCTTTATCACTCTCATGTGCTACTTAACCCACCAACCCACGTATGCACACTGCAATGCTTCACTATCATTGCAGTCATTCATTAATGTTTACATCTTCAATCAGGGCACCCACATTCTTCAGTGTACACTCTCCAATTTTCAAAACCAGAGTCTCTTTATTAATTGATCATGTGGAACTCTTGTTGTTTATCTCATTGTGTGCTTAAACCTAAGTTTGTTTTTGTTTTGATCTCTGTGTTTTTTTGGGGTCTGAATTTGAATATGTGAAGTTTAATTCTGAGCTTTATGTTCAACTTTGTTAATCCATCAGAGGATGACTGGATGCTGTCATAATGGCTTTACTCTTTCTGCTGATGTTTTTAGGGTGCTGCTCCTCCACCTTCCAGTCAAATTGTACGAGCCCAGTGTCTGTAAGCCTTAATACTGTCCCCCGTCGTCACACTGTTTTTGTCTCCATGTGTGTATGTATTAGGGGTGTTACGATATGCATAGTAATGTTCATAAAACAAAACAAAAAAAACAAATAAAAACAGGAAATGTTTTTGTAGTATAGTTATATAATTGATATTTGACTTGAATCATTTCCAGTGTTCAGTTATGTGATATTCCTTGACGCCCACCCGATAAGACAACCAAAAGACAAATCTGTTCTGTTCTGCACTCAAAACCTTTTGCTTACGCTCTGTGTTTATTTAAATATATTTGTCTATCGTAAAACTGTCCTTTTATGTTTTATATATGGTTATGTTTAATTTGCTTTCATCAAATGCCGTAGTCTTGTCTTGGCAGTTGCACTTAAAATACAGCCTAATATAAATGAATATTTATTTGTTTACTTCTGTCTTGACCATGCTGAAAAAACTATACATGTACAGTACATAGTACATATAACCTATAAAAACAAATGATGTATCGTGACTCCCCTAGTGTGAATGTGAGTGCGACATTATTGCTCGTTTGTTAATTTTCTGCTAATGTCACCCCTTTCACTTTTCTTCTGCTGTACAGAGGTGCCTGACAAACACCAAAAATGTATTACTGTGATAATGAAGCTCTGGGATTGAGACTGTATTACTTACATACACTGACATGCCAAAGGTCATACGATACCACCATATTAAATGGTTTTTGAAGTGGCGTTACCTCAGAGGAGCTTAGATATGGGTATGGCTTGGGTATGTCCACACCCGTATAAGTTGTGAGGTGTTATCTTGTGAATGATGGTGGCTGGTTGTGTCTGGCTTGAATTGTTCATGCAAACAGATGAGTCATCATATCATATCCATATCCAATCAGGAGCCCCAAACACATATCCCACAGCTGGTAGTACATGACCCACCTTTGTTGACACCACAACACTGGACAAAGAGCCTCACCTGTCTCATGAAGTTTCTAGAGGACTGGCAACATGTGGCGTGGTCCATTATGTCATGGCACCAGTTGTTCTGGGCTGGTGGCAGGGTTTGAGTCAGAACCTGTTGGTGGTTTTATACGGATGTGGGGTAATTTTCATGGCATGAGCTGGGTCCACTGGTCCACGTAAACATGTCATTGACAGGTGCCACTACATTTAACTGCTTGGTGTGTAGCCCTGCATGGACTTCATGTACTGCCACAATGATGGGATATTCCAGCAGGAAAGTGCACCATGCCATCAAACCCAAGTTTTCCACAATTGGTTCTATGACATATTTCTGGTACACACATGACACTGTGCATCAAGAAATGTTAACTGCCCACATAGCTTCAGGAAGCCCACTATCATGCCTCGCTCACAGATAATTGAATTAAATGATAACATGTCTTCTTGCCATGAGCACGCTGGCCGCACCACTGTGGATATTCCCAAGCCTTCCATTAAGGTAACACCCCCTGTCAGTGGCATGTCGGTGTGTAATAAATTAACCCAATCACAATGTATATTCCTTATTATTTGCCATGGTTGTATATATGGGGCATTAATTATCTTAATTCTTATAACTTCTGAATTAGTCTGAATCCTGAGTCATTTTACTCTGTCTGTTCTGTAAAATTCACATCTTTATCCACAATTTCAAAGGCTTTCCTGTTCAACATTAAACATTCTAACTCCTACTAATCTGGTTTAAATAACAGTTTATATAGCAAAAAGAGGTTTTTACTAAAGTTGTGTCTGTGGCTGAGTCTGTCTGTAGTTTGCAGCACTATGAGTATATCAGGCTACAACCCTAGTGTGCAGGAGGGAGGGGGTGTTAGGTAAGTGTGTACTAATGTTTAAAACAGATCTGAATCACTTTGAATTCCAATGGAACATTCAGGTTCATAGGCTCATAGCTTCTGATCTCAATTTGTGTGTGTGTGTGTGTGTGTGTGTGTGTGTGTGTGTGTGTGTGTGTTTATTTAAAACTCATCTGGATGAAAATGCTGTAGTGCTGCAAGCTTGGGGCAGGTACAAACACAGCCATGAATGTGTCGTTTTATACCTTAAATACTGCAGAACAGCTAAGCTACCTGTCTTTTACACTATTTATTACATCTGCTGGGAAAATGTGTTTTTGTGTTTAGAAACGGAATTGAGTGTGTATTCAGCATTCCATGTTAGTCACAGAGGATGGCTGTTAATCAGATTACTCACATGGTATACTGAGAATACTATTATCCAACATGTCAAGTGTGTGCTATCAGATTGTTTTAATTTTGATACTTTATTGGTAAATGATATGTACTCTAAGCCTTCCAAAAACCATTTTGAGCTCTAGTTTTATCAGACTGTAGCTAGTGTTTTATAGTTAGTTTTTATAGATAGTTTTTTTTACAGATGGCCTTTTTTATCGAGTTGATGTAATTGGTTAGAATTAATTAAATTCTGGGTGTTTGCTAGACAATGAGTGTTTTTACTTACTTCACAGTAATCTGATTTTAAAAAGATATCTGATTATTAATGTTAACAGCATCCTGTGATTTAAGAAATCGAAGTAAACTCTAAAAATCTGATCGAGAAATCCAAGAAAGAGAGCTAGACCTTAGTTATTTGATTTCTTAGTGCATGTATACTCTTTAACCACAGCTGTCTCTGATTTCTCAGTCTGCAGAAATCCGAGACAGACTGTAGAACTGGAAATATGGGTTAACATGGCACTGCAAGTTGGCGCCAGGAAACTTATTAAATTTAAAAGGATTTAAATGTTCTTTAACTTCCAGGTGATGTTTGTTCATATTGTTGCACAATGTGTAAAAATAGCCATAGCATAAAATGTAGGTTTTACAGGATGTTTACATCACATCTATTCCTGTGAACTTATTGGCTGGTTGGAAAGCAGAAACCTGATTAAAATTAAGAGTAAAAATCCTAATGATCTTACTACTCAAGAGCATTTATACATGTTGATCAGATTACTGACAAAATATGACTTTTTTGTAGTTGACGAATAATTGAGTGCGTATAAACACACTCAGTGGCTATTATCAGCAGTGTAATGGGACAAGATGTTTGGCTCTTCTGCCTCTCTCTGTCTCACTCACTTTCTCTCTCGCTCTCACTCTTTGCCAGCTGGGCTCCTGTTTCCCCTTCTATCATCACCTCCAACCTCCTCATCCCTTCACTCTCTCATCCTCTGCCCGTATAACTCTTATTTTAGACCCACCTTCCTATATTTCCTTCCCCCGGTCTCTTCCTTTTCCTCTGCTGGGCAGTATTTATCCCACAGTTTGTGCCAGTACTCCACATCCTACTTTCTTATTTTGCTTCAAAGAAATAGACTCAGTTGAATCACTCAAATCAGATTCTAAACCACTGACCTGTGAAAACAGTGTATTTATTTTAAATAAATGTTTCTTATTATATTGTGTTGACACTCATTCATTCACATGTTTTATTATTTTTTCTCCAAACCACCTTTTTTTCTCTCCCTCTTTTTCGTTCTCACTCTTTCCAAAGGGCTGGTGGTTTCTTTGGTACTCTTTTGCTTGTGGCATCTTTGTCCCCATCCCATATACTATAACCACTCCTCTTTCACTGCTGACCTCTCTCTTGCTCTGCAGGTGATCAGAAAAGGCTGGCTGACCATCAATAACATTAGTCTGATGAAGGGTGGGGCCAAGGAATACTGGTTCGTACTGACTGCCGAAAGTCTCTCTTGGTTTAAAGATGATGAGGTACGGCACCATACACTTTCCTTTCACCAATTCTCTGTATTACTGTTCATGTGAGCTTCAGCTCAACATATAGTTTTTTCAGAATGTTGGATTTTATAATGGTGTTGAGGAAGAGGTCATCTAGCCAGGTAGATTTAGTGACGTAAAGAAAGAGCCCATCGTCCATACACAGGTATTTTGCAGATTCGTCCGTAATGCTGTATAGGCCTTTGCCAGGCGGGCTGCCATCTGTCTGCCTGTCTGTGCCTGCTGTACAGGTGCAGGAAGTTCTGCACAGCAAGTGTAGACAGGCAGACAGACAACGCTCTCAGCCAGTGGTGGCACAGCCAGCAACACTTGGAAAGGAAGAAGGTACAGGAGGAAACACCTGACATTAGGACCAAACTAAGATATCCTCATCTTCATGCCATTCTTATTGGACTCTTCAGAGTGGACTTTCAACTACTAGCTCAACTACTTTTTTTTAAAGGTTCTTGCCAGATATGAGATGTTGCCTGTATCGAAGTATGAAAGTACTACTGTAGCAATGAGAGAGGCTGTGCAGGGGCTGCATTTGGAACGAAAATGGTTTTGTAGGATTCCTAGAACCTGTGGAAAAATATGTGATTAAAACACCCCCACCCACCATTTCAAGGAGTCTTCCTCTTTTCAGCCGTCTCTATATGTGCCTTGTTGTTTTTTCTTCTTGCTTTTTTCCCTCCCCTTTTTTCTGTCTTTTGCCCTCAATGATCCTGAACCCTCTCTTCTCTCTCTCTCTCTCTCTCTCTCTCTCTCTCTCTCTCTCTCTCTCTCTCTGTCTCTCTCTCTCTCTCTCTCTCTCTGTTGGGAATTAAAGCATTTGGATCAGATCACCCTGACACAGCTGGATCTCCCCCAAGCCAAACTAACACACACACACACACACACACACACACACACACACACACACCCACATATATATATATATATATATATATATATATATATATATATATATATATATCCTGGGCCAAATTCAAATGGCTAGATGAATAAACATATAGTAACAAGAAAAATAATAGCATACATGTGCACATACAGTACACACATAGCATAACTGTGTTATTGGTGTGAACGCATATAAACTCAAGCTTCAACACATACTGACACATTCAAACAGAAGTCATGTTGCTAAAAAGCACATTCACTGTAATCAGTTAGGCAATCTGTGTTTTACCGTTGCTTATTGGATGGTCTTTGTGGCAGTGTTTTACTGGAAACTACACAAAAACAGACCTAGTACATAAAGTATTGCCTAAAATACTTGAATAATATCATTGAATTCAGATGCCAGATTTTAGTTTGTAAAGAAGTTGAAGAAGGATTAACAAGTTTAACAAGTAGAAAAACTAGTTGTCTGCTTAATCCATTTTGTGTGTGGATACTACCTTGAATACTTTTCTGATCCTATAGTTGAATTCTGCTGCTGACTCTAGATAATTTTGGCCTAAAACAGCTTGTTGTATATATCCATTTCAAATACAGTTTCTGTGGTCACGTCCCCCAGAACGTTTCTGCGAATTATCTAAATCAACCCTTTTTTCCCCTCTTTTCTTTTGGACTGAATCAAAGCTCTTATTTTCTCTACATTTTTTCGTACATTCGTCTTTATTTCACACTTCATTAGTCTTGCATTAGTCTCTCTCTCTCTCTCTCTGTCTCTCTCTCTCTCTCTCTCTCTCTCTCTCTCTCTCTCTCTCTCTCTCTCTCTCTCTCTCTCTGTGGTGAGCAGTCTCTCTGGGACCATACACGTTCCTGGCTGGAAAATTGTATTGCTTTGTCCAAACACCAGCCTCCAAGAGCCTGCAGACAGAACAGATAGAGAGACAGAAGCCTATCATATAGCTATCTTTAACACACACACACACCACACACACCACACTTACACCCACACTTGTGGCGGGGGTTTGTCTGTGGTACTGCTGCTTTCGGTCAATCAGCCCAACACTAAACAGACACACATTCCTGCAGCCCCCTCTTTCTCTCCCTCACTCTCCCGTTTTCTTGCTCGTGCTGCATGAGGGAAAACAGATGACTCTAACTCGGTCTACCCTCCGTTCTCACTCACCCTCTACATGATCACTTTCCCTTCACCTTATTTCCCACACTGCCACAATGTGTGTACGCGCGCTCGTGCGTGTGTGTGTGTGTGTGTGTGTGTGTGTGTGTGTGTGTGTGTGTGTGTGTGTGTGTGTTTCAGAAATCAGAGTATGTTTTTATATATATATATATATATATATATATATATATATATATATATATATATATATATATATATATATATATATATATATATAAAACAGAGAAAGAGAAAGAGAGAGAGATGGTCATACTAATAACACACCCTCACCATTAACCACTGGCTAGTGATCAGTATATATTTCTGTTATGTTAGTTGGTGAACATATTTATGTAGAATGGTTAAAGTTATGCTACATAGGTATTTTACATGTCATTAAAAACACAGCTGTCTCTCACTGTGACTGCTAAACACAAAACCAAAGATGCAATGCACATATTGCAGGACCATTCCCATCTCAGAGAAATGCTTTTAAAAATACAGGTACCGTTAGGGTGCATGGAGCATTGTCTTGCAAGAAGAACTTTGGAGTTGACCAGTTTGAGCAGTGAAGTTCATTAAATCTCCACAGTTGGTTTGTTGAAAACCATTCTGCAGAGTTGGTTACTTTAAGATTTTTTAAAAGGTTCAATATGGAACCAAAAGGGGGTGTTCGTTGGTATCACCTTGATGGCACCTTTATTTTTAAGAGTGTTACACTGCTATTAACACACACACACACACACACACACACACACACACACACACAACCGCAGTACAAACACAACAACACAAACACTAGAGAATAGTATAAAGAGAGCAGAAGTGAAAGGAAAGACTACAGAAATATAAAACCTAAAAAGCACATCCTTTCATCCAACTAAGGAGGTCATCTGCCCATCAGCATTATGTAAATGTAGCCTGTCCATGCACAGTCTAACCAATGTGCAGACTACTGTACACCAGTATGATCCTGAACAGGTAGTCTGAACACTGGGATGACGGAGCAGGAAACACCATCCCTCTCTCATTCTCTCTCTTTCTCTCTCTCTGTCACTATTTTTCCCTCTCCCTGTGCTCTATTGCTTAACCGTTGCCACTGGCCTGGACATTTGCAGGAGGAGGTGAATGATAAAAAACAAGATAGGAATAGTCTCCAGTTCTCTCCTTCTTCTTGGTGGAGATGGTCCAGGCCTCTGCTATCAGTTTGTGTCCTTCTGTCTTTTCCTTTTCCTCCAGATTGAAGGCCGCGAAGCCATGTATTTGCTCCATGTCGGTCCAGTATCCAGTCTTGACGTGGCACATTGCACTCCCATAGCCGGCAGTCAGTCTGGCAGTGTGTTTAGGGAAGGCATGGTGAAAAAAGAGCAAAAGACGAATGAGGGAGTGAAAGAGAGCGGGTGAGAGACAATGATAGAGAGAGAGAGAAAGAGAGAGAGAGAGCGCGAGAGAGAGAGAGAGAGAGAGAGAGAGAGAGAGAGAGAGAGAGAGAGAGAGAGAGGGAGGGACCCGTTGGCCATATAAGGGTTGATGGGACCCTGGGGGAATCGATTTTTGGAGTGGTCCGTTAATGCGCGATCCGATCACTTTTTTTTTCTTTTCGGATTACTCTGGATCCTTCATTCTGACACTCTACTGTCCTCTACTTTTCTTCTGTCCCCTTGTGTATATCCCTCCATCCTCGCTGTGTACTCCTTGTCCTGCTCTGGACTTTTCCTGTACCATCTTTTTCTACCTCTCTCTTTCTCTCTCTCTCTCTCTTTCATTTGCCCACTCTCTTTTGCACTCTCTCTCTCTCTCTCTCTCGCTCGCTCACTCACTCGCTAAAGCGGTACCAGATGTTGTAGTCTTAACGCCAGCCCGTCATTTTTGACCTTTTTTTTTCAACCTCTAAAAACGCAGGCAGGAAGTGGGCCCCTCTGGAAGGGAAAAAAGAGAAAGTTTTGGAGGGGAGCGGAGAAGGAGGGGTGCAGGGAGTGGGCGAGAGTGGAAGAGGGGTAAGAGGAGAGAAGAAGAAGAACTTAGAGGATGTGTGACTGTCTTCGCTACAATAAAATTGAATATCTTCATTTCTTTCTGTGCTAATCTTTGCTCTGTCAGGTAACAAATAGGGCCATCAGACTTTATCTCCACTTCTGGCTTGGAAGTTTGTGCTCTCTTTCACCTTCAGTGCTTCAGCTTTTCTCCAGTTCCTCTGCTGCATCGTTATTCATGGTGTAATCCAAGCCGCTTCCTGAGACCCCAGCCCCTCCCGGACATAACGACTGAGAGGGAGAGGTGGGGAGGGAAAAGCTCCCCCCCTGCACTTTGAGAAATGTTGTGTTTTAGAGGCTCAGGCTGAATAATGACTTCCACATGTGTGCCTTCTCTTTCTATCTCTCAATCCCCCTTTCATTCTTTTCTCTCCCCCCTCAAGCCTTTTGCTGCTTGCTGAAAATCTTGCAGCATCCCTCTGTATTCACTCTTGTAGTACTCTTCCCTCCAGCCATGATAACCACGATTACATGCACATAGATCAAAACAGATTTGAAAGTCATGCAGTTCAGCACAACTATTGGTCTGTTATTAGTGCTGATTGCTGTTATACCTGAAATTGCCACATTAAAGCTCAGTTTATTAAATGATTGCACATGATCTTGTTTTATCCTGACTGTGCTTTTTTTAACCTGCACAGTTTTATTTATATCTTTAGATATTTTTACTTATTTACTTATATTTAATTTGACTGCCTGTGCGACCTCAAATTTTCCAATATATTTATTGGACAGTGGCGGCAGATAAACCCAAAGAACTGCTACTTGAAATTCTCACCATATATTTAAAGATATATATATATATTAGCAGAAGTTAATAACATGTTTTGTTTAAATTGATTTCCCCAAAAGATTACATAGTTTTGATCCCTACATACATGTTCCACAGTTTTCATTACTTCAGATCATTGTCATTTGAAAAATAATTTGAGTTTTTTGGAGTCTGGTAAACTGACCATGTCAGAAATTCATCAGGAATCATCAACTGCTGAGTTCTGGCTGTTGGCAGCTGCTGTTGATGGTTGCCAGTCTAGGGAGAAATCTTGGATTGGATCCCTGCAGAATCCTGAGCACTCATCATATAGTTTGACCACCTCAGAGATTCAGATTTTGAAAGATTTGGACTGTGCATTGGTTCTCATCCTTATTACAACAGACCAGCTGTCGTGACCAATTCAGTATTTTCCCTGTTATAACACACCAGACTGAACTCATGCTATCACTCAGAAAAACAAAGCTGTAGAAGTCTGGAGCTGTTAGTGTAGTACTGGTGTTCTCTGTAAATGTAATTACAGGATTAATTATATTTACATCATGAATTACATTTACTTTTGATTTATATTTTCTGTTGACAGACTACCCTACCATCATCCCGTGTCTGAAAACATGGCGAAAATGTAAAAATAAAAATACCTTCTTATATTATACATTTGTAAAATAAACTCTCAGGCAAAAAATGGCGCATTGTGTGTTTAAGATGGAAGTACCCTGCAGGGTGCCCAGAAGGTTTCATAGTTTGACAAGAGGTGGCACAATGCAGTGAGTCATGTTTTGTGACATATGTTCCATACATCAAACGAATGTTAACGATTGGCTAAAAGGAGCGATTGCATTTGGGCATGCATTGCAGACCTGCGTTGACTTATAGAAGCAGTTCTTGCCAGTGAAGAGATTTTCATTCACAACTTAATTTATTTTGGTTAATTTCTGCCACTGCTGGTAGACATGTTTGTGCGTACACTTTAGTGTACCTGCAGATTCAACTACTTCATCCACATTATGGCCCAAACACAAGCACTTCTTTTAGTCAGTCATTAACATTTGCTTTGGGACCCATTTTGCACATATTACATGAGACATTCACTGGACAATACCACCTCTTCTCAATTTATGAATCCCATCACACACCCCACAGGTACTCATAGACTGAATATCCTTTTACAACACCATCTGCAGGAGCCACAAGGTGACTGCCACAAGGTGACTAATATTATATCCCTTTTGGTAAGAATAAATTATCTTTGATATGTGTCCTACTCAAGAAGATAAAGTTTCTTAACCGCAAATATCGGCCCTTATGCTTCCCAGAGCCACTAGGTCATCAGCTACAGAAACCTGGCAAGTTATCTCCAAACTTCCCTCATTACAATTTGTGGATTTGGTGTGGCATGTTTCTTCAGTGTAACTACAGTGTTTCAGTCTCTCTTCTAGAGCTCTAGAGTGCTTGTGGTAGAAGTGTTGATCAGTGGATTTGAGTCTCGCTTGAGGCAGACACTGGTTTCAGAAGCTTGACCATAAATCTCTGTCCTGTGTGTGACTCTTCAGGAGAAGGAGAAGAAGTACATGCTGCCACTGGATAACCTGAAGGTGCGCGACGTGGAGAAAACTTTCATGTCCAGCAAGCACATCTTTTCAATCTTTAACACGGAGCAGAGGTCAGTTTTTTTATATATCCATTTTGTTTGATTTTGGCTGGCAAAAATATCCTGACACCCCTCCATTATTTCAGATACTTTAGCTACACCTATTGCTGGAAAAGGTGTTCATTGTCTCTCACACCACTGTATAATCTTCATTAAAGCATTTCTGATAGAATATCCTAATAATGAGCTTCATATAAAACTGCTCAGCATTGAGTAGTGTTTTCTATATCCACTACATTTGGACTGAGATAATGATCATTGTTATAATGCCAGATTAAAAAAGGAAGGTGTGGAATGAACAAGTGTATAACCAGCATGTTGCCACTGTCATGCAAAAACCTTCATATTCCAACATGGCAACTGTATAGAAGAAGAAAAAACATTGTTATCATGTAATAAAAAAGTGTTTAATAATTTTATTAAAATGAATAACTTTACTTTAGCCCATATTTCTCTTTTTTACAGAGCGTTGTAGATTACATAAGGTATTTCATTCTTGCCGGAGTATGTATCAAATCTCATAACTAGTTTTAATACTCAAAATATATATCCACTTTTATGATCAATTATTTTATGCATGAAAATATCCATTTTTAAAAGCATTTTTTTAAGAAGGAAAGATCTGAAGAATTGCAATTAATTGCAGCAGGTTTTGTGATCAATTAATTATTATTTTTTTCTATCAACAGCCCTAAAATGGATAAAAACATATATAAAAGACAGGGCTACTATGTTGGTCATGCCATTGTACAGATGTTACTTTTTAATTAACACACACACACACACTCACACACAAACGTGGACTCGCATAAAGAGGGTTTGCATTTGGGTGGTTGTCAGAATGTGTGAGGCCGTAGACTGGGAGATGGAGACACAGCTAGTTATAGACAAACCACACACTGACTCACAGCTCAGCACTCACATGCTGACCAGAGTGTGTGTGTGTGTGTGTGTGTGTGTGTGTGTGTGTGTGTGTGTGTGTGTGTGTGTGTTTTACATGTGTATGTAAATGCCTAGCCACTAATAGGAGGTCATGACATTCTCTCTGAGCTGCACTTTCATTTATCATTAAAATGAAAACAAATTCATAAGAAAACACCTAAAGCCTCACTCACACACTCACATTTACTCACTCCACCCCACTGGAAAAATGGCTGGGATTTAACCTCTCCTCAGTCTTTCGTTCTGCCTGTCTTCATTTGTCCTGTGGCATGGCCAGGCTTTCTCTGCTCTTGACTTCTCTCCCCAGTGGAATTTGTGCTCTGTTCTCCTGGCTGTCTTCTGCTTGGGAGTTTCCCGAACATTCATTACCATCAGACACGAACTGGGAAGCTCAATGAAGTCAGAACTGGTGGCCACAGCATGCACACACATTCACACAAGCTTGTTTTTATACAATTCCTGGACATGGGATCATATGTGTGTAGTTTTTGTATATACATTTAAGCAGATAGTTTAAAGACATTTATCATGGCAATAAGTTGTTTTTTATTATTTACACCCCACATTAGGACAGATGCAGGTAAACCTAAATATAGGAAGATGATTTTTTTCATATTAAAGAAAGATTTTGTGAGCTAGTTAAAAGAAAAAAAGCTTGGCTCCAGATTGCCAGTGCGTGGATTTGTTCATTTCCTTTAGCAGTCCACCTGATTTAACATCATTAAGCAGATTAAGATTTACTAAACCAGGTGTTGGATGAGAACATTTATGAATATTATTTATGATATAATAATTGTAGACTCCCATAAGGAGAACTGAAGAGATGTTTAAATGAACACAGTGTTCTACTGTAAAATGTTTAGGCACATGTGAAAATTTGTGAAAAAAAAAAAAAAAAGAAAAGAAATTGCACCCAGACAGAATCAACCAATTGCAATGTACAGCTGAACTGGTGTTTTGCCAGACTGCCATGAAGTCACTCAGAAATGCAGCAGGTCATCTGCAGTGACAAGTTCCACTTTTGTCTTGGTGGAGACAACCAACAAATCTGTGTGTGGAGGTACCGTGGTCAGCGATCAAGGTGAATGGTTTGTTATCATGCACGTTACCTGTTCAGAAGGTGTAGTGTCATGGTTTGGGGTGCAGTACAGCAGTTCAAAGGAAAGCTTATCTCTACATCATATTATCAGTTTCTGCTCTCTTTCTCTCACTGTACCCCCCACCCCCATCTCTCCAAGATTTTTGCTGAGAAACAGCATTGTTACTAAGGGTGGGTGTGGCTGGGACTGATTAGCTACTTAATTAGGGAAATGTTGGAATGCTGTGGTAAGCAAGCACACTAATAAACACACATTGTTTCACAAAGAGCTGTGCAGTGGACTTGTAAACACACCACATATGTTGTGGTTCAGTTAGTCAGCTGCTTTCACGCACATCAGTGATCTTTTGCTCTGCTTTTGTTTCTCTTTCTGTCTCACACACACAACTAATCATTACAGCAAGGCTCCAATCCCCCCTTAAACACTTGGCAGCATAGTGCCTCAACTGCCTGTTAAATATCTGAAGAGAAAACAGCAGACATTTTTTGTTTCTATTTTTAATATACATATACATTTAAAAGCTTTTGACAGTTCTGTTGTAAACATTTTTTTATCGGTCAGCAGTTCAGAAAAAGATATGCGTCCATTCATTATTTACACAAATCTTGATGGCTGGTAGCTGTTCAGCTGGTAATGAAATGAAACTGAAAATGAACAGTGAAAAAAGAAATAGGGGCAGTGTATCCCCAGACTATTGATGGTCAGTGCAGCACCCTTTAAATCCTGTTTTTATACAATTTTCTCTCTCCCTTACCCACACATTCTGGGTGTCACCCACCCACACACACACACACACACACACACACACACACAGTGCCAGTGGTGATGTCATGGGGCAGAAGCTTTAGTGCCAAGGTGCTGACATTACTCGAGGGATAGCAGAGATAGCAGGGGTTATCCGGATCCACTGAACTATAACACTGTTAGATGTGAGAACTCACACACAGATTCACTGCTAGCTGTGTTCACCTCACTTTTAAACAGATCAAAGTTTCACGTAATCACGTCATCACATGTAAGATATATTTTAAGGTATAAAATTTTATGTCTCAGGCCCATAGTGTGTGCAGGCAGTGCTTAGTTCGGACTGTTGTGGACAAATGGCCAGTGAAGAGTGGGATTCATTGTCATTTTTGAGGTTACACCCATGATGTGTAGGCCATTTTAAGAGACTGCTGTGATTGAAGTAACAGCCAATTAGGCTTTGTACCACTGAGTCATAACAAAACCTGCTAAAACAATGTTTTGTAGGTGAACTTTATGGGTTTGAGGTATGTGGAAATGTGGTTTTGTGGTGTGTGGTTTTGTTGGAGTCCTTTTTTCAATGTGTGCACACACTTGGTCTCCAGTTTTTGTGTCTCCAGTTTTTGTGTCTCCAGTTTGTGCGTGTGTGCGTGTGTGCGTGTGTGTGTGTGTGTGTGTGTGTGTGTGTGTGTGTGTGTGTAAATGTATATTTGTGGACCCTTAGTGCATAGATGCATTCTTGCATTAGTGTGCTGTAAATGTTGGATTAGACACATGGTGATGCTTTTTTTCTTGGTGTTTTTGAGGCATGTTCTTGCTCTTAGCTCAGGTCTTGTTTACTTTACAGTGGTGGTATGAAATCTGGTGTGAAGCAGGCCTGTGTTATAGCACAGGCCTACAGCCTCATGCCCCACAGGCACAACAAACCAGACAACAGGCTACAGAATTGGGGAGAAGTAGAGGAGAGGACAAAAAGAAGAAAGGAACAACGCAGTCATTAGGGGGAATGTGGAACAGATGGAGGGAGCTGGACTCCAGATTCCTGCCTCTCTCCAAGCTGAGAGAGGGAGAGTTGGATGAGAGGTGAAAGAAAGAAAGAAAGAAAGAAAGAAAGAAAGAAAGAAAGAAAGAAAGAAAGAAAGAAAGAAAGAAAGAAAGAAAGAAAGAAAGGGAAAGTGGGGAAAAGGGAGAAGTGGACAGTACATTGGCAGCTGATATATTATTCACTGATTGTTTATGCTTATTATTACTGTTCTGACACTAAGATTTCATACAGTAAGTACAAGCAGTAAATTAGCAGAAATTTCATTTCAAACTTGAAGTCCATACTGCTGAGCATTTCCACTCTTGTCAACTTAATGAAAAGTAGCATACCCCATTGTCCCAGATGGCTGGAGATTTAATTTCTCCACTGCTATACCAGTAAGAATATGGAGATGGATATGAATATGTATATATAAAAATGTATATTACAGACTTGCAGTTCATGTATCAGTATTTGTATTTACAGTGCCATTCCTGGTCAGAATGACTCTTACTGTTAAAGATTCTCTTAAAATAAGACAAACATTCTCATATTTTAAGCAAAAAATCTTTTCCATCTTTTACAGTTTCAAAATAACAATAAAGGAAAAGGGAACCAAGCAAAACTGTGGGCACATTGCATGTCTAGTACCTAATAGCACTCCCTTTGTCAAGTAGCCAAGAGTTTTTTTTTATTATTATTTTTGTTTAATGGATTTTCATCCATTCTTCCTTGTAAAAGTGTTCCAGATATATGAGAATCCTGCGCTGTCTTGCATGCACTGCTCTTTTTGAGGTTTATCTACAGATTTTCAATGATGTTCAGATCAGGGGGCTGTGAGGGTCATGGTAAAACCTTCAGCTTGTACCTTTTGAGGTAGTCTATTGTGGATTTTAAGGTGTGTTTAGGATCATTATCCATTTGTAGAAGCATTCCTCTCTTCAACTTCAGCTTTTTTTAAGTGGTATTATGTTTGCTTCCAGAATTTCTGGAATTTCATTGAATCTGTTCACCCATCAACTCATAAAATGTTCCCCAACACAAACCTAAAACATGATTGATTGATTGATTGATTGATTGAAATTCTGTGCGTTCAGATGTTCTTTTGCAAACCTCTGATGCTGAATTTTATGGTGAGGTTGAAGGAGAGGTTTTCTTCTGATGACTCTTACATGATGACTGTTGGCTATTATGACTATTACATGTTTGTGCAGGTGTCGCTGAACAGTAGAATAATGTACCATAAATCCAGAGTCTGCTAAATTCTCCTGAATGTCTTGACTGCACTGTTTCTGTTACCTATCGTTTCTTAATTACATTTCAAACTGGGGAAATGGCAACTTGAAAACTTGAAAACATTTTGCTATCTTCTTATAGCCTTCTCCTGGTCTATCCTAACTGGGTCATTCTCACGGAATCCTGGTTCAAAGGCCATCCAACCAGAACATTTTCAAAATGTGTTTAGAGAAAAATTTCTTTTTGAAGATTTAATATCAAAGTCTAAACCTACTGTGTCCATTAATTTCATAATGTTTAACATCTTTTTGTGTGTATTTATTTGAATTTTAAAACTGAAGTCCACAAAACATTACCATTACCGCAATGTGACTGTATATCAATATATCATTAAAAATACATAATTTTATAAGCAGATTAACAACGATCATGTGCAGAGCTATATTAATTTATGTTGAGTGTTTTTTACATATTTGTTATTTTTAACATTCTTCCTAATTTCTCTCATTACCACAATATACTAAAGGATTAACAACTTGTTTTTTAAGATATGAGACTGAAACAAATAGGTTTTCGTTTTTTATTAAAATAGATTAATTAACAAGTTTCAGAAATTATGTGTATACTATTAAAAACAAAATATGTCTGATAATTTATTAATTTGTAAATAAACACCAATTTTGGTAATGAGAATGATGATTCTGAAATTAGGTTAAATTTTGCAGGAAAATTAGATTGAGCAAAGATTATCAGTTTATACATTCACAAATAATCAAGGGATCACATGACTTTACATATTTAACATATAATAATTAACAAAAGAATGTTTATTTTTAATTAACAATTCATATTTTCAATGAACATACATAAAACCTTTTGGTCATAAAAGGAAGATTTCATATAGCCTACAGCACCATCAATAACTTTGAAGAACTGGGGTTTGGACACACATTGCTCTGGGTTCTCAGTACAAAATCTTCTGTGAAGGTTACCCAGGGTATCAGACAGGGTCCTGGTAGAGACATCATCTTGGTGCTGGAAACAGCTTACAAGTTTTCTTATTCCCCTCTTCTTGCTGCTAATGAGAATTGTTTGGAAACCCTCTAGGATTTTCCTGACCTTTTGCACATTATTTACAGTTGGCCTGTTTATGATCTTCTTCCTTGCTTTAAGTCTTTTAAATCTTTTTTGAGATTCTGTAATTCTTTAGACTTCTTCAGGAGTTTCTCTTCAGCATATCTTAATTTTGATCTTAATTTGTTTACAAGTTTTTCTTTTTTTTATTTTCTTTTTTTCTTGTTTGTGGAGTGGATGCTCCTACTGGTCGAATCAGGTTTAAAGATCTTTCTTTTGTTGGTGAGCAGGGATGTAACTGGGATGTTACAGATGTTAAGGATGTATGTTCTTGACTTTTTAAGTTCTTGACAGTTTATTTCTTCATGCTGAAAGGATGTTTTTGTTCTGCCTTATCGAGGAGGCTGGAGTGATGTCCAGAAGTGCTTGAAGGTTTTCCCTCCATTGCTTTTTCTTTTTGTCATGTTGCTTTTTAGTCATATTGTGAGTTGTCTTTACTTTTCCATTTTTCTTACATTCCTAATACCTACAAATAAAAACATAAAATCAACAAAATAGAAAAATATTTGTATACAATCCATACTTAGATATGCATATGATTTGAAAGTAACTTTTTAACTGGAACAATTGTGTTTTTGTTTGTGAGGGCATCCAAGTGTTGAATGACAATTCAGAAACATTCATCTTTGCTACAGTTACTTTGTTTCCTAACCTCTCTCTCCTTTCTTCTGTACTCATCAAGTAGTTCAGGGTCGCTGTAAATTTTCTCCCTAAACTTCAATAGCCTAGCTTTTGCTGCTATCTTTTTTTCTCAACAGCTATCTATTTGTAAGTAAATATACATTACATATTAGATAAAAACATGTCAACCAAATGTAAAATAAAAAAACAACAACTCTGTATCTATGTGGTCTATATGGTCATCTGAATATGGCTTCGTAGTGAGTTTCTCCTTACCGAAACCGTGCACTTCTCCACCACAACAGGCGCTCAATTGTATTGGTAAGAGAGAATGCTGTTGTGGAGGATGAGCGACCCTGGCCTTTTCTCCTAACTGCAGAGACACCATGTAGGCTAGGGAAACTTTCACTCACAGTTTGCAATTAGGCTTAATAAAGTTTATCATAATCAAAAATAAAAACAACTCCTGTTTTTTATTTTGTAAGTTCAAAATTTGATATATCGGTAATGAGAACCAGAAACCGGTGCAGACAGTTTGATGAGCAAACTTTTTATCTGTTATCAAGAGAGATATGAGAAGAGCTGCTTACCTGGTAACCATCTTGAGTATTACAGCCATAGTCTTCCTTAACTTCAACAAGGATTTAAACAATGATTGAAAATTGTTGCAGAAGATGAGAAAATTGGTGTTGGACAAATACCTTTCTTTTATTAAGTCCATTGCTTTTACAAATAAATAACAAATATTTTATGTTTATTTAGTAAAAGTGTTCATATTATGATATGCATTGATTTTCTTTTGTGGGTTTTTATTTTAAATATAAAAAAAATGTTCTCAAAATGTACAAACACATTGCGGAAATTACAAGTTTGCCCTAAAAAGTAAAAAAACTACATAAAATATACTTATAATGTCTATTTTAAAACATGTGTAAGGTAGACCAAAGGAAGATGTTTATGATTTTATATTTATTATTTTCTTAGCATTTACTTTGTTAAAATTCTTCATGCCACCTCATGGGGTTGACTTCGTGAGAATAACCCAACTATGACTGTGAACAACCATAACTCTAACACAATAATTAAGGTCAAAGTTATCTGAGTGCTTAAATCTCATAGGTTCCCATACATGTGCAAGTACTCTTTTCCCTTTTTTAAGCAATACAATGTTCACCAGGGGTGCCCATACATTTGCATGCCACTGTATCTATTGAATTTCTATAACTGGGATTTTATATAGGTTTTTGGTAGGGCTAGGTGGTATGGCTAAAAATATATGCCATTTTTAAAACTCTGGCAGTATCATGGTCTATCGCTTTGTGTTTCTGGTATTACAGATAATTACTGAAACTTTGTTAACGTTTTCATTATATTACATTGTTTTTAAGCTTATGGAGATTTGAGTTTTTAGTCATAATGACCAGTCCTAGTTTGTGAATTATTCTTGTATCAAGAGATCATAGAATATAGAAAATTTGAATTCTGTTATGTATATAATGAATGATTTGGTTACTTGAGTTCTTGGCCCCAATATATGAATTAGTTTACATTAAACAGTTGTAGAATGTAAACAGTTTGACAAATGAGTAATGAATTTGTGGAATTAAATTTTTTCAAACAATAAATAGGACAAAATCACGAAAAAATACTTCAGTGTGCATAACTATTCACCCTCCTAAAGTTAGTACTTTGTAGAGCCCCTCATTGGATAAGTCTCTATGATCTTGCCACATCTTGCCACTGGGATTTTTGCCCATTCCTCAAGGCAAAACTGCTGCAGCTCCTTCAAGTTAGATGGTTTCCGCTGGTGAACAGCAATCTTTAAGTCTGACTTCAGATTCTCTATTGGATTAAGCTCTGGACTTTGACTAGGCCATTCCAATATATTTACACGTATCTCTTTAAACCACTCGAGTGTTGCATTTTCCTGTTGGAAGTTGAACCTCCGTTCCAGGTTCAACTCACTGACAAACCAATTACAATCATTGTCCTACATACCTCTCCTCTTTTTAAGACCTCAAACCTAGTTGTCCAAAATAACATAGTTATGAATTGTCATTGTAGTTAATGATCATTGTAGTCAACTCACATAATTGAATGTTTGATGTCTGAAAGTCATAGATGTCACAAGACCCTGTTCTCTCCCCGGTGTTGCTCTGCCGGGCCTGTAGCTGCAGCTGCTTGTTTTTAGGTTGTTTCACTAAATAAAATGGATTAAAGTCAAGTGACTGTCTTTGCCTTAAATTAGTCTGAAAATGTACAGCTGTAGATGTTCCATTCAAAAAGTAATGTTAATGCACGTCTTTGCTAGTCTCCGACCTCCTGATTTACTTGTTTCTGAAAATGTTGTGACAGACATTCCTTTTGATTAAACAGTATCAAAACTAATAAATATTTGAGTATAACATGAAATGTATGCAGTCGTGCCAGAAATGTACAAGGTGGACTGTTTGAAAATGGAACTGTGTCATGGCCATTAATGCAAAAAAAAAAAGCATTGTCCAGGTACTTTTGATCTTCTAAAAAGAAGACTACAAAAATTCAGTTCAAACATCCTTCATCCGATTTGGATGTAATGAAGTGAAATTGCAGTTAATGTCCAAATATTTTGCAACTTACTAAATATATATAAATATCACATTTCAAGGTTAATAGTTTTTATACAGACCGGTTTTACCAGTGTTAAATAAAAAAAGAAAGTATTTTACTGATGGAGAGAGATGTTAGAGGATAAAAATAGCTGTGAGGTGTCAAATAGTTGACTAGTAGAAGAAAATGGAGGCAGAGCTTCTTAGATAGGTAGAGATATTGGGGGGGGGTTATACTTGGTAGCTTGCTGAGTTGGACTTCTAGTGTCCTCTGGACGTGTGGCTGTGTGATCATGTTCCAGTTCGTCTTGTTTGTGTATAAATGCACGTTTCCATGGCCACAGTGTGACTGCATGGTTGTTGTTACTATAGGAACGTGTATAAGGACTACCGGCATCTGGAGCTGGCTTGTGACACACAGGAGGAGGTGGACAGCTGGAAGGCCTCTCTGCTGCGGGCTGGAGTCTACCCTGAGAAAACTACAGTAAGAATTCATCTCCCCACCCTACTCTAGGGATGTCCTAATCTGGTTTTCCCCCACTGATCCCTGCCTGTTATTTCTATTGTCATATACAATTCAGCTGCACATTTGAATTACTACTCTAATTAAGAGTAATTCATTAGATATCAGAGTCTTTAATTAAGATATACAGGGTTGCTTTAAAATGCTATAGTCAAGGCACTTTTACTATATGTGTAATACAGCACACTCTGAGCTGGCGTTGCAGGTGTTAAGAACTGTTGGGCCCACTTGCCACAAGTTGTGTCTTGTGAGGAAAAATTTCGTAATTTGGCTGAAATAATGACAATTGATTGTTTCCTGTAACCATCTACCAGTCTCTGATATCTAATGGAATAACACTCCTCCATGCAGAATTGTTTCATCTATGTGATGTTTCAGAGTCAGTCTTTGTACAGACGGTTTTACATTTTCCTAAAGCCCTCTCTGATACAATAAAGATTTCAAAGTTTCTATGATGGAGAGTTCTCCAGGCCCTGCTGCAGCAAAGCAGCCTCAAACCAAGACACTTCCACCCCATGCTTCGCAGTTAGTATGAGGTGCTTGTGCTCAAATGTTGTTTGATTTGCACCAAACGTGTTCTGTTACTGTGTCGAAATAATGCAACTTTGGATTCATCTGTTCAAACAACATTGTTCCAGTCCTGCTCTTTGTCTAGGTGTTCTCTGGCAAACTAGTCTTGCCCTGATGTTTGGGGGTTTTTTTTGTTGTTGTTTTTTTACAACATGGGTTTCCTTGCACACCTCCCATGAAAATCAAACTTATTTTCTTTCTGGGTTGTTTCGGATTATATCTTTCTGATGCTGCACTTTGACATCAACCATGATGAAAGCTACCTCCAGGTCCCGTTATGACACTTTAGGATTGTTGGGGACTCTGTCTGTTAGTTCGTAAGAAGTGTTTAGCATCCAGACCTCACCCAAAAATCACATTTACAGCTCTTAATCAAAAATGCTTTATCCAGTTACACCAAAACTTTACAAGCATGTACCCTAGGACAGTTGTAGACAACTTTCTAAGGCTGGCGGTACTTCATTCCTAGGTGTTGCTATAACTAGCACAAATCTGTCCAATTGCCATGAAAATTGGCATGGTGCTACTATACGCTATCCTGGACCAGAATCTGGGTTGATGTAATATTCAATTAACCTTGGCCACCAGTAACCAACCAATCAGACTGTAACAGCTACTTAAATACCTTAGAAGCTCTAGTACTAAATGAAGTATGACGTGTATTGGCCACTGGGAGGCACTGCTTACACTAAAACACTAAAATGAGCACATCTATCATACTGTTTATTTGATAAACATGCAGTTCCACTTATGCATTATAATGAGCTAGACAAATTTGCAAATGCACATTATTTAAAAATGCTCACTATTTTTCTACAAATTTGCATTGTTTAAGTATGACATATTTTGTACCATGCTTTGATGTGATCTCTTGATTAACTACATTATTATAGGAATTATGTGTGCTTTAAATGCTTCGATGTCTTTTCATCTGCCTGAATTATTCTCCTCCTGGAACATAATCTGGGTGTGTTTTTCTTCCTTCCTTACCTCATATATACTGCTATTGCTATTGTTTTTCCAATGAATTTCCCTCAGTAAGGGATCAGTAAAGTATAAATCAATCAATCAATCAATCAATCAACATGCTGCTGTATAATATATGTGCAATACTGGTAAAATGTTTCAGAACCCATATTGGGTATTGTAAAATTTTTGACAGTATGACACACACACACACACACACACACACACACACACACACACACACACACACACAAACCATTTCCTTACCTTTTGCTTGTCATCTCATCTATATAGTGAATCATATCTATATAGTGAATACTGTTTTGAATAAGGCAAAGGTTTTTAGATCCGCAATTGTTTCTAAAACATCTGTCTATACTTTGAACTTTTCTGCAGCTGCTGCTGACAAGCTTTCATACCAGAGTGTCTTTCCATATAGAAAAATAGAAGAACATTTGAACTTTTTTTTTGCCTCATCTTTTAGGATATAGATATTTTTCCATGCATGTTAAAAATGTACAAGCATAGAACAACAATGTTGTCACTGAATAGTTTTGCAAATTTGAAGTTCCGGACATATTTAATGTCACATATTTAAGTCCTTTTCCAGAGTGTGTGAATGTCCTCTAACAGTCCCTTTCTTTCAGTGCATATGGCTTCTCTATAAGTGTCTTTCTTCTGAGAGTTCTCCTGAGTTTTGAGTCCACTCGTGCATCCACTCTCTGAGCATGTGTGTCCACTTTCTGAAAGTGTGTGTCCACTCTTCATGAATGTGTGTCCCCTGCTTCACTGCAAGCACTTTCCCGGCTGTTCTACCATCAGCAGGCCGCCTGCATTCTTTAGCTCTTATGTCACTATGTTGAGGAGCGGAGCAGGAGGGGCGCCAATCTCTGTTTCTAATCAGCCCCCTCTCATTTTACTCTATTTCTCCTTCCCTCACTCTCTCTCTTTCTCTGTCTTTCTCTCATTTTCTCATTCTGTTTTTCCCCTCTCTCTCTAACTTGGTGGAACTTGCTGAGTGATGTCACAGTTCTGTCAGGGTTCCCCATAATTTGTTTTGACACAAGTCTACCGCACCCCCACCATATGTTGTTGAAAAAAATTGTTCTTCTCTCTCCCTTTTTCTCTGGCGCGCTCTGTGTATATATCTGTTATACTTTCAAACTATCATTTATTCTACCATCTTGTGTTCTGCTTCTACTTCACTCATCCCCAAATTTGTTGTATGTAACGTGTCTTCTAAACTCCTTCCTTTGTCCCTTGTTCCACTCTTGTCAGGTGGATGGAGAGAGCTTGGGGCAGACAGAGAACTTCTCTATGGATCCTCAGCTGGAGAGGCAAGTGGAGACCATCCGCAATCTGGTGGACTCCTACATGAGCATCGTTTACAAGAGCATCCGAGACCTGATGCCCAAAACCATCATGCACCTGATGATCAGCAGTGTCAGTTTGCTTACACCTTTGTCCTTTGTCTTTTATGCTGTGTGAAATAAAGCATTAAAACAGTGAAGGTTTGATTAAGACCTGATTGGTAAGATAAGGGGTAGTAGAGCAGGGAAAATACTAAAGTGTGCAGAACTGGGGAACTTAAGTAAGTGGAACTGCTGCAATGGACCGTTAAATTAGCTGGAATGTAAGGCTGCTTCTTTGAGTCAACAAGTTGGCTGGTCAGTTGTAGTGTTTTTGTTTCACTAAGATTCTGTCATTAAATGGGTACTTATTTCTTTATTTATGTAGCTACTTGTTGATTTACAATTACTAGTGAAGTATATTTCACTAGTACCACCACGCTGTTGCGCTTCAAAATTTTTGTAAAGATTATTGAAATAACAAGAAATATGAGCTACCCATACAGTGTTTTATTTAATATATCTTAAACATAAGGCACCACTTAAAAAAAATAACATGGTAAAAATGTGAGGTGTTGTCAGTCTTGTTGTCAATTGTAGCAAAACACATAGTGCTGTGCAAGCAAAGTACTGAAGCTTATTGTTTGAAACTGTTTGAAGAGCCTTCTTTGCAGTAAGTATTTTGGTAGCTAGTTTTTGCTTGTGAAAACACCATATAACTTTAGAATAAAGGCAAACAAACAACGCAGTAAACAGCAACTAGAATTTCTTAGCTAGTTAGCAGTGCAAACATTTAGTTGCAAATTTCCAGCCATCAAATGTATGTGTTCCAGTACTCTAGCAGCAGTTCACTTGTAACTAAATGAATGATTGATTGCCCAACCAGATACTGGATAATACTTATAGTAATACTAGGATCTCTTACAGAGGTTTTGGGAAATGGTTTTAACCCTCAAAACATAACCACGCCGTTATGTTGCCAAGAATATTAACCTGTTTCAAAGTTTATAAATACAGAAAAAATACACTCATTGTGGAAGAAATAGTTGCACCCAGTGGGTCATCTTCAGTTATGAGTGGATGTGCAGTGACGAGTGGATGTGTGGTCAGCGTCAAGTTATGCATCACACATCCAGAAGGTATAGTGTGGGTGCAATTTCTTACAATGCCACCTTTGGTCCTAAAAGGACAGCCTAATATTGCATTAATGAGGTCCTGCAACCAGTGGCCATACTTTTTCTGAACACACACTCCGGTACACTATTCCAACAGGACAGTGCTCATCTGCACACTGCTGTCATCTTGAAGACACAGATACTATGCCTTGGCCAGTCACATTGCCAGATCTATATCCAATTGAAAATGTGTGGGATGCTATTGGATGCACCAACTACACCTCTACCACAAAGTCTGCTTGAATTGAGTGAGAATATTCAACCTGCATGGGACGAGTTATCAAAGGACACCCTAAGGAACCTCTACAAGCCCATGCCAAGACACCTGGCATGTTGCATTATACCCAACCCCATACTGAGAACATGATAAAAAGATGTATAAATAAATATGTATTGTTCCTGGTACCCTTCATCTTCCTTCTCAATAGCAATGCAATCCCACTATCACTTCTGGGTGCAACTATTGTTTTGACAATGAGGGTATTTTTAATAACTGGTCTAAATTGTTGTTGAGAATATAAATGGAAAATGAATAACTGAATATGTGTTTATATTACACATATAGTGCTCCAGTCAGTTTGTCCCAGTAGGGACAATAAAGGCTTCAGTGGGTAAACATAAAACAATTTCAATCAAAACTGTTTTACATTTTTTATAAGCAAACTAGGCTTAGCATAGCTTTGAGTAGCTAGTTGGCCAAACATCACAGCACAGACCCAGACCATGTTCCAGGTAAACAAGGCTCAAAAATACACATATTTGAAAGCATGAATTTGAGTGAATGGTCTTAGGAGTAACCTAACAACTGCTATTGAACATGTAAAAAGGGCACAGCCTACAGCTTTGCACCCCTAACTGGGTGTGTGCAAACAAGTTTGAGTAATAGGACAGGACCAATAAACCCACATTGAGCATGAACCTGATTGTCTACCTGTTTGCAGCTTCCTTCACAGTGCCCCATCCTGTGGCTCTCCTAAAATAAGGAAATTAACTTATTCAGTCATATATTAGACAGAACAAAATGTTGGCACGTTATACAAAAAAAAATGCCTTCATTTTGAGATGTCATGATTTTGAAGTTCTGCCATATACCTCAAGATTTAAAAACTACATTGATTACTATTTATTGTGTTGTCATTTGTATTTTTCCTGAGATTACAATTACTGCCCTGTTAAACAGATCTAAATATACTTTTCTTACATACCAGAGACTTAACTGCACATTACTGTGTGCAGAACAGTCTGTTCATTTCTGTGTATTTAACCTTTTTTATAGTGCAATGTTTTCTGATACTGTCTGATTTATTAGCCTCTTTTTCTGTGGATGTGTGGGGAGGATGTTGGTTAAGCTTTTAATGAAAGGAAGATAAGCTTCTCTTTGGCCCCCTATGATTATAAACAGTGGTCAGGTGTTTGATGTTTCTCATTCATAAATACTTCAGCTTTCATTAAGTTATCTTCAACACCTTCATTCATTCTCTGTTACACCTCTCTCTCTCTCTCTCTCTCTCTCTTTCTCTTTCTGCAGGTGAAGGAGTTTATCCACTCAGAGCTGCTGGCTCAGCTGTACTCTTCTGGAGATCAGTGGGCTCTAATGGATGAGTCTCCGGAGCAGGCTCTGCGCAGAGAGGAGGTGCTGCGCACGTACTCGGCCCTGAAGGAGGCGCTGGTCATCATCACTGACATCTCCACTTCCACCATCTCCACCCCTCTACCACCACCTGTGGACAGCTCCTGGCTACGCGCCAGTACCATCAACCGCACGTAAGAAACAGATACTAGTTGCCGTTGGCATGTTTCTATACCTGACTAGATTAGGTTATCTTAAATATTAGAGGAAGATGACAAGATGACATGTCCTGCACCTAACAAATGGGGTTGTTAGATGTACATGATGTACTGTTGTTAGTGCTACATGTGTTAGACATTAGAAATGAACAGTATATTGATGTCTGATATGTTTGACTATAATTAGAATTGTTTTGAATTATATAATTATTACTCTCAGTCAGATATTGGATTTGCATTATATTATTTTGCTTGATTGCATTTGTATTGATGCACAATAAATGTCGTTCAAAAAGACTTTCTAAAGTGGTGGAAGCTTCACACCAAGTACAACACATTGTTTGCCTTCTGTGCTGTGTAAACAGGGATAGAAACTCTCCATAGCTCTCTGCTCCTTGTCCATTTTAATTTCCCTCCTCCGCACAAGTGCTCATTCATGAGGGAAGCTATAGTTCACAGCTCTTTTTGGCCATGGATAAACTAGGATGCACATCGACAAACTTGAAAAAATAGCTATATAAAGTGACCATCATTCCCACGCATTGCAGCTCTGCTACACCATATATCTTCTTTAACCTATTTTTATGGTCAGTTTTTTTTGCCAACATCTTTCTGCTCAAGTTTGGTCTTCAGCCACAAAAAAGGAGCTCTGATCAGTCAGCCTGATGTTAATGCACTCGACATCAAAGACAATAGAGCTCCCACTGAAAACTTTACTCATCAAAGTTTGTTTGTTGGTTTTCAAAATATGTGTTTTTGTCATTCGTAGAAATGGGGCTTGGTTTGATTCTTTGTTTATGTTTTGGTTTCTTGCTGTAACCCAGCTTTACCTTTGCTCTTCCTCTACTTCACCCTGTTCTCACGTGTTCCCAGTCTTTAACCCTGGCCTCTCGTTGTTTGACATCGTTGATTCTTTTCCTCTGTTGATTTGTGGTCAGAAGTTAACAACATGTACTCATCATAGACATGAATGTCCTGGTAATGTTGGGCTTTGAATGATTCCTTCAAACCGAATGAGGGCAGAATGAGAGTACAACACACATTTTTAATTAGAAATTAATTAAATTAATTATATGTACAAGTCAAAAGTCAAAAATACACACTCATTCTAATGAATGCATTCTGCTTCTTAAATTTGCACTCGTTGCTGACACAAATGTGCACACTCAGCCAGTCTAGGCCCTGTAGAGATGTACTCCTAATAGAATTGGACTCTCTGGAGCAGAGAAACATGAATTTACTGGCACCATGCATGTTGAGCTCTTTGTTTTGCTGGAACACACAGTTTCATCCAGGTTGTTCTTGTCTAGCTGATGGTTTGTCATTATGCTGAAAAATTCTGAGGTTATTCTCCTTCTTAATTATTCCATTCACTTTGTTCAGTGTACCAGTTCCAAAGGATGATGTTACCGCTACTATGCTTAACAGCTGTTCTAACACAGTGTTCTTTGGGTTTAATGCCTCAACATTACTCTTCCAAACATTGTAAATTTTGGGGTGGGTTTGTTCTATTTCTATGTTTTTTGATTTTGCATTGGGCCCATATATTGCTCCTCGTTGTTTTGAATGGTTCTAGGTATGCAAACAGCATTTCTGCAAAAGCATTTATCAGTAAATTTATTAGCCTCAGTCAGGATTATTATTGATTATATTATCAATTATTGTTTTTGGGTTTTTTTGGCCAACAATTTCTGAATTCACGCAAGCCTACTAATGTACTTCATTGCATTTTCCCACCTTTATCTCTCTCAGATCTCCTCCAGGTCACAGTTCTCCTAAGAGGACTCAGTCTGCTCCTGGACTTCCGGCTCGTGGCCCTGCTCCTCCTGCCCCAGCCTTTTCTATTCGTTCTGCCCCTGCAGTCCTAAATCACACTGATTCCTCTCATATCCTGGGACGCCCTAATCGAGCCGCTCCCAGCATTCCCAGGTAATTAATTATTGAGCCCACATTTACACCACAGACCTTATTGCTTTTACATCAGGTCTGCATGCAGGCTAATAATTATATGCATGCTTCTAAGTATATGGGGGGAGGGTCACTAGGTCAACTGAGTTCACACACCACACCAATAAAATACTGTAGTATCTTTCCTTTTCAAAAAATTCTCAGTAACTATCAGTAATTTAAGATATATCAGAAATGACCACTTGGCAGTTGGATAACCTTGATCTGAGTAACAGTTATTACATTTCTTTGGTCATCTGGCTGTAAAACAAGTCTCAGGTTCATAATACTATAATTAACTATAATTAATCAATGGATAGTGGTTATCCCTCCCATTACAACCAAATCACTTCTATTCTCGTGGATCCCCAACATATATATTGATTGCAACTGTGACTCAGCCACCTTTAGTAGTATCATAATTGACTGCACTGCTCTGGACAGCCTACTTAGTTGGGAAATATCCATATGTGTACTCAGGGAAATTGCATGGCTGTGTGAATTGTAGCCTGGCTTCTATTTGCCCCAAGCTTAATAAGCACTTCAGAAGTACGTCTAAGCTTAGCATGCATCCAGGAACTTTCCAGTTTCTTTATTCCGGACTGAGGAGTATTATCCATCAACCATCATTGCTAGCTTGTGACTGTGTTTTATGTATTTTGAGAAACAGCTTTCTTCAATCCATCCCTCCACAGTACACCTGAATAAACTAATCAAGGCCCGATGGTTTGAGGACAAGTGGAATCAGATGGGTTAGAGCTGAAAGAGACTCAGTATGTAAACAGTTAGGGACTGAGGGACTGAACACTGGCAGAATCCCAAATTGCCTCCCATTTGACATATAATACATTCTATAGGGGATGAGCTACTGACTTTTACTCTCTATAATGTCTGTTACCTTATGTGTGCATGAAAGCTCGGACTGTCTGAAGCTTTCAACCACTGTGCTTTGAGTAGGCTACATGGTAGTGGAGCTTATCATTAGTACACTATATCATTACATTCAGCGTCATTCGAATATCCAAAGTAAGGCAAATGGATATGAGGTTAATCACAATCCATGAAGCACTAATGGATTTCTTTTGTTCACATGCATAATATAAATGTGATCAGTCAGTTTTTCCATCCTTTTGCTCAGACTGGCTTTACTCTTGTAGAAAACTGTGTGCTCTCAAATATATATCCTGCTCCCGTATCATTGCTCTGTTCTTATGCTTTGAGACCCATTTGCAGACACTCAGATTTCTCCTGTGTGTTTTCTGGACCATTCCCTGCCCTCATGATTGTATTTTCAACACAACACGGCTGCCAAAAGTCTTCAGCCCAGTCAGAAAGTTGTTGACCAATGAAATTCTTCCTTCTACATTCTCATTGGCTAGAAAAAGCAGGACGAACTGCCCTATTTTTGTGTCGAGTTGTGCAGACCCACATGATAATTTTTCATGATTATTCTAATTCTTTTGGTTCCCTATACAATCTGAGATGCTACTGCTACTGCTATTAGCACATTTGACAAGGTAGCACAACTTGGTCAAGTCACAACCTCAGATAATGTGATTAATTACTTACACATGTATTAATATTGGTATCTGTGTTGCATGCGTGTAATATATTTGGATATATAGCATAATGATTGTGAAACAGCAGTGCTTGGCTGGGAGCAAGTCATTGAGCTTTTCCAAACAACTGATAATGAAAATGAGTGGAAACAAGAATTTCATTTTTTTCAACACAAACACCACTTACCAGCTTTTGGTTTGCCAAAAGTAGACTTGGTAGTTTTTTTGGGTTAATAATATGAGCCTGAGGGCATGGAAAGGTCCACAAGCATATTTGAGAAATCTGAGTGTATGTACACTCATTGAATTGAAATTCATAAGTGCGTCATGGATTGTGCTCTCACTTTTAAAAAACTTACTTTAAACTTTTGGAAGTAAATTAACACAGTAAACAGAAAACACTGTGTATTTGCTCCATGATTTTCTTTTGGTTGGAATGTGATTTGGATAGCAGATTTAGGTTTGCTTCCAAAATGTTCAGACAGAAGTGACAGTATTGCCATATCTCTAAACGAAAGGTTCCTTCTTGGACAAGAATGCAGCATACTGTTTCCTTGATGAACCTTTTGTGTTCTCCTCCAAACACTGTGGCAATCAGGGGCATGAGTTTGTAATGTGAGGGTGCTTAACTGTAAATGCTTGATGACTGTACTTGATTGTTTATTGTCCCCATATTTATAACAGACAATGCACAAATTTATGGCCATAAAAGTATTTGTACTCATAAATCAACAAAAGGCGAAGAAAAGAAACGGTGCATATACACATGCAGGCTCACAGACCGCCTCAGTGAGAGCAGAGGTTACATGAGCTGGGTGGGGGTCTACTGGAAAATGTGTTTTTCATATTCTTTTCCCCAACATTCAGTACAGACTGTCTCCACCCCACCACCACCACCCCAGTATCTCTCCTTTTTTCTCCCCCCCTCCCCCCCTGGATGTTGGAGCCTAGTCAGCAGAGGCAGTAAATAAAACACGTCTCATGTTTCGTGATTAGCAGTAAAGCCAGTAAAGCAGATGAAAGCAGTGATGTGAGTTGAGGAGGAATGTGATGATTATCTACTGAATCAACTCATACTGTTTTAACTGCCTTACAGACTCAAAGACTGAAATCATCATATTTGTCAGCCATGTCATCTATCTTCTCCACCACTCCGCTGCTTCTCCATGCACTCCAGTTTCACCATGATATGCCCTTTTCACTTTCTGTCTATCTCTCTTTTCTCGCACCCTACTTTTCTTTGGCTCTCCTTTGGTTTCCTTTCTGCCTCATTTCCTCCATGTTCTGAAATGGGTCAGTTTGGACCTCCACCCTTTTTCTCCTGCTTTTTCTCTCCCATCCAAATCCCCCCTCTTCTCTTTAACTTCTGTGTTGGTTTTTCACCCCTCCCTTTCTGACATTCCCTCTTTCCACTGTGCATTTTCTCTCAACTTTCTTTCCTATCATAAACTTTATCAGCCCTCATTTTGCTCTCTTCGTCTTCTTGCAGTTTATTTAAAACATCCACAGTTTGTGCACTCTTGGCCTCTTATAGTCATCGCCCTATCCTAGCATACATCTCTGACTGGTGTTCTGGTTAAGCGTTTCTTTGGTTGTATTTCTGCCTAGTTTAGCCTGTATTTATGAAGTTTGTTAACCTTTAGAGATGCTTATCCAAGGTCTAAGCCTTTCAATTTGCATGTTAAATTAAGTAAAGTTGCATTGGAAGACTTTTGGTTAGTTGATCAGATTTTACTACATATCAGATGATTTGTTTGCCAAAGGTACATTTGACCAAGCTGGTCTTAGAATTGTACTCATTTGGTTGGTTCTTCTCACTTACTCACCAGCTTTCCCACAGTCATCTCATTGCAGTTTTGTATGTCAATCTCTCTATTTAACAAACTAAATAAGATTAAATAGCCCTCGCATTGTGTGTCTCTCATAAAATAAAGCTCTGGGTTTTCCAGGCAAATCTATCTGCTTGGATTCATCAAACCTTATTGTTGCTTTCCTTTCCATCGTCTTTCAATTGTCCAGCACTTGATGCAGATCAGGAAAAATAAAAGCCACACTCTCTTCTCGTTCCCATCCCAGAAAACCTCTCCCCTCTCTGCCAGCTCCATTAGAGAGCAAGATTCCTGAACCTCCACAGGGATCTTTCCTGGACCCACACTGTAGGAACGCTGCCCCCCTTCACACACACAGGCACACACACACACACACACACACACACACACACACACACACACACACACACACACACACACACACACACACAGAAAACCTCACTTTCTCTCATGTGTACACACACAAACAGATTCTGCCCTATAGTTAAACACCCTGATAGCCCACAACATTGCATTAGACAGCTTGTGTCAGTTAATGCCAGTTTAGCCTCCCATTACTGATGGAGTGATTATTGATGGGTAACAGAATTATTATGATAATTTTTTTTCCAAACTGCTCTTCAAACACAAGCATAGAAGGAAAGGATTGTGAAATTGAAAACAGTTTATATGGCCTACCCTCAAATTCTGAAATTTCGCACCAGGGGCCTGTCTCATGAAGCAAGATTTCTTGCCTGGCTGGATACCATTATGAGTTCATAAATGTAACCTTGCGATTACTGTTAAATGACTGCAGATCAGTTTTTATCAGGCTACATCGCTGTAGAAAAATCAGACATTAAAACTCAGGTTTAAACAGTTAAAAAAGGTGACAAATTGGAAAAAAATAAATAAAAATGGTCCCTTATAACTGTGCCTTTCTAACTATTTGTGCATTCTGACACTAAATCACAGGTGTAATTGCTGTGGAATTGGTAAACTTGTTGAACTAGGCAAATACAAGTCATTGTCTAGAAACTGATTTCTAGTTAGTTTCAGTCATTTGATAAAACCTGCTGCTTTGCATACCAAGGTCAGAGGGTACTTTTGAATTCAAGTCATCTTTTGAGGCCCTGTTATGAACAATACAATACAATGAATAAGTAAATGGATAAAATGTTTCATCATCATTAGTTCTATATGGATTCACAATGGCAACTTGTGCTCAGAGGTTTAGATCATTAATGAATTTTGGAGTCAGTCATGGTAAGCTTGACTTGGAACTGACATCACTCTGTTCTTTTTCAGGTCACTTTTAAGGCATTTTCACTCCTGTAGTTTATTTGCCTTGGTCGGAATCAGTTAACGATTTCATAAACTTTGAATGCTTCCCCAGTTAGTTTGTTTAGTTTGCATATTTTCGAGAAAAGACTAAGTGCACCAAAATGCATCACAACAAACCATTTAACATTTTCTCCACCTATTGTTCAGACCTGTCTGGGGCAGGAGCATGAAAGTAAATACTGGAAGAAGGTGCTTTGTCTCAAACCAGGGCAGATATCCGTACATTTTAACATACAGCAGTGGCAGAGATGGAGTTTGTTCAAAGCTGTAGGGATTATCTGACCAATATACCTGCAGTATACAATATACACCTGCAGAGCCGTTCAGCTCAAACCTGCCCAGTACACCTGTTAGTTGGACCAGATCAAGGTCAGATCACAACATACAAACTGCTCCAGAGTTTGTTTGGGACCAGACAGAAGCCACTTCCTCTTAAGGGTCTTGGTGCGCTGTTCTGGTCCATAGAACTGCTGTTACTGTGTCTTCAAACCTGGCCAAATTCATTGCACTAAAGGTGAGTTCAATTTAACTGGACCAAAATAGTAAGTTTTAAAATGCCCTTGTTCTCTTTGTGACATTTGTGGAGGGCCCAAAGCAGACTGTATAGATATTAGTAATATAAAGCAATTATCACTCAAATAATTCCAAAAGTAATACAGATTACAAACATACTACATACTAAATACTTCAAATCTTTTCTTACTTTGTGAGACAGGCCCCAGATAGTTCTGTTTTTATTTTCTTTTAGGTTTGGCCAGCTAATCAGAGGCCACCATCTGGGAGTATGTGAAGCCTTAGGGAAGAACATATTCAAATATAGCACTACATTTTCAATTTCTGTAGTTTCTGAAGTCCATTTGGCATACTTTTTATATCACACACATGTAAACACTGAAGCAGTTAAGTCGTAATTTTACTGAATGGATTTGTTATTCATAAAATGAGTGCTTTCAGTAACTGTGTGTGTGTGTGTGTGTGTGTGTGTGTGTGTGTGTGTGTGTGTGTTTTGTCAGGAGACAGCCGCCAGCGGTGCCTACTCGACAACAACACTAACACCCACAAGGTGACACAAACCCCAGGTCCAAGAGAAATCCAACCACATAAAGGATGAGAAACAGACCGATTGCTTTTCCACATGAACTGCTGTATACTCCAACATTTGCCAACGGCCCACATTCTTCCCCCGCGTGCCTTTGGTGTGGCTTTAGAGGTGGTAGACAAAATCTTAGATCTGTGGTTTTAGTCAATTTGCAATGAACTTAAATGAACTCCAGTCGGGCTAATACATCTCCTTCTCCAGATGTGGTGATGGGTGGGCAGCATTATGCAGTATTTTGTTTATATTGTACCTGTGAGTGAAGCAGACAGACTTCTTTTAGTCCTGCTCTTGTTCTGTACATAGATCTGTCTTCACTGATATATGCTTTGAGTACATTTTTATGTGTATGCATTTTGGAGAGAGGGAGAGGGAGAGGGAGAGAGAGAGAGAGAGAGGGTGGGGGGGATGTGTGTGAAGCTTTAAATGAACAGTTTTAGGATTTTGTAAGTCAAAGTTCATTTCATATTCAGCCACAGGGAAAATGATTAATATATTGTGACATTTTGTTTTAATGAATATATCCATATCTGTTTATAATAATATTACTGTAATATAATATTACAGTCTAAATTTCATTATTTCTCGTTCAAATTAAACAATTCTTTACGGTTTTTCCTCCAAATGTACAGCTTCTCTCTGATCAAAACAGGTCTATGTTTGACTAAAATGAATATCTTCTTTTCATTCTACAGTCATGTGAAAAAGGTAGGACACCCCATCATCACCTTTACGTATTAACGTATTTACACATATGGACATTCGATTTTAATGATATTAAGAGATGGTAGTGATCTAAATAACACATAAAACTGAAGAAAAAATAATCTATTAAATATTCATTTGTAAATTCATGTAGAAATGCAATTTTCTTCTGAATAAAAAAGGACACCCTATGCCCTAACAGATGGTATTTCCTCCTTTGACAAAAACAATTATATGTTTCCTTTAATCATCTACCAGTCTCTGACATTGACTTGAAGAAAGATTTTCCCACTCCTCCATGTGGAATTCTTTCAGCTATGCAATGTTTCAGTGTCAGTCTTTGTACAGATTGTCTTACTTATTTCTTAAGCCCCCTCTGATACAATATAGATTTCATAGTGGTGTCAGAGATCAGAGAGCTCTCTAGGCCCTGCTGTACCAAAGCAGCTCTAAACCATGACACTTCCACCTCCATGCTTCACAGTTGCTATGAGGATTTTGTGCTCATATGTGCTTTTGTTCACATCAAACATGTCTTCTGTAACTGTTTCCAGATAATTCAACTTTCAATTCATCTGTCCAAGGACATCTACCATCAGAAAGAGACCAAACAAATTAGATTCAAATTAGAATCATATTTGTTTGGTTTCTTTCTTAATGGTTGATGCAGCGATTTGAAATCAATTGGGGCAAGAGTGACATTTTAGGATTGTTGGAGACTTTACACATGTTGCAGTCTGCTCTTGGACTGAATTTGCTAGCACAGCCTGACCTGACCCACTCAAACAATCAAGAGCAAGCTAATGTTTAATGTTTAAATAAGACCAAATACATTTAAATAAGATGCACTTGATTCTAATTTTAGCCATTTGTTCAATTTGAGTAAATGTTCATGTGTAAATACGTCAAAGTCAAAGGAGTGAATCGGGTGGCCTAACTTTTTCACATGACTGTATAAAGCATTGACCACATTTACCAAATAGTTACCAAAACAGTTGATAAATATATAAAATTGCTATTTAGAGCATTTATTTACAGAAATGAAAACTGCTCAATATACCTAAAACTATTCCGTGTTTATAGACTTCAAACAATGCATAGAAATGCAGTTATTCAATTATTTCTACACAACACAATAGTCGTGTTTTAATTGAGAAATCACTATTTGGTGAAATAACTTTGTCAATCACAGCTTCTATATGTGCTCTCCACCAATCTTTCAAACTGCTGTTGGGTGACTTTATGCCATTTCTGGGGCAGAAATTGAAGTCCCATAGCATTGTATGATGGAATGGCTGGAAAGAAATTTGTACTAGTGGCTCTCATGACAAAACTTAAGTATAGAACTGTGAAGAGTTTTTGAGGGATGCTGTTTCAGGTCTGGAGCTCTGAGGCAACAGCGATTCCAGCAGCCTCCGAGATCCCAACTGATGAGAACTCAAGGTAAGACTGCCCTCTAGAGGGCTTGCAGGGCAAATTTGTCTGGTACAAACATTACTCCTGTAAATCACACAAGTGTCAAGACTAACAAAACATTACTTAATCCCTCAGTCGATTATTAGGAACAGGTGTACACATAAACATTCATTATTATCTAATCAGCCAATCATGTGACAGCAGTGCACTGCATACAGTTATGCAGATATGCATCAGCAACTTTAGGTAATGTTCATGTTAACAATCAGAATGAAGAAAAATATGCTCTCATTTTGGCAGAAATTATGGAATCACCACTTTGAGGAAGTTCTGTTTAATGTTGTAGGAAAAAAGAGACCTGCCACAATACTATCTTTTTTTAACTCCAAACTTCTGGCATTAACAATAAAAAAGAATGTAATATAAATGTAGTCAGTCACAGTTTTTTTTCTGGCCTTTATAACAGCTTGAACTTGACTAATGACAAACAGTATTCTTCATCATTCCATCTCCAACTGTGTCTTATTGCATTTGCTAGATCAGCTTTGCAGGTTTGAGCCCTGTCATAGCTTCAATTTCCACCACAGATTTTCAGCTGGAGTGAAATGCAATGCAAGATACATTAAATATCTTTCTTGAAGGACTGTTTTCAAGTTGATTGAATAAAGTGTCAAAAGTGTCTATGTAGACTTTGCATTTATTGAAGAGGTAATGACTCAGGTCATCACCTCAGTGCCTTAACCTCACAAGTAGCCCCATATCATCAATGACTGCGTTCTTCAGGCAGTCATCTTTAGAAATGTCATTGAACTGGCGCCAAACAAACTCCAGCATCATCACCTTGACCAATACAGATTCACGATTCATCACAGAAGATAAGTTTCATCCAGTCCTTGAATGCTTTCATCTTTAGCCCACTGTAACCTTGTTCTTTTCTTTTTAGATGTTAATGATGGCTTTCGTTTGGCTTTTCTGTATGTAAATCCCATTTCTTTTAGGTGATTACTTACACATTGGTCACAGACACTGAATCCAGGTGTATTTAGCATTTTTTGTTTTCAAGACATATTGCTTTAAGTTCTCTGTCTTGATGCTTTCCTTTGACAACCTTCCCATTTTATTTGTACTTAGATTTTAGACACAGCTGACTGGGAACAACCATCTTTTGCAACAGTCTAGGATGATTTACTTTCATGAACTTTTATATTTCTCTTCTTTGTTTCAACTGACATCTCTCCTGTTGGAGCCATGATTCATGTCAGTCCGTTTTGTGCACTAGCCAATGCAGGTGTTCATTTTAGAACTGCAATTACAAAGATATTCCATAATAATTTCCTCCAAATTTAGATTCCATACTTTTTTCCTTTACTTGATCTAAATGCACATTTGTGACGGATGACAACAATTACATTTCTTTTTGTTTACTGTTTCTGTTGCCATAAGGTTGGAATTGTGAAAACAAGATAGAAAACGCAGAGACATGCCCAAATCTATAAAATTAAACAACTGAAAGAACTTCCTCCAAGAGTGGTGATTCCATAATGTTTGCCAGGGGTTGTAATTATTTGCACCACACAAGCTAGGTTGAGTATACCTAGAAGTGTTCATCTGGAATTAGTAAACAACTGTTGTGTGTGGCATACTTCCTCGCAAATGATTAGATCCATGATCAGTCCAGGGCTAATATGTGCTAAACAGGCATGATATACATCACTATAAATCAGCAGAAAAGATATTGGTTAGGCAAAGAACAGATGTAATCCTGAAACACATCAATCCTGAAGCAGCTCATACTCGCACTGTGTGAGGTCATGTTAGCTGTGCATTTCTCAGAACAGAACATTACATCAACGAACAGAACAGTACATCAAACGTTTATTTAAAAAAAAAAAAAGTCAAATAAATAAAGTAATTGTTTTAGCAGGTATTTTAGTAACAATTCAATATTTTTAAATTACTGATCAAGTTTGTTCATAATCTGCACTGTAGTTACAACTTTAGACAATGAACATACAGTCTTGTAAAACAAGTTCAGTATAGGAAAAAAGTTCTCCCTGAGCTTTAATGTTGAAGTGCCAAACTCGTGATATAAGCAGTCCTCTCCCTCAGTGTACAGTAAACAAGTCTTACAGTAATGATTTTCAGAATAAAAAGCAGTCCATACTGTCTCTTATGTATTTCTATCAGCTTAAAAAATGAGAGAGGTCCTCCGTGATCTCAGCCTCGTCCCATGGGCCGTGAATGTTGTCCTTGTGCCTCTGAAGATGCACCAGCAGCATTGGACAAGCTAAAGTTAGCACTAACAGAGCTATAAGCAGGAGAAGTGCTCCTCCGGGCCAAAGGCTCACCAACCCTCCAACCCCAGCTATGCACACGAGGCCTGTGGCCAAGGGGAAGCTCCACTCAGCCCTGTCCCTGAGGCGATGGAGCAGACAGGGCCACAGAGCAAAGACTAGCAGGGCACAGCTCAACATGGCGAAGGTGTGCAGGGCCCCAGGCAGCCGTGAGGCCAAACACACTGAGGCAAACAGTGCTGCATTCAGGGACAGGCTGCCTGGGGGGCTGGGCTGCGTGTATGGAAAAGACACCAGGTGAGCTAACAGCATCATGGCCGACATGGCGTAAACAGTGTCTGTGCTCACGGACTCGGTCAGTGTCTTCAGCACGGGGGAGAAGCCAAAGGTAAAGGCCAAGAAAATGGCAGCGCTCTGCAGGTCCGCCATATGTGTACGCTCTCCCTTGCCTCCTCTCAAAGCCTCGTAGAGTCCATAACCCAGAAGAGCACACCCAAGGCTGGCCCAGAGCAAACTGGATGGCCCAAGAACTCCCTGATCCATGTAGAACCACAGTGTAAGGAAAACTGCCACACACGAGACCTGCTGGGCAATGAGGCCTGCTTCCCGGACAACAGCCCAGTACCGGTACTGATGAACATGGATGTTGCGCTGCAATTCCTCTAAGAAGCGGGAGTCCACATAGTTGTCAGGGTAGGGCTGACACTCATACAGCACTTTACGCCATGGGACAGTTGGGGGAGCACCTGGATCACTGTCTGCGCCCATCACCTGCCAAATGACATTTGGATCATCAGTGCAATTACTGAAAAAACAGTCTGGTAGCTGGTCTTCTGATAGCACAAAATACCTTCTGCTTACCAGTGGAGTTGGTAACAATGTCTGCTAGGATAAGAAAACAGTTCAAACGAGAGCTGTAGCTAGCATGTTAAGACCACGCTAGCTGGCATGCCATCACTGCAGCAGCAGTGTGGGAAAAGGCCCATAGCCAGCATGTTATCATGTTGATTTTGGACAAGGGCCATAGCTGCTGCATTAAGCCCACAGTTGATATGTTGGAGGAGGCCAGCAGGCAACATGATAGTAACTTACTACTGATTTTGGATGAGGGCTGTCGAGATGTTTCACTGGCCATTGCCCTCTTTAAGTTTTAATACTCTATAGAGCACTGCTGGTGCCGGTCCCAAGCCTGGATAAATAGTGAGGGTTGCGCCAGGAAGGGCATCCGGTGTTAAACTTGTGCCAAAACTATAATGCGGATCAGGTAGATGATCTGCTGTGGCGACCCCTAAAGGGAGCAGCTGAAAGAAGAAGATAGAGCATTGCTGGAAACATACATGTCTACCTTGAAGATCACAGAAACGTGGAAAAAAACTTGTTTCAACACTTTGTACACGTTTTAGTAAACTCGACTGACCACACAGGTGCACTTTGTAGTTTTTTAATTAGATGTTTTATGGACTCTGCTTCACCTGTTTCTCACCATACTTTGTTATCTGCCTTTGACCCTCTAACAGTCAGGACCCCACAGGACCACCACAGAGCAGGCATTATGTGGGTAGTGGCTCATTCTCAGCACTGCAGTGACTGACACAGTGATGGTGTGTTACTGTGTGTTGCACTAGTGTGAGTGGATCAGACGCAGCAGTGCTGCTGGAGTGTTTAAACACTGTCCACGCTATTAGACACTTACCCAGTTGTTCCAAATTCTAGATGTAAAGTCTGCAGTTTGTGTTGGTCGTCCTCTAGTCCACCAGAAATCACAGGACACTGTTGGCTGGATACGTCCGGTTGGTGGACTATTCTCAGTCCAGCAGTGACACTGAGAGGTTTAAACACTCCAGCAGCTCTGCTGTGTCTGATCTACTCATACCAGCACCATGTCAGCGCTGAGAATGACGCACAACCCACATAATACCTGCTCTGTGGTGAAGAGATGGACAACAGTCTGTAATTCTAGAACTGTGGTCAGTGGAGCTGATCAGATGGACAAAAAAGGAGTCTCACTTTTGCAGGTCATACAGTCCAGCCTTATTAACCTGGACAGAGAAGCAAACATCTGTTTCAAGCAGACAGGAAGGAAGAGCAGTTCAATCAGACTGAATGAAGGACAGAACTGGACCGAGCTGTGCATCAGTCCATTTCACCAGATCTGGAGGAACTGTTACCTCTGAGGAAGCTGTTCCCACTAAAGCCCGGCCATGCTGGTGTGCAGCAGTGAAGAAGAACCAGTATAAACCAGTACAGCAGGCTTTCCTCGCTCCTGTACTGGTTTAACCCCCCTCACAGGAGGGTCACCGCAGACTACTGAACATAAACTGTAAAACAAGCTGAATACAAGCCCCAGAACTGGCACCAGATCAGCTGGGGTCTGGTTTCGTCTCACCACTGGCTTCTGGAGGAAGTGACGAGGAATGAAAACACAGGAAGGGAGCGGGCGCTGGCGCTGGGCGCTGCGCCCCCTGCTGGAGGACTGCATACAGACACTTCCTAATCCCCACCTAGTGAACAAGACTCCTCAAAGAAAGAGTTTCTAAAGTTGATAGATTCACATTTGAATGTTATAAAGTGACCAGAAAGATAGTAAATGTAAAGTTGGAGTTTCACACGCTTTAATACGACTGTTTAGTAGATTTCAGTGTTTGTCTGCGTCTGAAACGGTAATGCTGCCCACTCAGATGATTCTGAGGCAGTGCTGTTTGTTCTGGTTTACCAGCTTAAATCAGTATTGTATATAGACCAGGAGACCCCCCAGTGTGTGACCCTCCATTCACCCTCTCAGCGGCCCACTGGGATGTTTCCCAGTTCTCCTGATTGCCAGTCCATCGCTGCCTCACAAAGATTTACAAAGATAAGCAGTAAACTGTCCGAACTACTGAGAGAAATACAGTCAAAGACAATTCAGCGGTCTGTATGAAAGCCGCGTTGAATCGGATTGTTACAGCTGTCTCTACCAGTGTTTATACAACATTGCACATCTGGATCACTCTCATAAGGACCAGAGCAGTATAACCCTTAGTGGAGCTTTTTATCTTTAGAGAAACTCCAAATAACACTCTTAGAAACTGGAGAAAACTGAAGAGGCCTGACACTCAAATCCACAACAGCATCAGAAGACACCAGCGTGTGAGACTGGCGGATCACATACAGTTTGTAGCTCAGCTTAACACAGGAGAAGGTCCCAGTCTAAGCTGTGAAGAGAGGACATGGAGCTGCAGGCCAAATAGGACTGGCAGAAAGAGCGTCAGGGCTCAGATGGTACAATATGAAAAGCAGGTTTATCTGGGTAAGACAGCAATGCAAGTCTACTACTGAAATCAATGGGGCTGTTCTAAAACTTTTGACCGGTAGTGTGTGTGTTTTTTTTCCTACAATAAAGTGTCATTGAAAAGGGTGAGACAGGGTGACTATATGTCCATGTTTCTCAAATGTGTCATTTTGGTAGGGTTGACCATATTTTGGATTTTAAGAGGACCCTGGGGACACATACACTAGTTGAAGCCCCCTGGCCATGCCATCCTAAACAGCACAGATGCCCACGTGGAAAACAAAATATGGTGACCTTAGCCAAGATGCTGCACATTGATTTTGATGAACTTCTTGAACATCATCAAATGAGCTATCTACCCTTGGTTTTGGACACAGCCTTTGGCTCCTGCATTTGGAGGGTCAGTATGGGATGTTGTTAGGTGATCATTTTTCCAGTGCACTAAACCACATTCTGAACAATGGACCAAACTGACCTAAATTATTGCCCATCATTAGCTCCCCAGACAAAAAATGAGGCACCTTACATATAGTAAGGTGTTAGTAATTCAAGCTCCAGCAGATGGCACTGCATGAGGATGATGGGGCTGTAAATACCTGCAGGGTGTGGGATAGGATTCATAGATTGAGGAGAGGCGGTACAGTGCTGTGTGGTAAATGGGTCACAAAGCAGATGTTAGTGATTAGCCATAAGGAGTGATTACATCGGGGCATGCCAAAGACCATAGTGTGAATTTGGAGGTGCATTGAAGGATATGCGCAACAGGTCTACCAGCAAATCATTCAGTCAAGAATTGCTGCAAGAATTCAACAAAGGTCACAACTTCTGCTTGCAAATCTCTTTTGATTACTGCAGGCTAAGAGGCACAGACTCGACTGTTTGTGACTGGAAACGTGTTACCTGCTCAGGTGACATAGCAGTAAATGTGACCAATTGGACTGGCCTGCAGAATCCCCAGATATGGATCCTCTGGAAACTCTGTGGGGCTTGAACAAATAAAATGCATCCCGAACTCTGCGCACTTTTTTGATGAGTGGCTGAACATTGATGATACAGAGCATCACAGTGATTCACGGTGCTTCACTTTGTTATAATACAACCTTTTCAAAATGGATTTAATTAATTTTCCAACAAAACACTACAAACAATGACAAAGTGAGAAATGTTTGTTTGAAATCTGGGCAAATTTATTAAAAATAAAACCATACAAAAAAAAAAAAAAAAAAAAAAAAAGGTACATACAGTGGTGTGAAAAAGTGTTGGTCCCCTTCCTGATTTCCTGTTTGTTTTTCTTTTGCATGTTTGTCACACTTAAGTATTTTGGAACATCAAACCAACACAAAATGCAATGCAGTGTTTATTATAAATGGAGAAAAATCCAAACCTACATATCCCTGTGTGAAAGTGATTGCCCCCCTAAACCTAATAACTGGTTGGGCCACCCTTAGCAGCAACAACTGCAACCAAGCGTTTGTGATAACTTGCAGTGAGTCTTTTACAGCGTGGTAGAGGAATTTTGGTTCACTCATCTTTGCAGAATTGTAATTCAGTTACATTAAGGGTTTTCGAGCATGAACAGCCTTTTTAAGGTCATACCACGGCATCTCAATAGGATTCAGGTCAGCAATTTGACTTCACTTTGTTGGTCTTCAGCCATTCAGAAGTGGACTTGCTGGTGTGTTGTGGATCATTGTCCTGCTGCAGAACCCAAGTTTGTTTCGGCTTGAGGTCACAAACAGACGGTCAGACATTCTCCTTCAGGAGCTTTTGGCAGACAGCAGAATTCATAGTTCCATTTATCACAGCAAGTCTTTCAGGTCATGATGCAGCAAAACAGCCCCAGACCATCACACTACCACCACCGTATTTTACTGTTGGTATAATGTAATGGGACACACACCTTCCAAAGAGTTAAACTATGGTCTCAATGATCCACAGAATGTTTTCCCAAAAGTCTTGGGGATCAAGATGTGTTCTGGAAAAATTGAGGGGAGCGTTAATGTTCCTTTTGCTCAGCAGTGGTTTTCTTCTTGGAACTCTCTCATGCAGTCCATTTTTGCCCAGTCTCTTTCTGATGATCGAGGCATGAACACTGACCTTAACTGGGGCAAGTGAGGCCTGCAGTTCTTTGGATGTTGTTGTGGGGTCTTTTGCGACCTCTTGGATGAGTCATCACAGCGCTCTTGCAGTAATTTTGGGCAGCCTGCCACTCCTGGGAAGGTTCACCGCTCTTCCATGTCTTCGCCATTTGTGGATAATGGCTCTCACTGTGGTTTGCTGGATTCCCAAACTTTGGAAATGGCTTTATAACCCTTTCCAATTACTTTCTTTCTCACTTTGTCAGGCAGGTCCTATTTAAGTGATGTCTTGATTGACAACAGGTGTGGCAATAATCAGGCCTGGGTGTGGCTAGAGACAATGTACTCAGGTGTGATAAACCACAGATACAATATGTTTTAACAAGGGGGGGCAATCACCTTTTCACACAGGGACATGTAGGTTTCGATTTTTTATCTCCCTTAATAATAAACAAAAAAACCATCATTTAAAAATTGCATTTTGTGTTTGCTTGCTTTATCTTTGACTAATATTTAAATTGGTTTGATGTTCTGAAACACAATTGTGACAAACATGCAAAAAAAAAACCCCAGAAAATCAGGAAGAGGGCAAACACTTTTTCATGCCACTGTAAGTATTCTCGGCACTCAAAATTGAGCTCAGGTGATCATCCTTCAGATGTTCCTACAGCCTGATTGGAGAACACCTGTGGTAAATTCATGTGATTGGACATGATTTGGTTTATACGTTTCCATAGTAGGTAGTGCATTTTAGAACACAAACCAAGCCAAGTCTAAGGTAATGTCTGAGACAGGATTGTATTGAGACACTGATCTGGGGAAGGGCATTGAAAAATTTCTGTTTCATTGAAGGTCCCAATGATCACAGTGGCCTCCACCGTCCTTAAATGGAAGACTCTTTATAGAGCTGCCCCCCTGTGTGCTAGAGTAGCCTGATGGAAGCCACTCCTCAGTAAAAGGCACGTGACAGCTTGTCTGTAGTTTGCCAAAAGGTATCTAAAGGACTCAAACCATGAGAAACAAAAAGATGAATCTTTTTGTACTGAATGCCAAGCATGTCTGGAGGAAACCAGGCACTGCTCATGATCTACCCAATACCATTCCTACAGTGAAGCATGGTGGGGGCAGTATCATGCTGTGGGGATGTTTTTCTGCAGCAGGAACTGGGAGATTAGTCGAGGTTCAGGGAGAGATGGCTCCAGCGGTGTATAGAGACAACCTTGTTGATAACCTGCTACAGAGTGCTTTGGTCCTCAGACTGGGATGAAGGTTGATCTTCCAACAGGACAACAACCCTAAACACACAGCCAAGATAACAAAGATGTGGTTTCAGGACAACTCTGTGAATGTCCTTGAGTGGCCAAGCCAGAGCCCAGATTTGAACCTGACTGAACATCTCTGGAGATATCTAAAAATGGCTGTGCACCGACACCGAGCTTGAGAGGTTCTACAAAAAAGAATGGGAGGAACTTCCCAAAAACAGGTGCACCAAGCTTTAAGCATCACACTCGAAAACACTTGAGGCTGTAATTGCTGCCAAAGGTCCTTCAACAAAGTATTGAGCAAAGGCTATGAATACTTGTGCACATTATAATTTTGTGTTTAATCAATCAATTTTTGGAATAAGACTAACATAAAAAAATGTGTAAAACATGTAGCGCTGTGAATACTTTCTGGATGCAGGTCCAGAATCTTGTTCAGTCCATGCCAAATCAAACCACAGCTGTTATTCATGTATTTCACTCTTTCACATGTTTCAGACAAAGGTGACTAATTTTTGTCTGGTGAGATTATTTATTATTATTATTATTATTATGTTAATAAGTTTAATGTCAGTTTACATCACAATACAGCAGTTCTTTTTGGCTAAAAGGGAAAAGAGATCAATGAACACTTACATAATTAACCACATTATTTTTGATGCTTTGTCTACAAGTGAAAATGCACCCGTTGCTGCTCACAGTTATAAACCATTATAAACCACATGGCTTTAGGTTTGAGTGTTATTTGGTTACTGTGGGACCCCTTTTATTTACCCAGATAAAAAAAAAATTAAAGAGAAAAGAAAATAAAGACGTGTTTTAAAGATGATCATATGCGAAGCACTTGATCGGCTTAGCGCCTGCACCAGCCCAACTCAAGCCTCTAATCCTTGGTGTCAGAATAGCTGGTCAGGATCCCTCTGGTCTACAAAGGTAACCTTAATTTAAAAAGTCTCTGGTCAAACTTTGTGTTACTGTGGATCAGCATGAACCAGAAGACAGAACATTATTTTGACTGCCATCAAACGTCTTGACCTCTTATAACCTTTACTGAGCTTTTGATCATCATTAGGAAAGGCCTCAAACCTTCTTCCAACAAATTAGCAGCCATGGGGTCATTTGAAAGGAATGTTGAACAGCTGCTGAACAGTTCAGTATTAAGATGATTCAGGCGTGTAGTTTAACAGCTCTAACTGATGCTAATTTTGTACCCATTAATTCCATATTGGTACAGAGCCCTGCGTGGGATATTCTGCATAAATAAAAGTAAGTCCTGGCTCGACTTACTAAGGTGTGGGAATGGGAATTAAATTGTGGCCTTGCCACTTTTTCAGCAATCCAAAAGAACAAGGGTCTCAAGAAGCTGATCATCATTTTTAACCAAACTGACACCAAAAATTACTTGAGAAAATGAAGAAAAGAAAAAAAAGACACACATAGTAGTAGTACAAATAATCCTTTATGGGTTTTGGTACAACACTCATCTTATTGGCACAATTCAGAACGGGAAATACTGACAGTGGCACAGAGGCAGGGGTGAGCTTTTCCAGTTCTTTTTTCAGGCACAGTTCTGTAGAACAGTTCAGAAATGTACTGTTCAAATGAATGCTAATTAACATCAAATGTTAACATTTCAAATTCATGATTAACATGCAATTCCCCTCTGGAATTAATAAAGGATTTCTGATCCTGATAAACCGTCTAATCTCAGAGACTGTAAAACTGCATATTTCATTTTAGGAATAATTTTAGAATAACACAAAACAACTGCCTACCAGGAGACTGATCTGCTCTGTAGTACTTAAGAAGCCCTTCCTGGAGACGTCCAGGAGGTGGCAATATAGGACTACAAACTTTTCCATAATACATATCAACTCTTCTCGGATGTGGTTCACAAAAGAAGTCTTTATCAGTAATGACAAAATAAAATGATGAAATGTAAACACCCTGAACTATATAAAATTACACTCTTTAAACAATTACATAGTAAAGGCAGTGGTTCTACACAGATCACAGAGCCATTTGGGTACATTATGTTCTTCACATTGGTGGAAAAGATACAGTAGATGGTTCTACATAGCATTATCAATGGAGGCAAATAAAGGATTCCCAGTACTACATAGAACCCTTTCTTAAGAGTGAAGGTTCAGTATGACTCAACAATTCCTTGATGGCTGAATATATTTGGGCATCAAGTCTCAATTTACACACAGTTGAGTCACATTAATACAACCAACTCTTTGTTCCTACTTTGTACATATTTTAGTAAACTAAACATTAGTACTCCCTCCTTGTGTCTACACATATTACCAGCTTCACTGACCATACAGGAGCACAGTGTAGTTCTATAATTACAGACTGTACTCCATCGGTTTCCTATCCTCCTTCCACCCTGCTCTTCAAATGATCAGGACCCCACAGGACCACCACAGAGCAGGAATCGTGCGTGTGTTGGGTCATTCTGCACTGCTGTTACTGACACAGTGGTGGTGCGTTAGTGTGTTGCGTTGAGTGTATCAGACACAGTAATGCTGCTGGAGGGTTTAAACCCCTCAGTGTTAATGCTGGTTCAACACACACCCCCTATGTCAGCATCACGGCAGTGCTGAGAATGATCCATCCCACACAAAATTATAGAACTACAAAGTGCCTCTGTGTGGTAAGACGAGCTGAGAAGTGTAGAAACAAAAATGATGTGACTGGACTGTGTGTAAGAAGTCAGACCCTGGCATATTAAGGGAAAAATTTATGCGAATCAAACTTCACTTCTCTAGATTAGAACTAGACCCACCTGAATTTGGATTTTGGAAAAATGTAACCAGTCTCAGTAGGGTTACAATTTTCAGTGAAATAAAATAAAAGTGACACCCAGCATGACATTCTATTCTGAAAACTCTTGAAATATCAATTTATTATCTGTCAAATCTATCTGCGTGCTCTTGATTTTTCCTTCACCAATGAGTTTCTTTGTGCAACTTTACTCGGATCCAAATTGTCTTTCATCACCATGGATGGAGCAACTTCACAGCTCCAAAGCAGTCAACCAGTTAACTCAAACTAGAGACACGTCAAGTTCTCCACAGCTCTTATGCAAGGTCTAAACATCTCAAGAGAAGCAACATGCACACACACATACTGAAATACAAACACAAATGGTGAAGAATGCTGTTATAAATCACTTGGACATGCGCTCACAACACCTGGCTCGCTCCCTCTGCTCTGCTGCTTGCCAGGCCACTGTAATTGGAGCTGCTGTCAACGACACTAGAAGAACTGCTTGTAAGTCAAGTGTTCTGGCGCTTGAGCCTATGGTGATTTATAGAGGCAAAAGCTCTTTCCCTCTCCTCCAAGTTAAGCCTGAGCCAAATGCAGTGCACCCTACTGTCCCATTACCAAGTCCCCAACAAGGGCAAGTGGCACAGCTGGCATTTTATAAGACGTAGCATTTTTATCTGGTGTTAGGCAAGATCTTATAACTTCATACAACTCACAGCAGTGTCTCTCTCTGCGTATCTCAGGTGGCCATCCCTGTAACTGATCCACTAACAGCAGAACTGGCCAAAGAGGCAAAACCACTTGTGGCAATGTTCTGGCACAGGAAAGTAAAGTGGTAAAGTGCACTGCTTTCATACAGAAGGTAAACATGGCCCAAATCCAATCTTTTTCATAAGTGAGCCAAACGTGTTTTCTGTGTGGCGGTGTCAATGGCTAAATACACAGACTTTGCAATATCTTCCTAAACGCATGTTGGGGAGAAGGAACAAATGAAAAGCAGCAGTGAAAGAGGGTTTCAGTGGTGGCACACCAAGGTAACAGACCTCATGAAAATGTGGGGTGATGTTCAAACTAAATCAGAAGGCACTCACAACTGCTCCGTCCAAGAGCGCAAACCAAAGAAATGGCCGTGGCTGAATATTTTTACAGCCAGGACGAGCCCAGCTGTCTGCCACTGGAACTTCTCGATAGCTCTTGTGATGCTGGAGAAGATGGAATTTAACCTCAGGGAGGTTCAGGAAAGTGAGCCAGATGAAGGTCAGGTACAGCTCACATTAAAAGGATAATGTTAATAGTCTAAAAATGATAGGACTTGGGCCACTTTTGCTGCTCTAAGCACACAGCCAGACAGAGAGGGGACATATTTCACACAGTTTAGCTTCACTGCCATTCTTTAAGATAAAATATATAATCAGAGAAAAAGAAAAATACACACTAACCTAAAACACACCATTCTTTTTTCAACATTTCTTTCATACTTTACTTCATATTCACCATGCTAACTGCGTTGCTCTGTAAAGAATCTCCAAGTCAGCAGCTGTGCGCCAGTGCCTGTCAATTTCTACATTTGGCAGAGGTAATGGGTTAACGAGACTTAATATAAAAGGGCATCATTGTCCATTGATTCTTTGCTCATGTTAAAAAAGAAACCTCAGTGATCCTGCTTCTTGTAAACTGTAACGCACAGCAGCTTAGAGATCCAGATCTCCTTTCATTGGCTTTGAAAAATATCCCACGGTGTTCTTGGGTCAGCTATTACAAAATTGATTGTCTTCATTAGATAAAAGTAGACAAGAAGTGGAAAAAGTAAAGGTGGGTGGGGTCCACCTTCAGTCCCAAATGAGGTTAGTAAGTAGGCTGGGGGCTATGTGCGTGTTTTCCTCTTGTCATCAAAGAGGCTGCGCAGTAGGTACACCTGGATGCAGGACACCACCACCATGACCACCACGTTGGTGCAGGACCAGATGTTAACGCGTTCATAGTTGCTCTCCTGCAGGTTGCGGTCACGAGCCTCAAAGGCCCTCAGCACAGTCTGAATCTGTAGACTCTTCCCCAAGCGCGCCTTTACACTGTTAATTGTGTCCTAGAGAGAGAGAGAGAGAGAGAGAGAGAGAGAGAGAGAGAGAGAGTGTGAGAGAGAGAGGGACATAGATAAAACTGAAATAAAACCAAACTGAGATAAAACCAAAAGGCCACGTGGTGCAGATAGTCAGAAGGAAAGAAACAGATGAAAAAGAAAGTAAAGGAATAAGAGAGAGTCCATTAGGACTCTTCTACTCATCACATATGATGCTCCTGACACTAGGAAGTTGAAGATAAGACTTTTCCAAACTGTTGGCATTACATCATTGCTGGGTAGCCAATGTGGTAGGAGGAAAGTGCCAGGTCACTTTATATAGTTCATTAACAGTTTGTTAAGGACTGTTAATTTAAATGTTGTCTTTTAGCCCAATATTCTATCCAATTCCTAAAGTTAAATTTACACTGTTTATATGTGTATATGTACATACACTTAGAATGGCTTTACTTACCATTATATTCAGGACATTGTGCATACAGTCTCTTTAAGAGCTAACAGGGTCTGTGTCAGCTAGTCTGGCTTCATTCAGTGCTGTTTGGAGCCCTTTTGGGGCTTGAAGCAACAGTTTTCTTACCATGCTGCACATGGCATTAGGGACAACTATATGGCTTGTCACCTGGATAGCTTGTAATTAACAGCCCTTTTATTGTTCCTTCGTTCCTTTATTGGTCCTTTGTAAGTTCTCCCCATAATGAGTGCATTCGCTAATCAACAAGTTGCTTCAAACAACCAAAGAAACATTGGTCAGCTTCCATGTTGTTTGATGTAATACAACCAGGCACGTCGGTCTTTAGCACATAACTAAACACAACTAGACACAAACACTTAAAAAAAGAGACTGTCCCTGGAGGCCAATCACCAACTTTGTCCCACAATGCAAAGATTTCCTCCACAGCTGCATTTTCATTTTGAAACTTCCTGAAACTAATAATAAACCTGTGATCTATTCACAGGTCTGAAAACGCACCCAGCTGACATGATCACACAACGTAAGCATCCAGCCCTCTTCTTCATAAGAAAGACATGGTAACAGATGGAGAACTTACTGACAGAACATCAGCAGCTAATTAACTACACACATTAGGGGTTTAAAATACACAGACCAGACATAACATTATGACTAATATTGTGATGGTACCACTTTTACTGCCAAAACAGCTTGACCCATCAAATCATCTCCTCCACTGGAGCCCTGAAGGTATGCTTTGGTATCTGGCATCAAGATGCAACAGAAAATCCCACCAAATTCCCACCTCATTCACACTTTTCTTTGGTGTATGTGCTGGGTGCAAAGTAGAAATCTGATCATTGCCTGGCTCATGTAAACCCAGTGTTCTCACATTATCCGAAACCCAAGTGAATTTAAATGCTTTGCTCAAATTGCTGAAAATCAGATTTTGTCAGTAGCTATTGGACTATTATTGACTGCACGTAAACACACTGTTCAACTTCCAAATGGGACTAGAGCCGGGGGAAGTGTGGAGCATCAGATAACTATACTGGAGGCTCTTGGCAGTTTACAATCTATTGTTCACAGAAAAAATAAAGCTTATAATTATGAGAATATCAAATACAAATATCAGTACATAAGATACTTGTCCAAGATGCACAATACATCCCCAAAACAATGTGGGCATGTGTGATAGGGCATGCAAGGTCATGGTAGACAGAGTTAAACATTACTTTATGCTACTTTATGCAAAAGGGAAAGAAAATCCTAATTTTCTATAACATATCTACCAAAGGTGGATTATATCTGTCTAATATAATTTGGTGAAACCTGGTGAGAATTTGTATGTGTTTTAATATCACAGTATTTAATAGTTGTGAAAAAATTGTAATTTTAGTTCATCCCAATATCATTTCACAGAAATCCAAAACACACAGAGTACACTACATTTACGTTCACCCACCAACAGCCAATAATCCATTTGCTAGCTCTTAAGAAATGTCATATGTGGCAGAAATTCAGCAGAAACCTTTCCCTGTCAGATGACTCAGCCTCACTGAACACGTTTTCACTCATTTCTGCACCTCCTTCTATGCAGACACCAGTGCTGACAAGCATCAAGTGACGTCAACTTTACTTGCACTACCTGTGTGACCACTTGGAGATGTGCATCCACAGACAAAATGATGGATATAAAGTAGTGGGGGAAGGTGCATCCTTATCTATGCCCTTCAGCTTTCACACAGAGTCAGAGTCAGCATGCCAGAGACATGCTGGCAATGCTAAGGACACATCTAGCCTTTCTACTGTAATAAAGAGCAGGGCAGTGAATGAAGTGCTGGAATCATCTGTCTAGAATCCAGTACCCCACAACATAACCTTGGTCCACCAAACAGTGTAGCACCTAATCTAACTGCTAAAGATAAGCCTCACCATGATGTCCTCCAACTTCATATCCAGCATATCAGCTCCTTGCACATATTCTTTCCAATCCTCTGGGTCTTCTCCGTCACCCATATTGTCCAGAATCAGCTCAAAGAAGATGACCTTTTCAGACACTGTGCTGAATGTATTGTCAAAGCAGAACATATAGTCCCCCTCCTCTGTCTCCACTCTGAAATAAGCAGTTAGAAACATGTTAAAGAGATCTGACAGAAAACATACATGCATAGTCTTATAAAAGAATGAAAGGGTGACGTAGGGGGGTCTGTTGGGTTAAACGTACGTGTGAACTCCATCTGACTTTCTGAAATCAGAGACTAGCACATGACCGCTGGGAGAAGACAGGTAGAAATCCACATCCAGACCAGCCCCATCCAGAACCTGCAGGCAACCAATCCTTAGAGTTAGGAACAAGCAAACACAAACACACCTATGCTTAACACTGCTCTACATCAGGGTTTCTCAAAAGGTGGGCTGGGGACCACCAGCAGGCTGTGAAACACTCTCTAGTGGTCCCCCAGTCCATCCTCAGGGGGAAACAGTAGTCTATATAGTATGGTTAAACTACAAACAATATAAACATTAATAGAAATGTCACAAATCAATTTAAACAGCATCAGATACAGTCTTGTTATCTTGTGGGCCGTTATACTTTCTAGTAGAGATGCAAATGGTCAAGAAGCCCTCCCCTGCTCCAAATCATGTGCAAGTCTCCCAGGAGAGCCTGCTGTGGATGCAATGTGCAATCCTGACATTTAGCCTGATTTCACAGGCAACACTGCCAGTCCCAGACAGTTTCAGCACTAGGTTGGGACTGTGTCACAAGTCTGCTCTTCACTGTTTGGGAAAACAGTTGATTAATGCAGCTTGATTTTACAGTGATCTGTCCAAAAGTTCTAACACCAGTGTGTGTCCTCTGGCCCTCCTGACCACAGCACCAGGCTGAGAAACCAGGGACTTCAGAGATGTTAGAAAACGAGACCTTCTCAAGCCTGTTAACACCAGCAGGTGTTTCCAGTAAAGTGGACCATCAGTCTATGTCTGGATTTTCTGCTCCAGAAACAGTAAGAGCAGGTTCCAACTTAAAGCTGGAAGTCCAGAAATCCCTGCTTTGGGACAGCTCCTCATCCTGAACCAGAGATAGATACCTGATACTCTATTTCCAGAGAAGCGTCCCTCTTCATGCTCTGGAAAAAGCACTCCTTCCGTCCAGCGGGGAGAGTGAAGGTGAAGTCGCTGTCCAGAGACTGGCTGAAAGAGGCGCTGAGACAAACACACACCGACAACACCAGCAGCTCCCCCCACACACACATGACTGCCCCCGCCAAACACAGCTCCCGACTAACGCCAGGGAAACTTTCTTCAGCGCCTCCACAAACTTCTCCCAACAGCTCCCCCTAAACGAGCTGCTGCGAACGCTGTACGTGTAGGACCCCTCCGTCCGCCACACTCACCGCGATATCTCAGCGAGGCGGACCTCGCGCTGCTTCTTATCTACCGTACGAGAAAAGTGTCCAGAAAGAAAACGTTTAGTGGCGCAAACCAGGGGAGAATATTCTTAAAGACTTCCGATCTTTACGGGCAAACGTTTCGGCCACCCCGTGAGCCCAAAGGGATTGTGGGAGATGTAGTGCTTAAATTCTGGTAGCTTTTAAAAAAGAGCTAAAAAAACTTCTGCACTTAAAGACACGCGGGTGTTTGTTTATTAATGCATAAGTCGCTTGATAAAAAAATATTAGACGTTTTTCTTTCTTAATACAGAAATGTTTTAATGCTGTATTTTTAACCACCTCTTTACACAAATATGACAATATGAAAGTGTCGAGGCTTTGAAACTACACAAACCATAAATTATTCATATTTTATTTATGTATTTATTAATAATATTTGATTTTTAAATTATTTTATTGTTTCAATTATTATTTTATTTATTATTTTATTTATTGATATAGATACATTACTAATATGTATTATTTATTTATTTATATTGTATTATTTTATTTATTTATTATTATTTTATTTATTGGTATACTGATATTTGTTTTATTTATTAATAACATTTTATTTATTTATTATTTTATTTATTGATATTGATATTAATATGGATTTTTATTTACTTGTATTTTATTTATTGGTATATTAATGTTTATTTTATTTATTAATAAAAAATATTTATTATTTTATGTATTTATTATTATTTATTTATTCGTGTTATTTGATATTAATATCAATATTGTTATTGAAACAGACAGGCCGTGCTGGTGGACGTCGCGCTCATCGCTGAGCTGACGCGTCCGGCCATCGGCCTCCCAGCTCATCTTTAAAGGCCGACGTGGGCGGGGCCTAACTTCACACAACACTCTCATTGGTGGACACGGCGAACCGCGGCAGAAATCGGCGGGTTGTCATTGGTGGACTGAAGGGGTAGGCGGGCTGCTGCTGGTGAAGAGGGTTCTCCGCTGTAGGGGTGAGATCCGGAACGCGAGCAGCAGTGGCGGCAGTAGAGGCAGTAGAGGGAGTGTAATTGTTGAGAGAATAACAAAAGCAGTCTGGCCCGGAGCGCGAGACTGTACTCTGAGTTCCGACTGTGAATAAACGCCTGTATGTGTCTGATTTCCTGAACACCAGAGGACACAAAGCAGCGAGGATGTTCGTCCCCGCGGGAAGATAATGAAGAGGCTGCGCGTATTGTTGGTGTGCCTCAGTGTATCTCTGCTGTGCTGGTGAGTTTGACTGTGTGCTTGTGTTGCAGATGTGGGTCGGTGGTGTGCAGACTGCAGGGGGATGCAGGGAGACACTGTCTCCACTGAGAGACGGGGACCATTCAGCTGACCACTGTCCACACATCCTCCTCCTGATTCTGCCCCACCGTGTCCAGAAGCTACCCTGTCCACCCGCCGCACACACACATACTGAGGATCAGACCCGTCTCACTCTCCGCGCACACTTCCAGCCGGATAAAGGCCCGGATGTGAACGTGTTTAGCTCCATGTTTGATTTTCTGTGTTTTTGGACTCTATGAAGCTGTTCACATACTCATTACGAGCGCCCCCTGCCGGCCTGAGCTCATCGTGTGCGCTCTGCTAGCGGTGTTGTTTACTGCTCTACTCACTGGACCAGTACTGGACCCGAACTGGGCCATCACTAGACCAGTACTGGACCCGAACTGGGCCATCACTAGACCAGTACTGGACCCGAACTGGGCCATCACTAGACCAGTACTGGACCTGGGCCAGTAGTGAACCTGATCTGGACTGTACTGGATGGCTGTGGTACAGGGTGAGAGGCTGTCCTGGACGGCTGTGGTACAGGGTGGGAGGTGGACAGTGGTACTGTACATGATAACCTGTGAAGCGTGCTGGGGTAGGAAACACATTTTGGAGTGAGGTTTGAGAGAGATTACACTTATGCTTTGTGGTAGAAAGGCTGAACTTTAAAGAGCTTACTGTAGAATCCCAGTTCTTACAGCTGATTATAATGTTTGTGTTGATGTAATGTTTTGGCCTCGACAATCCTGCAGCTAAATCGCGCTGTTTGCTCTGTTTTTGGGACTGATTTGTTGGCCGCCTTATTGTAATCAACTGTTTGCAGTTCTGGCTTATCAAGAATTGTAAGCTTGACACTTTGCACTAGAATTAAGTTAGCTTCCTGAGGTTTCTTCATTTGAAAAAACATGTATTGTGTGTGATGACTGCTGCTAAACGTACATTTTACTGGTGAAAGTGGCCTGTTTGGAGGTAATAATGCTCTCTCTTTCACATGAAAGCACTTTTCAGTACCTTTCAGCATCCTGTCAGTTTCACAGTAACGTTTAACATTTACCTACATAAAGCAAATCAGAATGTATTATCGGTTACAGAAGTAGGGGTGCGTGTGCACGCGAGAGAGAAAGTGACTGTGGTTTGACTACTTAAGTGTATTTTGACTAAGGCGCTTGATCCCTTCATAGAGAAACAGCTACTATAATACCCCTCAGGTCATTGAAACGCCTTCTGATCTAACTGGTTTGGGTTTTTGTAGTGAACCACAAGGATAGAAATGTCCTCCATCTTTGCTGAACATGTATTGTGATCACATGTTCCCAGACCACATGGCAAGGAAGTGGAAGTGGTTCACCCCAGTTTGGACAGGTTTGTGACTGATCCAGTCATCATTCGGAGAAAGTTGATTACCGCGCTGTGTCAAGCGCTTTAGTTATTTCATATTCAATAGTGATATTTAGGGTTTTAGATAGAAGCACTGTGCACAGAACGCTACATATGTTTAGATATTTAACTATAATTACATTAATAATATGAGATGGTTCAGAATATTCATTGTTGGTGTTTGGGGACATACAGATCAGCCCTGATATTGAATCCATCATCTGATGTTGCCTAGGTCCCCTCCTGCCAGCTAAAACAGCTCTGATCCCACTCGACATGGACTCTATAAGACACTCTGTGTCCTGTCTGGCATCAAGACATTACAGTAGTCTGTATGTCGCCAGCCCGATATGTGGCCTCCATGGGTGCATCAATGAGGCCTGGGCGCCCAGACTCCAGTTCACAGGTTGCCCACCTTTAGAGCACTCTGTGTAGGTACAGGCGATCACATAATGCTGCTTTGGAGATGTTCTGATCCGGTTTGTCCTCAAACAGAGTTTGAGAATTATTTCCTGACAATTCAACATCCGTATGGGATTTTACTTGGAGTGTGTTGAGTGAAAGTTGGAATAAACCATCCTCTTATGGTGAAAGGTACGCTTTGTTCTAGTGGTAGAGCACCAGTGGCAGCACGGCCCTGTAGCCCAGACTACTGCTTGATGAGTAGAGTCTTAAAACGCTCTGTCTGCCGTCTCTCTCTCTCTCTCTCTCTCTCTCTCTCTCTCTCTCTCTCTCTCTCTCTCTCTCTCTTTATTATTATACAATATACAGTATTATTCTTTTGATATTAGTGTAATGCGTAGGCTGTGCCTGTCATACATATGGGCTCACACCAAGAAAATGCTAAAATACTTAGCGAAATGAAGCCTCTCTCTCTCTCTCGCTCTCTCTCTCTGTGCAAGGGTTAGTTGTTTCTAGCACTCAGAGCTGTGACCAGTTCTAACGCTGCTACAGGATGACGGAGAGAAAACCAGAGAGGAAAGTCCGACAGAAATACAAAGCCTGCAGTTGTGGGCAGAACACAGTGCTGCTCTGGCACAAGTCTGCTGAAGGCCTGGTCTGTTGTTTCTTTGCTGGTTCAGACCCAGTCATTCTTTTCAGGCACTGGCTGTGGTTCTGTTAAATACAAAACCGTGTTTCAGCACAGTGCTCGGTTATAGACTGCCTACAGCAGAGGAACTCCGTATTGAACTGATTATTAATATTCAATGCTTTTAATCAGTCGGAAAATACCTTGTAATTGTCCCACCCCATTCCGTCCAGACAGACTCAACATAAACACAGTCTTTAACCTTTCTTATCAGACTTTTCGAATATCACTAAAAATGTCACTACAACTCTTGTGAAATAGGTGTGACTGTTACTGTACTAGAATATTAGATAACTTGTCAACCGTAAACAATTAAAATACAAAATCTCAGACATTCGTCATTCAATTTCCTTATGAGGCACTTTGCGCAGCCCGGCATCAATTCAGCTAGCTATTTCCACTTTTAGAATCAGCCCTCGTCACCCTCCTCCTTAATAAATGAATTGTGGGAAAGAGCAGCCCTCCGTACAGACAGGAGAGCAGGTATGGGTGAGCACTGTATGCTTGTGTAAACTTACATTGACAACAAGATCTTCCTTCTAAGCCCTTCTTCCATTCATACGTGTGTTTGTTCAGTGTAGACTGGAGCACAGGTCTATGAATTATCATGTGAATGTTCTCCCATGTTTGTCTGAAACAGAAGAGAACAGAACTGTTTGTTTTTTGTTGCTTTTGCACAAAAACCTTATATTCAATTATGTCCATCTTTGCTGTTTGAAATAGTTTGAATGTGGAAGTTGTTATTTTACTTTGTCATTATAGTGAGTAATTAATGGTCACTTTTGTTCATCTATTAATCATCCTTGGTGCGATTTGTTTGGGCCTCATTCCTGTATTTACTTTCTGGCTCCGCCCAAGACAGGTCTGACCAATCAGTGGAGAGAACGTTTTTCACATGGTGTGCTTGGATGTTTACTTGTGTGAAAACAAGCCTAACCAACTGGGAAAGTGGTTGTTATCTGATTTGGACCAAAGCAAAGTAATGACACGTGTGAAAATGTCCTAAATAGGGCATTTTCGTCTCCTGTAATGTTACCCCCCCTGACGTAGGAGCTTTGTGTGTGACTGTAATGATATGCTGCTTAATACAAATCTTAGGTCAAGTTCACAGTTTCCATTGACTTTCTTTTGTGTATCATGTCCGGGCTTGAAGCTCCTATCCTAAGCTCTCTGAACTAATGAGGCAGTGATGTAATACTGTGTTAGATAATGGCTATTGAGTCAGCAGGGCCATCCCTGTATTAGTCTTGTACCTCAGTCTGATACCTTCTTACGCTGCCATCTGCCTCCAGATCAGCAGGTGTAGACAAGTCAGTATGGTACAGTTTTATTTCTGAAAATTTCGGATCAAATAATAAATAACTTTTATTTCTCTGTTAAGAACAACAAAGAGGGGCGTGTAAAGCGCTGTTCTTCCAGAGCAGCGTGTCATTGCTGCTTTAACCCGTGTTTATTTCCACACCCTGGACACCACGCAGTGAGTGCCGAGGAATGATGGATCCATGGAATGCTTGATTTACGTAAAATGCCAATAGAAGAACAAGCAAGTCCTATCTAGCCTAAACAGTGACCACACCTTATCAGTTGACTTAAACGTCACCAGTTATTTACTACTTCTTCCTAAAACCCCGTCACTAGAGTTATTGAATAAACTGTGTTTTGGGCTGTGTTAGTTGCTTGTGCCAACAGTTAATGAGCTTGACTTTTCACTTGTAATCTTGTTTTTGCTGGTTAATTTAGAATGGAAAGGTAGGGGTGCACTGGTCGACTTTTCTTGTCAATTTGAAAATCAATAATTAGCACCCTGTTGTGTCCAGTACTGAGGGCAGGAATCGATCATTCAACCTTTTCTTTTTTTCATATTATAACCTGTATATGAAAGTAATGCATACATGACAGTAAAATCAGTAAAGCGTAAATGAAATGTGACGGTAAAATCAATAACAGGAATAATAAACATAATTATAAGAATAATATACAGATGTGACCTTAAAAAAGTCAATAAAATGGGTAAATCAGATGTGATTGAAATCATTGGAAACAGGAAAATCAGACGTGACCACTTAAGACAGCCGGAATGTCTTCTATGAAGATCATTCAGAATCCAGGTTGTCTGTCTGTAGGTTGGACTGTATCATATGAAAATGGAAGTGGACACATAAGTGAAATCAAATTCAGTGCTTTTAAATAAAAGGATCAAAACAAAAGGAGCTATTAATAGTGCTTTAGTCCACAAAGACTGAGAGGCAGGTTTATTTGTAGGAGCAGCAGCATTCTTGTCTCTGTGTCGTATCCCCTCTTTCTGCTTCAGCTTTAAATGCCAGCAGAGATGATTCATGTAAATGAGCCGGTGTTTCAAAGCAGTGTTTCTATTTTAATTGTCTTTAGTTATTTATGCTACTTAAAATGTTACATTCCAGGTCCACTGTCTGAATAATGTACTTAACTGCTCCTTTAAAGGGTGTTTTGGCATCATTATACAATTATATTGTGACGATCATTGTCAAACAATGGCCTTAAAATGGCAAACGTATCATTTAGTGCAAGTATTTCTGGATGAACAAATGAAGTTCAAAACAAAAACTAATATAATATAAAACAACAAAGACATTTGTCATAAAGCAGCTCTACAGAAAACCAGGTCCAAGCCTCTTTTGAGCAAGCCAGCAGGCGACAATAGCAAAAAAACACCCTCAGCCTAAGAGGAAGAAACCTTGAGAGGAACCAAGGCTCCAAAGGGGAACCCATCCTCCTCTGGTTGACAGCACAGACAAAGCAAAAGTAATGAAAACAGAGTAATACAAAACTACAGCTAAGGTGTGAGCAATGTTTGGATGAGTATGAGAGAACAGACACAGGCTAAGCATTAATATGAAAGTCCATGCAGGTTAAACAATGCAGCTCTGATGTGGCATGAGTGAGCCAATGGGGAGATTGCAAAGAGGACAGCATCACAGACCGAGACAGCAGGGTAGTGAGAGGCTGGGGCAGGTGATCTCAGGATAGATCAGTCGGGACAGAGCGTCTCGATACATGAGAAAGAGAAACGGACAGAAAGAAAAAAAAAACAAAGGCTGAGGATGGTTTAAGAAAATGTTAGGGAAGGGGGAAGTCCAGGGGTTGGACAATGAAACTGAAAGACCTGTCATTTTAGTTTCATGGCTAAATTGGAGCAGCCTGGTGGCTAGGCTTCATTAATTGCACAGTTTTGCTCAAAATATTGCAATGCACACAACATTATGGGTGACATACCAGAGTTCAAAAGAGGACAAATTGTTGGTGCACGTCTTGCTGACGCATCTGTGACCAAGACAGCAAGTCTTTGTGATTTATCAAGAGCCACGTTATCCAGGGTAATGTCAGCAAACCACAAAGAAGGACCAACCACATCCAACAAGATTAACTGTGGACACAAGAGGAAGCTGTCTGAAAGGGATGTTTGGGTGCTAACCCGGATGGTATCCAAAAAATGTCATTCCAAGACAAATTGACGCTGTATTGGCCGCAAAAGGAGGCTCTAGTACACTGTACTAATAAATTATTGTGGTCTAAAACCAGGGTTTTTTACATTTCATTGTCCATCCCCTGTATGTGGTAGCACCCAACCATGAAAGGACTTGAACCAATGTCAGCCAGGCAGCAGGGGCAGCTCAGGACATGGAAGGGAGAGAGAGAGAGAGAAAAGCGAAAAAGCCTGTAAAGGAGGTGGTTTGTAAGAGGTGCAATAAAGAACAGAAACCTGTACTCAGTGTAGCGCAGAGCAACAGCAGCGACCCGGCCTGTAAAGAAGGCGTCAACCAAAAACCTGCATGAAGAGAAATGTTCTCAAATGAGGTTTAAAGACAGAGAGTGTGTCTCTCTGAGTCCTGAACAGTAACCGGAAGGTTATTCCACACTTTATAGAAGAATGCTCGTCCCCCTGCAGCGTTTTTCTAACTGGAGGAATTGTTAGTAAGCCCGCATCTTGTGAACAAAGTGTACACGATGGGCCATGCGGTTTAACGAGGTCTTTTAGGAACTTCGGGGCTAGCAGTGTTCAATCAATACAGAATTTGAAGGGATGACAGGACAGGTCTGTGTTCATATTTCTGAGCTCTGACTTCTGTTCGTGACTTGTGTTAGTCATGTTGACAGGTTTAATGAATGCTCTGAAGAATGTGTGTAGTGATCTTTGTCTGAATGCAGTGTGGAATGTTACATAGACCTTACTCAGACATGCAGAGTCATATATGGTGTCCTGAGAACAGTCAGATAATAGTCCAAGCTTAGTGAGTGAGGGGCCTCGTTCTGTCCGCTTAGATAAATGCACATGCAGTCGTTACAGAGGCTCTTTGAATGTCTCTCCGTGTTTCTTTGAAAGCCTGTTATACTGGCCTGTTATATAACTGAGACCACTCAGCCTCTGGTTGGTTAACATGCAAACAGTGAAGGAAGAAATGGTAATGCAAGGTCACCTTAGGGGAATGTGGGGTGGGGGTTGGGTGGTCTTTGTAAAAAAGCGTGCAGTGATGACTGGCTGCTATGGAGAATAGCTAGGGCAAAGCTTCTGCCTCGGGGGCGAGTGAGCCTTCAGCTAGGATTTGGAATCTTCTCTCCATTTATCCAGTTTATCTAGTCTTCCGACTGGAGCTTGACTTTTGTGTTTAATTGTATTGAGTTTTTCTGTTATTTCCATGTCGATGCTCTTCCTTTTGTGGCCTTTTCTGTGGTGACCCGAGAGTTTGTACAGAATAACGAGTGTGTGTCTGAATTCCTGAATCTGTTCAGTTGGGTTCTGCTGCGGGGTGTTCATACAACGCCTTCTCAAACTCTCTGAAGCAGGCTTTTCATTGTTGTGTGTAGAGCATACCATGGCTGAAAAGCACTCCTCTAGCCTGCATGTCACGCCTCGCATTTAAAAATGCTTGTTCTGGACGCCCCTGCCCAAAGAGATGCCCTCTGTATCTGCAGCCATTTCTCATTAGTTGTAGTCAGTTGGTTAAATTTAACAGCCATTGGTACCAATATATATGTGTGTGTGTGTGTGTGTGTGTGTGTGTGTGTGTGTGTGTGTGTGTGTGTGTGTGTGTGTGTGTGTGTGTGTGTGTGTGAGTTAGTTAGTTAGTTATATATACACACACACACACACACACACACACACACACACACACACACACACACACACACACTTATGGCATTTAGCAGACTTCCTTATCCAGAGCAATTTATTAAAGTACTTTGCTAGTAGACGAGGCTAGAATCCAGAGTTTCCTCAAGCTTACATGCTGTTGAAAACAAAAGTTTATACAAAATTTATCCAATTATCATTCATATATGTAAATATATATATATGATAATTGGATACATTTTGTATAAAGTTTTTTTTAAATTTTTTTATATGGTCTCTAAGAATCTTATTTTTGCTGTTTTCTTCCCCCCCTAACCCCCCCCAGAACCGTCCAAGATGTGTTTATAATCAATCCATTTAGTCAACAATTTGTTTATTTAACTATTTCTTTTAAATGACCATTTTGTTTTGTTTAATATCTTATTATCCAGGCTTCCTGATCATTCAGCTCCCAGTGCTTTTAAAACAGCACTGAAATTAGTTGCTATCGTCTATCGTTTTGGCCGCTGATGTGAAAGCAGCTAATGGTCTTGTGAATGTGCTATGAGGGTGTGTGTGTGGTGTTTTTTTTTTTTTTTTGTTTGTTTTTTTTTTGGTTTTTTTTATTATTATTTTTTAATTTTTTATCTTCAGAAGACGTTTCTAGAATCCATTAGTAAAAGTTAGGGATAGATATGAAATCATCTCATAAAATTAGAATATCAGAGTTCATTTGTGTTCCTAATTTCATTCAGAAAGGCCACTTTACATGTGAATGATTTTATACTCAAGCCTTTTTTGTTTTACTTTTGATCAGTAAAATCAAAGCTCCTCAAATTCTTAGAGTATATAATTGAAATTTTGAATAAATAGCATGTATTAATTAATACTAATCATATGGAATATAACATTAAAACTTGAAATGTCACTTTACATGTAACAAATATGAAAGCTGGCCATTTACCCTTTTAAATTACATTATGAACAAAAAACCCATTTTCTATTTCTATGTCTATTAAAATGTGCCTGCAGTGACTTTGGGAAAAGTGCCTGCAGTAAATGATCCAGTAACTGTTGTGAAACTAGTAGACCGAACATTATGGATAACACACTGGGTTCATTTGGGGACTCGGAGTGTTAAACTGAGCTTTACTCACTGACTGCTCATTAACGTTGAATTGCGAAACGTGACGGTCAGTATATTCTTTCTCAAGCAGCTGAAACTGACCATGTCTTAATTAATACTCTCGGCCCCCGTATAGCACTGGAGGATATACAGAATTTTAGGAAATGTCTCTTCTGGCATTGTACAAAGTGCACCATGACCCAGTGGTTCTGGATTCGTGACATCACAACAAATCATCGGTGCTGACCACAGTCTCTGCACATGGATTGGTTGGTTGCCTCCACCGAGATAAAAAAGGGACAGTCACTGAACATGACAAGCTGCCGTCATTGGCAACTACGTGATAGTCTGGCACAACACCATTGATTCCTTGTGGGTGCAGCTGTTTTTGACTATGATTCTGTTACACGCAGACCTGTTTCTTCTGACGAAAGGCTATATATGTCCCAAGTGCTATCAGAGACCACGTGTGCTCACACTCCTCCTGGTATGTGGTGTGAGACCTTCCTGTTCAGCTTCTTTTGTCCCATTGGCTTGTGGGCACACGCGTCGTGTGCTCTGGTTTGGGAAGAGGAACTGTGGCACATTTGCTTCTTCATTTGTTGCGGCATGATGACCAAGCAGAAAGTTGTTTTATTTGCATGTCAAACAGACAGGAGTGCGTCAGTGAAAGACTGATATGACTCTTAATGTGTTGTTATTTGTGTAATAAACTTTTGCAGGTCAGTCCAGATGAGCCCATGCTTCTAGGAAAATTATTCAAGAGAGACTTGACCAAGTGAAGGGTTAAGTTTTGACTCCTCTTCCTGCCGTCTTCCTTTCTCTCTGCCGCTGCGCTGCACTGCACGCAATGCGTCTGTCAGCTTGTGTCATCAGAAACACACAGATATACACAGAGCCGTGCGTGTATATGTCCGTTTCACTGGCCCTGGCATACTGTGTGATTAGTTCAATTAGGTCAGATGATCTACTCTCCATTGTCCTTCTCCTGTAAGCCAAGAAGGACTTCTTGGCTCCTCATTAGGGGACAGGAAGGCAGCTGCACAATCAAAGCTTCAGGACTAGCGCTATGATCTGAGCATCTCCGGTTCAAATCCACAGACACGCTTCTTGCCATCAGCAGCCCGAATCAGAGAAAGCTACATTTCTTCAGAGTGCGTTGGATGCCTGATAATGTTGCAATGGCATCAGTTTGAAAAGAGGTGGGCTTCAAAGTGGTTGAACACGTGTTTGTGCCATATCTATAACCACGTTCATAACCTTTTTCCACCAATTTAAAGAGCTCTTCAACTCTGAAGAACCATATAAGCATCCAGATGAGATGGAGAGGTAATGGTTCTGCTTTCCCTTGTGCAGCCAAAAATGGAATGCGTTCATGAACCGTTTTAGAGCATTGTTTACAGCACTCCATCAGCTGTACACAGCTGCCATCAAAGATGGTGGGCGAAGCAGGTAGGGGGTCACTCTCCTACTTTACTGTCACACCCTGAATCACTGGTACTCTTCACTTTTGGCATTCTGTTAATGGTGAGGTCGAGGTCCAAGAAAGCAAGTCAGGATGGTGCTCCAGCTTGTTCGTGGCAGGTGTCACACTGACTCTGCCTCACAGCTTTGCTTTAAATTCTGGATTGTACAACAACTGGATTCAGTTTTAGCTTGTGAGGAATATTGAATCGTGAATCATATGAAATGGCACACTGAGTATATCGTTTCACCCCTGCAGTTTTGGGTACATTTTTCAAATTGGCAACAACGCAGTGATGGAATAGTCCCCGCCTTGTTGCTGTTCCTGTTGCACAGTGCTGTGGTGTTCTAGGCATTACGAGGTCATTTGCAAGTATTTGCATATTTAAACAGTGATCAGTAACCCTTATCTTATTGTGTCGAATTGCATTTCATGGTGTATTAACTTGTGGCTAGATTTAGCCTGGTGCTCTAAATATAGACCGTTTTAGCAGTTGCGTGGAGAAATGGAGTGAAATGGTGAGCTCCTAAAAATAATGACCAATCAGAATGAAGAAAAAAAACAATGACCTTCATTTTTGTAGGAGATGCACTTTGAGACCCAAATGAGCTATTAAACAGACAGACTGCACTGATGGAATCGTCCCAATAACGTCCCAATAACGTCCCAATAACTGCAGCAGCAGTTGTAGTAATTTACACTGTTCTAACAATGAAAAGGAGTTCATACCATCCCATCCTCACAGGTGCAATTCACTGTCTGTACATAGCTGTTTGACTTGTTGATAACAGCCTACAGCCCCATAGCCATGTTGTACTGCGTGTTGCTGTACGTTGCTGACTGTGTTATGGTCTTGGTATATTGGCCTTTTCCAACAAGCTACATGAAAATGTCTGGCCGGTGACTTTGGCCAGTTTGATCCTTCACTGGACCAAATCCACTGACCCCCACAGTGGGTACAGATCAGGATGCCTCAACCCAATGCTTAGAGTTAGCTTTTTGGTGCTTTTTAGTCTTTTGCTGTCGAGTTATTAACATAACTTGAGTAGGCACCCGGATTATCAATTTTCTCATTTTCCTACACTTGACTCCACTATGCAAACATGACTTGCTGTCACCAGTTAAGCTCTATTTTAAGGTGTAACTCCCTCTATAAGGCAACATGTGATGACGCTGGGGACATGAAAGAAAGAAGTGAAAGAAAATTTAGGCAACCCATGTTCCAGTCTTGGACATTCATGTGCTGTTGCAGTGCAGTCTGGGAACGGTCTCTGGAAAGCAACTTCAAATTTTTAATGCTGAAAGACCGTTTCCTTTCATTTGAATGCACACTTCCTCTGTTTGCCCTGACAATCCCTATACCCTTCACTGCTTCTGTTTATACTTCTTCAGAACTGTGTTCAACTGCTTTCACAGGACAATACGTACCAGTGTTTAAATAGGTGTCTGTTTTTTCATGCTTGTTTAAATATTTTTTTTTCTATTACTGCGACCAAAGAGACTACTGGAAATGGAGGAGTGCGTTTCCTGGATCCTTTTAGGCCACATGTTAACTAACAGCTGATCAACTTCAGCCCAAAAAATAATCTGCCAATTTGGGCCTTTAAAAAAGTCATGTGACTCTTTTCTGGATACTCTTTTTAAAAACTGTTACAGACATATTTTTTATAGTATTTTTTTATAGTTTATAGCACTTATATAGCGTCTTTCTAGATACCCGTTTTACAATCAGCACTCCCTACACAGCGTCCACCTGGAGGACTGCATCGAGCACTAAGGAGGAATCGTCCAGTACAGTGTGCCAGTTCATATCTCGGCATACAGACATACACACACACTCCCATTCATTTTAGAGTAGCCAGTTCACCTGATCTCCATGCTTTTAGAATGTGGGAGGGAGTCCATGCAGACACTGGGAGAACTTGGAAGCGCTGTCTTCACTCAGGTAGGGACTGGGAGTAGCTGGGAGACAAACGTGCTAACCACCAAGCCACGTCATTTGTATGTAGTACAATACCATTATTAATTAACACCAACACCAGTCATGTCCATAAAGGGACAGTGTGATCCACACCTGATTCTGATGTTTAATCATTTGGTCTCAGTCATTCAAAAGCTGATCTGCTGACATCCTGCTTTGTTGGATTGAAAATGTAATTTATTTGAACGAGAACCCAGTTAATTAACACAGTTTTTATATATATTTTTGAAGAAAATTAACCAAAATGTCTTTGGATCCTGTCAGCTCATTTTCATCATCCCTTACTAACTACTATCTGTCCTTTTGTGATGTATTTACTGTGGAATGGTTGAGTTGCCTCTGTTGTGTTTAAGTTGGATGAGACTATATTTGGCCCAACTGATGTCAGATCTGCCAGAGAACCAATCAGAGTTAGCCGTTTACGTCACCTAACTGGTTTCCACTAATTCCTCTAAAGGGTGCTTCCCCCAGCCCCCAGCACCTTAAACTCTGTCTAAACAATGTTAATCAACTAAGGTTTGCCGGCCTCACCATTTGCATGCTTGCTCAATCAAGCTTGTTCAAGTTTGTTTAAGCTCTGGGTTCTTTTTCAGAACTCTGTGTTTAAGGTGAAAGCTCCAAGCTCCATGATTGACATGCACTCGTTTGATGTCTTTCCCTCATTATTTGCGGGAATAATAACGGCGCAGTGTTTGCAGGAGGCAGAGTTACAGTAGCACCGTTTTCAGGTGGAATATCAGGTTGTTGTTTTTTTATTATTATTATTATTATTATTATTATTATTATTATTATTGTTATTATTATTGTTCTTATTATTAAATGTTAAAACCCTTTTATCAGACTGATTGTGCACATTATTACATTTCACCACTTTATTATATCTTGTAAAAATGCCTATAGTTATAAAAATACCACTAGATTCTTGAGCTGATCTCGTCTGTACAGATAGCAGCATTCTGTGATCTGACCCGGACTGACCGTCAGCTGCAGCTCACAGTTACTAGAGCATTTGACTGCATTAATGTATATTTTGTAAACGCTTATTCTGTTTGGTAAATGCAATGATCTTTACTATAAAATGAAGACATATTTACATGGGCAAAGCAGGGAGGAAGCCTCTACTCTCCTGAAAGAACAATGCTGCTTGTCTTCAGGACCACCGGGAAAAGACACAAGCCCCCGTTTAGAATGTTTGGTTGACACATTAATATCGGATTGTTTTGTTCAATAAATAAATAAAAACCAAAAAAAAATGTTTTAGCGTTTGTTTCATGAATTGGGTTCTGTTTAACTACTTTTAGGACTGTAATGAGGAATTAACGACTGATGAGCTTCAGATCAGATTGATACAAAAATACAAACCTCTGACCTGCTCTCTGGCTCTGCTCTCCGGCTCTGCTCTCCAGCTCTGCTCTTGGTTGGAGCTCGTTTCTGTGTTGACACTGTACACTTTGAACACGGCCGTTCCACACCCACCAGCGTCATGCACTGTATGCATGTGTATTTAACCTGATTTCAAGTCACAGGTTGACTGGCATTCCGCATGTGCTGCCTCCTGCTTTGAAAATCAGCAGGTGTGATGATGGTTATTGATTGTTTACTCTGTGACTTGGCATGATTGGTCGATCCATGGTTCCACCTTCTCATTAGACTGTGAGTGTGCAGTTAGGCATAATGTAAACCCCCTGGGTGAGGGTGTTGATTTTCTCCGTGTGAAATAGTAATCCATAGTAATGAGTGTAATGGCAGCATAGAAACTAACCCTGCTATAGACCTGACAGCTATGAGGTAGATCCTGATTTACACTGACTTTGTACCAAGATTTTACTTTCACTGGTGCACGTTTGCTATTTTACTAGGGGAAGCGTTCCTTTCCCTCCCTGTTTATGATGAGGACTGAGAAGATAAGATTTTTCATTTGTTTGACTAAAAGCTGAGCCGTGTGGCTGTTGCTCACGGTAACAGCATCTGTAAAAGCACAGATTTTTTGTGGCAGATTTGACTGTTTTGTTGCACCTGAAAGTCATTAGGCCGTATTGTTATCTTCGTTTATCACACAAACGTCCACAGGAGCTGCTACCATCCTCAATTTCAGAAGGATACTGCAAGTTTCTGGATAATGTCAGAGCTGCTATAGCCTCTGTGCCATGTGCCGCAGGGTTTGGTGAAACGGAATTTCAGAAAAGTTGGACCCTTCAAATTCAGACGCTTCTACATTAGTCGGAAGTTGATTTCTAGTTCTAGAACATGTTAAATACCGACTCATGAATCACCGTTCATTCAAAGTATTTGTTTGAATAGATAAACCCTGTGAAATTGGTGATCAAATGATACAAAAAAGAACTGAGAAACATTTACTTCCTCTGCTGAGATGCTAAAAGTTTTACCCATCCACACACAGTGATACACACATACACACTAGTGAATTCACACACCACGGGGCAGTGAGCACATGTGCCCGGAGCAGTGGGCTCAGCAGCTGGGGAGTTCAGTGCCTTGCTCAAGGACACTTAAGTCATGTCCTGCCAGTTCAGGGATTCGAACCAGCAACTTTCCAGTCACAAGGCTGGTTCCTCAACCATCAGACCAAGGCTGCTCGCTGCTTAAATTGATATAATTATTTTTATATTATTATTATTATTATTATTATTATTATTATTATTATTGCTATTGCTGTTATTATTCTGAAATGTAAAGTGGTATGAATAAAGGAACCCTGAACTGCTGTCCACTCTTTCTTCCACTACTTTAAATACAATATAGATACAGAAAGCATGAAGGGAAAAAAAACAGTCTAACAGATCAAACAGTTTAAACAGGTTTATTCAACTCCGGTGCTGTATGTACTTTGTGGGGCGTTTTCTCAGACAGGGTTCTAAACGACACAGAGTTCTGAGTGGAGAATCTCCACTAAAGGGAAATATTATCCCATAATAATCCCAGTCCCGAAAACAAGCCCTAAATGAATTCAACTTAACGTGTAAGGGATGAGCTGGTTTTATAGTGCAGTGTGGTGGTGATTAGGCTAATTAGTATCTTCTCATCCAGTCTTAATTAGTATTTTCTCTCTTTATCTGAAACATTTTAAACACGGGTTAAACAGTGGCTCCACAGAGAGGTGATGCCTGCAGGACTTCATGGTGGAGGAGGCTGAGGAGCTCAGGGATGGGACAGCCTAGAATTTGAAGCGGCAGAGGATCTGATTTGGCAGCACTCATGCTGTTCCATAGTAAAGTTTTTGTTTACATTAGAAACGTGTTGAGATGCAGAAGCTGGGCTCATGTTGTTTCACATTTTTACACCCCTTTACATTTTGTGAATATGTCCGAAAGTCCCCTTCACTCCTCACTTCATACAGCCTATGTATTTAATTCACTTTTGTTGTGATGTTCTGAAAGTTTAGTTATAAGGCTATGCCTTATTGTTCCATGTCAGTACAGCTCCATCAGGCCAATTATGGTATGTTTCTTTCTTGGTGTGTTTCTCTGTTGGAACCGAGATGTGCACAGAGTCTCGTAATAATGCAGCACTGTCATCAGATGTCTGATTTCATATGAAATAAGGCTTTGACACCAAAATTAGTGAAATTCTCATCACTCCAAACATTTCTGATCTTTGCTCTCGCACCACAACTAGCTACAAGGTTAATGTAACTAATACAGGGGTTGGACAATAAAACTGAAACACCTGGTTTTAGACCACAATAATTTATTAGTATGGTGAACTAGGGCCTCCTTACAGCGTCAATTCGTCTTGGAAATGACATTTTTTGGATACCATCCGGGTTTGCACCCCAACATCCCTTTCAGACAGCTTCCTCTTGCATCCACAGTTAATCCTGTTGGATGTGTTTGGTCCTTCTTGGTGGTGCTGACGTTACCCTGGATACTGTGGCTCTCGATACACCACAAAGACTTGCTGTCTTGGTCACAGATGCGCCAGCAAGACGTGCACCAACAATTTGTCCTCTTTTGAACTCTGGTATGTCACCCATAATGTTGTGTGCATTGCAATATTTTGAGCAGAATTGTGCTCTTACCTGCTAATTGAACCTTCACACTCTGATGAAGATTGGCCACCAGGTTGTTCCAATTTAGCCATGAAACCTCCCACACCTCCCAGTCACACCAGGCTTCACACTCATTCCCTGCTGCATCACCTCATCAAACTTCTTTTCTTGCCTCAGCATTTAAGCTAGTTCTTTCATCTGGCTCCCATGACACTGACTTGCATAATGTCACATGGTCCAGAATATTTCTGACCCTGAGGTCCAGCCATAGGGCAATGAAGAACACATGTCTGAAACCATGTCAAGAAGAGATAAATGTATGCATTCTACATGCAGTTAGTACCATGCTAAGAGAGAACTCCAGCTATGTCCTGCTCTGCCCATGCAGTTGGAACAAATCCTGGAACGGGTTTTGAGTTGCTGGTTCTGAAAAATGGTCAGACTGATTCTAAAACATTAGTAATGCTAAATTTTGCAGAGCGTCTCACTGGTTGAGATTGAAAGTTGTTTGTGTCCAATGGCAACAGCTAAAATTCCTACTTTTCCCGGAATGTTGACACACTGGTTGGCATGGAGGATTGATGAGGGTCCAAAGTCATGCACTAGTCCCCTGCCTTGCTTCAGCGACTTTGCAAAGGCTTTGCGAGCTTAGTGGCTCACTAGGCTGCCTTAAGACTTGCCTGCAAGGAAGTCAAGTAGGACATGAGTCAGCACACCAGGGCATATGGTACCCTCAGGGACCAGCTTAGAGTTCCTGACCATTGCTTTTACTGCCCTATGACCTGACCTCAGGGTCAGATGTATTCTGGTTCATGTGGCGTTGTGCAAGTCAGTGTCACGGGAGCCAGATGAGAGAACTAGTTTGAATCCTGAGCCAAGAATTGTGGATTTTGATGACGTGAGGCAGGAAGAATCGCCTTGAGGTCTGACGTTGCATTAATCTGGAAAGCACAGAGCTACTGTAATGCAGTGTGCATTGCTTTCACAACATCTGTTGATTTCTCTCGGGCTTCTGGGAGAGTCTGGGACATTTAGACTAAGTGCTGTGAAGCCTTTAAGTGATGCCTGTCCATCCACAGCCTTTTACTGGGGGAACTGGACTTCCTCCACCTGAAACGTCTTGGTGTTGCTTGGTTTTGCATCTGGGTTTTTTAACGATGGTCCACTCTGAAACTGGTATTGGTATGGATAGAGTTCTGTCTCATTGCTGTATTTGTAGCTCCTCTGTGTCACTTGTATATCTTGATTCTGCTCCCCGGCAGTGGCATGTGAGGGGAGGGATTAAGTTGGTTGATCTGGATTTGATGCCCTTTTGCTAGCTTCATTCTCCACTGCCCTGTCGGCACAGGCAGGTCTGGGCTCCATCCCTCCTAAACACTGGGCCGGTGACAGAATGTTTTTGTCTGGCTGGAGCTCTGCCCTACTTTTGGGAGAGGGCTGGCTGCATGCCTGCCTGCTCCTCTTTTCCTCCCCCAGCCACGTGGCTCTATACACACTCCGGAACTGCTTTAGCTCCATTCTGTCTCCTCATTCTGCTGCAGCGAGTTCACCCCATCCCTCTTTCTAGCACACTTTTACAATCCAGTGGCCTGAACTGAAATGAATTGGAATCTTCCTCTTCCTTCCCATTTTAATGAAATTGTTGAAGGATGCAGCAAACTGCAGTATCTTTCTCCATGCCATGCTCTTCTTCCTGTATATCTGGTGTGTGTGTGTGTGTGTGTGTGTGTGTGTGTGTGTGTGTGTGTGTGTGTGTGTGTGTGTGTGTGTGTGTGTGTGTGTGTGTGTGTGTATAATGAGGAACAGACTGGCAGAAGCTGCTTCTCACTGCTATTTAAAGAGCAGGCTCTGCTTGGCTGTGGTTTTTGCCTCAGTGGACCAGCAGCAGCAGTTTAGTTTTGTCCCTTGATTGCGTTGAAGTCTTCCGGTTGGATGGCTTATGTGATTTGAAGTGCGTGCGGGAAGACACGAACAGACTCTGTTTTTCAACTGGACGTTTCGTGACCAGTGCTCCTGAGCAGTGTGCTCTATTTATCCATTGCGTCTTCACATATTAATGAACCGGATAAGCTATTTTGGGAGCGGGAGCGGGGTGTTTTCATTGCATTCATTGCATGTTTTCAAGGCAGATTATCATTAAAATGGATCTACCTGCAGTTTGAGGAGAGAATGAAACATCTCGCGGTTTATTTATTCATGCTTTGGTTCACGGTTAACATCTGTGGGCATATTTGCATACTGTACACAAGGCCCAGTCACTGAAGCTCTAGATCTGAGTTGCAGTGCTATACTGGTTTTAAACTTTGTTTTCGTAATACAAAGTTGGATGTTGTGGATATTGTCAGTGATGAACTGTGTGGTTGGTCTTTAAGGAGAGTGTATGTAGTGCTGTTTAATCAGATAAAATGCAGCACATTCTAAATAAAATCACTTTTAGTCTGCAAGTAAAACATCATACATATTGTTTATCTCAAAAAATGCCTGTCAATAATGATATTTTTACTGTACAGCCAACCCTACTGTAAAGTCATCATACTGTATACGTTTGCTTAATAGCAGTATTGAAAACAAATGCAGAAAATTAGAGAATCTCATTGTTTCTTACTGTTTACAAAGTTTTTAACAATCCATCAGTTGATTTAATGCAAAAAAAATGGTTGGTTTGGCACAACAGATATCACCACACCATGTGGGAGACTGGGATTTGATTCCCAGTCTGGGCAACTATGCTGTGCCACGCCAGTAAGAGTCCTTGGGCCAGATTCCTAACACTACCCTGGCCCACCCATGTAACATGAGTAACCATGTAAGTCGCTGTGGATAAGACCATCTGCTAAATGCCATAAATGTACAAAATCTGTAATTAAAATTCAAATTAATTCAGATAAATAAACCTAGTTTAAAGAGTTTTGTGCAGCTTTCCTATTTCTTTATTTCAGGTAGACTTTGTACATGTACACAATATGTCCAAATGTTGGTGGACATGTCTAATAAATGCATTTGGCTGCTTTTTTTGCCCCCACTGCTGACATAAATGTGCAAATGCACACACAGCTTGTATAGTTCCTATTGAGAAGGACTGGCAGTACCGTACCTAATGCCAGGCGTAGGTTAGAGGGGTATAAAGCCTCCGCTGCGGAGCAGGGGAACTGGAATAATGGTGTGCCATCCAATACTTTAGGGATGAGTTGGGGAGATGGGTATTAGATTAATACCTGTGATTTAAGGAGACAAAATAAAGGAGAAGGTGTCCCAGTAAGTTTGTCCATATAGTGTGCTTCAGTTATAAACTTCTTTCTGGTTTTATTTACAGTAAAGTTTTGTTTAACCTAAAACCTTCTGTTTTTATTCCTTTAAGGGTCACTGAAATTGCTAATTATAGTAACAGGCAAGCAATTGTTAAAATACTGCGATACCATAAAACCAGCTGAGTGACTAAACTCTCCTTTTTCATAAACTGGACATTGTCCAAATGATTGATTTTTTTTTAACCAGAACGTTTTACTACATTTTCCCAGCACTTTTTTTAGGATCATACCCCCTTAATTAGACTGGGTAGTGTTCACTGCTGGGCCAGTATCACAAGATTTGTCTCGAGGTTGTCCCTTATAATGGCAAAAGTCTATATTTAGATCTGAAACCCCAAAGTTAATAGACAGATCTGTGTTCAAACAGTGGTCCTAGTGTTCCTTTCGTCTGCTGCTGCTGCTGCTGCTGCTGCATTTCTATCCATATCCACGCTGTGTTGCCTTGCAGCATCATGGACAACATCAGAGCGATGACCCGCTCAGTCCTGCTGCTGTTCATACTGGTTCATTAAAGCCCATTAATCTGCCTCGTCTGCCCCTCGTGTTTTCTGTCATTATGCTCTTAGGTCCGGACAGGCTGGCAGTGCTGTTTGCTCAGCTCTTTGTGCTTTGTCATTATAGCAGCTCTGATATCCATTAGCACTTATGTTCTCCGCTCTGGTAATTGTTTACTGAGCGGACACTCTGTAGATCAGCCTGAATGTTTTCCATCGGACCATCTGCTCTGCTTTTCCTTTAACACAGATGGTATTTACTCCTAGAACGTCCTCTCGTAAGATTCTGGTCTAAAGAGTTAATCAGCATCTTCAGGAGAAGATCTAAGTGCTTTGGCATAGCATTTAGGGCTGGACCAGACTGTTTGGGTGTTCAGAGTAGTGCTGGGCGAGATGGCCTCAAATCAGTATCACGATTAATTGAACATTTTAGCTCGATTCTGATTACTGGACAGTTATTTTAATGAATGACAGCATTTGGCTTTGGTTCCTCAGTTGAATCTGTTGTCCATGTTGTTTCCATGTTGCAGGCCGGACAAGGTGGAGACACATGACTACATACATACTGTATGTGTTGTTATGGGGACAGTACATGAATACCCAAACAGTGTGGAGAATTTGAACAGAATTAGGGTTCTGAATGTGGGTATTGATACATTCTCAATTAATCGTCCAGCCCTAATTCAGATATTCATTTGTTGTGTGGAGATTAGTTTTTCATTTGTATTTCATTGTTTTTTGTATTTGTTTACATCATTTGTAGTAGGGGGTGTGCAGTGGGATGAGATTTTATGAAAATTGTGACACATTTTCTGGCTCTGTACACACTCCGTGCTCTAGCTGCATTCTGCTAGGGGAGGTCTTATAAATGGATGTTTCGGTCTTTGTTTAAATGCTCTGATACCGATTCATATAAAGCAGAGACTGATCTTTAGCCCTCCCACCAGCAGAAAAGATCTGAACATTTCCCCACAAACCAAATGAACTGACAACTCTTTTTGTCTTAGAATAAACATTCCAGAAACCTACTTTTCAAATATATGAAGAATGAAATGAACATGACATGCTACAGTCACCCGTTAACAAACACAGCCATTCATATCTTCTGCCAGCTCTTAATGTGAGCCTACAAGAAAATGTCTGAGAAGACTTCTGACAGGGTTGTTTTCACACTGAGCTCAGAGCTTTACCTTTCTCAACTGCAGTCAGAGCTTACAGCAGACACATCACAACAGCACCTAGATCACTTTATTTAGAGTTAATTTGATCCCAGGGAGGCACTGATTACCTTGTATGGGAGCTAATTTCAGTTTGTGGAGCTGAAGTTAAAAACCTTGAAAAATGAATTGTTATTGATACAAATTGGAAATTGAATCTAATTGATTCCTTGTGAATTGAAATTGAACTGATGGAGGAAACCAGTGTTGCTATCCAGCCCTAATCATGATACAAAATTGAATATCATAGATTTTGTCAGGGCTTAAATTCTGACTAAGTTCACATTTCATTCCTGAGAGTATATGTAGTGCTTAATTAGAGAAAGTGCAGCACATTCTGAGTAAAATCACCGTCGTCTGTATGGGAGTGTCTGAACAGCAGTTTTTAAGAATCTGACACTATTGATTTTTTTAACTTGCAGACATTTTGATTGCATGTATAGTATCATGTGAAAATGTCTTCAAATATTGATCTATATTAGTATTAATACTTTTACCAAATTCATCCACCTCTAATTTATACATTTTCAGTTCAGCTGTGGGTGATGACAGAAAGGCAAAAAAAACAGCTATGCTATTTGGAAGTATTTCAAATCGGACTCTGATTTGGTCCCGTGCGTTATTCCCCCTTTTTGTTTTTTGTTCTTTTATGTATTTTTTTTTTTTCATTTAAGGGAATGTGCGTCATCAAAAATCACGTCATTGCAGAGATCTAAAGAGCCCTTCCCTTGCATTCCATGGTGTCGCAACAAGTTTAAGAAGTTGCCTGAATGGCAGCAGCCGGGCCACCAGACCACAAAGGAAACGGCAAGAGATTTGCATGCTGGTGCAGTCTTAGCCCAGTGAGGCAGAGGGTGAACAGCACCATGAAGATGGCATGTAAAAAGAAATGGAAGAATAAATGACAGACCTGAGTAACGTTGGCAGAATCGAAACAGCACCTGCTGACCTGATTTTTTTAGGGTTGATTTTGTTGTTTATAAGGTCATCATTTTATTTTAATTCATTGTCAGATTTTCATTTGTGTTCTGTTTTTTAATGTACTGAAATGCTCTTTAGCGTCCAATCATTTGCGTGAACTTCTTTCTCCCAAACCAATGCAGCTGATCGGAGCCGAATCAGCCGAGCCCAGAAACTGATATTTGGTCCTGTCCTAACAGCCTTTTTCCTTTACTACCTGCCAGGGTCAACAGATGGGTCATTTTAACACTCTCAGTTAGATGTAATGAGATTAAGGTCTTAAACGGAGCTCCTTGCCCAGGATTCAGGATTCAGGGTAAGTTGATGCCACTGTTTGACACAGTTAGTTCACGCACTGCTAGACATCTCTTGATGTTGAGCTGTACACTCTGCGTTGTAGTCTGTGGTCAGCTTTTTCCATAAATGCTCTATCAAAGGGGATCTAACGTCTACTTTTCCCGGTTCCTTCCTCTTGTTGGAAAGACCTTGGGCTGGAGTGCTGAACCGTGAACAGCGTGTAATGCTACTTGTTGACAGAATGCTCCAGTGTTGGCTCTGCTGTGTTTGTTGCGTTAGGGATCTACCTGACCCAGGTGTGTATTAATGCAGCTGATCTGAGGTGTGGCTTAAACGGGCCTGAGCCATGCCAGATCTGAGAGGATGAGGTCAGTGCATTTGTAAAAGCCAGACACTGTAATCCCAGAGCGTCAGACTTCCATTTGGAGCTACGAGACATGCATATAACCAACCGCTGTCTGTAATCTGATCATAAAAATGAAGGATATGATTCTGTGCTTTTTCAGAATGCATTAGTATCAAAGTATGTTGGGGTTTTTTGGTATTATTCTAATGAAATGCATGCTTTAGTAGCTGAATTCAGTGCTGCGTACGATGGACCATTATGTTGTGGTGCTGAAAATGTGTAAATATTCTTTATCATTGACTGAAAACTACGTCTCGACACTGTTTTAAACTGGGTTTGACAAATTTTTTATATTTAAAATCATTTCAAAATTCTGATTGTGTTTACTAAAATCTTTAGGCTGGGTGGATTTTCCAACTGGGAATGTGCACATGCCCAAGTACCAGGATTGAAATCCTGAAATCACTTACTGGGTATTTGTTTATTAATTCCTCCCTATTCCTAAATAATAACATGTCAAATGTTCTCGTACCTTCTGCTGAACTGTTGTGCTGCTAAGAGGTTTGGCTTCTTAACTCTAATACCCTCACCTGAAAATAGGCCTACAACCCACACTGATTATGAACACGGTGTAGGACCGGGCAGTGTATTGCGAATGGTCTAAAACAAATGACCATATCATGTCCATTACGTGGGTCACTATTTGTGTTTAATTTAATTCCAGAGAAGAACGGGAGTGGGTCATTTTTGTGGTTTTTGAGGTCTTCCAAAGGGACGACACTCTACCGAGTACAGTCTTGTGTAAATGATGTTGTAGAAACATCGCAATTAAAGAAGCAGGATGAGTTCTTTAATTTACAGCCTCAAACAACCAGTCAGTGAAACACCACCAAGAGTGCTGCTGCCTGATTCCCAGTCCTTCTACAGTGTAGGACCATGTGCTAGGTCTTTAGTGTACTGTGTCTTCTGTGTTGTAGAGATCTGAAACAGTCTTGTTTTGATATCTGTAGAACTTGTCTGGTTGTTGCTCTGCTGGTCTCTGTCGTGCTGAATAGAGCAAAAGCTAACAGGAAATCTTTGAGGGATTTTGCTGGGCGCCTGAGCTTCCTGGTCCCACTCGGCCAGGCCGAGCAAAAGAATAAACCCTGGCCCTGGACCAAGTGATCTGTCACATCGAGTGGAGCTCTGGCTCATTGATCTTGCTCGTTTATTGTCTGCTGCTGTGTCAACGTTTTCTTTCCCACTGCTTGTGTTCTGGGGCTGGGCTCAACTGATTGGCCTTTGGGGTCAGATGTTTTGGCCAGAGTCCTTTTTTCTTCTGATCATGCAAATGATCTGACCTAACTGACTTACAGCGCCATCATCAATGTACAAGGGTTGGACAATGAAACTGAAACACCTGGTTTTAGACCACAATAATTCATTAGTACGGTGTACTAGAGCCTCCTTTTGCAGCCAATACAGCGTCGATTCGTCTTGGAAATGATATTTTTTAGATATAATCCGGGTTAGCACCCGAACATCCCTTTCAGACAGCTTCCTCTTGCGTCCACAGTTAATCCTGTTGGATGTGGTTGGTCCTTCTTGGTGGTGTACTGACATTACCCTGGATACTGTGGCTCTTGATACATCACAAAGACTTGCTGTCTTGGTCACAGATGCGCCAGCAAGACGTGCACCAACAATTTGTCCTCTTTTGAACTCTGGTATGTCACCAATAATGTTGTGTGTTTTGCAATATTTTGAGCAAAACTGTGCTCTTACCTGCTAATTGAACCTTCACACACTGCTCTCACTGGTGCATTGAGCAATTAATGAAGATTGGCCACCAGGCTGCTCCAATTTAGCCATGAAACCTCCCCCATTAAAATGACAGGTCTTTCAGTTTCATTGTCCAACCCCTGTACATTATAATTACTGTGTGTGTGTGTGTGTGTGTGTGTGTGTGTGTGTGTGTGTGTGTGTGTGTGTGTGTGTGAAATGCAAAGAGTCTATGTATACAGCATGGTTGCAGTGATGATTGTTGTAGTTGATGGATGTATTGGCACAGTAAAATTATGACTGTAGTCCAGGTTGTGAATATTTTCATTTCAGATAAAGTGATAAATGTTTGATCCTGTGTAGCACAATGGAAAAATCGATTTGTTGATCATCTTTGTTCAATCCCATCTTTCAACATGTAGGGATAGAGCATAACATTTAACAAAGAACTCCAGTCCTATTCCTGGCAGTCTATCGTCCTAACAAACGGGTTGTAGGTTGCGGGTGAGTGAGGTACAGATATACCTAAACCTTTAAGGGTTTCTCAGTAAAGTAAGAGTTGACCTGCTTTGTAGCTTTGCATAAGAAAAGAGAACGTCCTTCCAAAATACCCTTCAGTTTACTTCTCAGTGCACATTCGCTTGACTCAGCAAAAGCTGGAATCTTGTCCGTGTATTTCATTTTGACCTTTAGGCCTCTGGGTGGGCTTTTGCTCTGTGCAGGTGGTGATGAGCTCCTGGTGAACTTCCATGACATGCTTGTCTCAGCAGAGCAGTAGAAGTTCAGACTTGCCCAACAGCCAGGCAGGCTCTCTTCATTGTTGTATCGTGGGGCTTTTTTATTTATTTATTTTATTTATTTCTTTTTTTTGTCCAGTCAGCCATCTTGAGGTTTTGTCTTGAGCAGTTTTAGCTCTTGCTGGTGTAGGATTGACAAACAGGCAGCCCCTACATAGATGTGTGATTCTCGTCTAAGCCCACACACTTATGCAATACTCTGAAATGGGTCACAGGAAAGAAGCAGCCCATTCAGCAGCTCAGTATGATTTGGAGCTATTCGTTGTAAAAGTACAGCACATAAACGTTTCACATTTATTAGGCCAACTGGAGTCAAAACATCTCTGAACGATCTTTAAGTGCTGTCCTACTCGTCTACGTTCCTTAAAGCTGCTTCACTGGGGAATTCGGTGCAGGACAGTGGACCATCACTATTCTCTTTAAATGGTCATTGTAAACCGAGCAAACCCCAAATAATGAAAGATATGTAAATGTCAGATAATGCGTATAATGTGTGTTTGTTTTTGGACTAGATATTTTCCAAATAATTATGATAAACAATATTATTGTCTGTTCAAAAACTGTTTTATTTCACTGATGTACTGATGAAGTAATTTAAAAGCACAATGAACTTTTATTTAAGAATATTCAGACGAGGGCTGCACAATATATCGTTTCAGCATCGTTACAACAGGATGTGCAGTGTTGCATTTTAAATCATAGACATCATGCATGATTGAATTCACCAGATGCATATTTTATTCTACATATATAATATATTTTAATGCAGCCTTTGATACACAAATTGTATCATGACGCGATGCATCATGGACTTCTGAAGAAATCTGGAAACATAAACAACAGACCAACTCGTTCACTTTAATGAGTAATGAGCATTAATGCTGGGTGACATGGACATCAGCAAAAACTGTAATGTAATGGTAATGTCCATATATAGTATGTTAAAGCGATGATGTAATTATCCTAATTGAGTTAAGAAGAAAGTTCTTCTTAAAAATGTGCAAAAGTTTGTGTCAGGAATAGAAAAGCAGCCTTCAGCCAGTAATAATACCCTTATCAGTCTGATGCTGATGTTTTTGAACTCTTTATTTTGCTGGAGCTGTACTGTGTTCCTGGCAGATTGGATGCTATTTGAGATGGCAGTGTCATGCTTAGTCTTGAGCTCATATTGTGAGCAATGTGAGTGGAGGCTCTCAAATATCTCTGAGTTGATAAGTTGCTTCAAGCCTCCGTGCCGGCGAGCATCCTTGAATGTCCATATCTGTCGAGCAAGGTCAGCACGTGGAATTTAAAAACTGGGAACCTTTTTCTACGCAGACTAAACTATCAGACACGAGTGCGGTTCTGTTTTCTGCTGAACAGATTTTAATCCGTTCTTTTTTAGGGATTGAAGGCAGGTTTTTAAAGCAGTTTCAGGTTCTTCACAGGAGTAACAGCAGGCTGAGGTGATGACAGCATACTAACGTTTGCCCCCCACGTGTGCAAATTTTAAGCCAGGAGCCAAGGTGAAGTTATCAGGTTACTCTCTGTGTGTGTGTGTGTGTGTGTGTGTGTTTGTGTGTTTGTGTGTGTGTGTGTGTGTGTGTGTGTGTGTGTGTGTGTGTAGCTGACAATCAGAAGTCCCAGCTGTTGTCCACACTCATCTGATGGGGGGATTTGAACGTGGGGGTGTTCAGTGGAGGAGTGGCGTTCCCACTCCCCTGCTCCACATGTAGTGTGTGTTGGAGATTTTGGTGGAGCTTTGTGCAGCAGCAGTTCCTCTGGAGCAGGATTCTTATGGACCCCTGTTTTTTATCATGTAGATTCCAGTTCATATGATATCTATTAAAGTGAGAGGCCTAAGTGTTGGTTTCACCAGTAAAGCGAGGGATTGTGAAGCTTGTTGGTCTTCCAGGAGGTGTTTTGAAAAGCATAACTCGTGTCCATGTTGTTCAATGAAAACCATGTATCTGCATTTTTGTCCTCTCCATGTTTTGAACCATGAAGCTGCTCTGTGCAAATAATTCAGGTTGAAATGACCAATAGAAATGCTCTAAAATTACTGTGAATTTCCTATTGCATTACATTTTTTACAGTAACCTAGGAACTTTTTTATCTACTTCTGTGAAGTAACCCTTTTGGAGATGCCTGTTTTTCATTGGACAGTGACGATATTTATATTGTTACATTATTTTACAGTTTAAATGCTCATTCTTTATATATATATATATATATATATATATATATATATATATATATATATACAGGGGTTGGACAAACTGAAACACCTGTCATTTTAGTGTGGGAGGTGTCATGGTGCACATTGCACCAGTAAGAGCAGAGTGTGAAGATTCAATTAGCAGGTAAGAGCACAGTTTTGCTCAAAATATTGCAATGCACACAACATTATTGGTGACATACCAGAGTTCAAAAGAGGACAAATTGTTGGTGCACGTCTTGCTGGCACATCTGTGACCAAGACAGCAAGTCTTTGTGGTGTATCAAGACCCACGGTATCCAGGGTAATGTCAGCAAACCACCAAGAAGGACCAAACACATCCAACAGGATTAACTGTGGACGCAAGAGGAAGCTGTCTGAAAGGGATGTTGGGGTGTTAACCCGGACTGTATCCAAAAAATGTCATTTCCAATACGAATTGATGCTGTATTGGCTGCAAAAGGACACCATAGTACACCGTACTAATGAATTATTGTGGTCTAAAACCAGGTGTTTACGTTTCATAGTCCAACCCCTGTATTTCCATCTGCTGGATTTTCACCACATATTTCTTCCTAAAGTCTTTGAGATGTTGACACCGTTCCAACTGCAGACTGTTTGGTCTGACTGTGATATGATCCCGTTTATGGCTTTTTGCTCAGACACTCTTTCCACATATGAACAGATTTCTGTGGATTTTTTTTTTTTTTTTTTTACCTAGGACTGAATGATACAAATACACACCCTATTATAATGGTTAACCACCTACCAACACCCTACCAACCACTAAATAACACCATAGCAGCCACCTGAAATATGATTAGGGCTGTGTATTGGCAAGAGTCTGGCAAAGTGTTACATATGACAATACAGAGGTGACAATTTGATACTGTTAGCAAGACACATATTACAATAATTTCACTTCCTATGCCAATTTTGCTGGATGTTAAGAATTTCAGATATCAATTTAGCTTCAAATTATTTTAGGAGATGGTCATGTGTGCCAGGTATTGCTATTTTCAGAAGGTTGAATTTAGATATTTGTAGGAATTTGACCAGTTTTGCTCCTGAATGTACTTGCTTAGAGTGTCCCATTATCCATTCCAGTTTGCGACATCATTAATCAGTTTTGCCATATTGCTCCTCTCTCTCTTTAGTATTACACAAGTAAATATAAATATTGGTGATCTGCAGGTTAATGAGCTCCTGTAACCAATCACTTTCAGCTTTATTCTACCAGCCTGTACCACCACAGTGCATGCTTCATACAGGCCACCTGAACAGAAGCCCTGTTAGCAGCCTCTCCCCGTGATTAATATGCTACCTCCCAGCACAACTACGTGAGCCAACTATTTCAACTTTGATTTGCCAGCCGAGATTTGTCAATTGTGTTCTCATTTGCTGTTGGGTATTAGCTGTTTTAATACCACAAGTATTAAAGAACACAGTGGGCTTTACTAAAGAGAATCTCTACTGTAATAACTGCTGAGACCAGGAAAGTCCTAATCCACCCTCTGAAGCTCATGGCTTTTGTCAGAATGACACTGCATGTGCTGAGATTTGCTCTAAAGCTGCAGAAACAGTGAGTAGACCTGTTGTAATCTGTGGTGTTCCACCAAGGAGCCGGTTGTTCAATAGTACAGTTCAAATTCCAGCGTGCCTCACCCTACAGAGGCCCCTGAAAGGAGATGGCCTCAAGGAATCTCTGTTTATTTACCCTCAATATGGCGTAACCTCCGCTATAGTAGCAGTGCAGTTGGGGCAAGAGGTCTGTAACAAGTGGAGGGTTGACGGAGGATTGCAGGACACCTGCTGATCTTTACTGATACACAGTATTTTTAAAGGCAAATGCACATAGCTCTTCTAGTCCGTGTAAAGAAGTACTGCCCATAGAATAAGACTATTATTTTGGCAGAAAATAAGAACAGATGAAGAACAAACTAGCATGAACCCATTGGCACCATGCCTAATGCCTAGCTTGGGCTAGAGGGGTAAAAAGTTCCACAGATTGCAGCCATGGAACTGTTTTCTCTGGAATTATGGCGCTCCATCCAGTACTTTATGGGGATGAGATGGGGTGGTGATCATCTAACATTGTGACTGCACTAATGCTCTCATCACTAAATGCAGTCAGATCCTGAGAGTAATGTTCCATTGGCTAAATGAAAGTCTTCCCTGGACAATAGAGAGGTTCTCTGATCCTGTGTTTCGTTTCGTCCTGTGTTTATTCTGCCGGTTTTTGATCTTCACCTGTTTTTCGACTCTGGTTTGTCCAGTCTGGTATTGTCTCTCCTGCCTGTTTGACTCTGTTTAACACATTTGTCCCATTAAAGTGCTCTATTTATATCTGAGTCTGCTTCATGCTGTCCAGACCTGACGGTATGAATGGTTCTGTTTTATATCCTGGCGGCAATTTCAAATCTGCATTCGAGGAAAATTGGCCCTAAAACATCTGTCGAATTCGAATCTGCTAAAAATAGTAGAAGTTCGAATGTCATCGAATTCGAACTTCATCACATCCCTATAAATGACCATATGTCCCAATACTTTTGTCCATGAAGTGTATGTTGTTTGTTTACACATCTCCCCTGTTTGTGTATTGCAGGTCTCCTGGTCACCATGTCCATTGTTCAGAACAGCCCTCTACAGGTCCAGTACTCATTGCACAGGATGGTGCTCCTCCTGCAGCACAGAAGGAGGGGGCTAACGATGAGGTAACGACCACAGCCAGTACTATTAGTTGTGCTGTCTTTACACTATAAGCCACCTACAGATGTTTAAGCAATATAAGTTCATTTTATAGAGTCCAATTAAAAATGCCCCAGTCAATCAGTCTGAAATATCCAGTTCTGCGTAGGTGCAATTTACACTCATGTACAGTATGCCCAGCTGCACTGGTAGTCTGGCATGCAGGACATTTTCCGGCAGCCCATTTGTCCATCTTCAATATAGACTGAACCAGGATATAGGATATAGTATGAAACCCCTTCCCTGCATGATCCCCTGTAACTCCTGCTAGTTTTAGTGTTGAACACATGCAGTAAAAGAGTGGAAACATGGAAGAAACCAACGCTATCAAAGTTAACAATAGACGTCTGATATTTAGGATGTTGATGATGCGTTATGTGTGAAAATAGAATGTTGAGTAAATTTGTTTATTTGATTTCCACACTGGTTATATTATAACGTTCTAAAGTGGTGATTACCTGTAATATATAGATTTTATATGATGCGGTTGTTATTATTTATTTGGTTCTAATCATGCAGAAGCAACATCTGAGGAGAGAGAAGAGAGACTAAAATACATTTCCCTTCCCGTGCGGCTAGAACGAAAGCATTTTAAAATCATCACCCAAAGCAAGATGCTCTCCGGCTTTAGGATATCCTGAGAGTTCGATGATTCACTTTGCAACAATGAGACGCTCGCTCACTCACTCACTCGCTCACCCACCCACCCACCATAATCGATCTGAGGCAGCTAGCTAAAAGGCTAAAGTTAGTAAGAGCACAGCAACAAGCCAGCAGCCTCTGCTCTCTGTCCTCGTTAATGACAATCCAAAGCCATTCCGAGGAAAATCACGAATTTCACAGCACTGGATCAGACGCTGTTTTCTGTAGTGGAGGATAGAGGTTTTACACTCTTTCTGCATACACAGTTGGCCCGTACTGCTCAGGCACCACATTAACACAGCTGTTTAATCTGGTGTCACTACAATCCGGTTCACACACCGATACATACTCTCATGTGTAGTTGGTTTGTAGAAAGAAAGGGTTTGTCCTAAACCATCATTTATTTTGATATTTGAGAATTTTACATTAAAGACTAGTTTAAGAATTTTAACATTTGTGTATCGGAATCAACCAAAATCTGAATCGGCAAGTTTTATAGAATTGGAAATCGGAATTGCAATCAGTAAATATCTAATAGAGAATGTAAAATGTGCTGTTTTCAGCTGTGGTTTAGTCTCTAATTTATAATGAATCTTTTGACTTTAGTCAAAAAAGTTCAAGTCCCTTCTGTCATTCAGACAAACTCTCACAGAACAAAGAGAGTGTTGGAGGTTACAGTCCATTTAAAGTGGGCTTTGCTCTCCAGGGGAAGGAGGTTTCATGTTTCTAGACGTGCTTCAATGTTGCGCAATCCTCTTTCATTCAGAGAAGTGACTCCAGTTACACATCTATCTTTGAGCAGGTTAATCTATAAGGGCGTCCACAGTGGGAGGCCACAGCACCCTCCTCCTGCTTTTGTCATATAGCACTAACGCCATATAGAGACATGACACTGGTGTCATAAAGACTTAAGCTTGTGCTGCGTGTTTAAGACTCGCTGCACTCGCTGGCTAATGGCAGAATCATTTGGTGATTATTAAATGATACAGGTGTTCATAAGGGCAGGATTTGTGCCCGTAAATGCTCGTAAATGTTTTTAGAAGGAGCGTCAGTTCATGTGCCATGTTTGCAGGTCAAAGCAAACCTAGGTTATATCTATTTGCCCTTCAAAGCCCAAGTATTTCTTGTCTCTTTAAACAAACACGACTCAACAAAGCTTGATCTGTCCAAAGTGGGTTTAAAGGTTGTGTATTTTGTGCCAGTTTTTACCCTTTTTTTTTTTGGCAACACTTGTGGCTGTTTGACTCTTAAAGCATCGGTTTATTTATTTAAAAAAAATATTTTAAGGTCATAAAAGTTTAGAAATGTCTGAGCTATGGTCAGGATGCAGAATGATTGACTAAGGCACAGAAACCTGTTGGTAAACTAGACATTTTCCACATTGGGTTTATTATTTATGTTAATTATCCCACAGTGTTTTATGGGATTAAATAAATGCAGCAAAGTGTGTGTGTGTGTGTGTGTGTGTGTGTGTGTGTGTGCACATGCATCATTGATGGTGTGTTTTTAACTTTATACTATGACTGCTTTCCTAACATTTGAATGAAGGCTATATGGCACCTTTTCGCAGCATCACAGTTTGGAATAGTGGTTATGATTCAACATCCTAATCACGATATCATGATGTGCATCTCATCATCAGGTTTTTACCAGTACACAGTCCTGGCAACATGGATACATACACACAGCATAAATTGTGTGTATGTGTGTACATTTACACATGAATCTGCTCTAAATGTTCTTTAAACGTTAATAGTTTAATCAATAGTGATGGACATTTTAACCATATTTACCGATTGATTTTAATTTACGTCCTGATCAAATGATGACCAATCTCATGGTTGTTTCTCATCAAACTGTACTTTGTTTCATAGTCTACTGATGAGGCTGGAGCTGGGGGACAGCTGGACCTCGGCACAAGAAATTAACATTCATTGTTTGTGCTGGTTGTTCCAACTGTGGTGCATTTAGATAATAATGTCATTTATTGAATGTCCATCACGATGCTGCCCTTTCTGAATGTCCTTCACAACTAATTCCTATTTAAATAGAGCATCACAGTTATTACATTTATGTATTTTCTATTTACATGTATAATGTTATTCTACTCTTAGTTGCATTGGTTCCAGGTTCCATAACCACCAAGTTCAGAAGTTCTGTATAAATGTCTTTTAAACATTCGGTCAGAAGAACAGTGGTTCCATTCAACGTTCCAGGAGCTCTCTCCAACTCCTCTTGAAGCAGCCTACTGCAAACACACTGGCTGCTGTTCTCAGAAAGCATTTCAGAGGAGCTGCACTGGGTGTGTTTTCTGCTTCTAATACGTTTTTCTGTCTTTTAGCAGGTTGAAAAGGAGTGGACAACCCAGTCATCGTACAGCGTGGGGCTGGAGACAGAAAGGACTGCACTAGATGAGCAGCTCACGCAGAATAGCCCGCACGAAGACGAACACAAACAGGTTTGAATCTGCATTTGTGGAATTCGATGCACCGATGGGTGAAAGAAAGATGATGAAAGAATCTTGCCTGAGGGCTTTTATTGGTGTAGCATGGGGACTTGTGCTCCCCAAGAGAATCAAGCTTCAAGACCGCATTGTTCGATGTTCATACCTCTTGCACCGCCGTCCCTGTGACCGCATACTTTGCGGCCAGATTCAGGGTAGTCCTGGAGCACAAAGCCATTTAAGATTGAAGCTGGAAGCTGCACTTTTCCACACTTTTCCAAAAAGGAACAAAGGAAACAGACCTTAAATGTTTATATGTAAAGCAAGTTTGGGATTATATAACTGGGTGAAGATGAAGTTGTGGAGAGAAATTCTTTCATTTATTATGTGACCCTGAATACTTTATTTCTTCATGTTATTAAAAACAGTCCCCAATGTAACACACACACACACACACTGATCACACACACTGATCACACACAGTCACACTGTGGAACTGCTTGTTTTCAATAAAGAAGTACAACTTTTGTTGAAGCTGGCTAAAGATGATGTAAGTCCTGAAAGGCAGCAGCATGATTTTAGCCAATAAGAGAACAAGACACACTTGCGTCAAGACACACTTTGTGTCACCGTCCAGCTTTAATTTTTATGTTGTACCCACAGTGTGTTCCTCACATGCTGCTTTAGCTCTCTGATGTTTTTGCTTGTAATTCTGTCACTATGTCTGCACGACGTATGAGTGCATATCCTGTAGGTATGAACCAGCATTAAGCCTGCTGGATGGAAAGCAGCTGAGTTGCACTTTACACTATATTACCCGAATATATATCACTCTACTACTTGTCCATATTTTTCTTGCCTTTAAAATTTGTTTTCGTTTGGAGGGAAATATACAGCTGCTCGTGTTGCACACGTATGTGCATAAATACGTTGGATTGAATCAGAGCATGCACATATAAGGCCCTTTCACACCGAACATATAAGATTTGGATCCTTCACACCAAGTCCTTTTCTGTGTCCTGTCTTCTCGAAATGGGGCTAGAAACTCCACAACGCTCATATTTCCACTCTTTCTGTTTCTCCTTGTCCCTTCTGCACAAGTGCACATCAGCAACGGAAGCTATAGTTTGGAGCTTTTTTGGCCATGGATAGGCTGGATGCACTTGGCTACATAAAGGGTCAATATACAGGGGTTGGACAATGAAACTGAAACACCTGTCATTTTAGTGTGGGAGGTGTCATGGTGCACGTTGCACCAGTAAGAGTGTGAAGGTTCAATTAGCAGGTAAGCGCACAGTTTTGCTCAAAATATTGCAATGCACACAACATTATTGGTGACATACCAGAGGTAAAAAGAGGACAAATTGTTGGTGCAAGTCTTGCTGGCGCATCTGTGACCTAGACAGCAAGTCTTTGTGGTGGATCAAGAGCCACAGTATCCAGGGTAATGTCAGCACCACCATGAAGGACCAACCACATCCAACAGGATTAACTGTGGACGCAAGAGGAAGCTGTCTGAAAGGGATGTTCGGTAACTAACCCGGATTGTAAACAATGTCATTCCCAAGACGAATTGACGGTGTATTGGCTGCAAAAAGAGGCTCTAGTACACCGTACTAATGAATTATTGTAGTCTAAAACCAGGTGTTTCAGTTTCATTGTCCAACCCCTGTAGTGGTCAGTCATTGCCCAGCCTTTCAGCTCTGCTCTGACGTATACCTTCTTTAGCCTCCACATTTTTATATTCAGTGTGTTGCTGGACATATAAACTTTTGTGTTCTGCTACAAACAAGGTGAGTTGTTCTGCCACCATCTGCTCATGGTCTGCAGCCATGATAACAGAGCTCTGATTGGTCAGCCTGATTTTAACACATCCGACATCACAGACAATCAAGCAGGCTCCAATTTTAAAAATTGATGCAGCGCTGCAGTCCGCCAGGTTTGGACTGACGAAAGATGTCATTAATATGCATGAGTTTGTGCATGTTGTGTGAAAGGGCCTTCATGGAAAAATGCTACGTTTTGCTTATTCATGTGACTATTATTCTAGATATGTTGTGTGTGTTATTCCCAGAGTTCAGACTGAATTGGAAAAGACCACTTTTAGGTTTTGTGTGCCTTTTACCTGGAACAACCTCAATTACAACACAAGTAAACACAAAATGCAATTTTTAAATCAAGGTGTTTTATTGTTAAGGGAGAAAAAAAATCCAAACCTACATGTCCCTGTGTGAAAAAGTGATTGCCCCCTAAACCTAATAACTGGTTGGGCCACCCTTAGCAGCAACAACTGCAACCAAGCGTATGTGATAACTTGCTGGGAGTGTGTTGTGGCTCATTGTCCTGCTGCAGAACCCAAGTTTGTTTCAGCTTGAGGTCACAAACAGATGGTCAGATATTCTCCTTCAGGATCTTTTGGTAGACAGCAGAATTCATAGTTCCATTTATCACAGCAAGTCTTCCATAAAATAAAATTTAAATTGTTCCTAAACTGCCTTTCTGATACTTGGAATTCTTGGACCAATTCAAGGGGAGCTTTCAAGATTTGACTTCCTGCTTAGGGTTTGGGTGGGGATTTCTGTAAAGCTACTTTGTGACTACAGCTGTCAAAGAATCATATATTAAGAACATTATAAACTGAACTGAATAACTGACTTTGTCGCACTTTGTGTTGCACAGACTGTGAACATTCTAGAGGAAGAGCAGGTGGAGGAAGAGGTGGTGGACCAGGTACCCCCTGTTCCTGAACCAGGACCACTCCAATCAGAGCCCCATACTGATCCAGACCAGCAACCGCTCATTGAGGCACAACTTCACACACCAACACAGTCACCCCTTGCACCCCAGACACAAACGGAGGCCGAGTTAACCCAACCCTCGGCCACCCAGGACCAGGCTGCTGCTGTTACTGTTCCTCCTGCAGATGAACCCCATGGAGTGCCGGAGGTGGACCCCAACACAGAAGCCCCCCTCACTGCTGAGCCTAGAAATTCCCCTGAACCAGCCTCTCCTACCTCACACACATCACCTGAATCCCCCTCCAGGTGAGTACATCCAGGCCAACCTGGGAGGAAGGGATGTGTTGCCTGGGTTTATTTCACTGCATTAGTCTGAATTGTTTTAATAAACGAACAGAGAGATGTCTTGTGTCATTCCAAGAATTTTGATTCATGGAATCACTCATTTCATTCATGTGTGAATGTTCTACCATGTTCAGCTTTGTGAGTTCTTTTTGTCTTTGTGTATGTGTGTTGCACATTCATTCTGTCCGTATCTGGCTTGTATCAGTGAAACAGCACTTGTCCAGTCTCTCTGGATTTCTCAATGGACTTTGGATGGCGGAGCTTTTCAGCCACATTCCAGTGTGTGAATGGAATTCAGCTTGGCACTTTCATTCCCTTGTGACTTATGTTCTCTCTGGACTTCAGAACTGACCATGCCTGATGAAATGTGCCATTGCATTAGCCAGAGGCAAGGATTTGCATTCCTGTGCTGGCACTGTGATCAACTAGTAGGCCTGCTCCAGCAGAACCTATCGAGGCCAAATCCGTTACCTGTGCTGCAACAATACCTGGACATTAAATATCCCATCTTCTCTCTCTGCCTGCCTCTCTCTGCATCTCTCTCTCTCTCGCTCTCTTTCTCTCTCTCTCTCTCTCTCTCTCTCTCTCTCTCTGTCTCTTCCCTCTCTCCTGGTAAATGGCGTATGATTTTATTCCCTCAGTGCACTAGAGGTTGCCAGTGCTGGTGCCCCACTAAAGAACTCTAGTGCCAGTCAGTGTGAGGTGGGCTCCGTGGCCCTCTCCAGCCAGCTCCTTGCCTCTGACTCCACGCTCAGCAGGTGAGTACTGAGGACCTGCCGGCTCACTGCCAGCTAACCAGCTCATTGCTTCGTAACAACCAGGTAATAGGGTCACTTGGTAATCTCCTGGGTAATCAGGATGCTGGGAAGTACTGGAAGCACGTCTCAGCCTGCTGTTCCTTTCTTCCTTGTCATAAAGTCATTTTTCTTTGTGTTTTTTTTTTTTTTTTTTATATATATATGTTCAATGTGCATATTTATGTTGTCATTCCAGACCAAAACAAATCCATTGTCTTTTGTCAAAACCCTCTTGTTTGTTAGATACTCATCTCTTGCTCTCTCTCCCACTCGTAACCCCAACCCCCACCCCACCATTCCCTGGCTATCCCTTTTCTGCAGTGTGGTAGAACCACTGGAGAATCCAGAGATGGGGACCAATCCTGACCTGGCTGCCTCTCCGGATGCAGCTGAGTCCGACCTTGCGGAGCTGGAGCAGACAGCCAACACCTCACACCCTCCAGAGGACCATCCAGTGAGCATATTTTTACATGATAGTGTGTAATTACTTAGGATTACTTAGTTAGCGAGGGTTAGATCTTTGTTTTATCTCTCTTGGTCTGTCCAGAACAGCTTTCTAAGGGAGGCAAATTCCTAAGAATGGATACTTAATCCTGGAATTCTCAGGGTTGTGAGATTTCACTGTGGATCAGTGCCGAAGTCACTGCGTTTAACTTCCTGCTACCCCTTTCACTACTGAGAAGGTCTAGGTGTCTCAGATTCATGCGAGTGATAGACGCCTGTGGGCGCACCCAGTTCTCACTCTCTCTCTCACACACACACACACACACACACACACACACACACACACACACACACACACACACACACACACTACTTCAGTAGTGACTCAGTAGAATTCAGTAGAATTGCATTATTTGTTGAAAACCGTTTTTGAACATCAGAGCATGGCAGAACATCTCATTGCAGATAAAACCCAGACAAGCTAAGGTGTGTGTGTGTGTGTGTGTGTGTGTGTGTGTGTGTGTGTGTGTGTGTGTGTGTGTGTGTGTGTGTGTGTGTGTGTGTGTGTGTGTGTGTGTGTGTGTGTGTGTGTGCGTGTGTGTGTGTGTAGTGTGCGTGCACTTTTATAAAAGGATTTAAGAGTTGCGTTCTCCAGACTGGAAACTCTGAATGCTCTTTCATAAAGTGCTTATGTAATAGTCTCACTCACACCTCCCTGGGCATCAAGCCTCAGTGCAAATTAAAGCAAGGCTTTTTTTAGTGGGTGGGGTGGGGAGGGGAGGGGGCTGCGGGCAGAGGGGTCGTGTGAAATTTAACAGTGCTAAGATCATCTGAACTTTTGTCAGTACAGAGCAGCCTTTTGTGTTTCCAAATGTGTTAACTTTCATCAAGGCTGAATAAGGTTGGAGTTCTTTCCTGAGGATTGTCTGTTTTACAGGTGGTTGATCCTGAGGGAGGCACTTACCCCCGTGTCCCCGGTAAAGAGGACATCCCTACTTTCGATGAGTGGAAGAAGAAAGTAATGGAAGTGGAGGAGAAGAAAAGTGAGTGACAATTTCACCAAAACTTTGCCCTTACACACAGGCATTGATTTTCTGGCTACAGAAGTGGTGGGATTTACAGTGGTGCTTGAAAGTTTGTGGACCTTTAGAAATTTCTACATTTCTGCATAATTTCATTCTTTCTTTCAACAACATTCTTTAGTTGAATGATTTGTGTGCTTAGGGTCATTGTCTTGTTGCATGACCCATATTCTCATGAGATTAAATGCTTGTGTTAAACAAATTTGTGGTGTGGAGGTCAAACTTTGATAGATTCCTGTTACCCACTCACACCTGATTGAAAAAGAACACAGCACTCCAAGAAAAACACCTGCTACCTACAGTAAAATTTGGTAGTGGTTCCATCATGCTGTGGGGCTGTGTGGCCAGTACAGGGTCTGGGAATCTTGAAACGCATGGATTCCAATCAATATCAGCAGATTCTGGAGACCAATGTCCAGGAATCAGTGACAAAGCTAAAGCTGAAGCTGCGCCGGGGTTGGATCTTCCAACAAGACAATGACCCTAAACACTGCTCAAAATCTACTAAGGCATTCATGCAGAGCAACAAGTACAACGTTCTGGAATGGCCATCTCAGTCCCCAGACTGGCTTAAAGAGAGCTGTCCATGGTCGGAAACCATCAAACCTGGAATGAACTAGAGATGTTTTGTAAAGAAGAATGGTCTAAAATACCTTCAGCCACAATCCAGACTCTCATTAGAAGCTATAGGAAGCGTTTAGAGGCTGTTATTTCTGCAAAATGAGGATCTACTAAATATTGAGTTAAGGTTTTTTTTTTTGTTTTTTTTTTTGGTGCCCAAATTTATGCACCTGCCTAATTTTGTTTAGACAATTATTGCACACTTTCTGTAAATCATATAAACTTAATTTCACTTCTCAAATATCACTGTGTTTGTCCCCTATATGATATATTTAACGGAATGGTTTAATCCAAACTATCTTGATGATTTATGAAGGTAAATCAGGAAAATTAACAAGGCTGCCCAAACTTTTGCACCCCACTGTTTATAATATTGGATTATTATCCTCAATAAATAAATGAGCAATTGTAATATTTTAAGTGTAGTTTGTTTGATTTGGTTCTCCATGTCTACTTTAAGAATTTGTGTGTAAATCTAATGTAAATTTAGGGAAAAATTGAAAGTTTAAATGGCTAAACAGTAGCTACAAAAAGTGTTCCAAGAAGGAACAAACAGCAAACTGGTGGCAGGATCAAGGTCCTACCCAGGACTCATTGATGCAGTCCATGGAGACCTTGCTTGACAGCTTGAAAGGATCTGCTGTTAAAGCATTTTTGCCAGATACCAAAGGGAACCTTCAGAATAGTTGTAGTGTCCTCATCTCAGAGTCTGTTCTTGTGGTATGAGGTTAGTGTACAGTGCATTATGTGGTTTTAATGGTATGTCTCAAAAGTCTCTTTGGCCTGCCCACCCAAAGAGTGTGAGAACAATTATTCTGGAATTCAAGCCATTGGTGGCCATGCCATCCCCGGGATTTCAACTGCTTTAATAATTCAGTGTATATGGCATAGTCTAATTCATAAATATGCTTCTCCATATGAAAGCACAAATACAGATGTGGAGGTTCAGTAAAGACTGGGGCTTATGAACACATTTCCCTTTGGGACAGCCATTAACATAGCAGGCATTGAAGCGGTGACTGAGCTGGTTAGCTGCAACACTGCAATGATCTTGCCAGTCCGTTTGACCGAGCAGGGGTCTAGTCTGGTATATTCTAGCCTTTTGTCCTCCATCTTTCTCTCTTTCTGTTTTTATCTGGACATCTGTCCTTTCTTTAACCCAGCATTGACACTCTTTACTCTTGTCTCTCATCCCTTCGTCTAATTTTTCATCCATTACTTGGATTGTTAGCAAGCATGAGACTGTGGGCCCTCTCTTAGGAAGTGGAGCATAAACAGTGAATGTTGCATAACCTCATATATATATACACACACACACACGCGCGCGCGCACATACAGCTTGCAGTAATGGTCTAGCCCAGCAGAAAAGGGTCCATTCTAGGGCTTGTACAACACAACTGTAGTTTAACCCTTGCAAATGACTTCCACTGTGTTCGTACATGTCTGTGTGCTCTGTACGCTAATACTGTAAGTGGTTCATATCTACCCAAGCTTTACAATAATAATTATGGCACTTGACTGGCAGCTTGAATGTCGAGCTGTTAAAATAACAAAATGGAATCAGCTCTGCCGTTTCACCTGGATGGTACGTGCTGCTGTATACTTAAATGTTTAATGCACTTGGTTTCTTTTCTCTGACCGAGAACATTCTAGTAGAGAAACTGAAAATACAATCACAAATAGCAGCATGTGTTCTATACTGCATCAGTTGTATTATGCAGCTTGGCTTGATGCTGAAGCAAACCAGTGAACTGTTAAAGTTTCTGTTTCAGGTCATGTGCAAACAGAAAATGAATACCTTCAAGAGTTCATTTAACCTGCAGCTTATTTGGGTGGATCCAGAAGAAGAACCTGTTATTACCCCAGCTTTTTGGTCAGCAGCTGTGACCGCAGAACAACTCAACAACCAGGCTTTAACCAGAAATAAAATCAGCACTGGTGTGAAAACTCAGTGCTCTGTGAAATTCTTTACAAACTGGATTTAAGCAGTCTTTGTGAGGGGCTGCAGAATGAGCAACTGTTGCAGGCCAATGACAAATTTAAGACTCCGAAACGTCCATACTGGTGAATAAAAGCTATAGATTAGTCAAGACTGTGTGTTGTATTGGTGTTAACACAGTCTCTTAATTTATTTCGGCCTTGTGACTGGAAGGTTGCTGGTTCCAGTCTCAAACTTCTCCCCAGGCTGCACACTAGAGGCTGCCCACCTCTCCAGACACATGTGCTCACTGTAGTATTCAATGGTCATGTTTAATGGTCAGCTTGGTCTTACCAGTAGTGTTTAGTGGTAGTGGATAAATACATTTTAATTGGAAAACGTTTCTTCTGGTTTCAGGTCAGTCTCTACACACCTCATCAAATGGCAGTCCGCACCCAGTCAAGAAGGTCCAGAAGAACTTTAAGAATAATTATGCCTCTGTGGAGTGTGGGGCCAAAATCCTTTCAGCCAACAGTGAGGCCAAGGTAGAGCATGTGTACACTGTTGAATATTTAATAATGAGCTTTTACATTTCTCTCCATTCAAAGGGACTAAAGGTGAGGTTTAGTGTTTTTGCTTGTATCTTGGTTTGTTTGTTTTTGTTTTGTTTTTTATTTTAGGTTCCATAGTTCTGGCTCACATCTCATTGTGACTACAGAGCGCCTCTATTTAAATGTGGTTGTGTAATTATTCTTCCTTTATCTATATGAATTTCTGAGACTTTAAAGTCGTTCTTTTTAGCTCCATTTTAGACAAGATTTAAAGTAAAGCTTGTAATTCTGCATGATTATGATGATCCATAACAAAGTGTGAGGAGGAGGTGAAGAGAATTAAATTATGACACAGTTTATGGTATCACCTTGCTGTCTGTGGGGCCGAACTATGTATACTGTTAAAGGGTTCTTAGTAAAAGCAAAGGTTCTACATAAAATCATGTCAACAGAAAGGTCCCTTTGAATGCTTAAATGTTCTTCACATTGGTGGCCAAAGAAGACTGTTTGTTTGTACTGTAGGGGTTCATGAGTGTGTTTTTGTTGTTGTTTTTTTCTTCTACAGAGCACATCTGCCATCCTAATGGAGAATATGGATCTGTACATGCTGAACCCTTGCAGTAATAAGATCTGGTAACTGACTTTTGCTCAGACTCTGCACTCTATTGGAATTCGACTTCTGAGCTCCAGAGTAGAACTGCATGACATGGACAAAAACCATGTATTGCAACTAATTTGCAGTATCTTGCAATATAAAAAAACAGTCCCACAAATGGCTGCACCCAGAAGGAAATGTGAGATTGCTGTGAAATTGGGAAGGAAGATGAAAGTTACCAGGAAAAATGTCTGGGTTAGTGCATCCAATAGCATTCCACGCATTTTTAATCGAGGGTAGGTCTGGTGATGTGACTGGCCATCCGTAGTATCTATGTCTTTAAGGCGAGCTCTTGAGATGGCAGCAGTATGGTGATGAGCGTTGTCCTGTTGGTATAGAGTGTGTGTTCCGAAAAGATAGGACCACTGTATGATGCATGACACCTATGCACTGAACATGGTGCCTCCACACACGTATTTGTTTGCGGTGCAACTATTTTTTGAGCAGTGTACTGCCACACGTGATTTAATCAGTAATGTGACGTGATTAATATTGGCCTGAATCATTTTGACTAAAATATTACAAGAACTTGCACGAATACCTTAATTTTGAACCACAGAAGGACATTTAGAGCTGTAGTTGGTCAAGATGATCACATCATTGTGATTGGTTAGTGTGCAGTTGTCAGCATTGCAAGTGGCCCTACTACCGCTAGAATAAACAAGCATGAGTTCAGAGCTGTTAACATCAATAAAACAGATCTGTGTTATGGGCTTGTAGCAGACAACAGGAGCCAGATGGCTGGGTGGGTCCTGAGATAAGATTGACCTTGTGAAACTAACCTTTTTTTTTTTTTTTTCCCTTCCCTCTTGCCCTCACGACCTCTCTGTGGCTCAGGTTTGTCATTGAGCTATGTGAGCCAATCCAGGTGAAACAGCTAGACATTGCAAACTTTGAACTCTTCTCTTCCACTCCAAAAGACTTCTTGGTGTCCATAAGTGACAGGTATGTCTGTGTCATTCCCTACCTGTGCTGCATTCTGTTCTCTCTCAAGCTGTTTTCACATATGAACCCTGGAAAATGTCTGGACAGTCAGGTCACGCATGTCGCATGCTGAGAGAGATTTTCCATACCATACGTCTTCTCACTAGACAAAATGTTCCCCATGATGTAGGCAAGGCATTACCCAATGTGAATTCTGCAGAAAACGACCTGCTCTATCCACACTTGCTCTCACTCAGACATTACCTGGACTTTGTTTTAGGGGGCTGGCAGGATAAAGCTGGGCTAGTGTGGTGAGCTTGCTTAGCTGGGAAATCCAACTTTAACCATTACACTACACCACCCTCTACTTATTGCAGATTTAGAGCAGTGCAGGGTATATAACGCTGAATACAAATTACTTTTATGTTATAATGATAAATATCATAGTTTGGGGTGGCTTTAAATGTTGAGTATTGTCATATGTCATGTTCCAGTATTGGTTGCTTTCTTTATTTGACTGTAATAACAGTTCTATTTGAACTGCCAGCATTGTAATGTAAAAGCAAAAGCTTTCAGTAGTGTTTATTATTTTATTATTATTGAGTACATCACCTGTATGTTGTTGTGAGCTATGATGTTGCAACACAGCTTATCAACACTATATCAGTCAGGTGGGCACTGTGCAGATATGTTATCATTATTGTAATACATTACATCACAGAGTATCTTTCTGAGCATACTACTTTATCAACAGCCCTGCTAGGACACGGAAAAACAACATTTACAATGGTGCTTTAAAATTGGTGAACTCTTTAGAATGTTCTGCATAATTCTGCATATTTCTGCATCAATGTGACCTAGAACTTTTATCACATTTTCACAGGCCTAAGAGTAGATGAAGAGAACCAAATCACAACAAATGAGACCATTTATTTTATATAGCAAAATATGTGAACCTTTTGCTTTCAGTACCTGGTGTGACCCCCTTGTGTAGCATTAACTAAATGATGATAATAATAATAATAAATAATAATCATAATCATAATAGCAACTATAATAATTATTATTATTAATAATAATGATAATAATAATAATAATGAACTAACTAAATAATAATAATAACTAAATAACTGTTATCTAAATGTTTTGTATGCTCAGGGTAGTTGTCTTGCTGCATGGCCCACATTTCTCTTGAGATTCAGTTCACAGACAGATGTCTTCATATTTTCTTTTAGAATTCGCTGGTATAAATCAAAATTTATTCATTCAATGGTGGCAAACTGTCTTGGGCCGAAATGGGCCCAAACTACAGTGTTTCACATATGGACAGCTATTTATCCGCCTTACTCTTGATGTCATCTTTGTTGGTTGAGTCCCTCAACAAATGACCGTACATTTATCTCCCAGTACAAATTCCTGATTTCTGCCATCTTTCACTGTCTATTCAGATCACTGTATGTAAAAAGTCATTCAATCATAGATGTCTTACTTCCTACCAGATATCCCACCAACAAATGGATCAAACTTGGGACATTTCATGCACGGGACGAACGCACGGTGCAGAGCTTTCCTTTGGATGAACAGCTGTATGCCAAATATGTGAAGGTAAGCCTCTGTGAAAACGATTGTGTGGTATTTGATACCCTGTGGGGCATTCCAAACAGCCTTGTTTGTGCGCTACTCTCCACATGACTGTATGGTAGGTTGTGAATAGGATGTTCTGAACAGAACTGAAAGAGTCATTTGGGTCCCGCTGTTGTCTCGCTCTTCCCTGAGGGCATTAACATGATTGCGTGGTTTGCTCCAACCATGCACTAAAAGCCTGTTTTGTTACAAAATGTCAAATATATTCACAATGGCCACAGTGACACGTGTGTGTGTGTGTGTGTGTGTGTGTGTGTGTGTGTGTGTGTGTGTGTGTGTGTGTGTGTGTGTGTGTGTGTGTGTGTAGAGAAATAGACTGAAATGGAGCCTGTTTTACTGTGAGTGGTAATGAAACAATTGCTTGGGTGTCATTGGTGTTGTGTGTGTGTGCATGTGTCTGGGCAACTACAACAAATACCTACACAATCATCTGCTTTATATTTTAAGGTATTTGCATCATCCTGCCCCAGAGCATGTCCAGTTACAGACACTTCTTTCCACCCCCTGCCAATTTTCTTCCTTATGTTGTCATCCTTTTGCAATTTTCCTCTGGCATTAATAAAGTACATCTGATTCTGATTCATTGATTATTCCAACAACCTGGAGCTCATTATGTCATACTCCGCCATCATGGCTAAAGGTGAAGGTTAACTTTAGCTTGCATCAAGACATGCTAGCCATCTATATGGCATTTAAACAGCTGACCATGCTGCACAGAGAACCCTGAGCAGTTCTGATCCATCAGCTAACAGACACCGACACTGTCCAGTGTCACTGTCTAAGATTACCTTTATACCCACTTAGAGAGAGCATGACTAGTTGTGATCACTTAAGCTCTGTGGTTGACGTGCCGGGGATGTCACCATCATAGTCCCTGGATAAGGCTAACACCTAGACAGTGGTTCTGACTGCAAACTCCTTTCCCTTTTTTCCCTGTTATGTTCACTGTCATGTTGCTTGGGGGCTTTCTCTGCTGTTGTTGGGGGCCTTCAGAAACTGCAAGGATTTTGTGTTTGTCCTTCACCTAAAGGAGTTTCATCCCATGTTATGCTCCTGACACTTCCTCCAAATACATATGACGTCATTTGCATCCTCACTGGACAGCCTGGACAGTTCGGAGGAAAGCGCTGGGTCCTGGCTAACAGACACCTGCATCACTAGCAGGTCATTGAGTGTGATGTGTGTAAAGACTGCCATCTACCCACCCAGAGAGGGAGAGCAGGCCAATTCTGCTCTCCCTCTAATTCCGGCTGCCAATGGCAAGCAGCATGACTCAAACCCGGGATTTCGAACCTGTGGTCCTCAGATTATAGGGGTAGTGCTTTATCCCAATCGCATTGCAATCCCACACTGGCTCTGCAGTCTAAAGCTTACGAGGAACAATAAACGCTAAAATGTTTTGATGGATATGGGCATTATTTATTGAGCTACACGTAGAGAAGTAGTGTCTCACAGTGTGGTGTTGGGTTTAACTCAACTTGTCTGACATCTCAGCATGGAAATGTAGAGGTTCCTAATGGTGTCGTCTGCAGATTTTGCAGCAGAAGTGGACTGTTTTGAAAGCATGACCAATAGCATCCCACAAATATTCAATCAGGGATGGATCTGGCAAAATGACTGTCCTTGTCATAGTATTTGTGTCTGTTAAAGTGAGCTCTTAATGAAGATCAAAGGGGATCTGGCATCATACAGAATTCCACTCCACTCCATGACACCAGGCCTTTTGGACGTGTGCTGCTTGACAACAAACCGTTAATCTTGGCAATGACCACAGTGCCTCCACACACAGATTCATTTGTCCTCTCCATCAAGACAAAAGAAGGACTTGTCTCTGAAGATGACCTACTGCCTGGTCAGGTCTGGCACGACAGCTTTTGACAAGTTTCTTGTTAACAATATAATAAAATGGCATTATTAGATCTCGTTTAACATTAGAGCTGAAATTGTAACAGTCAACCTCACCATTTAGCCACTCATTTGTGTTTTAAAAATTCTGAAAAAAGTCAGACTTTATGTAAAATATTCAATAAACCCAATGAAGATTCCGATGCCTTTTAACTGGATTGGTTAGTATTTTTGTTCAGGTGATGAGAATAAGTCTGTTCAAGCCCAGTATTTGGTAGTAATATTATTCTGTCATCTCCAGAAAGTGATAAAGGAATAGTAAAGAAAATATAAATGCACTTGTAATGACGTAAGTGCGTGTGTGTTTTGATGTTTTAAGTTCTGAAGCAGTGATGTTTTTGAGTATGCCTTCATGGTCCAGTCAAATCAAAAATGATTTGCATAGCGTTCTTCACAGCTGATGTCACAGAACAGCTTTCCAGAAATCCAAAAAATAAACAAAAAAGTCAACAACACAAATGTTCTGCTTTGCTGTTGGATGCTGTAGCTCTGTACATGTCACATGACTGGGTTACATCATTTCTTTCTCTCTCTGCTTTGCCCTTCTTTACTCATGCAGGTAATATTACTCTGGTCTGACCAGAGCTCATATTCTTGTGTGAGCACCTCCTGCTCATAATGAATGAATGTGAAAGAAAGAAGATGAAATGCTCGATTTGCTTGTGGCATGAATCAAGTCTCTTTTTTTTTATTACTGATTTTCTTTTTCTTGTTTCTCTCTCTTTCTCTCTCCTGCCTTTCTCTTGCATCAGATGTTCATCAAGTACTTGAAGGTTAGCATCTTCTCTTGTAGATGTTTTGAATAATGGGGGTTTTGGTGGCAGGGCCAAAGTAGACTAATGCATGGCAATGGCACTCCTTTTTAGAGACAAATATTTTATTTCCCCCCCCCCCACACACACATTTTCTGCAGCATTGTAGAAAAATTCACGCTTTGCAAATATTTCAGGGTTTTTTTGTTTGTTTGTTTTCCATTTTTTTGTTTGGCTTTTCCCCCACCTGTGATGGGAAAAGGTATATGCACACCACCATGCGTTCATGTTTTCCCTTTTTCTAACCAGTCCTTTCCTATTTGTGTTTCTCTTGCTGTAGATTGAGCTGCTCTCCCATTTTGGATCTGAACATTTCTGCCCCCTTAGTTTAATCAGGTGAGTGAGCCATTCTTCCGTTCTTTTGGGGGTTTGGATCATTGGATTGCTTTTTTTTTTATATGTTATCCAGGAATGCTAAGAGGTGTGGGTTTTAAAAGGTCATTATCATGTAAAATTGACCTTTGCTCACTTTTTTTAATATAGATATGGTCCATATATAGAAATAACTTTCTGTGATTCACACTAAAGATTTTTGAACACCCCTCTTTTAAGTCAAAGTTACTGTGCAGTCCTTTATCCTCTTGTTCATCCTACAGCAGTTTGACCCTGCCCATTCATACTGAATCAAATCAGAGGTCACTTACATATCAGTTTAGAAAGCACAGTAAATATGTAGATGATGGTAGGCTGGTGGGTTTACACAGTGAAGTGCATTAGGCAAGTGCATCTTTAGGATATTTTTCATACTTTAACTCCCACTCTTTTGTCCTGTTTTACAAGTTTTAAAACTCTGAGAGATGAACTGAGCTCATTCCTCCTGTAAGTGCTGGTTGGTGCAGTTTGCCTTGGCAGAACAGTTACTGTGGTTAGAGGCCTGTGAGGGGGGCCAAACCTGTGGCGTTCACACACTCCTATCAAGCAATTCTTTTGCTTGTTAAGGGGGAGCAGACGTGGAAGACGGAGAGCGAGAGAGAAGGAGAGAGAGACCAATAAAAGTGTGACCGAAAGAAAAATACAGGCAAAAGCAGAATCCCCTTTTATGACATTAGAGTAAATTCACACACTGTCTCAAGAAAACCCAAAATTCTGTCTACATATTTCTGTCATGATTTACCTGTAATATGATCTTCAAACAAATGTTTTCAGTTTTTACTTCTATCCAACATTAGACACGTAATTAATTCTGGAGGACTCTGGGTTAATTTTATTGGGTAAATTAAGAAAAGGGGGTGGTTAGCAGGCCTTCATTTTTCAAAGCTGGTCACCACAGGGGTTTATGGAAGTGCGCCATATCTTGAACAAAGAAGATTCCTCAGGATCGTAGAAAAAGAGTTCCCAAAACGTTTCCAGGCAGAGTTCGAAATGGTTCCAAAACCATTTCTATAGAGTTTGGCCTCGACAAATCCACTGTAATCCAGATGATATACAATAGAGGGAATTTAGCTCCCCTCTAGCAAGCTTCACTGATGATGATGATTATGATAATAATAATAATAATAATAAAAATAATAATAATAATAATAATAATAATAATCACTAATAATCATATGGGAATTTCCCAAAACAGATGAATAATAATGGAATAACAGAGCAAAGTTGAACATTAAATGAATGGTTTATGGGAATTTATTGGTGGGAAAAACATTGCAGCATGGTTTGGGACGACTTTGCAAGTTCTAGTTTGTACAGCCGGGTTCTACCAGAGAATGTTAATGTGTTTGTCTGTGAAATATAGCTTAACCATAATTGCATAAGACAACAACCTTGAGGACACAAGTATGCGATGGTGAAAACAGGGAAAGCTGCTTTCATAGCAGAAATGTTGTGAAAGAACCTAAAAAGTATAAGATCATTTTATATATATATATATATATATAAGTATAAAAGAGAGAGTGTGGGGGCTTTAGATTACTCTTGCGTGTTCTTCCCTAGCCTAACCCAGTAGGTGTTCTGAAACTGTTTACTGATACTAAACATATATAATGCAGCGGCATGATGACTGTCGGAAATTGATTTGTTTTACTGGTTTACAATCAACCATAACATTATGACCACCTCCATGTTTACACTGACTATCCATTTTTGTCAGCTTCACTTACCAAACAGGAGCCACTTTATAGTTCTATAATTAGGCTGTCCATTTGTTTCTCTCCATATCTTGCTCGCATTATTGCACCCTGTTTTTTAATAGTCAGGATTGCAGGGACCACCGTGGAGCAGGTATTATGTGGGTGGTGGGTCATTCTCAGCACTGCGGGGATGCTGACATGGTAGTGGTGTGTGGCACTGCTGTGTCTGATCCACTCATACCAGTGCAACACACACACTGACACATCACCACCAACAAATCAATTTCAGACAGTCATTGTGCTGTGATGTAATCTTTTGATTAACGACAAGCTGCTGCGTAATACCCATTTTAGATGTTCTAAAACCTTTGACCTTTGGTAGTGTATATGTAAACCTAAGGATCAAAAGCATTATATTCATTATAATAATATCAAAGCTTTCTATGGTTGGTCTTTAAAACTTATCAAAAACCTATACTGATAACAAAATATAAAACTTTGGGTTGGTAGGAAATCACGTATTGGTTGACAACGTCAACGGTGACTAACGTTGTTGCTCAACATGTCCACATCTCTCTGTCCACGTTCTATCTTCACTCTTATCACTGACCTCTAGCACTGCCTCATGTGTTTGTCTCTTCTGGCTCCCAGGGTGTTTGGCACTAGTATGGTGGAGGAATACGATGAGATAGCTGACTCACAATATCCCTCAGAAAGGGTCGAGTACCTGGATGAGGACTATGGTATGACAAACTTGTCCTTGTTTTGTTGTGTGTTTGTATGTATGTATGTAGTAGGCAGACCATTGACTTGTTATCTGTAAGAAAATAATAGTATAATGTTTTGTATCCATTTTGATTCCCCAATTTGCAAGTTTCCCCAAGTGCCAGTTACCCAACCTTGTTTTGACTCCCCATCACACATAATGGTGCATCATGTATGATGCTCCCGATATTTATAATACATCCTAAAAAAAGATGAATTATAATACATGTGAAATCAGCCAATGTGAATTGGGGAGAGAGCGCCATCTACCCAAAAATGGCCAATTTTGCTCTCTCGGACTCTGGGTGCTAATGGCAAGGAGCGTCAGCCAGGATCACCTGACTACTAGATAGCAGTGTTGTTCACAGTTTTCAGCTGTTAGGCTCTATTTCTCTAATGTAAACACATTATTATTCCATGTTATTCTGAAATTTGATTAAATGATAATAATAGATAATAATACAATATGTAATGTAATTCAGAGCCCTGTTTTAAACATATTGAGTGATTTGTTGTATGAGATATCAAATAGACAGAATGCATTTAGAAAGTGTTAATCCCAGTATGTAAGCTGTCACCTGCCATTTCCCTGATTTATCTGTGTTTACAGTTTTTCAGTTGTAGTAGTTTGTCCATTGTGTGTGGGTGTGTCCATTAGCTAATGTACTGAAGCTGTTCTCTTAACTCCAGAACTCCATTTCTTAGATTACCCGCCGGGCTACCTTCCATCTGAGGACAAGCCGTCAAAGAACCTCCTGGGTTCTGCCACAAGTATGTACCCTACAGCCTTCTGACATCTTTCTGCTGTAAGGCCTCAGTGGCTTACAATGTGTTATAGTTCTTTAGGGAGTGTGTTAAGTCTCTTAACTATGAACTGAGTCACCTGCCTCTGTAGTAAGTATGAGTGAGCTGTTTAGTTCTCTGCCTGCAGCTCGCACAATTGAAAGTTGGTTTATAAATAATGAGGATGATAGATGTTGGGATGTTCTATTCTTTCTGAAGACTGTGGTGGATAGCTTTGCATTGGCTTGGTTTATATGACAGTGTTGTATACAGTAGCTATATAAGGTATGAAGGGTAGGTAAGAGGATTATTCAGGTATAAACCCAGCCTGGTTTTATTTGCAGATTGGAATTTTATGAACACATTATTATCACAGGCAGCCAGGAATGCTGCCTTCTCCAGCTGCCTCTTTCCTGAATATTTCAGTGGATATGTTTTCCCTACTCATGCAGTATGCACAGTGTCTGCCTGTTTCCTAATGACGCAAGAAACTGCATATAGCAATGTGAACCCACAGCCACACACATTACTATTTCCATGTGTTTACATGGGTCCCTCTGTGCTGGGGGCGGTTCTGCATTGGAAGTGGAATGCTGCAATTCTATTGGCTTAAACATTGGCCCCCACGTTGAGTTAACTAGCACCAAAAATTGCATATGTGCGCGCACACACACACACACACACACACACACACACACACACACACAGGAGGGTCTTATTAGAGTTTCCATGGGGCCAAGGCACGCCTCTGGTTTGGCTTCCTGTGGGGCTCATAGTTAAAAGAGGCTATAATAGACAATGTGGTTAGAGTTTGTGTTTCTGTACTGTGTCTGTGTTTCTGTATGATTCTACTAGCAAGGAGTTCTGTTTTATTCAGGTTTAATCAGTTCCGCTGTTTGGTTCTGTTTCAGATGCCATCCTCACCATGGTTAACAACATTGCTGCTAATGTCTTAGGTGGGAAGCCAGAGCTTGAGGAAGGTACTCATATTGAAGGTACAGTGTTTCTGTTCCCATATTTAACACCTTGAGGTAAAGATGGCACAATCAGATTCTGATTATCAGCCAGAATATTGGAGGGGAATAAATGAATCTGAGTGAGTTCTGAAACAAATCTTTCTTGAAACCATGATCACACAAGCACGTTTTAAGAAAGTGATGTAAACCTTTCTAAACATACCTATCGTTCCTCAGTCCACACTGTCTACAGATGGAAGTCTTTATGATTTAATACGAATGATTTATTTACATAAATATGGACATTTCATAATAAAAGCCCTATGAGACTCAGTTGTTTTAAGGAAGAAATACTGGATCCGTATTATCCGAGCTTGAGTGGCCAGAACTTGCCCCATTCCCAAAAGTCTGTATTCTGTACTTCCTGTACTTCAGTTCTTCACTATACTCTTAAATAAACATCACTCAGACCGCTATAATGCTCCCCTGCTGATAAAGTCTGACCTCTGTCATTCAGATCCGAGGTTTTCCTGTGGCTGTAAAGAATATACTGCTCTGCAGACTCCCTGTCTCTCTCCCGTTTTCTCTTTCTTGCTCACAGCTGTGTGTGACGGGTGGGGGTCGTTGCTGTGCCAACACTGCTGGAGCACGGAGGACAGGCAGTTAAAAAGTGTGTGTATGAGAAGTGGTGGAGCATACCAGGGAGAAGCGTTCATGTTGAATATGTGGCGGTGCGCAGAGAGGAAGCTTAAGCCCTAAGAGCCTGAAGGCCCCTCTAAATACAGTCATAGTACTGCAAACTGTCTTATTAATCTAGACACAGTCTGGACACATTATCCCCCATGTCCTGAATGATCTGTAACAGCAGTGTAAACATCAGCTTTAGCTGTGTCTTTAGTAAAGACAGTCATAAAACTGCTTTGTACTACCTTGTAGTGTTTGTCAAAAAATATTTTATGCTGATTGTCACATTTTTAAAGTTCCAGACGTAGTAAGTGTTCCCCCAAGTGGTTAAATAACCAAGTGGTTATGTAAAGGTGGGCGGCAACATTTCAGATGTTACTGCTCAATGGTCACCACGGTGACATGCAAAGCAGAGAAGCCCCTGATTGGCTGTGTTGTACACTGCACACTTGTCCATAAGCCTCACCCCTGCACGCTTGGTATCAACCCTATAACATGCATTTTTACAAGGGAAGGAAACTCTCTTACTCTTCAATGAATTTTATAAGGTGTAAAGAGTCTTAAGATTGTTGGAAAACCTAATAACTAGTTTTATATCACACAGTAAGTTAGCAGAGCACACATGATTGATGAATTGGCTATGTTAAATTGCCCTCTAGGTATGAGTGTGTGGGGTACCCTATGATGGACAGACACCATGTCCAGGGGTATTCCTACCTTACGCCCAGTGAATCCATGTAGGCCCTGGACCCAAGAAGAGGTTTTCCAGTACCGTATAGAACTCTTTTGCTTTGACTGTAGGGTTAGTTCCATCCTATTTCTTACCTATATTTTACTTATTTGTTAAATGACACAGTGCCATAATAATCTAATCACAGCGCTACAATAATCGTTTCAGGTGTGATGAGGTCTTTGATTATTGCATGGTAAGTTGTGCCAGGAGGCTGTTGAAAAACAGACCTGCCTCAGTGCCAGAAGTGATTAGATTGGAAGTTTGCTCATGTGGAAGACATTTTAATGTAACTGGCAAAACATGACTCATTAATTTAGCTCCATGCCATCAACTGGCCTTGAGCAACCCAGAGCATTTACTGGTTGTGTTTGTGACTACTGAAGCTGAGCAAATTCAGCTCTGATCTCATGTGAAAGAATGACAGATTTCCTTGATTGTGGGTTTTCTTTTGATGTTCTATGTTTTGGTACCAACTGCAAAACGTAGCATATGATCAGTGTTAGAAAGCTTCATGTACCATATGACCAAACTATTGAGACACCTGTACATTAAACCTAAAAGGTTTTATGAGGTCATACACTGATGTAAGACTAGACAGCCTGGCTCCATTCTAGTTTATCCTAGAGTCTTTTAATGGGGTTAAGATCAGGGCTCTGTTCTTCCACACTAAACTCACCCAACCATGCGTTTATGGACCTTGCATTGTGCACTGGGGCTGGAAGCAAAATGGGCCTTCTCTAAACTGTTCCCAGGTTGGAAGCTACAGTTGTCCAAAATGTTTTGGTTTGCTTGAGCAGAAAGATTTCCCTTCACTGCAACTTGGGGGCCAAAATCTGAAAAACATCCCTGTAGCATTATTCCACCTCAACCAAATTCTCCCATTGACTTACATTTAATGATGTTTTTCCTTTTCTCTTTTTATGAATTTCTTTCATTTAATATTTTGTTTACAATTTTAAGTTGTCATTTTGTTTCTTATACTCTTATGGTTTCTGGCTCCAAACATCATGAATTCACTAATAACTATATAGTGCATACCTGCCATTAAATGATTGGCACTGGCAGAAGTGTATTTATCTATGACTTTCTGTACTGCAATGTATTCCATATATAATCATGCAGATTATTTCTTACAGAATCAGGCATATTTACACCATATCAATTGATTAGCTAGAACAACACACACAAACGCAAGCAAAAGCAATCCGAGTCCTGCTGTCTTCTGTGATGAGTTTCCATATGCTCTGAAGGTTTGGCTGCTTTCTCCCAGGTGGCAGTTTTGTATGTGTATAGCACACTGATCACCCTTTAGGCTAATATGTCTGATAATACAGAAGAGGAGAAACAAAGCTGAACACTGACAAACTATTAAACGGCTGTATACAAGTACAACCTATGGGAAAAGTTGCGACTGTGTGTGCAAGTGAGTTTTGGCTAGAAGAGTGTGTGTTTCTTGATAAACAATGAATGTCTTTGTATGAAAGAACTGAGGGGAGTACAGGAGTGTGGCTGAACTCAGCTGTGGGTAAAGCTTCTGACGCATGTGCTGCCATTTCCATTTCCCCTACTTTATTACTTAATTCCTGCTCCTTTTGTCTGAGTGGCCTTTCTCAGTCCCTTGCTTATTATGGTCATCATGTTTGTCTTCTTGTAGGGAACATATCTTCAGGGACAGAAAATGTCACAGGAGTATCAACTGAAACCGTACTCTCACCAGCACCAACCCCCACAGAGGAACAAGCAATGTATGTTTAACGCGCGCACACACACACACACTCTTCTTCATCAAACTGTTCAGTGTTACCAAATGCTTGCTCAATATTCAGCCCCCAGGTGTAGTCCTTTTCCAGCTTAAACTGGTTTGTACTGTTTGCTTACATTCCAAGTCAACCCAATAGCAACAAGTCTGAAAGCAAAAATGTATTACTGTTTCAAATATACACGGTCTTTCAAAGAAAACTAAGCTTTTTATTAAATATGCATGGTTTTATGCATTTTTAGCTGACAACCCTATATTACTGCATCATAACACTACTTTGAGAATAATGGGGCATGTGTTTTACTCCTGTTTGTGATGTTGACTTTTATCAATACTTAAACCGTTCATGTGTCTAAGCTATCTTTATTGCCAGACACGGATGAGACATACTTTCAGGTTCAGATATGTCTGCAAAAAAAGTTAGCAATATGACAATATTTTATTGAAATCGTGATATATTTTATTATTGTGAGGATATCATGGGTGTCATCAGTGCTTAAAAACCAGCTGCACATTTATTTAGTGCTGTTTAATTAGAATAAGTCTAGCACATCATGAATGAAATCACTGAACTCCATATGGGAGAGGATCTGAATAGTAGTTCTGTCACTACTTATTTTTGCTGACATACCTTTTTGTGTGCATGTAAATATATTGTGATAAATCTCATGCTTCATATTTTAAAATGTTGTTATAGAACTAAACATCCATTCTGGTAAAAATATCATGTGTCATTAACAGTACTGGACGGAGCTTCAGCTCAGTACATCCCAGTGCAGGGGCTTAATATGGGCGTCAACAAAATTTTGGACAGCAGTACACAGAACAGACAGAACAGAGTAAAAGGTGCACAGACAATAAAAACAAATATGTGCATAATGCAAAAAAAGTGCACAGGAAGGCAGAGGTGTTATTAAAAATTCTGTCTTCTGGTTTTAAATATCTAAAAATATATTTTACACTCAAGATTTTCAGCAGAGTAAGTGGTTACCAGTGTTGTATTCAATATATAATTAAATATTAATGCAGTTAAATTATATATATATTTTTTTTATTAATAGAAATTGTAAAATGCTCTAAAATCATGAGCTGCTGCCACTCAGAACTTCAATGACATGCCTTCACAGAATGATTTGGAAACAAATGCTGCTCACTGTTCAGACTAGAGCAGCTCGTGAATTTGGTGGTATTTCTTTATTATAGTCGATTTCAGAAACTGAGTTTAAGAAACTTATCAGTGCCATAGTTACTGTGCTTCTTGCAAGTTCTGCACCGTTTTAGGATAAATGTAGAAATAAACGTGACTTAACTAGACAGTAGTGTATGTTTAACATGCTCAGAGTTTACACTTAAACACAGGGTTTAACTAGAGGTTTTGAACAGCTTAAACGAGCCGTTTAACATGCTACCAGTTCATTTGCAGGACTAAAGCTCACAGCTGTTCCCTTCTGAAATAATTCCACACACGGTTTCTCAGCAGCTCTTTTAGGTGTTTGGTATCTTCTGGAGTTGTTGCAGTATGTCTTCTTTGTGTTCCCAGGCAGCACACACCAGAACTAGACCCCAGTCTGATGAAAGAGGACACCGACTCCGCTCCCGAGACACCTTCTGAGGAGGGACGGATTGTCATCCTCATCGAAGACGAAGAGGAAGAGCCGACCCCACCAACCGTAACCCTACTGGAGGAAGAGGAGCGGGAGGAGGAGGAGAGGAGGCATGATGAGGAGGCTTGGGAGAGAGAGAACTTCTTTTACTGTGGCCATCTCAAAACCCTGTCCTGCTTGGCCAGCCTCCATGAGCACCTGCACCTGTACTGTTCAGCTGCTTTGGCTCTCCAGCGCCTGCGCCGGGAGTGGAACACTCGTGGCAGTACACACACTGAAACACACACATCCCTCCCTGTCCCCACTCCAACTGAATCTTCCTCGCCGTCCTCTGAGACGCATGCGGAAGCCGAGTGGCCCTCTCCAGCTCCTCAGGATGAGATTGCCCCAACAGATACAGTCCCTGCATCCCCTCTCGCCACAGGATCTGTGGAGCCTAGCATGGATCTGTCCCCTGACACCATCTTGCTGGAACCTAGCTGCACCTCACCCATTCCTCCACACAGCTTCTCCGACACCTCACTTTCCAGTCCCACCCCTACCCAGGATATCATAGAAACACCACCCCTTACAGGGGAGCCCCAGGACTCCAAACCCCAGTATTTGGAGCATGTCCCAGAGAGCAGCAGCAGCAGTTTCTTCAACCCTAGCTCCACCACCTCCATGCTCACTCCCACTTCTGATCTGGTCAGCCTTGAAACAGACAGAGTAGACCTCCTCATGCCAACCAAAGAACAGCCACTCCAACCCCTGCCCACAAACACACGGCCCACTGAAATCCCACCTCCCACTGAACTCCCTGCACTCGGCCCTGAGGCTAGTGACCCGAACCGATCTTCAGGGTCTGAGGACCTCCAGCACAAAACCGAGGCCACTGAGGCCCCACCCATGACTCCACAAGAAGAGGAGGTGGAGGACATCCTCCTAAGCATGCCAGCCATCCAGAGCAGCACTCAGCGAACAGCTACAGACTTTTATGCTGAGCCTCAGAACTTGTCTGAGCTGAGTCATGGCAATGGCAACCAGGTGCATGGCTCCAATCAGAAGGAGTCAGTGTTCATGAGGCTGAACAACAGAATTAAAGCTCTGGAGATGAACATGTCCCTCAGCAGCAGATACTTGGAGGAGCTCAGCCAGAGGTAACACACACACACACACACACACACACACACACACACACACTCACAACAAATCTAAAATCTCTATATATTTGCATGAAATTACATTTTAGGGGAATAAATGTTAATTCTGTAAATTTGATCATTGTGAATACAAACTCATTATTAATGGATATCAGATTATTGCTTCTCCATCTTCACACTTTTTAATGCAAACAAATACTAAGTAAATACTGTACCTATGGTAATGGAGTTTTTTGTAAATTTTTCCATCCTTGGCTTTTAGTCTTTTTTAGTAGTATGTAATATTATAATTACATTTCACATAAGACTGAGTCTGATTATGTCTTACATGTTTTTGTTACACTGAGCACAGCTGATCTAAAGCCAGACGGTATCATCATCTTACCAATACATCAGTCAGGCCTTATTATGTGCATTTAATTTTTTAGGACAATACAAAGTCATAAAGGTAAACATGAAAAATGGTTGTTGTTGTTGTTTTTTTTTGTTTTTTTTTAAGTAAAAACTGAGAGATCAGTTAAAACTACAAACATTATGTAAGCATTAATAAAAACCAATAACTATTGCAGAAGTAATGCAAGTCAAATTATCATTATCAGTTTGAGACAATGCAGCTGTAGCCCCTGATGTAGGCAATTGGTGAACGAGAGATGTAGTTTCTTAAATGAAGAAAGAGACACTGCTCCTGGTAGAACCCAGACTATATTAGACAGAATGTGATGGACCCCAAGTCGACAATGCATCTGCTTCTACCTACATATACAGACAGCTTTTTGACCGAAAAGTCCACATTTTGTACTGATGTTTGCGGCAAATCTTTCCTGTTTGTTTTTGTGAGGGACAGTTGAGTTTTTTGAAGGTGTGCTCTGTTCTGTTCTGTTTCTGTTCAGGCACTAATTCTCATGTTTTCAGTTTCACTTGAGAAATAAAATGCAAAAATGACCTATGACCTACCTCACCCATTCAATATCAGTGCAGGCATATATTGACAGCATGCCACGTTCTTTTCAAATATTGTCTCAGCCTCTTGTTGTGCATTGATGGATGCTGTGCTCTATTGTTGCTGTTTGTGCATCTTCTTTTGACTGGCCTGTGTTGCTCTCACTCAGGTACCGAAAGCAGATGGAGGAGATGCAGAGGGCCTTTAATAAGACCATAATTAAGCTGCAGAACACCTCCAGAATTGCAGAGGAGCAGGTTATTTGCTCAACATCTATACATATGTGAATGCATATTGACCTGTTAAATGATGTACAGGAAGTTGTGGACTTGTGTCCAACATTATCTGTGTATGTGTTCTGCTCCAGGATCAGAAACAAACAGATTCCATCCAGATGTTACAGAGCCAGTTGGAGAACATCACAAAGCTCATGCTTAACCTGACTGCCACTGTTAACCAGTTACAGAATGAAGTACGTGCACACACACACACTCATACACACACAGTTGTGACTTAACTTGCCTCATTTGGATGATCAGAAAAAAAGAACCACCAGTGCCCCAAACTAGAATGAACTGGCAGCTGCTAGAACACCAGTGTCGACATTAAAGCTTTAAGTTTTATGTTTGCCAGAAAAATCTTCTTTGAATGTGAACCATTTAACTGGAAGAACATTGGCTATGTTCTGGGGCTGTGAAACTCATACAAAGTGGATAGAATAATTAAGCATACCATCAGCTATATGGGTGAAAAACAATTAGGTTTTCCTAAAAGCAAGTTAATATTAAGCTTTCAGAATTGCTATATGTGGACATATGTGGACTGTGCTTAAATGTCAGGTTTGTGTGTGGGAAACAATAACTTTAGTTGAACTATATCAGGGCTGCACAGCTCCAGTTCTGGAGGGTTTGGTAGTTTGGTCTACTCATACACACCTGACCAAGCCATTTGTTTGCATTTGCAAGCAGTTAATTGCAAGCAAATTGCAAGCAGTTATGTCCATGAATTTAACATATTAGATGATTTTTAAAGAATTTAATGAAAATGTTTGCATTAAGGCCTATTTTTGTTTAGAGGCCTATTTCTCATATAGTCTTATTATCAACAACTGTCAGTCCTCTTCCTCAGTCCTCTTCCTCAGCCTCAGTGTGTGTGTGTGTGTGTGTGTGTGTGTGTGTGTGTGTGTGTGTGTGTGTGTGTGTGTGTGTGTGTGTGTGTGTGTGTGTGTGTATGCACACATATAGTGCATTCGGAAAGTATTCACAGCGCTTCACTTTTTGCACATTTTGTTATGTTGCAGCCTTATATCAGAAATGATTCAATTCATTTTTTTGCTGAAAACTCAATTCAATGCCTAGTGATGATGTAAACTGAGAAAAGTTCATTTGAAATATTTACAAATTTATTAAAAATAAAATACTAAATTATAATGTACATAAGTATTCACAACCTTTTGCAGCTTGTTTCCACTGATCATCCTTCAGGTGTTTCTACAGCTTGATTGGACACCTGTGGTAAATTCAGTTGATTTGGACATGATTTGGAAGGACACACATCTGTTTATTTAATGTCCCACAGTAGACGGTGTATGTCAGAGCACAGACCAAGCCATGAAGTTTAAGGAATTGTCTACAGACCTCTGAGACAGGATTGTATTGCGATACAGATCTAAATACAGATGTAAACTTACACCCCACAGCTATATATTGCTAGAATTTAGTTAGCAGATAACTGCGGCAAGGTTTGTTTGGCATTTAACTGTTGTCTGTGTGTGTGTCTGTATACGTGTTGTGTATTGCAGGTGTCTGACAGGCAGAGTTATCTAGTGGTGTCTCTGGTGTTGTGTTTGGCTCTGGGCCTGCTGCTGTGTATGCAGTGCTGCCGCAACTCCTCCAGTCCCAACAGGACCTCAGCCATCCCTGTGAGCAACCACTACCCGAGCCCCAAGAGGTACAGCAGTCAACACACACACACACACACACACACACACACACACACACACACACACACACACACACACAACACACACACACACATGCACATTGTTACACCTTGCTTTTATGTTCAGGAGGAAATAATTAAGTCACTGCCTCACCTCAAGCATGTCGTCAGTGCTTGTCTTCTAAGATGTGTATAAGAGACAGCTCTCTCTCTCTCTCTCTCTCTCTCTCTCTCTCTCTCTCTCTCTCTCTCTCTCTCTGTCTCTCTCTCGCTCTCTCTCACACTCAGGTGTTTCTCATCATATGATGATATGAGTTTAAAGCGGCGAGTTTCATGCCCTCTTGTTCGCTCCAAGTCATTTCAGCTGCCTACCTCAGAAGGTAAGAGTCTTGATCAGGAGTCCTGTATGCAGTGCACAACAGGATGTACCCTTTACACTTTCTCTCATGCTTTCTTTCTCTCTCTATAACAAGAAATCACATCTCTTTCAGTGTCACGTTTCTCCACTTAGTCCAGCACAACATACCCCTCCCTAATGATTATTAGTGCACTGTCAATATCCAGTAAAACGGCTTTCACACCTTCATTTATTTATTGTGCTGTCTTTGATATGCGCTTTGAATTCACTCTGTTGAGAAACCAGGTTTTTAACCCTGATTCCAGAACAGGGGCCAGATTCACAAACATGTCTTAAGAAAGAAATAGTTTTTTCTATACTTGGGATAAAAGATAAGATTTCTTTCCTCTTGTCTGTTTTCTCCATGGTCACGTGAAAATCAAGTCTAATTCTGTTTTTCCAGATTTAATGAATAACATGAAAGTAAGGTGTCTGATGTTGTTTTTTGATGAGCATTAAAATACAGCCTGTGTTACACATGTAAACAATGAAGAGTGCTTTAAGAAAATCATCTTTAAGACTTCATTAAGAGAATAATATTTAAGAACATCATAATTGGTTAATTGCATTTGAGAAGAGTGCATTTCATTCATCCACCTTTCTAACAGAAATATCATCTTAAAACCCACACAGATTCTGACATTTACCAATGTTTTCTTATTTGGCATTTGTTCAGTTTATGAGGACGATGGGATCCATTGCCATACGATCCGAGCTGTGAACAATTCTGTGCTTTGAAAATCAGACATAGACCAAATATAAGGCTTTTGGTGAACGTAAGGACATTGGTGGATAAGGCCTATTCTTTCAAACATCTTAGTGCTTACTTTAGGATTCTTCAGATTTCTTTCATTTTTTTCTTCTTCTTAGGAAAGATTTTGTGAGTCTGGCCTCAGATCCCTGGTCTAGTCACCTTGCAGAGTGCCAATCATGTAGCTTTGCACTGTCCCATAGCATGCACAATAGTTATTTCTGGTCACATCAGCAGCATCAGTGTATATCACTGCCTGTGGTGTAGAGTTAAACTGTAGCACAGAGACACCTGAAACCTAAGACGTTTATTTAGGGTGCTTTCACACCTGTTTTTTTGCTCCAGACCTTTGGACCTTTCAGTTTAGTCTGAATCAAAATAGCAGGCATGAAAGGTGTCGTGGATCATGGTCTCCACCAAAGAATCAAAATTGCATTGAACCTAAAGAGGTTTGTTTGCAGTGTGAAAACGCTTTCAGACCAGTTACAGGAAGTTGAGACAAGCAATTATCATGAATCAACTATAGAAGAAAAAAAATCAACGTTGTGCTGAAATCCGAGCACAACACCTGGAAAGACAACTCGCTGTGTAGACATGTCAGCGTCAGACATGCACCCTTCTACAAATTGATCAGTGTCTAGTATATGTAGATGCAGCCCATGTTGGTGATGATGACATGGCATTGTAAAGTTTTTAGTGCATCGATAAACTGCAGTGTGGAACCATAACTTACCAGACCAAAAAAATACAAAGCAACAGAAACACGAACATTGGTTCAGTCCTTGGTCCAAACCTCAAGTGTGAAGTGCCCTTAATTCCATGTAACACCAAAGCCATGCAACACACATAACACCAAAGCCTTTCTCTTTCCTTTTCAGTATCATCATTATGACATTCACTCTTATTTTGCTGTGCGTGTGTGCGCGTGTGCGTGCGTGTGTGCGCGTGCGTGCGTGTTTGAGAGTGTGAGTGAGAGACAGAAAGATTGCCCTTGTGGTTTGGGAGCTTGTCTTTACCAGTTTGTGTTCATGGTGCAAAAGGTGTATAATTTTGGTTCTTAAAGCTTGTGGCTGGCTCATGTTCAGACATTTGCAAGTAGTAACAATTCCAGGACATAACTCCTGAAGGCATTTAATATTCAGATCTCAAAACCTTCCTCTAATTGAGCAGCATTTTTACAACACAGACATAAACTGACAGTTTGTCTGCTAGTTTTGACTGTGCTTTGCTGTGTTGTTTTTCATTGTGATTGCTTCACTACTTGCAAATGTGGTCATGCTTGTGTGTGTTCATGATCTCCATACCATTCCTTTAACCTGGCCCCCTTTCTCCCCTCTTTAGTAGGTCCTGATGACTTGTACATTGTAGAACCTCTAAGGTTTTCTCCAGAGAAAAAGGTACAGTGTCCGTTTCACTTGCCGTGGTGGGCTGCTGTGTGCACATGACCATCGTGAAGCAAGGGGCTGTGTTCCAAACCACACACTTGATCCCATTTTTTTTTTTTTTAGCTTTTAGTGATGGTGGAATCCCTATTGAGAGATTAATTTAAAATGAAATATAGTAAAATTAATACACACTTAGAAATGGTCAAATGCATGCACAGAGCACAGAGTGGCTTTATGTAACACGTACAGCTGAATGGGATATGGTGAGTATTTTGGAGCACAGCCCCAGCTGTTAATGTTTCTTACTGGCAGTGAAGCGAACCCCTTCTCTGCCAAGCATAGTTTGATTAGGTGTTGATGTGGCAGTATGGTCCGCAAGACTAGGTCTTGTGCATAGGTTTAATTTTTGCTAGTAGCTTTATCTGTTTCTTTCCTTTTCACCCTGGCCTTCATTTGTCTTGTTAATTCTTGGTAATTCAGTGTTAATGCAGTTGAAGTATGTTTTCGTCCCTCTATTGAAAGTGATTGTTCACCAAAAATCAAATTGAGACAGTTTCACACCTATCCTAAATGTATTTAATTAGCCAAGGCATGTGTCTGATCATTCTTTGTTGAAAGGGGAATACATTATTTTTATATATATATATATATATATATATATATATATATATATATATATATATATATATATATATATAGTGAGAGAGTGTGAGTGTGAGTGTGAGTGTGAGTGTGAGTGTGAGTGTGAGTGTGAGTGTGAGTGTGAGTGTGAGAGTGAGAGTGAGTGTGAGAGTGAGTGTGAGAGTGAGTGTGAGAGTGAGTGTGAGAGTGAGTGTGAGAGTGAGTGAGTGAGGTGTGTGTGTGGCATGTGCAGAATTTGATCACTGAGACATAAATACAAAAGGTTAATTGTAGAGAAACCTGCCAACCAGTGGTTGCTATGTCTACAATAAAAATGCACAGATGCACTCAAAACAGCTCAGATCATGAAGTGGCAAATAGATGTGACTCTCACTCCTTAAAGAAATATTGATGTCCCCTGTTTTGCTCTTTAAAGTAGCATTATGTAAGAACGGGTCTGTCTTGCTCCCGGGCTCCACCTACAGACAGGAAGTATGAAGCACACTTTGAGCTACCCATAAAGGACTGGATTTCATGCTGAAATATAAAGAACGATCCCTGAAAGTGAGAGAAATATGTGGACTGATTCAGTAGAGTAATATTTCAGGGAGTTGCACCAAAATGACTTGGGTTACAGGTTGTTATGCAGCTATTGTGAGTGTGTCCAGCCTGCTTCGGCAGAGTTGCATAGAGCAGTTAGTAGCATTCCTATCATATCTTAACTATTGTTATCAGTCTTAAAGGCTTTAAATAAAGATATTTTTATAAGTAGTATGATTCACTCCTCTTGCCTCTTTGAACAGCACACATTTTATTTTCTGTCCAAAATGACTGATGTTGTTCATTTGTAAATATATAAATCTGTCTTGATGGGGTAAATGTTTGCCTTGTGTGCTTTATAAAAGCACATTAGAAGATCATAACATTGTAACACATTGGGAAGGACAGAGCTGCACAACTCCAGTCATGGAGGGCTGGTCTCCAGTGCACTTTAGTCACCCTACTAAACACCTGATTCAGCTCGTGAGCTACTTTTCAGAAATAGTGAGCGTGTTTTGCGTAGGAGACTGGCATTCTTTCAAACCACTCTGAATGACTGCACGTTTCTTAACAATTCATGTGGAAAAATGGCTGAAAGTCCTTTTCAAACTTATCGCACTTGCCTTAAATCATTTCAAGTTAAGTAATCTAAAAAGACTTTCTGAAAAGGCTTCTGATAATGTATGACACAGACTGCTGCTTATCTAAACCCCAGTCCCAACATTTGCATAATGTGGCTTTCCCTGCTCTATAACACCTGGTTCAGGTAGCGACGGGTCTTAAAGTAATTAAGGATGTGACTCAGTTCTTTTAAAGCGGAGGGCTTCAGGTCTAGACTTGAACACGGATGTAAACGCCATCATCCCAGGGAATCTAAGCTAGTTGTGCCCCCTTGTGGAGAATTTTCAGCTTGCTGAGTCAGGTTCTTCATGTGCCTCGTGTCTAACAATGAAAAGTACGCCGTACAGTTAAACACCGTAGTGGCCGCCATCTTGAAGCTTGAATTTCGTCTGTGCGTTTGTCCATAAACAAGACTGTTTGAGATGACCTTTAAATAAACAGGCTACAAGGTAACTGATGGCATGATGTTAATAAAATGCATAATGATAATAATGAATAATATTATAATTCTTTTTATTGTCTAAATAACTATAGAAATACTTCTGTTCACATAATCCCGTTTAGAAAGCCAGGGTGAGAGCTCTGGCTGCTCAGTCTCAGTCAAGCACCCCTGCAGCAGAGACTGTTAAGGTGTTAACGTGGCAGCTTGAGTGGATTCTGCTATTGAACTTACAGCCCTAAAATCAAGAACAAATACTTAAATAAGGGCCTGTTGGCCTCCGAGCTCCTGTGGAAAACTGAAGAATCAGACTTCAGCAGGCAAATATGACTTTGCTGATGTACATTTAGATTAAAGGAGAGCTGAAAATTTGATTCTTGGTTGAGCAACTGATTTAATTTTGTTTGTTTATTTACATATTGTCAGTGACTCATCCTGAGGTGTTGTAGACATTGTAGTGTATGTAAATTTTAAATGTATGCGTTCGTTCTCGCCCTATTCCCTCAGCATAAAGGTGGTTCCTACGGCTGTAGATGGTTTTGTATGTGGTAGTTTGTAACTGCACTCCCCGTTAAAACCTTCTTCTTTATTTTCTCTCTGTTTGCAGAAGAAGCGCTGCAAAACAAAAGGTGGAGAGAAAGCAGAGACTCTGAGGGCCTCCGTTGCCGAGGTGACTGTCGCTAATGGCGGGCCTAAAAGCGACACCCTCCACATGTCTCACTTCTTGCCGTCAGTCTGCGACGACGATGTATCCGCCTGCTCGTCCAGAGATGGCGTGTCTGAGGGCTCTGAAGGCTCCTCCTCCTCCCCTTCCTCCTCTTCTTCATCCACAGCATCAGAGGAGTCCAGTGTCCAATGCATCGATCAGCTCTCATTGAGCTTCCCACCAGCCAAGAACAGGACTGAGAAGAGGTCGTTCAGGCGGCGGCGTACCAAGATTGGTGAACAGCTTCAACAGCGGCAACAGCCACTGCAAAAGCAAAATCAGCAGCGGCCTCAGCCACAGGGGCGTTTTGGGACGGGGCTTCTGCATGCCCCCCTTCCTGTGACAACAGGCGTTATGCCAACACTGCAGGAACTGATGAAGGGGAAACAGGAGTTAGGCGTGGGAGCATTCGGGATGACCACAGCTGTGACCGGCCGTGTCTAAGTTAGAACCCTGCCCCTACATCAGCACTCTTGTGTCACACCTGTACACACACAGTGTGACGAATCACTCCTGTGCCGAGACACCCCTTATTTGTTTCAGCTAGGAGGGATTTTGTACTGTTTCTCTTTTTCTGTTTCTCTCTCTTCCTCACCTTCTCAGCATTCAGAGCCACATATGCACAGAGTAGACTTCGGTGACTACAGTAAGCACCCCCCCCCTTGAAAACACAAGTTGCTTTTCATTCTGAGCTCCTCCCCTCATTCATGTGCCTTTATTTGTCCGTTATTGAACTCTTACAAGGAGGTGAACAGTCCACAGACAGAGGTGAGGGGTAATTTTTTTTTTTTTTTTTTTTCTAAGAGAGGTTTATATTTTAGGGGGGTTATAAGGAAGACTCAACTTTTGAACAGTGTGAGTGGGACTGTTTGTTTTTGTTTGTTTGCTTGTTTCTTTGTTTTTCCCTTGTACCTTTCCTTTCTATGTGGACCAGTACCTTACTCCTATCACTCATTCCCTCTCATGGCAAAGACAATGAGAGGAAAGACCTTCTACTAGCAATGTAAGTGAGAGGCCATCAAGAATAACCTCTTGCTCTCTTTCTTCAACACACTACTACAAGCCTCAAGTCTCTGCCTGCTGTGTCTTTCTTTGCCAGACCCTCTTGTCTTGCCCCATACTGGCTGCTGCTACATGTGGTCAGCCTACAGGTTTATGCTTATCGTTCTTTTTTAACACTAACCGAGTTTTAACTCTTACCCTGCTTGCTTTGTATGTGTGTATGTATGTTTCCTGATGGTTGTCTGGTGGGACCAGTGTTTATAGTTGGTATCATCGTATCCCAGCAAGGTCCAGCATTTTACCTGGCCAGTCCAGTGAGCAGAACTGAAGGAAGAACAGACCCACTTCTTTTTCTTGCATTTTCTCTTGTGTGTGTTTGAAAAGGTCCTATTAATACTGTGTTTACCGATGAGATGATGATGATGATGATGATGATGATGGTTATAAAGGCAAAAGATGATAAACACTTAACCATATGCAGATTCATTGATAAGGCCTTTGTTCTGTGATCAGATTCCATCTTTTTCTACTCATGTTTACTATTTACTCTGTGTTTTTATGCTTGTTTACTACATGAGCCAATGTTGGAGAGTCATTAATGAATGGCCAGTTTGAAACACCTGTATACTCAGTTCTATATATATATATATACATATAAAAAATATACACATACTGTATATTCCGACACTTGCCCACAGTGATTTTACAGTGGACACTGTGTCTGCTGTTTTATTTATCTATTTATTTATTTAAATGTCACATTAGTCTTGGGCTGGTTTCAGCTCAAGGTCATGGGTCAAGCAGGGTGTTTTAGCCCTTCCGATCTCCCTGTGGTGTGTCGTCAATATTTATTGAAGAACACATATATATACACACACACACACACACACACACACACACACACACACACACACACACACACACACACACACACACTCGCACATTCTCTCCCTCTCTCTTTCTCTCTCTGTCTCTTGCATGCACGCACGCATACATACACACTTCAACATCCTAACATGAAATATGGATCATGAAATGGTACAGATACCCCAAACCTTTCCCTTCTTTTTCACTTTCCTGTGTTTTGTTTATTACAGAAAAGCTGGAGTCTGATTACCGGCTCAAAGCCACATACTTCGCATTTCATTACGATGATGCTTTGATTTAGAGACTTCATCCCACGAACCATTTTTGCTTCCTAATTTTGTCCTTTTATGATATGATGAGCCAGACGTCGGACATTGGTTAAATAAAGTGTCTGGTTCTGTGTGTGCCCACAGAGGGTAACAAAGCTAACAGTATGGGTCTGTTCTGATGAGTTCTTATCTTATGAGTTCATATCTCATAGGAGTTTGTTCTGACTGCCTGGATTTTGATTTGTTGGGCCTGGAATATACCCAACTCTGCAGTTTGAAAGAATGCTGGAGCTCTGCTTAGGTTTAGGTGTTTGCACATGTGTCTGTCCCATTTTTTATTTGCCTGCTTTCATTATATGTCTGATGCACACACCATCTTTGAGCACACACCATCTTCTCTCTTTCCTATATTCCACCCTCTATGGCACTGTACCTGTGACTACATCTTGGTAATTTCTTCTTCTCTATAATTCACTCTGATATTACATATATGTATGTGTACATGTGTCTGTACTCACTGGACCACTCTATGTCCCACTGCAGTTTTCTCTGTTTATGTTTTTAGCTAGATGGTCATGTTTCATGTATTTTTTTTTTTTTTTTTTAACTCATCCATTCACACCTCATCTCTGAATAGAAACAGTTAACTCTCTCTCTAAGGATCAGAAATGTGAAATTCTATTTGGGGGCAGATTATAAAGGGAAAGGTCAGAAATGTTCTGAGAGTAATTCCACATTCAGAGGGGGGTTTAATGTTCTTTATTTGCACCCACCTACCATGATCTCTTTTCTATTTCTTTCGAATGTGTATGAAATTGTGTAATTCTATTGTGTCTGGAGGTTTTAAACCATGAGCAAGAAGAATATATGTGGATTAACTTGTCCTATAACCCAGTGATTTGAGACCTGCAGCCATGTTTGATGCAGACTCTCTCTCAGCACTTTGGAGAACTCATGCCTTGTTTTTTTTTCCTACAGTAGACCTTGTTCAAGTGCTTCTTCTCCCCATTGCTTTTCTTCACATTGGTGTCCTCTAGTGGCCACAAGCTCCCATGTTAAACCAGACAGTAGATGGCACCAAATATACACCAGATAATCTGTGAGGACGAGTGGCACAGTATTTTTTGTTGTTGTTGTTGGAAAAGGAGTAACTGTAACTACAAAGATGTAGTGCCAATAGAAACTGTGAATTTCTAAATAAAACACTTTGTCTTTCATGACTTTGTCCTTAAATGACGTGTTTTATCTTGTGGCTTTAGTCTCAGGTTTTGAAAGACACATAGAGCCGTTTGTAATATGGTGCTTTAAAATGACAAGCTTTTGTTAAGTAATTAGTAATGTATGTTTTCCTGTGTATTTTTAAGAACTGGGTAGCAGGGATATAGGTGAAACGATTTAATATATTGCAATACTGTAACCTTGCCACATGCTTTTCCATAACATTTAACATAAATAACACTTAATCTTCAAATAACACTCTGCCATCTAGTGGCTGAGGTATAAATGCAACACAAAATAAACCACCCTCACCAGCTTAACATGTAAACTATTAGCACTCAGTACTGTTTTTGAGAATCAGTACAGTATTGCAGAACAAAATCTCATGATGCCACAATATATCCATTTCCATATCCATTTTCATTTATTTTCATTTATGACTGGTGGCTTGTTGGAGGCACTAAGAAAAGGAAAACGGTGAACAGTCAGTCACCGTCCATGACTAAGCTTAACCCAAAAGCAGTCCTAGATTTCTGCTCTTTATAGATCAGAATAATCCAAGTTAGATGCCACTGGACTGACATTTAAATCTTCTGCAGAGAAAATGCCATGATCTTTCAACTAGCATGCAAGGGTCGGGCCCACATTTGTATCATTTTGGAATATTTAGTAGGCTTCCTCGAGTCTGGAATATGACTGAAGGAGTTTTCAGTTGTTCCTGATCCAGCATAGAGCTTTCAGAAAACTTATTTCTTTGGATGTTTAATCCATCCACCAGCATCCAAACTGAAGTTAATTGATTATGGTAGTAGTTTTAAGGCTATTGCAAGGGTTGACTATACTGGTGCTAGAGTGTCAGACGTCTCCAGTTTTGTGTTTTTGCTGCTCAAACACCTGATTTAAAGTACCTGTTAAATGCCAAGTTTAGGTTTGTTAAGAGCAGGGAAATCATCAAACAGCAGGAATTGTGCACTCCAGGACTGAGATTGCCTAGTTGATATCATAATCTGGTATTTAATCCAGTTGACGTCTGTGGTGGTTCTAAAATAACATTTCTTCAAAGTTACTCCAATAAGAACCATTGTTATATAACATGTAATGTTCAATCTTATACTGGAGCCCAACTAAAATGCATGCATTAATCATGTATGGGTAGCGAAAATGGAAAGCAGTTTGTCCACAGGTTCCATGATGGCCCCACTTATTGATGCACACCAGGGACACTGATGAAACCAAGAGGTGTGAAGTATGGGTCCCATCTGGGTTCTACACTGCACATGGGGCCTTGCAGCTTGGTAAATTTGCATCACTGCATTTAGTACAATGCAACAAAAATGGTAACAGACCTTCTGTAAAGTGTACATACTGTTTACAAACATAAACCAATGAAGGAGATTTAAATATAAAACACTTGAAACCTAGTGAAGAACTGAGAGGAAGTGAAAATGAAGGACTAACGTTTAAACATTAGGTTTAAGGCATGGATATTTTTGTAGCACATTATGCACATTCTAAATGTGTACTGAATTTTTATAAATAATCAATTGCTACAGTGAAACAATATGATATACAGTTCAAAAATGAATTGTAGTAGAAAGATATGGACCTGACAAATATACCACTATTGTAAAATATCCAGCAGGTATATTTTATTGACATTTTTGAAGCAATAAATTGTTCCTGTGACACACCAATATAACATACAGTGGGGAAAATCAGTATTTGATTCACTAATGATTTTACAAGTTTTCCCACCTACGAAGAATGTAGAGGTCTGTAATTTTTATCATATGTACACTTCATCTTTGTGAAACTGAATCAGAAAGAAAATCCAGAAATTCACATTGATCTCCAGATCTTTCAGGTTTCGGGGCTGTCGCTGTTCAACATTGAATACAGTGGGTTCTTCTATGAAGGTGGCAGATGAAATGTATCCTGGTAACGGAGGACTTTGATTGGATGAAGGTGGTGATTGTAACGCATCCTGGATACAGAGTGTCAGGATAGCAGTAGTTGGAACGTATTCTGGTTGTAGAGGGTTTATCATGTGACAGCAGCAGTTGTAATGTATCCTGGTTACAGAGGGTTCAGTATTCTATGAAGGCAGAAGTTGGAATGTATGCTGGTTATGGAGGACTGTTGATTGAGTGAAGGCAGTAGTTGGAACATATCCCGGGATATGGAGGCTTGTTGATTGAGTGAAGGTGGTAGTTGGCACGTATCCTGGATATGGAGGGTTGTTGATTGAGTGAAGGTGGTAGTTGGCACGTATCCTGGATATGGAGGCTTGTTGATTGAGTGAAGGTGGTTGTTGGCACGTATCCTGGATATGGAGGGTTGTTGATTGAGTGAAGGTGATTGTTGGAACGTATCCTGGATATGGAGGGTTGCTGATTTGAGTAAAGGTGGTGGTGGGACCGTATCCCGGGATATGGAGGGTTGTTGATTGAATGAAGGTGGTAGTTGGAATGTATCCTGGATACAGAGGGTTGTTGGTTGAAAATAAAGTTGGATGATTTCACCCTCTCAGTAACACCCACCTTCTGAATGAAATTGACAGCTGATTTAGGATCTAGGATCTAGGAGCTTCTCTTGGTTCACCTCCTCTTCTCATTCCCAAGACTCCAAAGTATGTCTGGAAATGAACTGGAAAAGAATAACGAATTAAAAATGGCAAAATACCTAAATGTCTGCAGCTTAGTTTTTGACATTGTTTCTACACTTAGCTAATCTACATTTCTTAATTTGTCAACAACACTAAACTGGTTGCACCGAGGCTCTTAATCAGTTGTTCAGAAGTTAAACATAAGTGTAAAGCTCAGTTGGTTGTGGGTTTGAATCCCAGCTGAGTGATTAGCGCAACCAACATTTGGAGTTGGGGCATGCAAACTTAGATCCGTGCAATTGGCTGGTAGATGCTGTTCTTGTTTTATATATTAAAAAGTTCTGGTTCTGGCTTGCAGCCCTGTTGGTGTCAGAACAAAACAGAAGTCACAGGATGAGGTAGCTGCACATAAATCCAGCTGCATAAAGAGAAACATTTACAATCGAGATTTAAAGATGGGGCGGCACGGTGGCGCAGTGGATAGCACTGTTGCCTCACAGCAAGAAGGACCTGGGTTCGATCCCCGGGTGGGGTGACCTGGGAAGTTTCTGTGTGGAGTTTGCATGTTCTCCCCGTGTTCGCGTGGGGTTTCCTCCGGGTACTCCGGTTTCCCCCACAGTCCAAAGACATGCATGATAGGTGAATTGGTGACTCTAAACTGGCCCTTAGTGTGTGCGTGTGCATGTGCGTGTGCATGTGCGTGCCCTACGATGGATTAGCGCCCTGTCTAGGGTTGTTTCCCGCCCTTGCGCTCAGAGTTGCCGGCTGGGCACCGGCTCACCCGTGACCCTATTCAGGAATAAGCGGTTTGGAAAATGAATGAATGAATGATTTAAAGATGGAGAGAGTGTCTGAGTCAAGAACAGTAGCAGGAAGGTTATTCCAGAGTTGGGGGCTTTATGAGAGAATGTTCTACAGTGTTCTTTCCAATTCGACAAACTCGACAAACATCTTGTGAGCAAAGTGTACGCAATGGGTTGTATGGTTTAAGAAGGTCTTTTAGATATTGCTGGGCTAAGCCATTAAGCGACTTGTAAGTTAACCATTGATCAGTGGCTAAAAGTGAGTCAACATAATGCAAAATTAATACTAAATGTTTAATGCTAAAATCTTTTTTTTTTTTTCTTTCTTTCTTTTTTCCCAGGAAGAGAATTCCAATGGTCCTATATGCAGGATGGTTGTGTCAGAGTATGAAGGCTTCTCTTGACCTGATCCCTCCAGGATGAAAATCAAATCAAACCAAATCAAATCTAAATCTATTTGTATAGTGCTTTTATAACTGATGTCACAGAGCAGCTTTACAGAAATCAAAAATAAAAAGACTAAGAACACACAAACAAAGGATAAGACATTACCCCCCAGTGAACATGCCAAAGGGCGACAGCAGCAAGGAAAAACTCCTTCAGAGCTAGAGGAAGAAACCTTGTGATGAACCAGGCTCACAAGGGGGACTCATCCCACTAGTTAGGATTCCAGCATCACATGATGATTACAGACTAGGATACGTTTGACCATAAAGCACTGAGGCCTTGCTGAGATTTGGAATTCCGATCTCCTCACTCCACACAAGCAGGCAGTTGGACAGCTGTGCCACTCTAGAGCTGTCAAACAGCAACATCGTATACCTTGTTTTTTCTTTGACACAAACGTTTTAAGGAGTGAGGAGATCAGCAAGGCCTCAGTGCTCTACAGTCAAACGTCTCCTAGTTTTAAAACGAACAGCAGGAGATCTTTAGTTCAAATTCCTGCAACATCACAACCCACCATGCGCTGGTCTGGAATAAGAAGCACTCCCTTCACGAGCCTGGACACATCTTGTGGTGTGGGAATCATAAACTACAGATGGAATTAAACTATTCTGTTTACAGCACATTCCCTGATGAGTTGACTTAACTGATTATTTAAAATAAATAATGATCATTTTATAATTTGAAGTTGACCTGGATTCATTAGTACCTCCTGTGAAAAGGAAAGAAAAACTAACTCCCAAACATGATTATTAGGGTCCATCTGTAAACCATAATAGATACAGACAAAAATCTCATACAAACTTGCAATTTGTATCATGAACTTAGATTTTTTTCCCCCTAAGTCCCTGGTGAACTATTCCCAGGATATTTAAGCTTATATATTTTTGGTATAAAAGTACTCAGCAGAGTCTGAAATGTGATCATTATTTTACAAATGTTGACATTTATAAACAGTTCCACCGATATATGTAAATGAATTCTTCTCGGGTGGAGCCAAATTTACCTTTACAGACATAACTATTGAACGGATAAGGTGAGTTGAACGAAACAAGGGGCGTGACCAGTTGACAGGGGCATGGCCGCGCGCGTCGGGGCGGGGGCAGGGCGGGGCAGGGGCGGATCCGGGCGGGGCCAACTCTCTTCAACCATACATCCGATTAAGCTGACACTTTGCAAGCTGCATCATATGCCCATATTTGGATTTGAAACGTGATACGTCAACAATTGGGGTCGCTATTAGCCAATCAGAATGAAACTCAACAGGCATACAAATCAGAAACCAGAAAAAGATCATCCAATAGTCCGGTTCTTTACCGTTTTCTGGATATTTTCATTAAATGTGCTCGTTAAATGCAAATTTTAACTATATACAGCGAGTCTAATGTATTCTTTGTTACACCACGATTTAGAAAGTGTCATGTTTTTACATTACATTACACTGTTTGTGAGCAGAGCTCACGCCCACCTGGAACTCACATAGTCCCCGTTCCACCCCCGTGAGACCGTTGTCTTTGCCATGAGCTTGAGGTAAGGGACTTTTATTTTGACGGCGCCGCAGGTTCGCAGTCAGAGGCTTGCTGCCCGAGCTGGAGCTTCAGAAAGGTAAGCGCTTCATTAAACCCACGGAGAACCGAGCCGGTACTTGACAGAGACAGAGCTACAAATGCATGTCAACAAAGGAGACATGCACGTGTGCGTTTTTGTTTGATGAGGTCCTGTGACAGGGAGTCGGGCCGTTTGGAAACGGTGGGAAATCCTGGTCTACAAAGTAAAAGTCCGCTCCGGGACCGAGGCGTTTCTGAGCGAGTCGGTCAGAACAGAAGCCTGGGGCGGATGTTTACGGTGTGGAGCTGGATTTTCCTCCTCCAGTGAACAGTCGTCTAGCAGGTGACTGTGTGTGTGAGAGTGAGAGAATCGCTAAGCCGCAGTCTGTGTGTGAGCCTGAGATTTAATACTGCTGCCTAATCTCCGAGCAGCCTGCCTCTCTGATCACTGCTCCTCAGCGCGTCTCAGCGCGCAGCCGGTCGTTTGCACGACTTGTTCCTCAGGCTGCTCAGACTGTGCGTCTCCAGCACCTCAACAAGATGAGTTATTAACTGCCTGTTACTCTGTTTGCGGGATTTAATCCGAGATGATCGGATTATAATGACATTTTAATGAGTTTCTGATCACAATTATAAACGAGGTGTGTGTATTACATCATAATGTCCCTGATACACACACACACACACGCACACACATATATATATATATATATATATATATATATATATATATATATATAGACTTTTAAATATATATATATATATATATATATATATATATATATATATATATATATAGACTTCTAAATATATATATATATATATATATATATATATATATATATATAGACTTTTAAATATATATATATATATATATATATATATATATATAGACTTTTAAATATATATATATATATATATATATATATATATATATATATAGACTTTAAATATATAGTATATATATATATATATATATATATAGACTTTTTAAATATATATAGTATATATATATATATATATATATATATAGACTTCTTAAATATATATATATATATATATATATATATATATATATATATATATAGACTTTTAAATATATATATATATATATATAGACTTTTTAATATATATATATATATATATATATATATATATATATATATATATATATATATATATATATATAGACTTTAAAGATATATATATATATATATATATATATATATATATATATATATATATCTTTAAAAGTCTCTCGGCCGAATCTGGGACATTTAGATAGATAGTTTCACATACATTATTTAACTGAAAATAGTATATAAGACACACACACAGGCTGATCTTTTCAGAAGATCACATCGTACTCTGATATATAGAATTTAGATATTTGTGTGTTTCACTAATTATTATTATTATTATTCATTAACATTAGTTATCAAAATTGACTGCATGTCTGCTGTTTATTTGGCTTTAGTGGAGTCTGGTCACCCATCATAGTCCACAGAGTTCCCTGGTTTTGACCACTTGAGAACAACACCTACTTCCCTTCCTTTCCTTAGCCAGTCCATTTGAGTAAATTTCCTCTGCTTGATTGATTAAGGGAGAGAGTGGAATTGAACAAGACCCTGAAATGCCTGATATTTGGACCAGTTAGCTTGTAAAAACTATAAACCTCTCTTTTTTAGAAACTGAAAGAGTTTTTCAGACTGATAAGTTTTCTTGTATTGTTTAGATTGGCAAGGATATTTTGAGTTATTCACAGTCATTTACAAAAGTTATATTGCTTTTTTTTGTTGTTGTTATTATTATTATTATTATTGTTATTATTATTATTAGTAGTAGTATTGTTGTTATAATTGTTAGTTGATGATGGTGGAACCATGCTGTAAGTGCTGTAAGCTGTTCATGTGTCATGTCTGTAGGTCACCCTGATCCTGAGTTTTGAAGCCTTGAAAACAGGCCTGTAATTTTTCTGTTTTGTAAATAAATACAGTACAAAATGAAATGTATAATATATTATAAAACAACATTTAAATAAAGTTAAATCAGTGATGATAATCCATGTTCTAAAACAGAGCAACATTTGGAATAGTGGAGAACTCCTCCTGGCTATCATGTAAAGCAGTGTCGGAACAAATGTGTTGTCATACAAGTTTGCCTTAAAGGATATCAACAGCAGGCTAGAATCACCCACTACTATCTGTGGTTTGTCTTTCTGCAATTTTCTTTTTAATCACATTATTGATTGATTTGATTTATTTAGGATGGCTGAACCACCCCAGTCATGTGACTGTTTTGTGTCTCTGCCGCCTGGATCTAAATATGATCATGTGATATTCGGTAAGAATTCGGACCGACCAAGGGATGAGGTGCAGGAAGTGGTTTACTACCCAGCTGCCTCCCATGCCCCTGGAGATACAGTGGAGGTGAGTGGTCCTCTTTTAATTAAACTCTTAAAAATGAAGGTGTTACACATTGAAATTTGAATTATCTTGTGAAAGAACCACTTTTAGTTCAACTAAGACCCGTTGCCATTATGTATGCCTAGGGTTGTTGTGTAGGAAGGGCCTTGCGCTCAGAGTTGCCGTGACCGTATTCAGGAATAAGCAGGATAGAAAATGGATGGATGGATGGATGGATGGATGGATGGAATTATGAGAAAGTCCCCTCACACAGTCATTTAGTGTATACAGTGAAAATATGTCCAGAACTTGCTGTAATATAGCATTTACACTGATCACCCTCAACATTATGACCCTTGTTTCTACATTTACTGTCCATTTAATCAGCTTCTGTTACCACACAGGAGCACTTTTATAGTTCTATAATTACAGACTGTAGTCCATCTCTTTCTCTGCGGACTCCTTTCACCCTGATCTTCAGTGATCAGGACCCCACAGGACCACCTCAGAGCAGGTATTATGTAGGTGGTGGGCCGTTCTCAGCACTGACATGGTGGTGCTGTTAGTTTGTAGGTATGAGTGGATCAGACACAGCAGTGCTGCTGGAGTGTTTAAACTGCTCAATGTCACTGCTGGACTGAACAGTCCACCAACCAGTAATATACAGCTAAAAGCATCCTGGAGCAGTGAAGAAGGACTAGACAATGACACAAACTGCAGAACCAGGTGAGCTTCTGTCTCTGACTTTACATCTACATTGAGAGCAACAAGATAGTGTTTAAAAACACCAGCAGCACTGCTGTGTCTGATCCATTCATATCAGCGTAACATACACTAACACACAACCACCAGGTCCATGTCATTGCAGTGTTGAAAATGACCCACCACCCAGAGGAGCTGTTAAAGTGGATAGTGAATGTAGAGACAAGGAGGTGGTCATAATTTTATGTTTGATCCACGTATATATGTGATATGCTTTGCAGATTTGGGTGTTGCTTACTGTGGAATGAATGGTGGAATGAAATGGTACATAGTCTGACAAGTTGGGTTTATGTATTAACCCAACATTAACTTCCCCATACTTGCTCTTTGCACTTTTACCTTTGTAAACAGAAGTCCCTTCTGGCCTGTGTAAAATCATTTCAATCTGTTGGACATTTAGCAGTGTCCATTGCCCTGGAAATTGGAAGAAAAAGACAATTCATTGTAAATGCTGTCCTTCCAGCATTATTTCAGTAATATTTGGTTTAGTGGATCTGTATCTGTCCAAGTTATTACACTAGACTAAACAGAAACCCACTGACAGCAGGCTTTCTGTTCTTTTACTGTTATATTAAACAAACCACTGCTTTAACACTTTAACTGGACACTTGACACTTTATCCATGCTGCTGTTTTTCTTCTCTCTTACTCATACGCTGCTATATTCATGCACATCTGCTCACAATTGACTCGTGTTTGTTGCTTTTTATTGCACCTTATTTATATCATATATTGTATCAACTGTCATATCTTTATATACTTTGTGTGTATATATAATATATATTTGGGTGTAACTGGGACCTTAAGTACATAATTCATTCCACCACATGTGATGTGAATGACAATAAAGTGTCCTTGAATACTTTAAACTCAAAATGTCTGTAGTAGTGTGAAGACTATACACTCGAGGACAAAAATACAAATGTATTTCCCAAATGCTGTTAGAGCTAAGAACCTTTAACACAGCTTTTCCAAACATCCCAGTATTATTTTGAATGATTACATTATTTCATTTGCTCAGTGAAATGAAATTATCTCCCATAAATAAAAACTACCCTTAAATTATTAGCCCCCTGATGCTAATAGTCAGTTTTATGTTCTTTTTGCTGAATAACAGTGTCAACAAGTTTTCAACAAGTCTTTCACATCTCCTGGGGAATCCCATCCTATTCTTCTTTGGCAAATCTCTCAAGCTCTTCCAGATTTGATGGCCTTCTGGCATGAACCTTCTTCAGTTCATGCCACAGTTTTTCCATGGGATTCAACTCTGGGATTTGTGCAGGCCAGTCAATAACGTTCACTTGGTCTTCTGGAGGTAGTTCTTCACCAGGAGTGATGTATGTCTTGGGTCATTGTCATGTTGTAAGAGAAACTGACGACCAAGACCAAGTTTTGTGGCTCACTTAAGGTTTCCTTTCAAAATCTTCACCTATCCTTCTTTGTTCATGATTCCTTCCATCTTGACGAAATTCCCAGGTCCAGATGTACTGAAGCATCCCCACAGCATAATACTGCCACCACTGTGTTTTACTGTGGAGTCAGTGTTCTTTGGGTTATAATCCTCTCCCTTTTTCCTCCAAACACAAGCAATGTCTCTGTCACCAAAAAGCTCTATTTTTGTCTGATCTGACCAAAGGACATGCTTCCAGTATGCATAAACTTTCTCTAATACGTTTGTAGCGCACTTCACTCTGGCTTGAAGGTGTCTTTTCTAGCCCTGTGCAGGGCTAAAGTAATTGTCTTTTTTTGAAACAACAGTTCCTGACTTGGCTAAGTCATTCATTAGTGTCTTGGCAGTTGTTCTGGGGTCTTGAGACACATCTCTCACCAGTTTTCTTTGAAATCTTGTGCTTCCTACCTCTGCCAGGCTTGTTCTGTATTGTGAACTCCAGTTCTTGACACTTGGAAACACTGGTATAACTTTGTATGTCTCCAGTTTAATAAACATCAATAATTATTTTCCTCAAGTCTAAACTGTTTTCTTTTGTTTTTAGTATGATACTTTCTCAAGTGAACACTCAAACACATAGTGAGGCTTTTATACTGTGTGTATATTGGGAGACAATCCTCAGCTGTGACTTGATTTAATTGCACAGCAGGGGTTTGTGCTATGGCTGAAAAAAAAAAGTCACTTCTTAATAATATTGACCCTGCTGATTTGTTTTGCACACGTTATAGTGTGCAAATAAAAATCATTTCTAAAGAAAACTAGTATGTTTAGAAATGCTGTGTTGAAAAATCCTTCCTCTGATATGAAATGACTTATTTCAATTGTTTTTAATTTTCCTTTTAATTTTAAATGGAAAAAAATCCTCAAGTGTATGACACATTTTTCCTTTCCAGTGCACATACATCTCAATCCCACAAGCAGAGCACACCAACTCTGTGGTGCTGAGCAGGCCTGCCTGGCTATGGGGTGCTGAGATGGGGGCCAATGAACATGGTGTGTGTATTGGAAATGAAGCGGTTTGGACCCGTGAAACTGTGAGTCCCGAGGAAGCTCTGCTAGGCATGGACCTAGTGCGGTGAGTTCCTCTGAAAGTTTTTTTGGCTTATGAATTGAATCTGATGACAGTAATGAAGTGTTCATACATTATTAAGCGAGCATTTGCACAGAAATACATGAGTAGTGCTTTGTTACTGGTGTGCAACAGTCCTAGGTTAAGTGTGGTACAATTATATTTATAGCACAGAGCAGATATTCTTATCAAGATTGATTTTAAAATTCAATCATCTTACTTAAGTAGGTGAGTATAAATGCAGCATCTTGCCCATGGAGTTTATTGGTAAAGTGTGGCTTGCTTGCCCTGGCCCTGTATCAGATTAGCCTGGTCACTGGTTATGAAGGATCTGGTTATTATATACACTCTATCAGGTGTTGTGTTGTAAGTTATGAGGTTTATTTAGGTTAGGTTGGATTTGAAATGTGTAAAAAGTGTTTAAATTTGGTATACCGTGTGTTTAGGTTGGCTCTGGAACGGGCAGACAGTGCATGGGCTGCTTTGACTGTGATCACTGATCTGCTGGAGCAGCATGGTCAAGGTGGGGCCTGCAGGGAGGATCTGGAACACTTCAGCTACCACAATACATTCCTGCTTGCTGACCGACAGGAGGCCTGGGTCCTGGAGACCGCTGGAAAACTGTGGGCAGCTCAAAAAATTACAGGTTAAGGCCCGTCAGTGGTGTAAAAGAAATATGTTTGGCTTGCTCACTAGGGGATCTGTCACTTATCCTTTGTTCCTGTGTTAACCTTTTTATTTCTTGATTTCTGTGAAGCTGCTCTGTGACAACTTCAGTTGTGAAGAGCACTATACAAATAAATGTTGAGTTGATTTGATTTGGTTCTAAGAACTGAGAAGGTGTCTGTATGGAGTTCAGTTTATAGAGATATCAGAAATAATGGACAGAACAAACCAGCCATTAGGGATGTACTTTTTATGCTTGTGGTGCCGGTCCCAAGCCCGGATAAATGGTGAGGGTTGCGTCAGGAAGGGCATCCGGCATAAAACTTGTGCCAAAACTACAATGCAGATCACAAATACGACTGCCATACCGGATTGGTCGAAGCCCGGGTTAACAGCCACCGCCTCCGTTGCTGTTGACCAGCAAGGTGCCGGTGTAAATTGGACTACTGTAAGTCAAAGACCATCGAGGAGGAGAGGAGGAAGGCAGCAAGAGAGAAGGAAAGGCAGGAGTGTGGAGGTTAGAGTAGGACTCTGAACGTAGGGACAATGACTGGTAAAGGCAGAGAGTTTGCAGACATGATGGAGAGATTGAAGGTAGATATTCTGTGTGAGACCAGATGGAAAGGAAGCAAGGCCAGGAACATGTTGTAGATTTTGCAAAGAGAATGGAAATGGCTGTGGTGAACAAATATTTTCAGAAGAGGGAAGAACACAGGGAGACATACAAGAGTGGAGGGAGGTGCACACAGGTGGATTATATCCTTAGCAGGAGATGCCACCTAAAAGAGATTGGAGAAGTGGTGCCAGGGGAAAGTGTAGTAAGGCAGCATAGGGTGGTTGTCTGTAAAATGAGATTAGAAACAAAGAAGAGGAAGAGAGTGAAGACGGAGCCAAAGATTAGATAGTGGAAACTGAAGGAGCAGGATGAATGCAGACAGTTCAGGGAAAAGTTGCAACAGGCCCTTGGGGGCAGTGAGGAGCTACCTGAGGACTGGGAAAGTACAGCTAAGGTGGTGAGAGAAATTGGCAAGAATGTGTTGGGCGTTGTAAAAAGAATGAAGAATAGAAAGGCAGTTGGTCCAGATGACATACCTGTGGAGGTATGGAGATGTTTAGGAGAGAATGCAGTGGACTTTTTGACCAGGTTGTTTAACAAAATCCTGGAGAGTGAGAGGATGCCTGATGAGTGGAGAAGCAGTCTACTGGTCCCCATTTTTAAGAACAAGGGTGATGTGCAGAGCTGCAGTAACTACAGAGGTATAAAGTTGATGAGCCACACCATGAAGGTATGGGAAAGAGATGTTGTTGAAGCAAGGCTAAGGCAAGAGGTTCAGACCAATGAGCAGCATTGATGCTTGGTTTCATGCCCCTTTTGAGCCCCTTCTTGTTTGCAATGGTGATGGACAGGTTGACAGATGAGGTCAGATAGGAGGCTCCATGGACCATGATGTTTGCAGATGATATTGTAATCTCTGGTGAGAGTAGAGAGCAGGTGGAAGAGAACCTGGAGAGATGGAGGTTTGCACTGGAGAGGAGAGGAATGAAGGTCAGTAGAGACAACACAGAATACATGTGTGTGAATGAGAGGGAGGCAGATGGAAAGGTGAAGATGCAAGGAATAGAGGTTGTAAAGGTGGATGACTTCAAATATCTTGGGTCAACCATCCAGAGCAATGGACAGTGCAGAACAGAGGTGAAGAAGAGGGTGCAGACAGGATGGAGTGGGTGGAGACGTGTGTCAAGGCTGATGTGTGACAGAAGGATAGCAGTGAGAGAGAAAGGGAAGATTTATAAGCCAGTAGTGAGACATGCTATGATGTATGGTTTGGAGACTGTGGCTCTGTCTAAAAGACAGGAGGCTGAGCTGGAGGTGGTAGAGATGAAGATGCTGAGATTTTCTTTGGGAGTGACAAGAATGGACAGGATTAGAAATGAGCAGATCAGAGGGACAGTGAAGGTGGAGCAGTTTGGTGATGAAGCCAGAGAGGTCAGGTTGAGATGGTTTGGACAAGTGTTGAAGAGGAATAGGGGATATATCGGACAAAGAATGTTGGAGATGGAGCTGCTGGGCAGAAGGAGAAGAGGAAGACCTCAGAGAAGGTTTATGGATGTAGTGAAGGTGGACATGGAGATGGTTGGTGTAACAGCAGTGGAGGCAGGGGATAGGACAAGATGGAGGCAGATGATTCGCTCGGGTGACCCCTAAAGGGAGCAAGAAGAAGAAGAAGAAGAAGAAAACATAATAATAATAATAATAATAATAATAATCAGACCAAAGCTGATCTGAAAGCATACAAAAGTGCGCCTCACACCATGACACCAACCCTTGATTGTACATGGATTTATTGGTCATCTCCAGCAACAGAAAAGCGATTCTGAGTGACAGTTGATGTTGCCAAAGCTGTAGTAGCTTGGCCTCAAAGTCTTCCTTTCATACAATGTGTTGAATTGCTGTCATTATTTATTGTTGTGATGAGGTTGATGTGCAATGACATTTGGTGAAACTGCTTGTGATATCAAAAACCAGCTCACAAGACTAATTAAACTGTGACCAGACAAGTGACCATCATTATCAGACACATCAGAAATCCATTTAATGACTTTCCCAACTCGCAGTGTTTCAGCTGATCAGCCAAAATCCGGTCCAATACTGAAATTTGGTTGGCTGCAAACAAATTGAGCTTTAAATTGGTCTGAATTTGTCTGTCTCTACACACTCTGTACACCAAACTACATATGAAATTGTTTTGTCTCACTCTTTAAATCACAAGCTGAAATACTGGCATTGTATTTTATCATGAGTAATCATAGAATATTAATAAGATTGAAACATTTAATCTATTGACACCTTTAATATGAATATATTTCAAATTTTGTTGATCTTACTTTGAAGCTTTTTTTATGTAGTTTTTTTTTGGGTTTTTTTTAGAAGCCCTAGTTTTATCACAGAGGTGTGTCAAACATTTGAAAGGTTTGAGTACTTTGAATACCGTCTTGTGTGATTACGGTTCCTTGAAATAAACTAGCTTATTTTTATATAGACAGCATCATTTTTTTTGCTAGTTATTGCAAACCAGCTATGGAAGCATATTCATTTGAAGTAAAGCTTTATATACCGCTAGAGCAGTTCATATATAGAGAAGGCAGTTCTTGCGTAACCCTGTGCATGATATCATTTCTGATGTGGCTTTGTTCTGTCAGAGGGAGTCAAGAACATCTCTAACCAGCTAACAATAGGCACGGAGATCTCTGCTGAGCACCCGGATTTGCGCACTGTGGCTCAGTCTCAGGGCTGGTGGAGCGGAGAAGGGGAGTTCAGCTTCACTGCTGCTTTTAGCCCAGACAACCCCCCCGCCAGAATGGAGTTGGCCAAGCAGCGCTATAGGGGAGGCACAGCCCTGTTACAGGAGCATGATGGTGAGTGAGCCTTTTCCCAACAGTGGAGATTAGATCTAGTCTTTAACTCACCAGCACACTTTTTCCCCCATTTTTATATATATATATATATATATATATATATATATATATATATAATGAAATATATATATATAATGAAATATATATTAAAAAATAGTTTGAGATGGCACAGTCTATTTGAGATCTAATGTAGAGCACTGATGTAGAGTGAATAATGAAGTGTAGTTCAGGACTAGGCTTAATCAGTTTTCAGAAAATGAGTCGAGTTTGTTTTGCTGTTCAGTTGATCTCTTCAGTTGACTCTAATCACAGTGGGTGTGTCTGTCTGTGTGTGTGTCTGTGTGTGTGTCTGTGTGTGTGTCTGTGTGTGTGTCTGTGTGTGTGTCTGTCTGTGTGTGTCTGTCTGTGTGTGTCTGTCTGTGTGTGTCTGTCTGTGTGTGTGTCTGTCTATGTGTGTGTGTGTGTGTTACAGGCTCTGTGACTGCAGAAGTGCTAATGAACATCTTGAGGGACAAGCCCAGCGGTATCTGCATGGATTCTGAAGGGTTTCAGACCACAGGTAGCATGGTGTCCATCCTCCCACGAGATGCCTCCATGCCCTGTGTCCACTTTTTCACTGCCACACCCGACCCTTCCAGGTCAGTCTTGTAGAGAGTCACCTCATGTAATAATGTTGCTAGTAGTTAATCATAAATACTATTACAAATAATCAGGTAAATACTGATTGCACTAGCAGAGATTTGTATTGTTACACTGGAAGAAAGTACAGCCTCCATCATAACATTCGTTTATAGTTATACTTAATGCTAGTTTGCCATTTGGAACAATTTATAAATATTAAAAACAAAAAAACAATTGAAAGTCTACCCTGTAACGTCAGCCTCTAATGAGACTCATCCTAACAAATCTACACATCAGTTCTTAAAAATGTCCTACTTGAAGATTATAATTTCATATTACTTTAGTTATTTTACAACATCTGAGAGATTTTTTTATTTTCATGATTTATGTTCAAATAAAAGTAACAACTGCTTAATGTTAAACACACCATGTAGTGTGGTAGTGCTGCGTTATTAGTGACATTGCTTGTAACTCACAGTGAGGTTGAGTGTGTTTTACCGTATCATTTTCTAAACCTGCAGGTCTGTTTTCAAGCCATTTCTTTTTTCTGAGAGCGTCAGTCCAGTCACCTTAGTCATGGCTCCGCATTATGGCCCAGATGATCCTGTGAGGACACAGCCTCGATTCCAGCACAAGGTGGACAGGAAACATGAGCTTTACAAAGCCCACCAGGCAGCGCTGGCTAACATGGAGGCAAATCCGGTGAGATTAAAGTAAAGAAATTGAATAAACATAAATGAGAGGATAATATTGCCTTTGAATACCAAACTGTGTCTTTGTGCAATGTCATATGATATCAGTAGGTAAACTGATTATGGAGTGGTGTTACCTCTGCGGAAGGCTTGAGAATGTTCATACACGTATAAGTTGTGAGTTGTTGTTCCGTAAGTGAGTGCTGGTACTTGCCAGAGTGCTCATGGCAAGGAGTTGTGAATTATTGGTGATCAAGCAAGGCGTGATAGTTGGTGCCAGATGAATAGGATTTTCTGTGTCTGAAGTTGTGTAGACATTTAATATTTCTCGATCCACAGTGTCAAACTCAATGTCAGTCTACTTGTCACATATCATAAATGGTACAACTAGCAGTGATACACTTTGGTAAATTCCTACTCACATGAAACAAGATATAAAAATGGTGATTGTATATTGGCAGTACAGATAGAAAATTATAATAACAAGCTCATGAAATAATGACATAATAAAATTAATTTAGAATGAGATTGTAAAGATTTTAGACTGCAATGTAGAGAAGTGTCACCTGTGGTATACCACCCAAAGTAGACTGCACAGTTGGTTGTAATGATTGTGACCAGTGGCTAGAATAGTCAGTTAATCAATCAAAGTTTATTTATATATATTGCTTTTTACTGGGGAGCTGGGTCAAGGGACATTGGACTAGATAAGTCCGAATAGGGCATCTCAGAACATGGGAAAGGGATAGGGGGAAAAAATGGGAAGGAAAAAATATAGGGTTAAGGTTTAAGCAAATATTAAAGGGGTGGGAGAGAGCAGGTAATAGCAACCAACCATTAATAGACATGAACGAATATCAGCCAGGCAGCAGGGGGCAGCTTGGGACAAGGGGGAGAACTCCAACTGAACTAGAAATCTGTAATCATAGCAACAACAGAAAGACTGTCTGTAAGGTAGTGGTTAACAAAAAGCCTGCGTGAAATGTTTACAAACGAGATGCGTGTGTCTGAACCCTGAACAGTATCAGGAAGGTTGTTCCAGAGAATCTCCCTCCAGTGTTTTTTCTAATTAGTCAGTAGGCCTGGATCTTATGAGCAAAGTTTATACGACAGGTTAGTATTAAAAATAAAAAAATATTATTATTATTATTATTATTATTATTATTATTATTATTATTATTATTATTATTATTGTGGGGCTAAGCCATTAAGTGATTTGTATGTTAGAAGCAGTATTTTATAGTCTGTGGAATTTAATAGGTAGCCTTTGTAAAAAGCTAGATAATAATGTATAGAATGGCTAGTTAGTAAACATTTCAATATGGAAGCCTATAGACAGTCTTCAAGGACTATCGACTAGCAAATTTGTTAAGAATCATCTGCTTTTGTCATTTAATGTGTGAAATGCAAAATTCATGGTACATATTAACTTCAAGCACTGTTCTCCATCATGTTTACAACTGTCACTGAAGACTTATTATTCCCTTATCCCTCCTTAAATGAGATTTCACTTGTGTTCTTTTTTCAGTGTTATATTTCAGAGAATGTTATATTTCATCACATTAGGCTCTTCTGTGCACATTTCTTTGAGGTGTTAAAGCTAACCAAAGTAAGCTAAAGTAGAGAACATCGCTCCTATGCCAAAATGATTGTTTGCCTCAGTTGAATGACTATACAATTCCGATTGTGTTTTTCAGGATGCTGGAGTCTCTCTACAGGAGACGATGCGGTTCTTGGAGTTGCAGTGTCTGCAAGAGATTGAAGCCATGCTCAGGGGGGAGGTGGAGGGCCAGGAACTTGGGGACCTTTTTTTCGACTGTGTGGATGCAGAGATAAAGTTCTACCAGTGAGAGACAGCAGGTATATGAATAGCTTTGAGTTATGCCCTGAATCCTGACCAGCTGAAACATTCCCTACCAGTCCATCATTTTAGAACACCCTTAACATTTTCAGTAGTCTGATGGCAGTTCTGCATAACCCAAGCTAACCTCTTTTTCTAATTTGGCCATTTTATCAATGGCAGCCAAACCTACAGGACTCTTCTTTTCATAGTTGGAAGTTGAGACTTGTTTACATTGATTTGCTTTTGCAAACTTGTGCACTTTTGTGAGAAACATGACACAACAATTTAAATAGCCAAGTCTGCCAGTCTGTCTTGATTCTAAACATTAGGATGAAGGATGGAATGCCTGGAATTAAATAATCCCTGAGGGTCTACACCAGAGGTGGGCAATCCTGGTCCTGGAGTGCCATTTTGTTCCCTGCTCTAATGGAGCAACTAAACCTGGCAATTAACAGAGTGGAATCAGGTGTTCTTGAGCATGAGTGCAAGAGTTTTGCACTTAAGGACCAGGATTGTCTGACCCAGATCTACACACAGGATTGAATAATAAATGACAGAAGCGCCATCTAGTGATCATAGTATGTCAGTTATGGCTTCCTTGTATAAAGAGTGGGTGGCCTTTTTTGCAGATCTGAGCTTTTAAATATGTAAAACCAACATGTTGCTTATAATGGGTAGCCAGAGTGGTCAGATGACTTTGAGTTTGAAATTTTTCTATCAACATTTCAAACTTAATTTACTTTCATTTTTGCAGATAATAATGCATAATACTAAGAAGCATAATACTTTAAAGTTTTTTTTCCCTGAGAGATTCTGTTTATAGGTTTGTCAAGATAAGTTTATTTGGATATTGTTTTATGCCAGAATTTATGATGATAAATGATCATTATTGTCATGGTTAGTTTCTGCTGCTGATCTATTTATAATTTAATAACAATGTAATCTACACCCTTTTAAAGAGCAGTTAACTTTAATAAATCAATAAGTGATGCATATATCAAACAAACCTGGTCTTTTTAAACAACATCAGTGTGTCAGCCAATTCGTGTTAATAGGCTCTTCTTGCTAAGGAAAACATAATGAGCGATATGGAGGTTGTTCAAAGGTCATGTCCATATACTGCATGAAAATTAACATAATTTTTTTAGAAACTGAGATGTAGTTTTCTCTTCAGTTTAGCAATTTAAATCAGGTTATTCATGTGACTGGATCTGCTGATTGTCAATAAAAACAGGAAAAATGGGGGTGTTGTAAATTTTTATAGTGTAGTGTAACCTAGTACAGGTCATAGATGTAGGTGTGACATGTTGCTGATGGTCTACCACACTGCAGATGTCCAGGTTTATTAAGATAAGTGAGGCAGTGTTATACTCTGTGACAGAACTGATGAACAAAGGCAGTAAAAAATGGATGTGCTGTGAATGTGAATGTGAATATGGAGGACACGTACAGGTCAGTTCAGAAAACTGCACTGCAGTAGGTGTACTCTCCTTTATACAGCATCACTGATTGTTTTTAACTTGCTGATGTTTCTGTTGTGTTGCAGTTGTCTTGTGAATGTCGCTAGTGCTTGCTGATCTGCCTGGAGAGGGACGGACTCCGGAGCTCTGGTTCCTGTCTGCTTCCATCCACCTCTTAGTTTCCCTGACGCCACGCAACACATTGTGATGTCCATGCCACACTAACTGTAACTGTGTAAAACAGAAATTAGATGTTGATGTGAGTTGAGCACCATAATCATGTGTAATTGTCGCACAGGGCGGTCGTATATGCACCCCATTAATGAAAAAGTGATAGATTACTGAGGTGTGTCTGTAGAGCGGTGTGAGAAGAGTTCAGTGAAGAAACACTCTGATCATTCCTGCATAAGTGCATGAGGAGTCAGCTGCCCGGCTGGTCCTCCAAGGAGACAGTCAATAAAGGTTTAATGAGACTATTTTTGGTTTGTCATCTCCATATATTCTGCTTGGCGTGTGTGTGAGTGTATGTGGTGAGATTTAATTCCTGGGAGATTTTTCATTTTTAATTTTATTTATGAAAAGGTCACCATTTGAATCCAGAAAGAAAAGGTTCTGTGGATTTTTTACGATATATATTCCTTTTCAGTTTTCCTTTTTAGCATTAAAATTATCCAACAATGAGCAGTTCGGTCGTCAGAAACATCGATAAACTTCTAAATTTTGACACAAATTGTGCAAGGCAAAAAGTATACAATCAGAAGCCATAGCTCAACTGTCAAACAAAACAAGTTTATTTATATAGCGCTTTTTACAACAAGGGAGTTATCACAAAGCAGCTTTACAGAAATCCAGGTGCAGCCCTCAATGTGCAAGCCAGCAGGCAACAGTGACAAGGGAAAATCTCCCTCAGGCTAGGAGGAAAAAACCTTGAGATGTACCAAGGCTCAAGAGAGGAACCCATCCTCCTCTGGTCGAGTCCAGAGAGCACAGACAAGAAGAGAAGAGTAGCTTGCACTAAATGTGATGAAAATGTGAATGGGTAATGAGTTATAGCAAGCTAGTGTTAGTAGTAGAGTCCATGCAGGTTCAGTATTGTAATGAAGCAGTACAGTCTCAAATGTGTATGAGTAGACATCCAGTTCCAGCTGGTCTCATCTGACTGAAGCAGTTTTTGCTCAGGAAATTTCTTCTCCTTTTGAATTTCCTTGAGCTTGGATGTAGAAGTGGTGCTGTGGTAAAAGAATGAAATAATTGCACTTGTTTTCTTTTGGATCTCAGCCAAGTCTGCAACAGCTTTGTGCGAGTCTTTTACGACCAAGTTTAAGGTGTGAGCAAAACATGAGTAATGTGCCCAACCTGCCTTGTGCGCATCAGCAACCATGTTGGCCCCGTTGTCTGTGACCACTGCCACAATCTTGTCCTTAATGCCCCATTCTTCCACAATTCTTGTGAGTTGGCAACAAATATTCTCAGCTGTGTGTTGTCTGGGGAAAGCAAATTTCGAGTACATATGCTTGCATCTGCCAGAGCTCATTTATAATGTGGGATATGACTGTTAAATAACCTTCTGTGGCTCTTGATGTCCACGTCAGTTGTCAGTACAACATTATCCACTTCACTCAGTGCCCTTCTAACCTTGGAAGAGCAGTCTTTATCAAAACCCAGCAGTTTCCCCTCCCTTAAAGATTTCCAACTTGAAATTCTGTACCTTGAGACAAGGGTCTTCACAAAATCCTGAAAGCCCTTATCTTGCACAATGGAGAGAATTTGCAGGTCCTTCACTTTCATTCCTGCCAGGCTCCTGGTGATCTCCTCAGCTCTTGGGGAATTGGCAAATAATATAGTAAGTCTTTAACCTGTATGCAATCATTCTGTATTTATTTCACACCTAACACAAAAGAGTACTTATATGCAATGAATTTGGGCTAGCATATTTAGTATCAAATTAAGTATACTTGTTTCAATTTCAGAAAATCATTCATCTTTTTTTTTTTTTTTACCTTTGTTATGCATAAGTCTCTATAATTTTCATACTTGTATGGCTGTGTAAAAATTCCTTGGAGTTAAATTTTTCTGTTCATAATGTTTTTTCTAGTCCACCTCTTTTGATATTATATCTTTCAATTTGTATGTAATTTTTTTGCACTGTATATACGGTGTATCACAAAAGTAAGTACACCCCTCACATTTCTCCAGATATTTAAGTATATGTTTTCATGGGACAACACTGAAAAAATGAAACTTTGACACAATGAAAAGTAGTCTGTGTGCAGCTTATATAACAGTGTAAATTTATTCTTCCCTCAAAATAACTCAATATACAGCCATTAATGTCTAAGAGAGAATACACTCCTAAATGTCCTAATTGAGCACTGCTTGTCTTTTTCCCCTCCAAAATATCATGTGACTCGTTAGTGTTACTAGGTCTCAGGTGTGCATAGGGAGCAGGTGTGTTCAATTTTGTAGTCCAGCTCTTACACTCATACTGGTCACTGAAAGTTCCAACATGGCACCTCAAAGCAAAGAACTCTCTGAGGATCTTAAAAGACAAATTGTTGTGCTACATGAAGATGGCCAAGGCTACAAGAAGATTGCCACACACTGAAAACTGAGCTGCAGCACAGTGGCCAAGATCATCCAGCGTTTTAAAAGAGCAGAGTCCAGTCAGAACAGACCTTGCGCTGGTCGTCCAAAGAAGCTGAGTGAACATGCTCAGCGTCACATCCAAATGCTGTCTCCGAAAGATAGACACGGGAGTGCTGCCAGCATTGCTGCAGAGACTGAAGAGGTGGGGGTCAGCCTCTTCTGAAGTCTGTACACAAGAAAGCTCGCAAACAGTTTGCTGAAGACATGTCAACAAAGGACATGGATTACTAGAACCATGTCCTATGGTCTGATGAGACCAAGATCAATTTGTTTGGTTCAGATGGTCTCAAGTATGTGTGGTGGCAATCAGGTGAGGAGTACAAAGATAGGAGAGTTAAGGCAGTTCTGGAAAATAATGGTGGCCACACAAAATATTGACACCTCAGGAACTTTCACTAAGGGGTGTAATCACTTTTATTGCCGCTGGTTTAGACATTAATGGCTGTATATTGAAACTATTGAAACAATGAAACTGAAACCACTGTAATTTTAATGTGGGAGGTTTCATGGCTAAATTGGACCAGCCTGGTGGCCAATCTTCATTAATTGCACAGTTTTGTTTAAATATTGCAATGCACATAACATTATGGGTGACACACCAGAGTTCAAAAGAGGACAAATTGTTGGTGCACGTCTTGCTGGCACATCTGTGACCAAGACAGCAAGTCTTTGTGATGTATCAAGAGCCACGGTATCCAGGGTAATGTCAGTACACCACCAAGAAGGACCAAACACATCCAACAGGATTAACTGTGGACGCAAGAGGAAGCTGTCTGAAAGGGATGTTTGGGTGCTCACCCAGATTGTACCCCAGACGAATTGACGCTGTATTGGCCGCAAAAGGAGGTCCTAGTACACCATGCTAAATAAATTATTGTGGTCTAAAACCATATATATATTTTTTTTATTTTATTTATTTATTTTTGAGTTGGCTCCAGTAACATATGTCTTAAGTAACATGCACTTTGAAAGTTAATATGAACTGATGCTGAAGATGACCACTCTTATCTACCTGGGTATTCTCTGCTGCTAGACTGAAAGGCCTTTGTCAGTGATTTCTGGCTCTGGGTGGAGCGTCTGGGTCTATCAGGGCCAGGGAACGGGGATGTCTCTCCTCTCCGTTTCTGCTGCTCCGCATTTTCTGCTGCATGGTTTTCATCTGCGTGTAGAGGTTTGTTGTGTTTCCACTGTATTTAACAGGTCTTACACACAGAGAGGATACTTTAATACTCTTACACACAGAGGAGACTTTACAGTCACAGAGGAGACATTTTTACTATTACACACAGAGTAATTAAATAGTAATTATAAACCCAGCTCCACCCGGGAGTAGAGGATACCTGCTCAACTGAGTCTACTCTCACCTGGACAAGTCTGCCAACACTATGAAGTTCATGTTTTTTTCTTTTTTTCCTCTCCAGTGTATTCAATACCATTTGGCCTGCTCTTGTGTGTGACAAATTAATAATTGTGTACTGTTGACTACCTTACTGGGAGACCACAGTATGTATGCCTGCAACACTGTGTCCGACAGAGTGGTTACCAACACTGGAGCCCCACAGGAAACTGTCCTCTCTCCCTTCCTCTTCACCCTCTACATCACAGACTTCAGCTACTACACAGAGAAGAAGTTGTTGCTGAGGTTTTCTGATGATTCTGCAATAGCTGTATGTATCAACAGGGGTGATAAGGATAAATACAGGGAATTGGTGAAGGACTTTGTAACATGGTGCAAACTGAACCATTTTGAGCTCATTGTTACAAAGACAAAGAAACTAGTGGAGGATCTGAGGAGGAACAAGAAAAAGGTGACCCCTGTGACCATCAGGGGGGCAGAGTGTGGAGGAGTACATATTAACAATAAACTGGACTGGGCTAAGAACACTGATGCCCTTCACAGGTAGGGCAAAAGATGCCTCTTTTTTTGAGGCATCTGAGGTCATTCAACATCTGTCGGATGATGCTCAGGATATTCTATGAGTCTGTGGTGGTGAGTGCTATCCTCTATGCTGTTGCATGCTGGGGCAGCAGGCTGAGGGTGGTAAATGCAAACAAACAGATCCATAAGGCTGGTGATGATGAGTTGAGCTGGACTATCTGAGGGCAGTGTTGGAGAGGAGGATGATGTCTAAGCTGCAGGCCATTATGGACAATGTCTCCCACCCACTCTACCAAACAATGATGAGACACAGAAGTGGCCATTAAACTCTGTAATTTCTCTCTTAATGGGTAACCACTACAAACTACTATGTTTCACTTGAGCAGTTTGTTCATTTTATTTATCTGTGCAATAACTTTGGATGTACAGATTTATTATCATAACCATTTGTATGGTAAGTCATTTTTTAACATGTATATATTTCCAAAGAGTTTTTCTGCTTATACATTTTATTACTCTTATTTTTATTTTGATTATGATGATTTTTTTTATCTCTCTGTTTTTATATTTTATATAGATGGGTACAAGTGTAAGAATTTGCAATTATTTTATTAAATAAAATAATTATAATTCTGATTCTGATGTTGCTGTTTACTGCACCTTATTTTTTTTAATTGTTACTGCATCTCCTTATATCTTCATTCTTCTTTTCTCGGCTGCTCCCTTTAGGGGTCACCACAGCGGATTATCATATTTATGATCCGCATTATGGTTTTGGCACAAGTTTTATGCTGGATCCCCTTCCTGACGCAACCCTCACCATTTATCCGGGCTTGGGACCGGCACCAGAAGTGCACAAACTACACCCCTATTGGCTGGTTTATCTCCTTATATATTTATATACTGTTTATATTTCTGTTTTTATTATTCTGTTTTATTTATGGTGGTAATAATAATAATAATAATAATAATAATAATAATAATAATATGTAAGTGGATAGATAAATTGTAATTTGACATTAACTAATGGAATTAATTATGGTGTATGTTTTCATTAAGTTGGATTATCTGGCCAACCAAGCTGGACATTTGTGACTAATTCAGTGAAGCTGGTTGACTGACTCAAGAGAATGTGGGTCATGCAACAAGACAACGGCCCTAAACACACAAGTCATTCTACCAAAGAGAGGTTAAGAAGAATAATGTTTTGAAATGGACCGGTTACCAGTCCAGACCTGAAGCAAACAGTTAATTTGAGGAAACCCATCAACGTAAGAGTCGAAGCTGAGGACTAAACAGCAGTTACTGTAAATGTTTAGTTCCAGAGGGTGACACCAGACACCTATAGATATCTAATAAGATGATTTTCATCAATAGTGACCATCTACTTTAGGACTAGTGTGCATATCTGATGAGGTTTTAGGTCATATTTAAGAGAAAGTTTGTAAGGGTGAACTCCCGGTCAGCAGGTGTCGCTGTGAGAAGACAGGGAGCCTCTCTCACTGTTTGACCGTCGTCGTCACCGACATGGCAGACGAGATAGATGTTGTTGACATCGAGGGGGACGAGTGCGGCGCAGATGAAGGGTAAAGATGCTTCTGAGCATGTCGGAGGGCCTGTGAGGATCAGTGGGAGAGCCGTGTGTTGTCTGAGGTTTGGTAGTAACCTGGCAGCACCGCGCGGTGGCGCTAGTACGAGGCTGTGTGTTGGCCTGCAGCTGCGGGGAGCTGATTAAACAGGTAGACAGAGCTGTGTATCAGAGAGGAGTGAGTTTACTGATCTACACGATCACAGGCTGTTGAATGACTGAGCTGCTCCTCCACCCAGGTCTCCTCTCTCTTAACGGCAGGGTTTATTACAGCTGTCTGAGAGCTCAGACTGTCCCACTAGTTCACAGCCTGTAATATAATACATAAATGATGATATCTTCATTATTATATTTGTTTTCACTCTTTACTGTTTGTTTATGTTGTGATTTCTGAGCGGTCAGACTGTCCAAAGGTTCAGAGGCTGTGAGCCCTTTAATTTTCTACATTACTGCATAAATGAACCAAATCAAACAAATGAGACCAACATGTTATACTTGCTCATTTCTTTATTCAGCAGAATGATCCAGTATTACATATGTGGGCTTTCAGTATTTGGTGTGACTGCCTTCTGCAGCAATCACTGCAACTAAACCTTTGTGTAACTGTTAATTAGTCCTGCACTGATTTTACCTCGTTCTCTCCATACAAGACAGTTTCAGCTCTATGTTGATGAGTTTCCTCAAATGAACTGCTTGTATCAAGTCCTTCCACAAACATCTCTGTTGGACTGAGGTCAGGATTTTACTGATCCTTTTCAAAACATTATTCTTCTTTAACCTCTCTTTGGAAAAATCACTTCTGTTCTTAGGGTCAGTGTCTTTTTGAATGACTCACATTCAGTTGAGATTCAGTTCACAGACAGATGTCTGACATTTTCCTTTATTTGTGGGTATAATTCAGAATTCATTATTTCGTGCATGATGGTGAGCCGTCCTGGCTCAAATGCAAATGAGTGGGGCAGCTGTGGCCTGGTTTTTAGGGAACCAGCCTTTTGACTGGAAGTTTGACTGGAGCAATGCACTTAACTCCCTAGCTTAATTTAGTTAATGTTAATGTTCAACCATCAGGAGAACAATGTACAAAAGTGGTGGTGCATGACAGGGTTGCAAGGAGAAAGCTACAGCTCTCCAAAAGATCACTAGGACAAGCCAAAAGGCTATCGGGACAGTATTTAATGGACAGATGAAAACAAATTAGATCTTTTTTGTTGAAATGAGAAGAATTCTGTTAGGAGAAAGTAATATACTGCATTCCAGCATAGAAACCTTACAAAATCTGTGAAATACAGTAGTGGTAGCCTGTTTTAGGTAAACATGCACATAAACCCACTGTGCTTGCATACAGGGGAATTTGCCCTCTGCATTTCACCATCCATGCAGTGAAACACACACACACTAGATGGCAGTGAGCACATGTGCCCACAGTGGTGGGCAGAAATCCACAGAAAGGGCTTTCATTGCTTTGATGTTACCTTGGGTTCCTTTGTGAGCTTTTGGACTATGATACATCTAGCTTTTGGTGTCAAAATCAAATAAAATCAAAATAAAAAATATTTGTATAGTACTTTTTGCAACTGATGTCACAGAGCAGCTTTACAGAAATCAAAAATAAAAAGGTGAACAAAGGATAAAGACAAACCCCCCAGTGAGCAAGCCAAGGGGTGACAGTGGCAAGGAAAACCTCCCTCAGAGTTGGAGGAAGAATCCATGTGAGGAACCAGGCTCACAAGGGGCAGCCCAACCTCCTCCGGTCGACTACTTATACATAGTTAGTTAGAGGCCACTGGACCACCAGATATAATTATATATAGATATAAAGGTCTTGAATTTCCTCCATTTGATGGTTTTGTAACCTTCCCTTTTTGAGCCCCTCTGAAATCTCCTTTGATTGTTCTATGATACATTTCCGCAAACATGTTGTGAAGATCAAAAATTGATAGATCCCTGTTCTTTAAATAAAATAGGGTACCCACTCACACAAACAACTGATTCTAATTTCATCTTTAAATTATTTGTTAATCCTAAAGGTTCACTTTGGCACCTCACAGATATGTACTATTGGATAATTTTCCTCAGTAATTAAACAAACAAGTAATATTTTTATCTCATATTACATATTACATTTATATTTTAATGTAATATCTCATTTGTTTGTTTTGGTTGTCCTTATGTTCTTTTAAGACCACAACAAATTTATGCAGAAATATAGAAAAACTAAAGGATTCATCAACTATATGTTTTCAGTTTTGTAAAAATGTTCTTATATGCAGTTTGGTAATATTTTCAGTGATGTAACTGGAGTTACTGGAGCAATGATCCTGCAGGATCAGTACTTACAGTCAGCATGGCGGACCGACACAGCTATCTTGGTAAGTTAACATGCATACAGCCTGTGTCATATATATATATATATATATATATATATATAACTGAGTTATTCAGTCACTTAATAATGAATTTATTTAAATGGACTTAATGGATTTATTTTCTTCTGTCAGCCCTGGACCCTTGACAACTCAATCAGTGATGAGAACAGAGAGGTCATTGAGAGCATGCTGTTGGAAGAGCAGTATCCTTTTTAAAAGCCTTTCTATCAGAACACACATTTCACATTATTTTAGATGGTTGAGGTTTAGCTCTTTTTTCTCAACAATGTTCAGGTATTATTTTGCTGGTAAGAAGGCACCTAACGTGGCATGGACAGAAGATAAACCTAAACTAAAGAAGTAAGTGAAGCATTACCACCTTTTCATTTTTGGTATACACCAGAATAAAATCTTAGAATGTAGAAGCAGTTTACTCCAGTCATTTTACAGAATGATGAGAATGTATCTTGAGTCTTTTTGAGAATAATGTGACTTTGTGCAGGTCCCCAGTGAAGAGCTCTGGAGCTCCAGCTCGTTGGGCACAAGAGGAGAAGGACCTCTTTGAGAAAGGACTTGTATGTTTTTGTTTGACTCTCTTTAAAATGGCATATTTTGTTTTTTTGCAAGGTTAGGCAAGTCTTATTTTTTATACACAAAGGTAATTCTAGTGCTTTTCATTAGGATGAAGTGCAACCATTTGATTATATTATCATTACACTCAGGTGACTTTTAGTTTGATAAACTTCACCTGTTGTCTAATCTCTAGGCTCAGTATGGGCGGAGGTGGACCAAAATCGCAAAACTAATTGGCACAAGGACAGTTCTTCAAGTGAAGAGTTTTGCAAGGCAGTACTTCAAAAACAAGGTGTGGTAATGACATGTATGCTTCACAAATCTACAGCTTTTTGTGTCTTTAGAATGCTTGGTATCTGAATGTTCTAAGATTTAGAGATTTTCACATCAGCCCTGGGTATTTTTTTCACATTTTGCGTTTTTACACAATTTCTGACTGAAGAGATATCAGTGAGGGTCTTTGAGCTAGCATATTCTCTCAGTGACCAGTGGTGGTAGTTGCAGTGGAAAGATTATATTATTTATCAGTATTATTTGTCCCTGTAATCAAAATTAAAATGATGTTTTGAAGGCATGCAATGTAAAAAAAAATGTTCCCATAAGTAATCACAATTAGGGTTGGGCAAGTAAAAGAAAATTTACTAGAACCAAACCTCAGGACCACTTACTGAAGTCATTTTGCCCAAGTTGATCATTTTCTTTTGTTAATTAGCATCTTATGTGTAAAATCACTTAACGCTGCTTAATATAGGTGCACCAGAAGCAGGATCTCTCTCTGTCTCAAATAGAACAGTGCTAACTATCATTCTTCCTCATTTTTTCTTTTATTTGTGCCATGTCATATACTGCTGTTATTTTCTTACTTAGTCTCATAGCTTTCCTTTAACCTTCAACCCAAAGGGTAAATCTAAAGGTTCTACTAAAGAATCATCTTCCAAACTACATAATTCAGTAGTTCACACCCCAGCCTTTGGATCAAGCCCTTCTTCTGTCCAACCACACCTTCCTATGCTGGCCAATACCATACGCATTGAACAGCTGTCTGACGACGAGGATGTTGACATCACAGATGACCTCAGTGATGACACGTCCCAGCCAGAGAACCAGTTAGACCGAGCAGATGAACCTAAAGGTTTTGAGCAGTCTCATAACCAGGAAGAACTTGCCCCAGTACTACCCTCTGCAGACAGAAACCTATTGTATCCAGGAGAAGTGCTTATTGGGTCTGCGAATTTCAGCTCTGATGTCAACAGCTGCAGCTCCCAGCCAGTGGCAGAACCAAAAGCTGGAGAGCAGAGAGAGGCATGCCTCTTGGATGCTAGTCCAGAGAGATTTACACTTCCTGGAGATGAGAGTTCTCAAGGTAAGTGCATAAACTCTGCACACCAAAGTGTTTCTAAAATTAGATTTACATTACTAAATTACATTATATTGGAAGTATTGAGATATACTAGCATCGGTGTTCTTTTGTTGCAGGTGGTCCCATGGAGGAAACAGAAGAGGAGCAAGAGGAGGAGGAGGAGCTGAAGGCTCCTGAACAGGAAGTGACACTAGACGTGAGCATAATCACAGAAGAAGAAAAGCAGGCCATCCCAGAGTTCTTTGAGGGTCGTCCATCAAAAACTCCAGAGAGATATTTGAGAATTCGCAACTACATTCTGGACCAGTGGTGAGTTTGCAAAGGCAAAAGAAATAAATACTATATCATTGCTGCCCTATGAAAACCATGCGTCTCCAAAATGGTGACTTTACAGGAGAAGGCAAAATGTTCTTAAATTTGAATGGACGGTAATGTAAAAGAAGATTAATTATAAGTGATTTTAGAGCATTTCTAATGGTCTATTCATCCAGAATAATTTACACAGTGTACAGAGCAGACACCAGGTGCAAACCATGGAAACAAAAACTAAAAATTGACAAAAATGGAGATGTTTTTCATTGGACAGCAGCAGTATATAGAAATTTGTATCATGTGATGCTGTTTGAATTACCAGATGCACTGTAATATAAATTGAGAAAACAAATAATACAATTTGTTATTGTTATTTGTTAGGTGCACTGAATTAGTACTGATATATGAATCTGTTGTCAGCTCAATGGTTCAGCGTGTCTGTGTTTGTGTTAGGGAAAAGAGTAAACCCAAATACTTGAATAAGACATCAGTGCGCCCTGGCTTGAAAAATTGTGGTGATGTGAACTGCATTGGCCGAATACACACATACTTGGAGCTCATAGGGGCCATCAACTTCAACTGTGGTAAAGCTATAAGCCTTGATTCATTTTTCAAAAAACAATTCTGTTATTCTACTTTCTTGGTCACTATTGGAAAAGTACAAACATTGCTCTCATGCCCTAATCATTTAAACACCTCTACCTCCTTCAATGCCATAGATCAGGCCATCTATAATCGTCCACGGCCAGTGGACCGCTCTCGTCTGAAGGAAAGCAGAGACAGCCTGGAAGCTTATCAGCTGGCTCAAAGAATGCAGTCAATGGTAGGGGTGTCTGCATACTCCTTTTACTGTGCTACTGGTACCATTGCTTCTCAAACTGCATCACTTATTGTAACTATGTTCTACAGTTACTTAATTAGTTGCATGTAATATGAAGCATACCAATGTATTTGACATAGTAAATAGAAATGGTTATCCTTCAAATTGATTGCGTCCAGGGATTGGGTTTATGACCCCTGCATATAGTTGGGCTGATGTTTTTCTGTCTGTCTATTTGCTCTTAGCGTACAAGGAAACGGCGTGTGCGGGACATGTGGGGAAATTGGTGTGATGCTAGAGACCTGGAGGGACAGACGTATGAGGTAACAATTTAATAATTTAATCTTAAACAAAAAACTGTGTGATCTTTTTTTTATATATATATATATAAGATCACACATCACACACTCTACTGTGTACAAGTCAGAAAAATACACAAATGCCATGACATGACAATTTAATCTTAAACAAAAAACTGTGTGATCTTATAAAAGATCACACAGTTTTTTGTTTAAGATTAAATTGTCATGTCATGGCATTTGTGTATTTTTCTGACTTGTACACAGTGGAGTGCCCAATCCATTTGTGATTTCAAAATTTCGTTTTGAATCTAATAGTCAGTGGTGTTTGTTAGTTTGTGAACCATTTAGAATTTTCTATATTTCTGCTTAAATTTGACCTAAAGCTTCATCACTGTCCTAAAAGTAGAAAAGGAAAACCAAATCAAACAAATGAGACAAAACTGTTACGCTTGCTCATTTATTTATTAAGGAAAATGATCCAGTATTACTTACTGTGTAGCAAACATATGTGAAGCTTTAGGATTAGCAGATAATTTAAACGTGAAATTATAATCAGGTGTTTTCATTGAGACAATCAGGTGTGTGAGTGTGTGTCCCTGTTTTATCTGAAGAACAGGGATCTATGAAAGTCTGATCTTCACAACACTTTTGTGGAAGTGTATCATGCCATGAGCAAAGGAGATTTCTGAGGAGTTTGGACTCTTTAGACCAATTCATAGACAGACAGATTGTGTGCAAATGGAGGAAATTCAATACCATTATTACCCTCCACAGAAATGCATAACCAACAAAGATCATGCCAAGAGCCTGGGGTGTAATATTCTGTAAAGTTGTTCTAACAAGGAGTGTTTTAAAGAAGAATAAAGTTAGTGTGTTGGAATGACCTGACCTTAATCTTGTCGAAATGTTGTGGAAGGACCACGAGCAAGCAGTTCATGGGAGAAATCCCACCAACATAACAGGGTTGAAGCTGTTTGGAATCGCCTAGATGACTGCAATCAGCAGTTACTGGAAATGTTTAGCTGCAGTTATTGTTGCATAAGGGGTCACATGAGATCCGAAAAGCAAAGGTTCACATACTTTTGACACTCACATGTAATTTTGGATAATGTTTCACAAATAAATTAAATGTAATATTTTTGTTTGTTGTTTGACTCGATTCTGCTTATCTACTTTTAGGACCTGAAGTTTTAAGATACAAATTTATGCAGAAATGTAGAATATTTACATTGTACAATCTTTCAAGCACCATTCTACATCCTTTATTATTACCCCTTAATCCATTCGCTTGTTAACCAGTTAGTAACCTGTTACTGCTGACCGTTGTGATTTTATGGGGTTGAAGAGCGATTACTTCTGTGGTCAGATTCTGACAAAATATTCCTCGTTGTGTCTGCTACCCTTACCATTAGCACTTGAGTGCAGAGGAGCTGGCCCTTAGAAGAGAGGAAATGAAGAAGAGGCAGTCAAAGCCCTGCAAAATCCCTAAACGCGGGTGAGTTTGTGTCTGTGTTTTTTTTGTGAAACAGTGAATGCACGTCATACTTGAAAAATTAATCGGTTTATATATAAACATTTTGTCTCTGCAGTTCCTTTGATCCATTCCAGCTTATCCCATGCAAAACATTTGGAGAGGACACACAGGTGAAAGTCTCTCGTACAAACAAACAAACAAACACACACAGTAATCAGTATATTTGAAGAGTGAATGAAGAATAACTTTGCATTTACAGTTACATTTACATTTTCCTTCATCTTCAGGAGCCGTTTCGAGTGATAGTTTGTGCTGAAGCCCTGGTTGTCATGGATGTGGTATGTTTACAGTTAAGCTTTTGTAGTTGTGGGCCTTGTGTATTGTGTGTGTGAAATACATTCTGATTGACACTTAAAGGCTGGGAATATGAATTACACAGGAACAGGAACAACATGCACTACCATCACTACTGGTGTGTGTTCACTGACTATTTACTAGTGTGAGTGGTAATGTTTACTGTCACAGATGGGTTAAATGTAGAGGTTGAATTGTGAGCGGTTGTATAGTGTGCTTAAACATACTGAGGTAATATAATGTAATTGGAAGGGGTGTCTGAATACTTTTAAACACTGTATATGCTATGTAATTTTCAATGTCTAAAAGCAGTGTCCACCAAAATAGTACAGTTTCTGAATTTCTCTTCTGCCAGCATGCTCATGTTTCTATGGGTGAGGTGATTGGGCTGCTGGGTGGGTCTTATGATGATGAAGAGAAAGTACTGAGGGTGAGTGTTCTAATCTACATGATGTATAAGAGCTACTGCTTGTTTTGACTGTTACTCAGGACAGTTTTGTTAACATGTGGATGAAATAAAGAAAATATCTAGAAATAATAGATTTGATGGTAGTTGTGATAAGTGTGAAACTGATGATGAGTGTGTTTTGTAGATCTGTGCAGCTGAGCCATGTAACAGCCTCAGCACTGGACTACAGTGTGAAATGGACCCTGTCTCCCAGACACAGGCTTCTGAGCTACTCTGTGTCAAAGGTCACAATGTAGTTGGCTGGTATCACTCCCATCCAGCCTTTGACCCTAACCCTTCACTCAGAGACATTGACACCCAGGCCAAATACCAGGTAAGATATCTTGAGGTTTTGATTCTGATAGTGATTGAGAGAATCAGCTGATAAGTAGCTAACCCTAATCTTAATGTCATAATGTCATTTATTAAATCTTATAATGGAGAGTAAGGACTTTTGCTCTGCTTATTACACTTTTTCTTTCCATCTTTTGCAGAATTATTTCTCACGAGGGGGTGCGCCGTTCATAGGGATGATTGTGAGCCCATATAACCCCAGTAACGCTTCTCCTGTGTCCCAGATCACCTGTCTGCTTGTGCAGGAAGAGACAGGACCTGCTGGCACTCAGAGTGTGTACAAAACTTCTCTTTAAACTTATACAATAATAAGTGAAAAATGTCAGCTGTGCTACCACAATGGCTTTAAAATTCATGAACTTATTATTATTGTTGTTGTTGTTGTTGTTGTTACCACTTATGAACTTATTTTATTGTTTGTAATAAATGGTCTGTGATGTTTGTTTTAGAGCATCCATACAAGTTTGAATACCGAGTCTCTGCAGAGCTCCCTGACTGGACAGAGGTGATGAGAAGAGCAGAATGGGTGGTGTTTAAATACAGAGAGACCCATGGGTGGGTATATTTATATTTTATTTTATATTTATACTATATACAACATCCACAGGATGTATAATATAAGAGGAGCTACATACTATGTATTGTGATTGGTGTTAAAGTTTACTATACCATTTGATTGATCTTTTCTATGGGTTCTCTCATTTAGGTGTGTACCCATGGACAGGCTTTTTCGTAGAGATTCCTCCCTCACATGTCTGGAAAAGGTAATAAAATATAATCAGGATAAGCTTTGTGTAAATAGTGTGATGTGTTGGTTGTAAAGTTTAAGTTAACTGTAATTGGGTGTCTCTTCTGCAGTTGCTTGTGTCATTGAAGAAGATCCTTACAGAGGTTCCAGAGATTGAGACGGAGACTTTCCTTGTCCAGATTGAAGCTTTGTTCATTACACAGTTCATTGATAAGCAAGAGACCTCAAATGATGAGGCTGGGTCTTCCTTTCATCTTCATGAACCTATTGCACGGTTACCATTACAGGCCTTCTCTTCAACTGAGCAAGTAGACAGCAGCGCAGCCTTAGATTTCGATGAAACAGGCCCTACAGAAGAGCAATCCATGAGTAATGCCAATCAATCTGAGAAAGGGTGGTCCTCAAGTCAACCCTCAAGTCCTCAAGTCAAGTCCAACTCAACCCTTTTACACCCAGACCAGAAGTCACTGTGCCTCATAAACCTTCATTCAATGGTGAAATCGACAAATGACATTTAGCTGTCCTGATGTCAAGTTTCTGGTGTTGCTGATTTATTACATAAACCAGAACATTCCAATTTGTTTACGATGTGAAAGTGTTCCTGGGTTTTAATACCATTTTTTTGTCATCAAAGCAGCAATTGCCATTCCTGTGGCTTGTTAGATTTACATAGTGCAGTTAGCCCCATACTGGGCTCAAAGTAGCTTGATTATAATGTTTATGCTTCACTGAAAAGGGGAGATTAACATGATTTTCAAGCTGCTGTTGTATTATTGTAAGGTATAAATGCTACACAGTATTGGTTGGTAACAACACTGACATCGGTATGACAGACTGGGGTTCGTTTCCTTGGACAAGCACACCAAAGTACACCAATAAGAGTCCTTGACCAAATTCAAAACTCTGCATTCACCACCCTAACATAATTAAAATGTATGTGACTCTGCATAAGAACATCAGCCAAATTCTGTAAATGTATATATAATGTAAATTTTCTTGGACATAATGAGAATGTCAGCCTCTGTATTTCATAGATCAAAAAGAAGAGGGTACACACTCTATTCCAAAAACAACACACAACTTTCATGAAACAATGTTACAGTGTTTTTAAATTAAAGTGTGATTCCACAGATTATTTGCTAAATTAATGTTTTAAAATATTAATCTTGTGTTCCCAGTTGTAGAAATACATTAAGGTTATTATACCCAAAGAAACTCTTTATTAATTGTTATTGTACTGTTATATATAAGACTCAATAACCTTGTATAGGTTCACTTGTCACTTTGGACAGTAACTGTCTATATTTGTTTGTCAACATGTGTAACCTGTCAACCTGAGAAACTGATTCCCTTTAACATCAATGTACAGGAATCTTGATTAGTAAGAACCATTTCATATTGCACTACTCAATGACTGTTTACATATCAGTTGAAAATCGTTGCTATTGCTGTTACCATCTTCAGTATTTATTAAAATGTTAATATGGGCAACGAGGAACAAACATGTTCTAGGCCTTATTCATTATAAAGCAATTATTCATTCTTTTTCATTTCCATTTTGGTTTAGGACTATTTTGTAAGCGTCAATTAAAAATTGGCATTATTCCACTTCTATTCATAATCTAGAGAAGGGGTCACCAACCCTGCTCCTGGACTTTAGATTCAAAGCTAATCCACCTCACTTGGTCCAAATAATTACTGCCTGCAGAAGTTTTTGAGTGGCTGAAAGGTGTGTGTGTGATTTGGGATAGAGGAAGGTAGCTCTCCAGGAGTGGGTTGGCGACCCCTAACCTAGATCATGTGACCATGTATCAACATTGTTTAAAAATAAAATATGTAATGTGTATTAATGATTATAGTAGGAAAAAGAATGTATGTACAGTAAAGGCAGTGAGTTTGATCTTGAGCTTTTTTTTATTATTATTATTCAGAAGCACTAAAGTTTCATAATAAAGACATTTATGAAACTAATTGTTTTTGGACTGAGCATGTGGTATTTGAAGGCTACATATCCATGGGAACTTCACAAAATGCATAAGTGTTGAATGATATTTGAAAAGCAGTATTTATCTTTTAATGAACTGCCTATGTCAGTAGTTTTAGAGATGATATCCCTGGGATGAGGGACCTTTAATTAGCCAGAATGGTGTTAAATTACAGAAGAAAGTAGATAAGAATCTTCTATTAATCCTATGCCATATACCCTATGACAAAGGTACTTTCATAAAACTGAACCCATACACCATTCCGTCATAACCACCTCATTGTCTCCACATTCACAATCTATAGTATCAGCTCCACTGACTATACAGGAGCACTTTGTAGTTCTGTAATTACAGACTGAAGTCCACCTGTTTATATGGGTACTTTGTTAAGTCTCTTTTCACTTTGCTCTTGAGTGGTCAGGACCACTGATGTGGGTGGTGGGTCATTGTCAGCACTGCAGGGACACTGATGTGATGTGTTACCATGCTATGAGTGGATCAGATGCAGCAGTACTGCTGGAGATTTTAAACACTGTCCAATCTATTACACTCTTACGTAGTTCACCTTTCAGATATAATGTCAGTGACAGAAGCTCTTGTGTTTGTCATCCACTATTCCTGTATCTGTGCTCACAGGATGCTGTTGGCTGGATGTTTCAGTTAAGTGGACTTTTCTCAGTCCACTGAGTGACACGGATTAAAAACTCCAGCAGCACTGCTGTGTATGAGCAGTGTCACTGCAGTGCTGAGCATGATCCGCGACAGGGGCGGGACTAATGACATCACTGACCCAGATATTGGGTTTTCTTTATCTTCATTTTTTTTTTACATTTTATTTTATTTGGACTTTATTTTGACAACATCCAACAGAATCCCTGAGTTTTAAAGTGTTTTCAGTACTTATGAGCCAAAATAAAAACATTGTAGGCGCAGATACATTTTTGTTCAAAACATATTCATACAAATATTTAAATTCTGTTCATTTAAACAGTTTAAACAATTTTTAAAACTTCTCAAATGAAGACAAATTTGGGTTTGACTTGCATATGCCGAATACAGCATCTGACGTGTGACCCCTATAAATATTTTCCCCTTTTTTGGCGAGTAAAATTAGGCCAAACAATGAAAACTGGATTCGTGAAAACGTCGTGTCGGTAATTGGTTGACAACAATAAATGAAGATAACGCCGTAAAGCGCTCTGAAAGACGGAACCCGTTGCGCCTGGCTTGTTCAGGGTGGGACTGTTTTTGTTGTAGCACCTCGTCTCCACGGCGGTGGAGTGTTGAGTGGGAGGTTTCAGAAGGTCACTGTAGTCGCGTGTGTGCAGTCTGGATGTTTCCACAGTACTGTCCTGCTGAGCGGAGTCCCGTCACACGTCTTTAGACTGGACTGAGAGGAGTTCAATCTCTGGGAGGAGAAAGTCAGTACAGAGCAGCAAAATGGATCTAAAACAAAGTCTGACCTGAATTCTGACACGGAAATAATGACTTTATTACAGCTTACAAAGTGGGAGAACCACTTCAGTAAATAACTCACTGATATAAACCAAGTCAGTTTAAAAGTCTAGTATCTAGACCTGTCCTCCAGAGAAATGGTTTTGTTTTGTATTCGACTGTTTAAAACACAATCTGTGTATCCTTTACTGACTCTGACTCGGGCAGTACAAGCTCGTCCTCTGCTGCAGCAGCAGTTGCACACACCTCAGACCAGCCTGACGGTCTCTGTCCACTGCCGGGCTTCTGGGGGCAGGATTCGACCCCAGAAAACCCCCCACTTCTACCTCAGCACTGTCAGCAGGCTCTCAGCAATAACTGAACCCTCAAAACATTTCCACACATCAGCTGCACTCCGAGCCCTTCCAGCCCCCCTCCTCTGGCTGGTCTTCAAACCTCTCCAGAAGTTGGCAGCTATAATACTTGGAAGGTGAGAGACCTTACAGAACTGGAGGTGTGTCAGGATGTCTAGTGTATTTCATGGTCGACATGCATGTAGTTAAAGAATCATCACCTGCAAGAGAGGCTAGAGGAAGGTCATTACTTCGAAATATGAACAATGTGTTTTGAACACACATGGAATTTTGCCTCTGCATTTAACTTGTTGGTGCAGTGAACACACACACACACACACACCCAAACTGCCACAGTAAGACAGTGGGCAGACATGTCTGGAGCAGCCCCCTTTGCAGCACCCAGGGAGCAGTTTGGGAGTTAGGCACCTTGCGGAAAGGTACTTTTAGTGACAAGGTGTTAGATAAGAACATTCAAAAGGACCATGTTTATCTCTAAATGAATTCTTCTGATCTCAAAAGTCTTTGCTTTTGTAAAAGCCAATCCTGGAAATTATAAACTTTTTTGGAGGGGAAAAAAAGGAATCAGATGTGGTGCTGTAACAGAATCAGCACACACACAAACTCTGTGTGATGTGATGTTGAATTTATGCATTTCATGCTGTTTGAGTTCAGCATTTGTCTCAATTACTATAAAAGATTGTGAATTTTATGTATTGGGATCAGCCCACAGTTCCTGTGGTATTGCTCAGAAGACTGCTTCTCCTCTTTTGTCCACCCTGTAGGAGCATCAGGAAGTGGTGGAAGTCTTTGCCTCCCCATAAGAAGCAGCTTTTTCAAGAATGGGCATGGCACCGTCGATGGCGTATAGCAGGAGCTGGTACTGGACTGTTGTTCATCGCCTCGCTCTTCTTCTTCACCCACCTGGAAGAGTCTCCGATCACAGGAAGAACTAGATTGCTGGTTTTCAGCAAGGAGAGCTTTATGGAACTGGCCCAGCATGCGTCAAATGAGGTAGGATGGTTTCTCTTAGATAGACAGGTGGTCACTCTCACATTAATTTCTGTATACAGCTGCTTGTTAAGTCTGTAAAAAAACACTGATTTATGAAAAGCTACAGTGACTTAAACATGTCTTAATGGGACAGTCTGTCTCATTGAGAAGTTCATTCATGACTGAAAATCTTATGTCTTGTTTTTTTATCCAGTGCATGGAGGAACATGAGAAATTGTTCATCCCTGTTTCAGACCCCAGGCATCAGGTGGTTGAGCAAGTGGTCCAGCACCTAGCTCGAAGGAACCAAGATGTGGATGGGATGAATTCTTTGCCCTGGAATGTTCATGTAGTAGAAAGTCCAGCTGTCAATGCGTTTGTTCTGCCTGTGAGTTAGTTCAGAGAATATCAATCAAAGCAACATCAAGCCACAGAACCGTCTCACCTTGTTTGACCCCAAATTATTTAGCGCACTTAAATTTATCATCAAACCACAAAATAAAATTAGTACAACACATCATTTTGTGTCTTCTTTCAGAGCAGGGGAGGGCCAGATTCCTGCACATTTTCAAACACAACTCCCCTGTTAAACTCAAGGTTTAATAGATCTGCTAGAGCAGGAAAACTGTGGTGGACTGGCCCTCACTGCCCACCCATGATTTAGAGCAGTGTTTCACAACCTTGTTACTGCAGGCACACCTTCCCTACCTGATTTAGATTAAACACACCCCTTGCAACTCTGAAGATCTTGTTAATGAGCTGATTAGTTGAATCAGGTGTGTGGGGTGTAGGGAAAAATCTAACATATGCAGAACAGCTGTGCCTCCAGGAACAGGGTTGGGGAACCCTGTTTTAGAGCAGGATGGCTGCCAGATGCCATTACAGAAAAACAAATGGCCAGCAGAGGACTCTGTGGGGTCCAAAAGAATCAGTGCTGGTCATGCCAGAGAGGGTTAAGTTGCTGTGTCTTTTGGTTTTATGCGGGGTGGTGCTTTTCAAACGGAAGCTCAGTTCCAACAAATCACCAGTGGGAATTGCAGTCATGAAAAGTTTAGGAAACTCCAAGAACACCCTTGACTTTTGAACAAATTTAAACATATGGAACTTTGATCTTAATTTAAAACATTTTGAGTGATGGAGGTGATATAAATAAACACACAAAATCAAAGAAATATATTAATTTTCATTTGTAAAATATAATTATTTGTAATGAATACCATTTATTGCTGCAATGTCCTAACTTTTTCCTCCTAATAAAATTTTATTTTTATTAATAAAATTTTGCAAATGATTTTCAAAATACATTTCTTCAGTTTTTGTGTTTAATTACATCATCTCCATCTCATTATAGTTAAAATGATCAAATTTAAATACATTTAAACAGTGTATTTATTTATTACTGAATATGAAAATGCTTAGCCATCCCAGCATGAATGTGCGGAAAGGTCCATCCCATTTCCACCCACTTTGTGCTGAGAGTTTTGATTATTTAAGATGGTCTTTTAGTTTATTATCCAAATGGCATATTGAGGAAAGGACTTTAAACTTATTGGTGCTGTCACACAAAAGCCCACTACCTCCATTTTTCTCACTCTGGCAAAAGAACAAGAAGAAGGAATAGTTTTTTTTACTTTGATTTCTATTGATACTGTAAAGTTGCTGTTTTTGAGATACAAGGTTTTTGTTACAGATACAGTTGCTATATGCTTGGCTATAGGTAAAGCAGATTGTTAATGTAAACAATTTTGGTTCAAATTGTTTTATTGTATACTGATTAACCACGTTTGTGTGTGTGTGTGTGTGTGTGTGTGTGTGTGTGTGTGTGTGTGTGTGAAACACAGAATGGGAAGGTATTTGTGTTTACAGGAATGCTGGAGGCTGTGGCAGACATCCACCAGCTGGCCTTTGTTCTGGGGCACGAGATGGCCCATGCTTTGATTGGTCATGCTGTAAGTCCTGCCCATTAATATCTGATCTTTCACTGCTTTCACATAGTTCATAAATTTGGAATTTAAAGATTTTTTTTGATAGCTACAAATAATTCTAGTTGCCTGTCTCTTCAGAATGACTGTTGGCTTGTTTGTGCCTTTAGGATGAATTAGTATTCTATCTTTCGCTTTACTGTCCTGTTGCACTCTGCCTGAGATGGGCACCTTGAGCACATTCACAGGTGTGATAAATAATTCCTGTTTTGGCAACTGGTCCACCAGAACCTTTTTCAAGTAATCATATCAATTTGTAAAATCCCTCTGACAGTTTAAAGCAATACATTTTGAGCCACTGAAAATCTGATCTAGTGAATTAAGTTGAAGTAAATCCGTTTCTAATCAGTGATTTAAAAAATTTGTCTGGGGCCCTGAGTGGCGTAGCGGGCTAAGGTGCTACCACTATGATGGGGTCGCTGGTTCGAATCCAGGTTCATGCTGCTCACCATCGGCAGCCGGGGTCCAGAGGGAGAGAAATTGGTTTGGCGTGCGATGGCTACCCAGCAATGATACAAACGGTGGCAGTTCGAAAAGAGGCGGTAGGCTATCGTCACATGACTCGGAGGAAACATGTGGACGATCTCTCCCCCCTAGTATCAAAAGAGTAGGGCATGTAATGTGGGAGGCTACTTACGGGGATGGGTAATTGGCATATCTAAATTAGTAGGGGAGAAAAAATGGAAAAAATTGTCTGAAGTGAACCAAGTAAATAAATGTTAGGTGATATGAAATATGTGTAGTTTGAAAAAGTGTGTTTGAAAGTCTTTAGCTTGAATGTGTATGTAAAACTTTGTGCTCAAATAATGCAGTTTCCTGTAACCTGTTGTAACAAATCAGCCAATTGTAATAAACAAAAATACAGATAAGATCCAGGCTTCAAGACATCTGCTACTTAAACAAGTTTTTGTATTTTCTGAAAAAAAAGGAAAAGAAAAAAAAGTAACAATAGTTGTTATTAGTAACAATAACAATAGTTTTCATGCTAAATGTTATAATAAATAAATATTATAATGTTATATAAAACAAAAAGTTTTTTTTCAATGGATAGTTTATTGAAAGAAAAACCTGTGTCACTTGTGTAAAAAAAGGAAAAAGGTAGGGCAGCAGTAAACCATTTCACATAAACGACTTCTGGCCCTCTTTGTAGAATTGATTAACATTGGAAGGCTTTGAGACTTGGAGTGCCAAAATAAAGTCCTACCACAGCATCTTAATGGGTTTCAAGTCAATACTTTAATTAGGCCACTCCAAAACCTTAGTTCTGTTTATTTTGCGGTATTCAGAGTTACACTTGCTTGTGTGTTTGGAATTGTTGTTTTGCTGCTTCACTCAAAGGCACTTGAGCTAATGAACAGATATTCTCCTGCATGATTTTCTGCCAGAGAGAACAGTATATGCTCCACATCAACTGTGGCAAATTTACCTGTCCCTGAAGCCACACACCATCCCTATACCATGACCCTACCACCACCATGTTATTATTTTCTTACTGATTAATGTTGTTCTTTGCACCAAATGCAACGGGACCCTGTCTTCCAAAAAGCTACATTTTGTCTGATCATTTCACAGAAGTGGCTTTTATTTCCCTTTTATATAACACTGGTTTTTGCCTTCCAGCTTTTCCATAAATTGCCCCGTCTTTTTCTACTGGAGGTCCTGCCACTGTTTCTCAGTGCATCTCTAATGGTCAGGAATGAAAGCCTTATCAGAGGCAAGCGAGGCAGTTCCCTTAATGTCTCTGTTTTTTGTGACCTCCTTTATGAATCTTCACTGTGCTAGGAATTTTGTTGCTAATGTCTAGTTTAATTGAGACCAGTTATCAGCTACATTTGGACTGAATAAATATGTGGGCCACTTCTTTTACACATAAGGCTGTTTAATGTTGAGTACATTTTAGGAATGTCACCAATCCAGTTCGATTCCCTTAATACTGTTTATCAGCCAATACCCATCCGATCTGATTTTTGTATTCTCGTTGTATACTCATTTATTTAATTTATTAGAGACTTTTTTCTTTAAATGACAGTTTTATAGTGTATTTAATATCTTATAATTGAGTCTGACTGACTCCCTGACCATTTAGCTCCCAGTGCCTTTAAAACACCAGTATTTAGCAATAGTTTTTTGCATTTCAAAAAGTAGTTTCTTAACTGTAAAATTAACAGCTAATTGTCCCTTTGATGCCTATAATGAAACCAAAGAAAGTGTAATTTCTATAGAAACACATGAAAGCTTTCTCTTAGAAGCTCAGAGTTCATGTACGCATTCCTTTTAAATATGTCTGAATCAGCCCTGATCCTTTTACACTGGATCATATTGGGACACCACTGATGAATTTTCAGGGAAAGAAATTATTAACCATTGTTTATATATAAAACTTTGTTCAAATATTTGACAAGTGTAACATACATGTAATTGGGAGGGGTAAAATGCCTGATCAGGAGACTGTAGATAACAGAATTTAGTACAGTGTCATGTTCCCTAAAAGCTAAATGTTAAGTGTAATGGTTTAGATATTCAGCTTGCACAATGCTAATTGATGATTGTCTGGCTCTATTATGTGGGAGCAGCATTAGCCTTGCAAATCCAGTGCAAAACTAAAGAAGCAAAATAAACATGTCTTGATGGAATACATTTGGGTTGAGGAGAAAAAAACCCTGTAAATTCAACGTTTCATGAATGTTATATAAAATAGCAGGTAATTATTTGTAGTGTGTCATTTTGATGAGGTTGTAGTTTGATATAATGAAGTCAGAAATCTCCCTTTGTCTCTCACAGTGTCTGTCACACACCCACTCAATCTTATTCTTTCATACATAAAAGGTAGTTCTCCATATTCACAAGCGTCTTAAAGATACTCATTATCTTTAACAATTGAGCAGCTGTCACATTCCTAGTATTGCTGAGAAACACAATACCCTGTGTCAAATGTTACCATTATTCTGTAAAAATAAAATCCTGTTACTCTGCTCATGGCTGCCATCCCTTTATAGCCATGTCAGTCATATTAAGACTGCAGCTTCCAGATCTCTATCAGTCTCTATTAATGTTTACCTCTGGGCTGTGTGAATGAAGGGCTCTGACTATGGGCTCTGAATTTGGAGAAAGACTGGGTGTTTTTGAGATGAGTGTCATGTTTGCCCTGAGATGCAGAGGGGAAGGAATGAGTGAAATGCATTATAAGGGCTGTATGACAGCCGAGCTTCTGGGACGGATATGGCCGAGTCACATTAGAGCAACGGTGAGCGAAAGGCACTTTAGCTTTCTGGAAGGATGGGCTGTATTGAGCAGGTTGTTTTTGATTGCTCTGGGAGGGAATATAAAGTTCCGATGCCATCTGCATTGCGGCACATTTCGCTAATGCGGCTCACTGAGCCATTTGCAGGCAAGGCTGTGACTGTTGGGATGTCACCTGGCTTGGTTTTCTCAGTGGTACTTTGATTCAGGTAGTGATTAATAATTTATTTTATCTGTGTTTATTTGAATTTGTTAAGTGTTTGTGTTTTTTGCTGTTGTTGTTTTGGTAAGTGCTCACGCATAATTGGCCTGTCAGAGAATGGGTGATAAACAATAAAAAAAATAACATGCTCTGTAATTTCTCTTTACAACTGCAAAATGCAAACAAATTAGAGTACTTGAACGATGAAACGAGCTAAGATAATAAAAACACAGCTACAAAGCTCTCGCACTGAATATTAAAATAATGAGCTTTGTGAGTGTGAGCTGTGTAATACTAATTCTCTCTCCCGCTCTCTCATTCTCTCTCTCTCTCTCTCTCTCTCTCTCTCTCTCTCTCTCTCTCTCTCTCTCTGTCTCTCTCTCTCACATGCACTCTCTTATCCCTCTCACACACTCCCATCCTGTTTTGATCATTCTGTCACTCACACCCTCTCTCTCTCTTGTTTGCTCTCCCTCTCTTACTTTCTCTCTCTCTCTTTCTCTCATACTCTCTTGTCTCTGCCTCTCGCTCCCCCTGTCTCTCTTGTTCTCTTTCACTCTCTCCTGTGTGTGCTCTCTCACATTCTCGTTTGCTATTACTCTCTCTTTCCCCCTTTGTCTTTCTCTCCTTTGCTCTTATTCTCTCTTTATTTCTCTCTCGCTACACAGGCTGAACAGGCCAGTTTGTCCCATGTGGTGGATTTGTTGTCACTGATCCTGTTGACAATGATATGGGCCATCTGTCCTCGAGACAGCCTTGCTGTGCTGGGCCACTGGATACAAAGCAAACTGGTTCAGGTGAGGACCTGATGATTAAAGTGAGATTTTGGCAAAACATCAAATGTACACAAATTTACCTGTTTATAAAATATTATAAGCCTGAATTTTAATAACTTCTACAACTAACTGCCCCTTTCAGGCCTGTAATGAAACCAAGAAAAGTGTCATTTCTATAGAAGCATGTGAACACTCTCTCTTAGAAGCTCAGCGTTCAGGTCCCCATCCAGAAAGACATATTCTGTCATAATTCTAACATCATGCACTTGTTCAGTGTTAAATGAAAACCAGTATTACAAACTTTATAAGAAGTTGGAATTCTTCTTAGTCAATAGCAGGTTGACACTGTCTGCATATTGATTCTGAAGTTTTTTTTCTCTACAGCTGCCTTTTAAAAGGGAATTATAAACCCATGCTGATTTAGAGCTCTTGTGACAGAAGCTTTTCTTCTGCAGTTCACAGCGTGTTCAATCCCGCTGTAAAATCTGCCGTAAAACTACATTCTTCCAACCACTTCTGAAACCAAATATAGCCTGAAGATTGTTGTATATTAGCACATTTAAGTAATAATAGTAAGTCACTGGTTGTTTTAATTGCAGTTTTAATTGCAATCTAAATCACTTCAGACTGTATTGAGCTCTTTGTTCCACTTAACTAGATACTTGCTCTCCCCTGCCAGTTTCCTTCATGTCTTTTTTGTTTTTTCTCCATTCACTTCTCTTTATGTCTCTGTCCTTTCCCATGATCCTCTCCTTCCCACTGCCTTTAAGTTGAAATAAAAAAGTCATGTCATGAAATGAAATCAGTCAGTAAAATCATTTGAATTTTACATCTTTAATACTGGAGGTACAATGCGAAATGTACACTCATCAAAATAACAGCCATGCCCAGAAACAATGTGGGATTACACTGCTATTGGGAAGAAAGATAAAGGTTACCAGGAACAATAAATGATTACAAATGTAGATTTGGTGGTAGGTGTGGAGTGTTGGTTGTGTGTCCAGTGGCATTCCACACATTTTCAACTGGGGAAAGGTCTGGCGATGTGGCTATTCAAAATTCACAGAGACAAAAGCAGGACCCGCTGCCATTCTTACATTGATGTGGTGTCTAGGGTGCAGTCGTTGTAATGGTCTCTGTGCATGTATTAATGAATGAAAGAAGGTACACTTATATAGTGCCTTTCTAGAAGTGACAGCCAGTCAAGCACACCATACTCCACTGGAAACGACTATCCACCCGGAGCACTGAATTTACTCACACACATATTTGATTGGGCAGTTTAGAGTAGACAGTTCACCTGATCTCCATGTTTTTGTAATGGGGGAGGAAACCTATGCGGTCACAAGGAGAACATGGAAACTCCACCCAGATAGGGCCTTGAACCCAAGACCCCAGCACTGGGAGGGGAACATGTGTGGCCCTGCGTCATATAGCCTTTGCTCAATGGTGCTGGCATTAATGAATGATTGAATGAGGACTCAATGGAAGGCGTGACCACTGGCTGAATGTGTGGAATCGTGACTGTTGGGTCAGTCCACAATCCGCTGATTGTCATCTCCATGGTTTGTGTCGGGCCCAGGTTCTTCATGTTGCTGGTAATATCCGCACGATTGGTATGGCTTGCAGTATATAAATAAGAACTTACTGCTTCTAATCACATCATTTATATGAAGTTAATATGTGTGCTAAGCTTCTGTCACTTTGTAGATTACTTTCGTATACCTCCAGTGCAGAAATACAAATGATAAACGAACAAGCTACATGAAACGCTGTAATTTCACACTGAGCTGTTGTTTTGTGTGTTTCGTATACGGTACTAATACTAATACTATGGCACTCACACTGGTACTAATGCTTACTATGTGTTTTGGTAAGTAGTGCTTGATACGGAGTAAATGCTTTGTGTGACTTTGTTGCAGTTCATGTTTGATCGACCCTACAGCAGAAAGCTGGAAACAGAAGCTGATCAGGTTGGACTGCAACTGGCTGCTAAGGTACTTCTGACATCAGGCCATACACTCACTAATGAAGTGCCAATCAAACATTTATATTTATAGTTAGTTTAAATTTCATATTATCCTTTTATAGAACGTAAATACCTTCCTAATACATATGTTAAGCATTCTTTATTAATTTGACAATAAAAATAGAATACTTATCAAATTGCCATTTATCTAAGCAAGTGTGCTTCGCCTGAAAAACCACTATCATGCACGTTTTAAACCTGTGATTGTATTTGAGGCCTTTTGGTTATAAGTTTATTGTTTGAATTTTCAATGCAAAACTTCACTGCAGTGTATAGACATTTAACCAACAATTACAGATATTATTGTAATAATTGCTTTCGAATGGGTCAGCCTCCTGACATAGTCGAATATCATATTTAGGCTGAGCATAGGAATTAAATTGCACCACAAATAATGTTTATATTTTCAGTTGCATTAAAGGTAAAATGTATATTTGTTTTATTTAAAGTCATTTATAAGCTGTTTAGGTTTGCTGTAGTTGATGACATTTATGCTAAAAAGAGTTTATTTTCTAAAACACATCAATTTAAATAATAAATGCTTTCACTTGATACCAGCAGGTTACATTAGCGCAAAATATAAAGATAGTTTGAATACTGTGCATAGTTTTGATGGCTGATCACAGCTGAAGCGTAATGCAACACCTGCAGAGAACCAACCAGTTGAACCACTGAATCTATGGTGTAGCCCGTTTTACTAAAGTAAAACATTGATAACAACAGCATTTCGAACAAAAATAGCAAGTCTTTTGCCAAAATTACTGATGTTCGCAACTTTTTGATTTCAGTCTTGACTGTGCTTGCAACGGAGCAGGGGAGCTTTTGAAGTAATTCCAGAGTAAGAATGAGTTTAAGTTTCCATCTGTTCTGGGGTAAAACCCACATACCCACTGACAAGGACAAGGTTGAGTTAAACCAGGATGACCATGAAATACTGAGCATTTATTACAGACAGCCTGAGCATAAAATGGAAGACTAGCATCTTATTTTCAGCTGTGATTTTAAGCTCATTTCTTTGTGTAGGGAAACACCGTAAATACAGTAGATCATTATAGGTCTGGCTGGAGTTTCCAATTTACTCTTAAATGTTTGCATCAGCAGCTCTCCTCATTTACTTTAATAAAGGATTAATTAGATAAACTAAGAATTGGATGAAAAAGGTAAATACTGGGCATACTTATGGAGCTGTCTAGAAGTGGTTAATAAATAAATGCTTGTACTCCACATACACAGATTTACATGTCATTTTCCCAGTCTTTTCCATAGTGCTTTGTGATTTGTTCAATTTAAAATGGTGTCAACTGAAGATATCCTAAGATATATGACAAATGCAGTAATGCAATAAGAAAGCATGACATGCAGAAAAGGCTGGTGGCCATTTGGCAAAAGTTTCACAAAAACAGAGGAGACAAACAATTCTTCTGTGCAGCATAATACTTCTTATGGATTGTAAATAGTGTTTATGCAGAATGTTCTATTCAGAGTGTCCATTAGATGGCAGTGTTTACACATGCAGTTTGGGCTGTGCAGAGCAGTATTTGCTGGTTCAGAGAATTTAGTGTGCCATCTACAACTGTGTTGCCCTCATAACTTTCATTCTAAATAGAATGAAACCTTCTTAAGAATGAAGAGGTCAGCTTCTCTTTGCTGTCAACAGGCACCTCCTCTGCTTGTGTCTGTTCACATCCCCACCCGCCACACAGTGAAAAACACCCACGTTACCTCGGTAACAGAGGGAGACTAGTCAGTCTAGTTAGTGTCTGAGGATCTCTCTTGCTGTAGCACTCCTTAATACAGATATGTATGCTGACATGAAGCCAAAAGAAAACACAGGGACAGGCTGATGGCCAAGGTTAATATAGTCTGCAGAGAATGCTTAGGATTATACACAGTACAGGGCCTTGGATCTTATCAGAGAGAGCTTGATTAAACTGCAATATGATTGCTGCTGAAAAGATTTTTACATAAGATCCATGCCTAATTTACTTACTCTGTTTTACCTCTCTGTCTTGTATTCCCACTCCATGCTGCTCAATTGCAGCATGTACACTACTCATGGCATTGCTTTTCAAATGTTAAGAGTCTTTTTAATAATATAGTGTGAGTTTGGTTCATTGCAAAAAATGTCCAAAGTGATGATAAGAACATTAGTATGCCATTAATAAAAAAGTAGAAGTATGCGTCAACAACAATGAACTGAGCAGTACATCATTTTACTTAATTTTATTAAGTGGGAATCAAGTTTAAAGGCAAATTACTTTGTCGTGCAATTAGTGAAATAGTAAATTATCATACACAAAATTGTTCAAAAAGGGATTGAAATTTTGAGTGAAATGTAAAATACGTGTGAATAGTTGGGATTATTTATAATCACACTGCAGAGTTCTTACTGTGTATAAAAGAACAAATGTTTAAAGAAAGCAGAGGTAGGAACAAGTCGCTACATTGCTAGGAACAAGTAGGTCTTAAGTCTACCCAAGTGTACAGTTTTGAGTGCTGAGACAGTACAAAAAGTCTACAGTTAGTTCAAGTCCCGAGACGTACAGCAAGTCTCAAGTTAAGTCCCAAGGCAGTACAGGGTTTAAGGCCCGAGGAAGTACAGCAAGTTTTCATTTTGAGTCCAGAGACGGTTGGAATCCCACAACAGTACAGCATGTCTACAGTTTTGTGACAGTACAGCCAGTCTAGAGTTTGAGTCCCAAGAGAGTAGAGCAAGTCTAACTTGGACCACTGTTACACACACTGACTAGGAGATGTTCGGTGCTCAGCATACTCACCAATGACTAGATTCAGCCACTGGATTCATCAGAAAGTGCATATAGGATGGTGTGCCCACAAAGACAGTTCATGTTCACCCCAATCAGAAGCCATGGCTCAGCTGTGAAGTTTGCACTGCTTTGGACGCACGTACCACTGCTTTTTTATAAAAAAAGCCAGTTATGCTTTCCGTGAGTACAGACACAAAGTGGAAGCAGTTTAACACCAACATTGTCAGAAGCATGTGGCAGGGATTTAGCACAATCATGGACTTTAAGGGGAACTCTCCCTCGCTGAGCAGCAATAATGCAATGCTTCCAGACAAACGGAACTCCTTTTATGCTAATTTTGAAGCTAATTTTGAATCACGGCACGTCCATGGAGGGAGCCACATCCACCACTCTCCACCTCTGTAACTGACATGCGGATCCTTTAAGCTTGTCAACACCCTCAAAGCCACGTGCCCAGATGGTGTTCTGGGGCGTGTGCTTAAAACATCTGCAGATCAATTAACAGCAGTCTTCGCAGATATTTTCAACACGTCTCTCTCCCTCTCAGCCTTGCCAGCATGCTTCAAACTGGCCACCATCATCCCTGTTCCAAGAACAGCCATCATCACTTGCTTAGATGCATAGACTTCATCTGCTCCTCACTGCCTGCCACCCTGGACCCACTGCAATTCACATACAGGCAGAACAGATCCACTGACAAGGGGATCTCCGCAGAAGGCCTCACTCTGCACACTGCTCTCTCCCACCTGGACAAGAAGAATACATATGTGAGAATGCTGTTAGTGGACTACAATTCAGCATTCAACACCATCCTTCCCCCGAGGCTTGACATGAAACTCCGGGATCTCTGTCTGAACAGCTCTCTGTGCAGCTGGATCCTAAACTTCCTAATCGTTGGCAGGTGGTGAGGATGGGCAGAAGCACATTCTCCTCACTGATCCTCAACACTGCAGCCCCTCAGGGCTGTTTGCACTCCTGTACTCCCTGTACACCCTCGACTACACAGCCAGACACTGCTCCAACGTCATCATTAAATTTGCAGATGACACAACAATCATAGGCCTGATCTTCAACGATGACGAGGCAGCTTACAGAGAGGAGGTCAGCCTCCTGACACACTGGTGTCAGGAAAACAACCTCTCACTAAACATCAGCAAGACCAAGGAGCTCATAGTGGACTTCAGGAAGCACCCTCCTGTCTCTATGAATATGACCACTGTGGAGAAGGTCAGCAGCATCAAGTTCTTTGGTGTTTACATCTCTGAGGAGCTTACATGGTAAGAACACACCACATGGGTGGTGAAGAAGGTACAACAGCGCTTCTTCTACCTCAAGAGGTTTGGTCAGAATCCCTGTATCCTGAGGATGTTTTACACCTGCACCGTGGAGAGCATTCTGTCGGGCTGTGTCACCACCTGGTACAGGAACTGAACCGCTCTTGAGAGGAAAACTGTGGTGGAGGGTGGTGCAGTGCCCAGCATATCACTGGGGTTCAGCTCCAAAAACCGCTGTCTTGAGGAAGACCAGGAGGCTTATAAAGGACGCCGCCCACCCAAGCCACGGCCTGTTCTCAGAGCTGCCCAGTGGTAGGAGGTACAGAAGCATGAGGACCAGAACCAGCTGGTTCTGAGACAGCTTCTTACCCCAGGCCACAAGGCTACTAAGCAGGCAGGGTGTGTTCCATCACACCTTCACACCACATGAAGTCTTTCTGCATCTGTCCCGTAGCAGAACAAGCTCAATTACAGTACACTCTCCAAAGATGATAAAAGTCTCATGTCAAGTACTGAGACAGTACAGCAAGTTTCACATTGAGTACTGAGATAGTACAGCATGTTGGCTTACTGAGCCTTCATTTGTACTACATCGTTACTATTGTTACCTGCATAATGTTTATGCAGTTACATACTTAATACTCATAAAAACACATTGTTTTTCTGTAGCTCAGTAGTTTTATTTATTTATTATGTTCTTTACTACTGTGTTCTTTCTGCTCTTTGTTGTTTATTGTGCTGCTGTAATATGTGACTTTCCCTCTGGGATCCATCCATCCATCCCTCTGTCCCTCCCCACAGGTCAGCAAGTCCACAGTTTGAGTCCAGAGATAGTAGTCTTCAGTTCAAGCCTTGAGACTGTAAAGTAAGTCTCAACTTGAGACTGATCTACTGTCTCAGAACTTGATTGAATCCTAAGGCAGTTTAGCAAGTCTACAGTTTGAGCCCTGAGAAAATACAGCACATTTTCAGTTCAAGTCCAGAGACAGTAGAGCAAGTCTATAGTTCAAACCCAGAGACAGTACAAGTATATAATTCTAAATCCAAGGCAGTACAGCAAGTTTCAGTTCAAGAATAGAGACAGTACAGCCAATTTCAAGATGAGTTCCATGTAACAGTGACACTAACCAACTAATCATACCATAATAGTAAGTTCTAGAACTTACTAGAAATAAATTAAGATCAATCATTAAAATCCTTCAAATAGTCATAGTATGTTTGTCTGGAAAGTCACTGCAGGACTGAAGCTTAAGTGCAAAAGGGCAAAAGCACGAGGATGAAAATGGCTTCCACCTTAAATGATGCAAATTTACTGTATCATTTAAGAGCAGAACATTCTGTTTCACATTTTTCAACATATTGAGGTGAACTCAAATTCCCCTGCTCATCATACTTGTCCCTCAAGATAGAATAAACATATTGATGATGTCAAAACCTTTGAAAACACTCAAAAGTCATGTAGAAAATGTTGTCCATGCCATCATGTCTGTGTCTCGGGTCACTGCTTTCAGGACCTCACTAACATAACATTTGACCAATGGTGATCTAGCCTTGTTTGAAATTTCTACCAAGACAAAAACGGGACTCATCACTGAAGAAGTCATCACTCGCTGCCATTCTGAGTGCCTCCATGACAGTCTGGCATGACACCATTGCAGTCATGCAGTGCAATTGGTTGATTCCATCTGGTTGCAGCTATTTTTTGATGATGAGTGTTGATGGAAATAGGCTCTGTGGTTGTACAGATCAATTTAAAAAACCTTGTATTGTTTAAATACAAAATTTCTTCACTTCTCTCACGCTGTTGCAGTTCTCTTTTTGGTAACTGCCTTTGCGGCTGTCTGTTACTCCCCCAGGCGTGTGCAGATGTGAGGGCTGGGCCTGTGTTTTGGCAGCAGATGGAATTAGCTGAGCAACTACGTGGAGAGCCCACCACCCCAGAGTGGCTGTCCACCCACCCCTCCCATCGCAACCGCATCGTACACCTCGACCGTTTGGTCCCAGAGGTAATGCAGATATATACGCACAAGTTCATGCGTCTGCCTGCTTGTAAGATCACACAAGTCTGCAAGCTCATTTCTGTGGTAGTCCCCATGGACTAAAGCATGCACACACACAAACCACTACTGTAATATAGCTCATCATGATAATTATAATCAAGACATACGTTTTCCTTTTCTGTCGTGCAGCCCAGGCTACATGCTATAAGTAACCTCCTTGGTTACTTTAAAACTTTCTATGCTGAAGCCCTAGAGGACTCACTAGAGTCAGTAGTAAAATGTACTCTGTAGAGCTAGCATGTAGACCTTATATAAAGGTGCTGTTGCTTTTTATGGATAATGAAATACAGGACCATAACTCACAGACATGATGTTCTCGTTTTGGAAGTTCGTAGTGCAAGGAGGAGCAGTCAGAACGGCAGTGCACAGAGCTCCCAGGCCTGTCTGAAATATCCAGACTAGACCCAGACTAACAAGATGTCTGGAGACTGCCCTGCTGCTCCTCTACAGCCATTAGCGTTCACATACACACACTCACATATACACGCACACAGGGCACGAGGAGGATATATAGGCCCATGGCTGTTGGATTAATCGAACAGTAGCCAATGCAGGAGAAATGCTTGATTGAGTAATGAGAGTTAATTATTCACTCTCAATTAGCAGTGGGCAATATGACAAGATGATGCTGTTAATATGATAAATTACAACCTGATGTGCTTTTCTGAGTAATTCATGGATGCTGTCAGTAATTTTACTCTGAACAACTTCATGCATCATGAAAAGACAGATTGTAAATGACAACAATTGGTGCGAGATAACTGGGGTTATATTTTCTCATAGCCATCTTCAAATGTGAATGCTCCCCTTCGTCTGGCCTTTTCCATTAATTTCAATATATTTGAGCAACTTAACTAAATCTAAGTTATTATTTATTATAAACTGAACTTAAATGTGTATAAAATGTGTCAAATATCTGGGATTTCACAGGATTAAAAGTGTCTGTTTATGTTCTGCCTTCCTGCTGCTACTATTAGTTTGCATGTACCTGCATCTACATCAGGTTAGGAACTGACATTTTTTGAAGATAAAAAGACCAAATTCTTCTCAATAGTTTTGATGATGCTCAAAGATTACATTAAAAATAATTTAATTTACATTGCTCCCTATGGGTCAGATTCTTTCATACAGTATTTTTGGTACAGTATAGTATTATGAATCTATCAAAGCCTGCAATTCAGCAAAACAGACAGTAGCACTTGTGTTGCAGTCAAGACTGCTAGAGCAGAGTCAAGATTTAAACTGGGAGTGACCAACAAAGTGACTGAGACAATATTTTCCATTGTATAAAAAGAAAAAGAAAAACAATGGTGTAATTAATTATTATATATTAATAAATCATGTTATATTTCATCATATCATTTGTAAAATATAATGCTAAATAATATTTTGCCTAAATTATGATCCATTATTATTATAATATATCTTTGGTGATGTTCAGCCTGAAGTGGGGAAAAACAGTGACGGTATATGTTGACACTGACTGAATGACTATGTCAGAAACAGACAACTACAATACACACGGACTAACTCTCAGCTCTACATTCAGCTTCTGACCTGCAGAACATGTAAATTAGTCTGTGCACTGCAATAAAACCATTTACTGAATTTATGACCTGTGTCAGCTCTATCACTAGGAGAAGTCCAACCCCTCCTGAAAAGAAATATTCTGATTGGCTCAGAGTTTGCTAGACAGACTGTTGTGCCACCGGTAAGTAGGTTTCAGGTGTGAAAATGTGTTTTCCCCCCATTCCACTAAAAATACTTTAAATCAGGGTGAATCTGGCAGTAAACAGATTTTTCAACTCAGAATAAAAGGTTGTGCGTTTCTGTCAGAGCCACACCGTCCAACAGGACAAATTTTGGAACATTAGTCAGGATTCTCAGGAGTGGTTACCCTCTCACAATCTTCCTGAATGAGTATAAAGTCATTCAGGAAGTGACAAAAATGACATCTTAAGAACTGTTGAGCTCTTTAGTGCAAATAAAGTTAGTGCACACAACTCAACCATCAGAAAAAACACCGGGAAAGAAAGGGGTTCTTGGCAGAATAGCATGACTTCAGTCATTGCTCACCAAGAAAAATATAAATACTTGTTCACTTAGATCAGATGTGTGAAACATATGGGCCAATAAAGTTGCTGATCCAAGTCGGCAGTTAAATCTATCTTTTCAACAGTGACTTTTTGAGTTTGTCCATACTGACTCACTGATGGCAGCAACATCAACCAAAATCTCAATTTTAGTTTGGGAGTTGGTGTTTGAACAGACAAACACCGAGCAGAACCAATCAGACTATCCATTTTAGGTGGGCTTTTTTTCTGAGTAGTGAATTTGAGAGTGAACTGTTGCAGCTTACAATACAATAATTTAATGTTTCACATTTTGTGAAATGTACTAAATGCATGTTCTTCAAAGATCTTTAGAAGTTAGTGCACTGCAGAGTCAAATTAAAATCTAGTTCAGGAAACAGGATTGTTATTACACTGACAGAGTTTGTAGAGCTGAAACTTAGTTTCCAGGAATTAGTGGCACAGGTGTCACAATTCCATTAGCACACCTTAGCCAAATGATATCTAATGATATAATGTTTCATTAGCAAACTTATTTCATGCCTTTAAAAAATGGATGCCGTTAAAATTAGTCCTGCCCCATTGGCATTGGACTGTGTCTAATTTGGCCTGCTCCCTCTAATGAGTTTGCCACCTGTGACCTAGATGATCTTCCTGAATTTTGGAACAATGTTATGGACAGCTGAAATAGAATTTTTTTGGCTGACTGCAAGAGTTTCTTACAGACTGTGAAGCATGGTGGTGGTAGCAGGACGGATCAGGGATGCTTTGCTGCATCAAGGCCTGGACACCTTGCTACCATTGAAAAAACTGTGAATTCTGTTTTGTTTCAGCAAACTTTTCAGGAGAATGTCAGGTGATCTGTCCATCCAAAGTACACAAGAAAATCTCGCCTCCCAATGATAAAATAAGATTGGCCAAGTCCTGACCTAATGTGTATTGATTTCTGATGAACTTTTACTTTTGGAAGTCAAACAATGGTGTTCCTTTATAAACCATTGCTTTATAGCAGTGTTTAGCAATTTGTTGAGAATTGTGTTAGAGCTGAATTGGAGACTTAAGCACAATTTATGCATACCATAATATTCCCACCTCTTTGTTTTACTGAATGCAAGTCCCAAGAAAATGGGTTTGCTTTTCATCTTGTGGTATTCTGAATCTAGCATGGCTCAACACATTTCCTGGATTGCTTGATATCTTCTTGATTTCCATAGGCGCTTTTCCTTTTCTCTGCTGATGAAATGATGTGCAGGTCCTTTGTGTTTGTGTGTAGATGAAGAGCTCAGTTTGACACACTGCAGGCTAAGAGAAAGCTAGTGAGTGAGTGTGGAGGACACTCATTTACAGGAACATGCTCAGTCCTCTCTGCCGTCACACACCACTGCCTCCACAAAATGGCTGTTTAATATACAATCCAAAGTGGTGGAGGTGGCTGCTGCACTCTCTCTCTGCACCCCCCCGCCCCGCCCCCCCCTCGGTCTTTGTGTATGTATGTGTGTGTTTTAGTCACTCAAAGGGGCTTACTTAACCTTCAGTCTGAACCTGTAACAGTGAGTGAAAGAGTCCTGCCTGCATCCTGGCACTGGGTACCTTAAACACAGAGGGAACAGATGGTAAAGAAGTTAATTGTTCATCAAGCTTGTGTGTGTGTGTGTGTGTGTGTGTGTGTGTGTGTGTGTGTGTGTGTGTGTGTGTGTGTGTGTGTGTGTGTGTGTGTGTGTGAGAATTTGCAATGTTAATGTGCCTACATTACTCTTAAGGGAAGAGAAGTGGTTTCAAGTGTCCAGTTAGAGTCCCCAGCATAACTAGAGAGATTCTTCCTCTATTTTCCTCTGATGATCATATCCATAGCTGATGGTCAAGCCAGAGTTTCTACTGTAGTCAATAAAAATATGTTTAGAAACCAGGCACTGAGATAATGTGGGCTTCCAAAAGTTTATTTTCATGTGTGGAAGCCTCAGGACACAGTGTTTGAGAATGACTGTTGAATGACAGCTAATGAATACTACTTTTATTAGGGCTCAACCAAAGAGACCATATATACATTTCTAACTGCTTAATCATTTTGGCTGATTGATTACAGTATAAACCAAGGCACTACTTATCTAAAGTGGTGCTTGATAGTTTGTGAACAATTTCAATGTTTTCTATTTTATCTACAATTTGATGACATAAAATGTCCTCAAAACATTGTTCCATTGCACTTCTGGCTTGTCCATGTGATCTTTAACAAACTTCAGACGGGCCGCAATGTTGTTTTTGGAGAGCACTGGCTTTCTTCTTGCAACCTTGTCATGCACACCAGTATTCTACATGTATTTTTATGGCATTTAGCTGACACTCTTATTCAGAGTGACTTATAAGATTACAAGATTACATTATAAGAGTGGTGTTAGGAGTGTTAGGAGTCTTATCAAAGGACTCTTATTGGTGTAACACAGCATAGTTGCCCAGAATCGAACTCTAATCTCCTTATGTTGTTAGCCAATGTGAACAAGTTCTTTGACTGTTTAGAAGTTACCTTGGGTTCAATTATGACCTCACAGACTATTACACACCTTGCTCTTGGCATGATCTTTGTTGGTCGAGCACTTCGGGACTCTGAGTACTCCATTTTTACACAGTTTGTCTGAGTATGGATTGGTGAAGTCCAGACTCTTCAGATATGATTTTGTAACCTGATGAGCATTAACAAATCATCTTCTGAGATGCTCAGATATCTCTTTTGTTCATACAGAAATACACACATAAATGTGTTGTGAAGATCACTTTGATACACTGTCTCTGCAAAATATTCACAGCAATTCACATTTTGCACATTTTGTTGTGTTTCAGCCTTATCCCAAAATGAAAAATTCATTTTGTGAATCCCACAATGACAAAGTGAGAAAGGTTTGTTTGAAATCTTTTCAAATTTATAAAAAAATAAAACAACATAAAATATAATGTTCATAAGTATTCACTGCCTTTGCTCTGTACTTTTTTAAAGCACCATTGGCAGCCTCAAGTTTTTTTGAGTATGATGTTTTTTTGATTGAGATGTCCAATCAGGTTCAAGTCTGGGCTCTGTCTGGGCCACTCCAGTGCTCTGGAACTGGTTACTGTTATCTTTCCTTTGACCGTGACTAGCCTCCCAGTGCCTCCTGCAGACAAACATCCCCACATCAACATGCCACCACCATGCCACCATCCTGGTGGTTCCAACCTTCTTCCATTTATGCATGATGGAGGCCACTGTGCTCATTGGGACTTTCAATGCAGCAGAAATGTCCCTTCCCCAGATTTGTGTCTTGATGCAATCCTGTCTTAGAGGTCTACAGACAATTCCTTAGACTTCATGGCTTGGTTTATGCTCTGACATGTACTGTCTACTGTGAGACCTTATATAAACAGATGTTTGCCTTTCCAAGTAAAAAATCTGAATTTAGCACAGGTGTCCAATCAAGCTGTAGAAACATCTGAAGTATGATCAGTGGAAACAACATGCACCTGAGCTCAATTTTGAGCATCATTGCAAAGGCTGTGAATACTTTTATAATTACTATGTACTTGTTATAATTTTGTGGGTTTTTTTTTTTTTTTATACATTTGCAAGGATTTCAAACAAACAAAACTTTGTCATTGTGGGTAGAATCGTGTGTATAGAATTTTGAGGGACAAACATTAATTTTATCCATTTTGGAATAAGGCTGTAACATAAGAAAAAGTAAAGTGCTGTGAATATTTTTCAGATGTACTGTAGATCACTGTTCTTTAAATTAAACAGGCAGCCACTCACACCTGATTCTCATCTGACTCTTATTTTACCTTCAAATTACCTGCTAATCTAAAGGTTAACATACTTTTGACACTCACAGATATTTAATATTGGATCATTTTCCTCAGTAAATAAATGGGGAAGTATAATATTTAGTCTCCTTTGTTTGATTGCAGCCTTGTATGCTTTATCAGTGGAGTTTGTGCTGATAAACTCGTGGGAAGCCAAAACCAGCATATAATATCAACAACCAGTATATTGCCACATAGGTCATTTGAGGCTAACACACAAATTTCTTCCTAATGTTGATGAACAACCAGTATGTACAGTACTAACAATCAAACATATCCTATTGCATTGAATGGGATGTGATGATTTCACACTAAGAAGCTTCCCATTCCTGTGATTTTTACTAAACACAGCCCCAAAATTTACACCAGTTGCACCAGTTACAAACAACAGTTAAGAGATTATGACCAATGTAAGAGGCCTTTTGGAGATATCACACAGATCATAGTGCACAACTCTCTGTAGTTTAAACATAGGGGCCATTTTGAACAGTTTGCTTGAGTCAGTCTGAACTAGTGATTGATGTAGACAGTAGAAAGAAAAATAAAATTATGTGCTACAGGCCACTGCACATCAGATGCATTAAGACACCAGCAGAGCCTGATGCCAAATCAGACCCAGACTACAAATCCATAATAGATAGAGGTTTGAGACTCTAGTCCTTCATTGTAAAGTCAGAGAATGTTGTCGAGCATGGAGAAGAAACAAAAACATTACAGAGATGCTCTTTGGCAGTTTGAATGCTTAAATTGAGACTACAGTTGTCCATCTATGTCCTGCACTTACAGAGAGCATAATTGTCCAGTTTCCTGTCTTGCAACCTAACTACACTTAAAAAATGTTTTGTCAAGGTTTCTTTAGTAAGGGTAATGGTTTTATACAGAATCATGGCTGCATAAATGGTTCCTTCAAAGAATCCTTTTTTCAGTACTAGATGAAACCTTCTTGGTTAGAGTGTAGGGAGGTGCATTTTCCATGTCCCCCTTAATGACCATTATCTCAGCTAATGGTCAAACCTGTGTCTGTAATGTCTCTTGTTTCACAGCTCTTTCAGAAGATGACTTTTTATAAAAAAAAATCCCCCCAACTCCCCCAAATGTGAGGAGCTGTGGTAATGTGGGTTCCCAGCAGTAGTTTCATGTGTGGAAGGACATAATGCTGTGTGAGTGGCAGCTTCAGCTCACCTATGGAGCAGTCAAGTGGAAGGCTGTTCTGAAACCTCGTGTGTGTCAGTCAGAGAGAAAGAGACAAAACGTGAGCAATCTTGCTAAATATTACCACCACAGGGTTCCTCCGTGCCTTGATTGCAGTTCTGAGCTCTGAAGCTAGATGAATGGGGATCTTCTCTCTTTTTCCTTTCTATTGTATTGCAGATACTGCAGCCATGGTATAGTACCAAATTATGTTTTTAAAGACCAACACTAGCAGGCTTTTAGCATCTCCATCTTTCTCCGAGCTCTTCAGGGTTATGGAAGAATGGCTGCTGTCATTGTTACACAATCACAAGTGGGTAATTTCATTGAAAGAAGCTACTTAAACAGCATAACATTAGGTAGCTAGCTAAGTTGGACATCATGGACCACATTGCTGTGCGATATGGCATCCGGTCTTCACTTACAACATGTTACCATACTGGCTATGGGCCTCATCACCACTGTCTCTAAGTTCCCCCTGTCCCCGGTGTCAAGTGAATTAAACGTAAGATATCCTAAGATTTCGTTTGGAGATTCACTGGGAAGCAACTGTATGACTGTGTTTTTACCACATTTTCAGTAATTTCAATGATGTTGCCCTTTAAAGGTGAACAGTAAAAATGGTGTACAGTCAAAATGAACTGTAAAGGATACTATATTCTAGTTAGAATCATCTTTCTCTTTCTTCTGGTTAGAAGAATATATCTTCCTTTTAAATACTTTAAAATAGTCGTACTAATATTAACATTTTTGCATATTTTAAATGACCACAAAACAATTTACAAACTACCGTGTTTACAGTATATAAAACTATGATTTGTTTTTAGAATGACTTACATTATGTTAGATAGGAGCAGTTTTATAGTCATGCATTATAAAGATCTGTGCATGGCTTACACATGATTTACCATAGATATCACAGGGCCGCTTTGTGAGCTTAGTCATTCATAGTTGTTCTGTTATTATCTTAGATTGCTTCGTGAGTAACTAGATGACACAGATGCCGCTCTAGTATGTCCCCTTGGGTAATTGTTGCCAATAAGCTTTGGACAAGCAGCTCTTTCATCAAGAGCCTTTTGCATTTATTTATCTGTTCAGAGCTGTGAGTTCCCTCTAATGGCCTGATCTTCAAACATCCGCGTGCTCCTTAAATCTGTCCCTCTCTCGGGCTAATGAAAAGAGTTTGTGTCAAGAGCTGCATCTGATTTCTTCCTCCAGGGAAATTGTTCCAAATAAGGATTTGACCAGAAAAGCCTTTTCTGTTCAGCAATGTTCTGCAGATCCTTTTATCCCCAGATCGTTGTTTGACTTGATGTTTTGTAATGCACTCTATGGACAAAAGTATTGGGACACCTGTTCATTTATTGTTTCTTCTGAAATCAAGGGTATTAAAATGGAGTAACTGTCTCTACTGTCCAGAGAAGACTTTCTTCTACGTTTTTGAGCATTCCCATGAGGATTTAATTGCATTCGCTAACAAGAGCGTTAATGAGGTTGGATGATTGCCTTCCCAACTCATCCGAAAAGTGTTGGATGGAACACCATCATTCCAGAGAAGACAGCACACTACTCTGTAGCTCAAGGGGGTGGGGGGTTGGGCTTCATACCCCTCTATGGAGATTCATTATAAGAAAGATTGAATCTTAAGTCTAAGATTGCAAACATGGCCTTGAACACTAGGATGCAGTTTAGTGAAGCATGTTAAACATTGATTGAACAAATACACATTATGACTGAAACATCAAAGCTAGTTAAGTGCTATTAGCTCTAAAATTGAGCGAGTTTTAAGGTCAAAAGCATCCATGGGCTCCTTTGAAATATATTGAATATGTAGTTGAATTATGTGCCAGATCACAATGGAAACTCCTCAAGCAAATGCAGATGCAATTTAGAAATTTCTTTTTTCTTTTTGACCATTCGTTGTTGTAAGGCATAGCAGAAGGCAACTGTACTTAAATGAACATGTTCCTTTATCTTATTGAAGAAAATTGCAATAGCAGTCACACACACAGTGTTTCCTGCGAGTGTATGAACTTCTGTGTTCTGTCTGCATTCTCTTCTGATCTAAAATATATCCTTTAGTCTTTCTGTGAAGATATTAGTAGTTATGACAGTATCTGTTCTTAAGGGCATTCATGAACCTATTTTGTACTTACTATGTGTAAATGTTGTCTGAATGGAAAACAAAGCATCCTTTGTACCTTATTCTGAATAAAAACTTCTGATACATGCTGTATGTGGAGATACAGCTATAAAATTTAATTTAAAGGGCAACAAGTGTTAACATGACAGATTTTTTTGTGTATCTACATCTTTATAACGTTTCTGTTCTTTGCTTGAATTTTCTTGATCACACATCCTCAGTTAATCATGCTCACTTTTAAGAAATATTTACTCAGCATTATTGTCCTTTAATTACTGTTACTGTTGTTGATATCATCATAATCAATCACAGTTTATTTATAGAGGGCTTTTTACAAAGAAAGCATTGTCACAAAGCAGCTTTACAAAAATTGAGCAAACCAATGGGTGAAGGTGGCAAGGAAAATCTCCCTCAGGCTAGGAGGAAGAAACCTTGAGAGGAACCACGGCTCAAAAGGGGAACCCATCCTCCTCTGGTTGACACCGGAGAGCTCAGACAAAGTAAAATAATAAAGAATTATAGCTAATGGTGTGTGTATGGGTGTGTATGGGCATGAATAAATTATAACAGAATGGTGAGGGAGAGTAGAATACAAGCTCAGTGTTAATATGGAAGTCCATGCTGGTTAAACAGTTGTAAGATGTCAGGGTGGAGTCTATAATCTAGGATGAGTGAGGCATTGTGAGGGATCCCAATGAGGACCGCATTACAGGGCAGTGCGGAGCCAGGTTAGGTGACATCAGGTTAATTAGTTAGGATAGGGCATCTCAGTACATGGGAAAGCAAAGGGTTAGATAGGTTTAAGCAATTAGAGAGAAATAGGCAATCATTGATAATCTGGTGAAGGAGGTGGTTTAGTAGGAACTGCAATAATAGTTATTATTACAGTTTATTTTTGAGATTATATTATTATATTTTTCACTTTGCCCACCCCTACTGCACCACTGTTTTCAGTCTCCAGCTTGCTTTCTCTTCATTCATTACAAAGCTCTTGCTCCTGTCTTTCTCTCTAAACCTTTATTTAAACCATTTTTAATGTATCCATCCAGTATTAAACTTTTAAAAGGCTCTGGGTAAAAGTAAAAATTTTTTACTTTTATGTTGTTTCTACAGGCTCTGGATCTCCGAGCAAAGTGTGAATGCCCCGCCCTTCCTGCTGGTGACCCACGTGCTGCCTTTTCTAAAATCATGCAAAAACTGCTAGAGGACACCAAGAAGCAAGAAAACAAGGAAAGGCAAGAGAGAGAAAGAGCTACAATACCTCTTCCACAAGTGTCCACAATTCCACAAAATGGAGGCAAACCTCAGTTGGGTGGTGCACTGGCTGCATCCGCCTTGTCACAGGCTCTGCTCAGTAAAGGAGACAGTGGACTAATACATAGACATAGCTAATTTACTTATTTTGACTATAAGATTATTCACCTAAAAAGATTGTACTGCGCTTTGTCCTTGCTGCTTGTATTTGGGAATGTGAAAGCGGATGTATTTCTTTCCAAATGAAAGTCTGAACAAAGGGCATACTCAGAGGATAAGGGAGAGATCGTAAACAAGGATTTCATTGAATTAATTTTACAAATATCATAATGGGCCAATGCTGGCAAATTTATCATTACATTACTCTTCAAAGGCATTATATCTTCTGTCAGGTACTGACGTTGGTCTAAGTCTGGTGAATGCTGAACTGGGAAAAAAAATATATTTTTGAGTTTCATGATGTTCTAACTTTCATTTGAATTAATTTCCTTTATCAGTAGGTAAGTTAAGTTACTCTTAATGAATTTATGTTTGGTGTGGTTTCATAATACCTCCTTTAGATTAATTTGAAGTCCTCAATTCTTCCTGAAAGACTTCTATTGAAATAGAGGGCCATTTCTTGTTCACTATTGTGTCTGAAACTTGGCCACAGAACCTTTACCACAGAGGTCCACTGTTCCACACCATGGAGGTCTCTGACAGGTGAACCTGGGTGAAACATATATTCTTTGCTTTTATTGTTCTGAAAGCAGCTGTTGACAGAGTTAATTTTGTTTTCATTTCATTTTATGTTTTCAAAATCAACTCCAGATGTTTATATTTTGTAACATCTGTATAAGTGTAGTCTGGATTCAGGACTGTTTTATTTCAGTGGACATGAACATTTGAATGAACATTTCCATTCAAAATATGTTCTACTCCAGGACTAGGCTAAATCCAGCCGAATGAATTGAATGTAATAGAATCCAGTAAATCTTTCCTTAAACACATCCAAATGTTAACCCAGAATGTAAATCTCCAGGTTGTTTGTTAAAAATGAAAGCTTTCATAATCTGTAGTAAACAAAGTAAACTGACACTGTCTAAAGTCTGTTTGTTACATTTACAGTGGGGCAAAAAAGTATTTAGTTAGCCACTCATTTTGCAAGTTCTCCTACTTATAAAGATGTGAGAGGTCTGTAATTTTCATCATAGGAAGCTATGAGAGACAAAATGAGAAAAAAACATCCAGGAAATCACATTGTAAGATTTTTAAAGAATTTATTTGTAAATTATGGTGTGAGTATTTGGTTGTCCACAAACAAGCAAGATTTCTGGCTCTCACAGACCTGTACTGTCTTCTGCCCTCCACTTGTTACCTGAATTAATGGCACCCCTTTGACCTCGTTATCTGTATAAAAGACACCTGTCCACAGCATCAAACAGTCAGACTCCAAACTCAACCATGGCCAAGACCAAAGAGCTGTCGAAGGACACCAGGAAGAAAATTGCAGACCTGCACCAGGCTGGGAAGAGTGAATCTACAATAGGCACGCAGTCAAATCCTGCAGTGCCAGGCGTGTCCCCATGCTGAAGCCAGTACATGTCCGGGCCCGTCTGAAGTTTGCAGGGGGCATGTGGATGATCCAGAAGAGGACTGGGAGAATATCATGTGGTCAGATGAAACCAAAATAAAACTTCTTGACAAAAACGCCGTTTTTTTTCTGGAAAGGGGACAGGACTACTGATCCATGTTAAAGGAAGAATGAACAGGGCCATGTATCATGTGATTTTAAGCCAAAACCTCTTTCCATCAGTGAGAGCATTAAAGATGGGACGTGGGTGGGTCTTTCAGCATGACAATGATTCCAGACACACTGCTTGGGCAAGGAAGGGGTGGCTCCATAAAAAGCATTGGCCTGGAGTGGCCTAGCCAGTCTATCCCATTAGACTATTTGTGGAGGGAGTTGAGAATCTGTGTTGCCCAGCGACAGCCCCAAATCATCACTGCTCTTGAGGAGATCTGCATGGAGGAATGGGCCAAAATACCAACTACAGTGTATGCAAACCTGGTGAAGACTTACAGGAAATGTTTGACCTGTCATTGACAACAAACGTTATGTTACAAAGTACTGAGTTGAATTTTTGTTATTGACCAAATACTTATTTTCCACCAGAATTTACAAATATATTTTTTTTAAATCCTACAATGTGATTTCCTGGATTTCTTTTCTATTTTGTCTCTCATAGTTGAAGTGAACCTATGATGAAAATTACAGACCTGTCTCATCTTTATAAGTAGAACTTGCACAATCACAATTTCCCCACCGTATATTAAGATCTAACTGTGTGATACTGTGTCATGTTTTGAAGGCTTTATTTTTATTTCTGATCAAACATTTTCATTTAGTTACTATTCAGATAGTAATTCTGCAAAACAAAAATGATCTTGTATATTATTCACATGTACAAACAACATTCCTAACCAGCTAATGTCCATTTCAATAAATGCTGTACGATGATGTGTGGGGACACAGCACACCGTAAACCATTTTTAGCAAAAAACATTTTGACTGAGTGTAGTGTTTTGCTCATTTATTAAAGATGATGTTTCCCCTTTTTCTGAGCGTGGCAGACGGGTGCATCTCACCAGGGAATCCAGAGAGACATACACACGGCAGTGCCTATCGGTGTCTGCCTGCTCACGTAGTGCTGGTCTCAAAGCTCTTCACTGTGCTGCTTGGCCTATCTCTGTGTGTGTGTGTGTGTGTGTGTTCGAAACTGGCAGTATTGTTGCCTAAGCGCTTCCCTTTCTTTCTGAACACGTTAATTTAGCCGCCATGCTCCTTGGGCCGGCTGGTCCCACGGGGGAACTGAAGCAGAAACTCATTACCAACTGTAAGATTGCATAAGGAACATCAAGCTGCTGGCCATCACCCGCTGAGGCAATTAAAAGCACTCTCAACCTGTAGCTCAGAATCTGTTCTATGTGGTGAGCCAAAAAGAACCAAAGAATATCTAGAAAATTCAGCAGTGGTTTCTCTGATAGAACCAGCTGTGTAACACTGCACAGAAACGTTCAGTGTTTGTTCGGCTGTTTTTAAGAATCTCTGTCCGAATGATCTAGCTGTCCCAATTTGGTCAGAGTGGCTCAGATACTTTTGCTTGCCCTTGACAGGAGTATTGTGACTGGCTAATCACTATCAATTCACCTGTTAATAGTTTGTAATGGCTGATAGCCATATAAACTCTGACTACATCTGGAAGAAAGAATTTTCCCACTCCTCCATGCGGAATTCTTTTAGCTATGTGACATGTGACCCCCTCTGAAACAATAATGGTTTCTATGATGAAGAGTTCTTCAGGGCCTACTGCAGCAAAGCAGCCCCAAACCATGACACTTCCACCACCATGTGTCACAGTGGGTTCTTGTTCTCAAATGCTGTTTGGTTTGTGTCAAACATTCTATTCTTCTATTATTCTTCTGTTAATGTACCTAAATAATTCAACTTTGGATTAATTTGTCCAAAGCACATTGTTCCAGCTTTGTCTTGCCCTGATGTTTTATATGACAGCAAAGGTTTCCAACTTGCACACCTGCCATGAAAATCAAACGTATACGGTCTCTTTCGGATGGTAGATGTGACTTTGACATCAACTGTGGCAAGAGCTACCTTTAGGTCTTGTGATGACATTTTCTGGCCATATCGGCAGTTGTTTTAAATGTTTTCCACTCCGGACAGTGGAACAGCTGATTTCAAATAGCTATGAGATCTTTTTAAAATACCTTTCTAGACTCATCTGCATCTCGCCATGGTGATACCATTCACTTCAACAATCTAGAGCAAACCAAGTGAATGTATGAGGCTTGACCCTCCTCCAAAGTCCTATCTGATGATGGTCTAATCATTTGCAGCTGATGTGCTGCATCTGATTCTAATATTAGTCCTTTTAAGAAGTAATAAATGTGGGGGTGTCCTAACTTGTCCTAATTTCCATTTCTAATAATTATTTTGCAAATGATGTTTAAAAGAAAATTCTTCAGTTTTGTGTTTAGTTATATCACTTCTACCTCTAATTAAGTTATGTGGCCATAACCCCAGCCACCAAGGCCATCTGAGACAGAGAATGGGATAAAAATATCTGGGAAAACTGGCTTATATGCTTCTTGTCTTGGGAGCATGCACAAGCAGATATGGCAGTGATCTGTCATCACATTAACAGACTAGGGTTGTCTCTCAACCTGGAGAAAAGCCCTCTCACCTTGACCCAGTGCACCCATTTCATCAGCATGCTTCAGAACTCATGCTCCTTGGCCACAATGCCGCTCTGCATCACATTTCAAACATTCTAGCACAGTGCACTTCACCCTGGGCCAGCATCACATTTTAGCCTATTTGTGCAGGGTATGCTTTCATCAGTTGCACAGATTAACCTGCTGGGCCTTCTAGAACCCACGTTCAAATAGGAGACCTCAACCCAAGACAAGCTTGTTCTGGTCATGGTGGACCAGCACAGCACATCCTCACTAAGACCTTGGTGGCACCAAGCACTCCTTATCGTTCCTCATGCTGAGGTGAGATGTAGCAACACAGGGCAGTTTGTTGAGCCTGAGCCATACCTCTGAGCACATAAATCTTCGGGAGCTCAGAGCAGTGTTGTTGGCTGTATGCCATTTCCTGTCGATGGTGCATGGACATCCTGTCCTCATCCACTGAGAACAGTACATGAGCAAAACACTACACTCAGACAAGAATAAATGTCAGTCAATTACATCAACCATCAAGGTGGTATCTGCTCTCAAACATCTTTGTGCCTAGCGTACCAACACTACTTGAATTGCTGATTCCAATTCACTTTGGACCAACATTTAATGAAGGCACCACCTTGATGCTGGGGAGCGGAGGCTGCACCCTCAGGTATTGAACGAGTTGCTCAGAACAGGTGTCAATAGACCTCTTTGCAAGTACAGAGACCCAACACTGTCACTGCAGGTTCTCCTGCTAGAACAGGAAGGGTGCAATGGACCTAAATGTATTAGCACACAATTGGCCCAACCTTATGTTCTATGCACCCCCCACCCCGCTCCATTTTTTATTGTTGTCCTCCTTGTGCACTAATACAGACACAGTGTCCTCCAGATAGAATCCCACCCCACAATCTGACTATGGTACTATGGTATTGTACTCTAATTCTTGGAGCAGCCTGGTGGTGGGGGAACCAGCCTTGTGACTGGCCGGTTCGAATCCCTGAACTGGCAGAACAGAACTGAAGCAAGGCACTGAACTCTCCAGCTGCTCCCTGGGTGCTGTGGATAGGGCTGCCCACCGCTCCTGGCACGTGTGCTCACTGCCCCGAGGTGTGTGAAGTCACTAGTGTGTATGTGTGAGGATGGGTTAAATGCAGAGGATTCATTCCCATGTGTGCACAACACAGTGGGTTAAAACAGTATAATAAAAAAACCAAAACAAAACACATCATCTCATGTGAGGGGAGCCCTGGGTCTTGCCCTGCAGGGGATCCTGCTCTCCCAGCTGTTGGCAACAGTGTGGCAATTAACAAGCATGCCTACATTTGTGGGTTTGTCTGCCTGGACTGTTGAGGATGTTTTGAGCACCTTCTTCCAGACTGATGTGCATAAACTTTTGGAAGCTTTTCTCCAACTGTTGTATGGTTTGGGGTTAATCAATGAGACACTGCATGCTGTCCATGGTACTGAAGCGTCTCCAGCAGCTCCTGTATATGGGTCCATCATCCATTGCCATTTCTGCCCTCACACTGATATATCACAACGTCCTCAAGGGCGCATGCCACCTTTGGTCAGCCAGAGCCCTGTGGGACCTCTGTTTCAGCCCTTGGCTCAGACAGATTTAAAGTGGGTTTAACTTTCTTGTGGCTGCCTTTTTGCTGGTGTCTCAGCAAAGTGAGTGACTGAGTTACTGCTTCTGGTTAACCCAAAGTGTTTGTGGTGGAAGTAAGAATTATCTGCAATCAACTTCTAGCCTAACTTGTCCTTCCTGCCATAAAGTCTTTCAACCTTTGTCAAACTTGGCATTCAGGTGTCTGCTAAAATTGACATCTCCAATAACCATTGGCGATGCTCCCTAGTGGATGTTATTGCTGCGGCTACTTGATCTTCTTCGTTGACCTTTTCAACAGGGCCGCACAATATATTGTTTCAGTATTGTTATCGCAATATGGGCATGTGCATTATTTACATATCAAGAAGTGCAATGTTGTGTAAGGCAAGAGTACAATTTACAATTTACATGTTAACATTTTTTGCTGCTTGATGCAAAAAGAACATTTATTGTCTATGACAGATTCATCAATAGCAGATATTAATATCAGTTATTTCATTTCAATCTTTCATGCTCATGTAGCATTATGTTATAAGATGTTGGATCTCTGACTTCTGGTGAAATTTGTTGAAAATTCATGTATTTTTTAATATTGACATATGGCAGAAAAGATATATACCACAATGTCATATTTTTCCAATATTGTGCAACCCTACTTTTCAACATCAAATAGGCTACAACATCAATGTGGCGGCACTTTCTGCCTTTGGTTCTTCTGTTCTGTCAGCCACTCACCTCCTTGACTGGGCACTCCTGACATCTTCCTGACATTTCTGGTATGCAGCATCCATAGTTTATGCCATTTCTGGCTGACTGGTTGTTTGCTATGGGTTTGTACTTTCATAGTACTTTCAAATCATTTATCAATTTGTTATCATTTAAAATTTCACGATTGTAACTGACTTAATGAAGGACCTGGGTTCCATCCCCAGGTGGGGCAACCTGGGAAATTTCTATGTGGAGTTTGCATGTTCTCCCTGTGTTTGTGTGGGTTTCCTCCGGGTACTACGGTGTCCCCCACAGTCCAAAGACATGTGCAGTAGGTGAATTGGTGACTCTAAAGTGGCCCTTAGTGTGTGAGTGTGTGTGTGTGAGCCCTGCGATGGACTAGCGCCCTGTCTAGGGTTGTTTCCTGCCCTTGCACTCAGAGTTGCCAGCTGGGCACCGGCTCCTCCATGACCCTATTCAGGAATAAGCGGTTCAGAAAATGGATGGATGGATGGATGGACTGACTTAATATTGGATTTTTGGCTCCATCAGCCAGTCTTAATGTTGGAGAAGGAGAGGAGTGATGGATTCATTCTGGCTTGGAGTAATCAGAGGGTTTCCTAGCAGACAGCTTTACTGGTGCTCACTTTCCCACCCACCAGTGCGTTCCATGGTGAATGCGAACAACCACTTGCTTTGAGCTGTGTGTGTGTGTGTGTGCGTGTGGGTGTGGGTGTGCGTGTGCACTTAGAGTTGTGTGTATTCTGTATGAGGTCTCCATATATGCTGAGCAGCACTGAACTTTTTACATATTTTCTGCAGGTAGTCAAAACAGACATGTGGGAAAGCAGATTGTGTAGGTGGCCCGAGAATAGCTTTCAGTGCTGTTTACAGTGACCTCTTTTGCAAAGAAGTCACACCCACATACCTGCTGTGGAAGTTGAGACTCACAACCATTCATTACTTCCCAAACATGTTTATTCACACATTCAGATTTACAATACACCTACTTTTACAGTACGCATTAAGTACGCTGTTTGTTTTTTTGTGCATTCTTTCCCTTGAGCTCTCTCTTATCCTCCTGTGTGTTTAACTGTTTCTGCTGTTCCAGCAGTCTTCCAGCAGTGAGAGAGTGACTGTTCTGTTTATCATATGGGGCATCTGAAGAAATGTAGCCCAATGTGAAATGTTTCTTTTCTATTGTTGATGTGCTCCATAGAGCCCTATTAAAATATTTTTTATTGGTCCGACACTTGAACACACTCGTATGACTTTAAAGGAGCTAGACTGTTGTACTGTGGTATGCAGGTGGAACACAGCTTGGGATTCTTTATTCACAGATGACTTCATTTAAGTGCATTTGTTTGTCATTGCAATCCAGAACACTTTAATTGCACAAATGTTGCAATGTTGGGTGTGTTTTTTTCACAGAAAGACGGCACTTTTCTGCCTTAATTAAATTGAGCTCAACTGGTGAAATTGGTCTCTCCCTATTGCCTCTGGTGCAGAATCCTGACCCACTTAGTAAAAATAGAGCTGTAGATGAAGGCTTTCCTGTAAAGGTGTGGAAAAGTGTGTCTGTGTAATTTAAGGAATTGTTGCTATGGTTCTGCCACCCAACCACTGAAGTGAGGGGCTGGCACTGCTTTGGCTAATGAGCAACCCAGATATTTTATAATGAATTCTACAGTGAAGTAGATTGTACTATTGTTCTTTTTGCAAGTATTATTTTCTTTGAGGGGAGGATTTTTTTAGGTGAGGGTTGCCATGACAATAGTATGCTCTTGTGATTATAACAATAGTATAATCACAACAGCACTGATGATGAATGGAGGCAGGACCTTTTCAGTCTGACCCATGTTACAAAAGAAACTTGATGGACCCTCATGCTTCAACGTTGGTTTGAGGTTCTTGTGCTCAAATTCTGATGCAAACATGTTTTCTGTTACTGTGCTCATATAATTCAGCTTCAGATTCATTTGTCCAAAGCACATTGTTCTTGCTGTTTGTCTCTGTGTTCTCTGGAAAATATGCTTGGTCTCTTTTTGATGGTAGATGCTGCAAAACATCAATTGTGGCAAGATAACCATGATAATATTTTAGTATTGTTCTTCTTTACTCATCTTGAGGTCTGCCCTTTGGCTTAATTTGCTTGGACAGCCTGACCTGGTCATGTTGGCAGTTGTTTTAAATGCTTTTCCCACACAATAAAGTTTTAATCTTTAGTATTAACAACATTTTACAAATTATTAAAAAACATTGTTCAGTTCTATGTCACCTCCATCTCTCAATATGGTAAAATGAATAAAATATAAATAATAAAATAATAAAATATCTATAAATGTGTGTCAAAGGTGATTTTTACTCATGACTGTATATCCGAAATACAGGCACAGCCTGTTTAATTCTAGCACTAAACAGTGCTTAGAAATTGTTCACGTGAAAATTGAGAAGAGGGTGGCATGTGGCCTCTTTAAAATCTTGGGGAAATTATTCAAACACTTCCACAAGGGGGCTCTATTTTGAGCACAGTTGTGATGTGAGATTAGAAGGCTTTCTTCCACACATGAGATAAAAATCATTGCCATTTTCAAAATACTATTTTTGCTGCCTGTTATAATTTTCCATCTCTAATAAGTCCCTTGAGCTGTTATCAGGCAGTGAGAGTGTGTGCATCTCATAGTTGCTTTGCGTCTTTATCCTTCAGATCTCCTCGAGTCACAGATAGCAATCTCCTCATGCCATTATAGATAAGACAGAGTTTAACAATGCATTTAGCCAGCTGTACAGAGATTAAAGGCCCCATCTGGAATTGCTAAAATGACATTCCAGTTGCCCGAGGGACGAGCTCACTAACAGAATGAGTTTACTAACAGAAAGCAAATAACACGTTCATATTACTGGGGTATTAATATAAGTGTTCGTTTACTGGTAAAAAAGTAAAGTAGGGGAAGATTTAAGTGGCTAGGCCAACATGCTGATGGGGCCTTACATGGGTAGAATGCGAGTTAGGTGGGTTCTAGATGTCCATGTGACATCTTCCCAAATGGGCCCCATTGTAACAGCCCACCTTAATCCTATCTTGGTCCCACGTGCAGTGTACAACCTAGATGGGGTCATTTTTAATCCATACTGGTCCCATCAGGGATATGGTGGGCATCCACTTGTGGAGCCATCATTGAACTCATGGACAAATCCTGGTTCCCAGTTGGGCTACCCATACAGCATACCTGGGGGTAGGTTATCTTTTTCAAAATTCAAGTTTTTGTATTTAGCTGAGCAGCAGTGCATGATGGGTGACTTGTATGTTCTGTTCCTGTCACACAGTGTTAGAGAAATATCTGTGTAGACAAACTCACATGCTGTCCATTAGAGACAGTGCTGAGAGCAGAGTGTTAACTTATGGTACATGTACTTGTGGGTCTCAAACTATGTTTAGGTAAAGTACTGCATGTACTAGACATGGCCATGTTCCTCAACTTTCTTGTTCCTCACTCACATGCACATTTAGGCCCCATATATGGATTTTGTCCTGTCTCACTTCACCATACTGCTTGCTGCTCCCCCAGTATCATATAGAACTTGTGCATCACCCACAACTCAGTAAACTATTGCTTTAACACACAAGTTTTTTGTTTCTTCTCCTCTTTTTCAGAAGTGTCCTCACCAAAACGCACTGTGTAAGCCAAAGAAATGGCTAGAGAGATGATGTATTACAGCAGTCAGGAGGATGCTGTCAGTGGTGCGGGGATGAAGGATTAGCATACGAATGCGTTTGAATAATTTCCCATTAACCTTCCCAACACTTGTGCGCCTGTTGTTTTAGGACACACGTTCTAATGGTGACATTACAATTCAAAGCCGTGTATGACACACATGGCACATCCTGATGTCGAGGCCCTTACAAGCAGCCCTCTGGATTTGTTTGCAAGTGATTGCAGCAACAAAATTGGAGCTCATGCTGGGATTCAAGCTTTACTAACTTGAGTTGCACAACACCATTAGTTGGGGTAAACTCAGTTTTTTAACAAACTGGTTCTTCTTTGACATCCCTCAAAAAAACATTTGAAACAAGATAAAAAAAACTCTGCTTAACTCAAAAGGTTTGTTCCAAACAAACTAAAAAACTAAAAACATTGATAAAATGCATACATACAGGGTCAAAAATATACATTCTGTGCACTTATGTAGTTTAAGTTTATGTTCTTTAACAACTTTGACAAGATTTGGGTGCAATTAGCAAGCTTTTGGCAGAATTCTGTTAGAATAGTTGAACACTGTTACTGGCCTAATTGATAGAGTTTCATTAAATTTGGTTTCCTGGACCCAACCTGTTCAATAAACCACAGATTTTTAAAAAGAGTAAAGTCAGGACTTTAGGAAGGCTATTACAAAAGCTCAATGTTAGCCTGTATTTCCAACCCTGAAGCCTCCAGGACCAGAATTGAGAAACGCTGCTCTAAACATACCTGTGGTCATTTTCCCTGAATAAGCTTTGTCTCATCTGTCCATAAATCTTTTCTCCAGAAGAGTTCTTCTTTGTCCATATGTGCCTGAAGGTGTTGGATTTTGAGTTCATGGTTCTTCATCTGTGAACCATACACACCAATTTCCTGTTAACTGAGTGTAAAAGTGTCCTTTTCCTGACAGAGTGGCTATTTTTAAATTGATGATCTCATTCAATTAAATGTGTTCCTTTGCTGGTACAGACATGACTTTAGGCCAAAAATGTCAGGACATCTGTTCATGAGCCATATCTCAAGAGAATGTGGATCATGCAGCAAGATAATGACCCTAAGCACTCAAGTTATTCTAACAAAGAATGATTTAGGAAGGATAAAGTTAATATTTTGGAATGACCAAGTCAAAGTTCTGATCTTAATCCAACAGAAATGTTGTGGAAGGACCTGAATGAAGCTGTACATTTTTGCAACTCACAGATATGTAAAACTATAGTTGATTTTGTGTCCATCATAAATAGTAAGTGTAAATAAAGATTGTGGTTAAAAATTGAGTGTATATGAAGTTATAGTGTTTTATTGACAGACTCACTGAAAACAAGCAAGCAATGTGAGCAAGAATCAGCAATAAAAAAACATTACAATCAGCTATTCTACACCAGCCATAAGTGACAGAGAGGAATATGGTGCAATCTGCTGCACCATCTCTTTGATAGACACCACATTTTATATATATTTTGTTGAAACTTACTGATGTTCCACTTCAGCAAACACTGCAATCAAATCAGCCACCAGAACAGCCCCGTAATATTAAACTAGCAGTTGTTTGTGCATGCTTAAGTATAGGTCAAGCAAAATGCTGTTATTAATAGGTTTGCGTTTGAACCTATGCACAGCAGGTTTATGTTAGAACTCAGTTGCAGATGAGACAGTTTGGCAGGAACATGATCCGTGACGTCATTCTGTCCACTCTAGAGGGAATGTTTCATCCTTTAATTGCAGCGTGATGCCATGGTCATTAAAACACACTAAAGAGGAAGAGGCTGGCCTCCTGCTGCCTTGGATGCTTCAGACATCCCTTATCTCTCTCTAATTACACACTCTAACGGACACATATACACACACTGGTTGATATTCCTGCCTTTGTGGGGACCTTCCACTGCTTTCCGTTTTAGTCTAGATATTACCAATGTCTTCAATAAATCATACATTAATCTCTAAATGGAATACTTGTCTTCTTTCACCTTTCCCCAGAAACTCTGCAATCCTTGCGAAAATGCAGCTTCACGGTATCCTATTCTCTTTCAGATATTTGGTCTAAGAGGGCTAAGGGCTGACAGTCCTGAAGCACACATCCGATATTGTTTCTCACACATATCTCTGCCTTATTTGGTATGCAGAGGTTCAGAGACTTGTTCAATAAATCATTTGACTGTAACCTATTTATCAATTGACAATCAATGATGTAGAGAAAGCCTCTCTCTTTTGGGGGCAAGCATGTGCCGAGCGTATAGCTTCCCGCACTGATTGCTTCCCAAAGCGATCAGAAATCGATGTGTGCATAATGGCAGAGCGGGTGTATTGCTGTCACAGGGGCTGATAGTGGATTGTGGTGAGTTCCTCAGATCAGGGGCTCTGTAAGTGAGGAAAAATTAGCCCTTTTTCTGATCCTCTTGCTGAGCTCCCCACTCAAACAGTAGGACTTTCTGTGGTTCATGTCTAAAAATACATTCAGGCACTGAATAAAGCACACAACAATGAATAGAGCACTGACAGTAAAAACCAAGACTAGTCTTAAATTGGCCAGTAGTTAAAACACTTAATTATAAAAAAAGTATTGGGACACTGGCTCACTGGTTTCTTCAGAAATCAAGGGTATTTCCTGTCCAGGAAAGTCTTTCTACTAGATTTTGGAACATTGCTATTCAGCAACAAGAGCAATAGTGAATTCAGAATGTTGGAGGATGAGCACCCCACTTTATCCTGATCCCATCCCAAAGGTATTGGATGGAGCTTTCCAGAGAACACAATTCCACTGCTCCACACCTCAATGCTAAGGGAATTCTATACCCCGGGCTCACACCTGAAAATAGGCATGGTGCCAGTAGGTACAGGATGCTATCTGTACTTCTTTAAATGAACAAGAAGTTTATGTGCAGGTTTTAATATATGCAGTGGACCCAGTGTTACTTCACTACTTGCTTGAGGATGCTGATTCACTAAACACTGGTGCACACACACACACACCTTACAGAGATCAGAGATTTAGTTTAGTGTAATGTTTGATGTGAAGAACAGAGCAATGATGGGTTTCATTCTCTCTCATTATCTCTCTGTTTATGAAATGTTGGAGCAGAAGACCACAGTTACATACAGGGCCTATTGAAAGTATTCACCCCCCACCTCCCAGCTTTTTATCTATTTTGTTACATTACAACCTGTATTTAATATTTTTCTAATCTCAATTATATGTGATACATCTGTACAAGTGGGTGTAGTGAAATGAGAAAAATATTTGGAAATAAAAAACTGAAAATTTGCATGTATGTATGTGCTCACTCTCTTTGTTATGACACCCCTAAATTGTTCTGGTACAACCAATTAAATGAACTCCACCTGTGTTCAGTCTAAGCATCACATGATTTGTCAGTATATACACACTTTTTTGAAAGGCCCCAGAGGCTGCAACATCATTAGGTACAAGCCACCACTGACCAAACAACACCATGAAGACCAAGGAGATCTAACAATTCAGGGACAAAATAGTTCAAGTACAAGTCCGGGTGAGTTATAAAAAACATATAAATCTCTGATAATCTCCCAGACCATCATCAAATCCATTAGCATCAAATAGAAAGTGCCACAACAAACCTGCTATTTGCCCCCCAAAACTCTCAGCCTTGGCAAGGAGGGCATTAATCAGAGAGGCTGCACAGAGGCCAAAGGTAACCCTGAAGCAGCTACAGTGTTCTCAAGCAGAAAATGGAGTATCTGTCAATGCGACCAGAATAAGCTGTACACTCGACAGAGCTGGGCTTGTAATGGAAGACTGGCCAGAAAAAAGTCTTTAGTTACAGACAAAAATAGGAAAGCTCATTTGCCAAAAGGCTTGTGGGAGACTCCCCAAATGCATGGAGGAAGGTACTCTGGTCAGATGAGACAAAAAAACATATTTTTTGGCCACCAAGGAAACACTATGGCTGGTGCAAAACCAACACATATCATCACCACAAGAACATAATTTCCACAATGAAACATGGTGGTATCAGTATCATGCTCTGGGGATGTTTTTCAGCAGCAGAGACCGGGAAACTGGTCCAAGTTGAGGGGAATAGGGATGGTGCTTATTACAGGGATATTGTTGAGCAAAACCTGGGAGGTTCACCTTTGTATTGGAATGGACTAGTTAAAGCCCAGACCTTAATCAAATTGAGAATCTGTGGTCAGACTTGAACATTGCATCTAACTTGAAGGAGCTGGAGCAGTTTTGCATTGAGTAATGGGCAAACATCACAGTGGCAACATGTGGCAAGCTCATATAGATTTATTTAAATCAACTTAAAGCTGTATTTGCCACTAAAGGGGTCTCTACAAAGTACTGACTTCAGGGGGGTGAACAGTTATGCACACTGATGTTTTCTGCTATTTTGTCCTATTTGTTGTTTGCTTCACAATAATAAAAAAAAGTTCAAACTTTTAGGCATGTTCTGTAAATTAAATGGTGTAAACTCTCAAATAATCAATTTTCATACCAGGTTGTGAGGTAGCAAAACATGAAAATGCAATTCTATGGTATGTGTGTGTGTGTGTGTGTGTGTGTGTGTGTGTGTGTGTGTGTGTGTGTGTGTGTGTGTGTGAAGACTGTACATTTAATTTAATGTTATTGTTTTGGTCCAAACCAGAATACTCCCCCACCAAATCCAACCTGGCCCAAAGCATATGACTAATAGAATCCACCACATGTGTCATATGGATTATCACCACAGACAGTCATTTTGATTTATTGTCCTATACTTAATATAACAGAACATTCATGGACTTGTTCAGTATGAACCAATTAGTTATTATCAATTCTCAATTACAATTTATCCTCAAAAAATAGTTGCACAAACTCAAAAGGAAGTGTGGGATTGCAATGCTATTGAGAAGAGAGATAAAAGTTACCAGGAATAATGCATGATTAAAAATGTAGACTGATATGCACATTTTTTTTTTGAACTATAGATACAGAAATAGTGTCGCAGTGTCATATACAGAAGTGGTACCTAATGGTGTCCTGTGATATCTATCCCATGCAAATTGAATATTCTCACTCAGTTTCTGCAGATTTTATGGTAGGGGTGGAGTTTTGGTACCGCGTCTAATAGCATCCCACACATTTTCAGGGATAGGTCTGGTGATGACATAGTATGTATGTCTTCAAAGCAAGCTCGTGAGATGGCAGGAGTATGCAAATGAGGATTGTCCTGTTGGAAAAGGGCACCACAGTGTGCATTTAGAAATGAAGAGCAACTGGTTGCAGGACCTTATAAATGTAATGGGCTGCCTGTAAAAAAGACCAAAGGTGATACAAAATTCCCACACCATCACTCCAGGCTTTATGGATGTTTGACACATGACAACCATGGTGCCTTCACACACAGATTCATTGGTTGTCTCCACCAACACAAAAGCTGCACTCGTGGCTGAAGATGACCTGCTGACATTCTGAGTGACTCTGTTACAGTCTGGCATGAAACAATTGCAGTCCTGCATTGCAGTTGGTAGATTCCTTCTGGGTGCAACTATTTTTTGATGATGAGTTCAGTATAGGTCAGACTCTTACTACCAAAATTGCTCTGACCCATTTAGGGGTGGACTCCACAAGGCCACTGAAGTTGCTCTGTGGTATCTAGCACCAAACAATTAGCAGGAGTCCCTTGTAAGCTGTAAGGAAGGGCCTCCATGGATCACATGAATGAGTCTTGGGTATGATGACCCTGTAGCTTGGACCACTTTAGGATTATTCTAACCAGTGGATACTGGGAAAAACCCACACAACCCACACAACAAACTGTTTAATTGCTATCTAATGTGTATTTCCCAACCCATGACAGGGCCACTGTAACCAGATAATCAGATAATCAGGGGTTTTAATTTTATGGCCAATTAATGTTTGTTTCACAGTTTAGATAATATATATGTATTAATGGATATGTTTATATTTAACAAGCTTTAAATGACATGTTAAAAATAGACCTACCAAACAGCATCTTGAATCACACCATTAGCTTAGTACTAATATTATATTACAAACCTCATATGGAGGTCTATGGGAATTAGCATCATGATACTGGTGTTCTGATGTTTATGGCCTGTACTGAAGATTTGTTTTGTCTCCAGTCTTACAGTACAAAACCACTGAGGACAGTTTGAAGATGCACTTCATACCTCCAGACGTGTCTGAGACACGCCAATTATTTTCTAACAGTGTTTGCCTCAAATGTGAACAGCATTGTGACACTTGTGATTATCTCACATCAGGGGGCAAAGTCTCAGGAGAGATTCTGGACTGTCATGTAGGTGGAATATCCTAGAATTAGGCTGTGTAGTGCGAGCAGCTGAAAATACTCAACAGGGAAATCTTGTTAGCAGATAAAGATATTCAAAGTTGAGTGTGTGTCCTGGGTTATCCTTGGAGACTTACACCCATTGTAGAGAGAAAGAGAGACAGAGAGAGAGAGAGAGAGAGAGAGAGAGAAAGAGAGAGAGAATAAAAAAGTACCAAATAGCAGTGGGAGGTGAAGGGGAATATTTGAGTGGGTAGACAGTAGTGTGTTTGTGCGTGTCAGAAATGAGCTGACTCAGATCTTTGGCTCTGTTGGGGGTCTCGGTGGGATGTAGGATCTGAGTGATGTCCTAGTCAGCAGCCGGAGGTCATCAGATCAAATTCACATGCATGCACACCCTTCCCAGCAGTCTGAACTGCTTTCATTCTTGTGCAGCATATTAGAGCCTGATGTCATTGTATATCACTTCCTTCTCACATGCAGCAAACAGAGAGCTTAAATATTGTATTGTTATTTATATGATAATTTGAATTTGAATACAACCTACTGTGGTATTTACACATTTGTCCTCAACAGTTTTCACATCAATTTAGTCATTTCCACTTATCACTTTAGGATGTCAACATCACACTATGCATAAAAAGAAGGCCCAGGCACCCTGAGGAGAAAAACAACAACAACTTTTTGTGTTAAATGTTTTTGGGCACGGCTTGTGAGAAAATTATCATCTCACATTTTAGCCAAAAGTTGTGGATGCAGCTTTGGGCAAAGGTTTGGGCATAGAATGCCTTCCCTGAATCAGTTATTACAGTACATCTATCCATATAGTGAATATTTAATTTTGCAACTTGTTGTTTTAATGTTTAATACTACCTCCCCCCCGTCATAAAGAAAAATGTAAAGATGTGAAGCAGTATAGTGTCTGTGGGAATATCTAAAAACAATGATGGATGAATGAATGATGCCTGTAGAATTGGTATGCTTTGATACACCTCCAAATTCAACTACTTTCTTCACACTGTGACCTTTGGCATGCTGAAACACATTCATTCCTTTTAGCCAACCATTAACATCTGCTTTGTGACCTATTTTCCACTATTTTCCTCATCCTCACTTAGTACCTGCAGGAGCCTGAAATGACTGAAGTTAAATATGAAAGGTAACTCACTTTTTTCTGGGGAGCTTACTGTACACTATGAGCCCTGGGACTTCATGGTTTTACTGTAAAGGGTGCATGATTTCTTGAAATATGGTTGCAGCTAATGTAAGTCACTGGTAAATTCCTATATTATGTTCTGTGCCAGCCTTGTAATGGATGGATAGCATTATTTAGGAAATTCCTGCATTTAACTCCATGGCTAACTCACTCATCCTGCCTAAAGGCCATTCCTAAGCACTCTTTCACTATTATACTGCCAACTGCCATTTTGGTTTAGCATTCTGACTTGCCCCCTTCCTCCTCCTTTCTAGCCCTCTCTGTCCCAGTAACCCTATCTTGAGCCTCCTGACCTCTGTGCCTCCAAATGTTTTACCCCATAATGAGAAAATGCTGTGTTGGTGGCTCAAGGCTTGGACTGAGGCCAGAGCAGGCCAGGGAAGGTAATGTGTATTCTTCCTCGCTCTCATCGATCCTTCCTGATTGTCTGGCCCAGGCCCATCATGGCAGGACAATTGTTTTTCATTATGGTGAGCCAGAGAAGACCAAAGGTCAGAAAACCTGCATGACCCCACAGTGTCTTGTGTGGACTGTACCACTGTGCCGCCACACAGGTGAGTGGACCATGTTTAAATGATTATGTTTGGGGTGTAATAGATGTCAAACAAAAACATTTAAACAAACATTTAAACAATTTGTTGTGTAGTGGCATGGTGTAATGCTTAGTGCGCTGAGTAGATGAAGACAAGGAGAGGTGTAAATACTTGCAGGGGTTGATCATTGAATAACAAAAAACAATGGGGCACAAACAGACAGAACCTAGGAAATAAAAACAAATGGTAAACAAAAAGACTAACAAAGGGTATTCACAAAACAGCAACTACCACAACAAAGGACTGACAGGGGCAGACTGAAACAAAGGGTCTTAAAGCAGGGACAACATTACACACACCTGGAGCTGGGAAATGAGGGGCAGGGTTAATCATGAGACACAGGTGGGAAAGGGCGGAGCAAGGGAAGAGAGGACTAAAACAAGAAAGAAAAAACAAAGATGGGAAGACAGGAGAGTAACAGTACTGATACATGACACATGGGAGGGATGCAGAATGGATTTTCTTTTATAAAGGAAAGATGTATTTTGCTCACTGCGTTTGTGTGCTGGACACCTCTTCCATGTTCAACCTAAACACGTCAAGCAGTCTTTCTTTGTACTGACCAATCAGACCAAAAGAAGTGACGTGTCTTCAGTAACAATTATGATGAAGGAGGGATTACTGTTTGCTGTTTCCCACAGATCAAAAACATGTTGTAAACAAAAACCTGAAATAAAAGCTATCTAGCTAGCACAGTACTAACAATGCTGATGCTCAGCCAGATAAAAACCCAATGTGAACAAAAAAACCACAGCAATATTGAGAGTCCACACCACTGAGTGTGTGAAAGATGTTTCAGGTGGGTCCACGCCACTGAATGTGTCCTGCAGTCTCTACATGTTTATCTGGAACTGAGATATTTCAGTACCTTCCATTAATAGATGACTGTTCAACAGTGTTCAGTCACAGAGCCGTTTCAGTGTGATTGTGTTTATATCTTATGTGCCATGGCATGTACTTGTGTCTAGTGTGCTACATGATCCTTGCAGCTTCCAGTATAGGAATTGGCAGAATCCAAATGGCTGTGCTGGGTGCCACACTTCATGTTGGTTTTAAAGCTCATTTGTTAGGTTGCTTGTTATACTGCTGTATTATATGCACACTGCTGTTACTGTCTTGAGAATCTTGACTAATCTCAGTCTGAAAAGTACTATTGTAAAATAGAGGGAAAACCTGCAGGTTAGACTGGGCATATCTATACACTACCATCATGTAGGAACCATCCTGTTACACAAGGTTTATTTTTGGTTAACTTGGGTAGATTAATTTTGGTTTTGTTGATTACTTTCCTTTGGTGCCATCCAGTAGGGTTTTTCCCTAGTCAGCAATTGAGTGACTACTGTACCAAGAAAAACAAACAAACAAATGCACACACACACACACACACACACACACACACACACACACACACACACACACACACACACACACACCTCACTTCCCTAGACTTAGCTGAGGGACATAACTTAAAACATTTTCTATCATATTGGTTTAAATTTCCTGAAACACATATGAACAGAGAGGGACAAACTAGAATGTATTATATATGACCACCAATAATGATTCATATCTTTAAAAGCTTAAAATATAATGGGAATAATAGTGACTAAGTTAGTAACCACTTCACTCATGTTCATTGATATTTGTTAGTAAATTACTGTTAAAGTGTGCAGAGACCCAGATTCAACTCACCCAAAAAATTGGAACAGCAGAGGGGCACAACTCAAGGAAATACAATTTTACTGAAACCATAATATTCTGCTGAAAAATGCCGAAAACAATGACAAAACAAACAGCTGTTAGTACAGTGGTGAAAAACGCTAGATCAAAACCTCAGCTTGTGAGTACAGTACATTCTGTTTATGTGGATTATGTTGCTGTTTGGCTGCAGAGAGTTAAAACCACCAATCTGTGCAATTTGATCAATTGTCACTTCATGCACTACTAGTTAAAATCTGTCTCACATCTCTGCCGGCTCTACTGAGGTGTGATTGGAAACAACAAGCACTCCAATAGATTTTTAGGAAAATCATGTTTTCTAATCTCTTACATACCACAAGCATATATTACTCCATTGGCTTGATAAGGTGGGTTGACTGTTTGTCACTGTTGGTCTAACTGTTGGACCACAGGAATATTGTCCTGCATACAAAATTGAACTAGAGTCATCTAAAAACATATTTTAAATGCACGTAGACATTTATGTTAGAAAATAAGCTAAGACAAATGTTACAAACAGCCCTGAGTAAAAAATGTTGTTGATGCTGTGCTAGATGAAAATAATTGACTAAACTAATTTAGTCAGAAATGACTACATTAACAGAAATGAAAGAAAATAAATGAATTATATGAAATGAAATGAAATAAATGAAAAACTGGACTGAGCAGAAAATGAGAAATAAAAAGTAACATTTTAATACTCTGCTTAACTCCTGGTGGACCACTCAGAAACCATGTGTGGCCAAAACATAAGTGGACTACCAACTTTGCTGTCAGGGTCCGCAATGCTTTTGCTATCTGGGTAGATGCAACCAGACTACAAACACATGGAGTCAGTTATTTTGTTAAGAATAAGAAATGCTAGGTTAATGCTGCTAACAAACAATACACTTAGACTGTCACCAATCTCATCAAATACATGCTCCAAAATGTTTCTCAATGTAGTCAAATCATATCCAGATATTCATTTGTTTTTTTCTTTTTCTATTATTTTGTCCAGAACTGAAAGCAGACCTTTTGAAGAATCCTTCTAGGGTGAACATATTCAGAAACTCATGTGGATGTGGAAATGGGTGTTTATGGAAATGTTAATGTCATAATTCCTGCATCTTTTTGGCTGAATAACTAATAGCTCCTTACTCCCTATATAGTTAATTACATAAGGCCTGAAACAACAGTGTCTATACGGAGACAGCTCTAGATTTCAGGTTTTTATACAGGTATGAATAAATTTAAGATGAATCATGCTGTATTTACTATTACATACTACACAACATAGGGATTAATCTGTAACTGTGATGTTTTAGTGTCTCACTGTATGATGTACTACCTCCCTCTACACTGCTAAGATGCATAAGCAATTTTGTTTTTTCTGTGTGGATGGACATATTTTCAAAAACAAAGGGAAGGAAAGCAGTGTACTTGTTGACAAGGCCTTACTTTAGTTTATAAACACACACACACAGTCAGTTAACACTGCCATTAAAATTAGCACCAGCTGATCCCATGTAGAATATGGTCTTGATCTACAGCCTTCGTGTCACATTTTGTTGCACATTGAGAACACCCCTTATTTATGTAATACTACCAAAGCTTTTAAGCAAGACTTTTATTCCTCTTTCCTTTGAGATTCCAATTAGCTGTTAAACTGCTCCGTTTTTCTCTTGTCCCTCCTTCTCTGCTGCTTGTGGCTTTTCTCCATAGGGGGCTGCTGCTTACAGATGAAGCGGATCTATGAGGGAGGTGATCTGCTGTAGCAGCCATTCTGTTACTGCGTGTCTCTGCTTTTACCTGATCAATAAACAGAATCTCTCTCTCTCTCTCTCTCTCTCTCTCTCTCTCTCTCTCTCTCTCTCTCTCTCTCTTTTTCTCTCTCCCTCCCTCCCTCCCTCCCTCGATTTTGTAAAGCAGAGATGGGATTTCATGTTCCTCATTCTGTCTCTCTGTCTCTCTCCTCATCTCAGCTCTCTCTCTCTTCTTCGATTGGACACATGCTTTATCGGTTTATTAGCCAGGCCTGTCTGTAGGAGAGAGCTGGGGAACAGAGTGTGTATTGAATAAGCGTGGGTGCTTTTTCTTCTCTTCCTTAATGTCAACTTTCATCACTGGGCATGTATAAAACATCCTACCAGTCACTGCCACTCATTCTTCTCTACTTAGTCTTCACCAGATTCTGAAATGTTACATATTCTGTTACAGGCATGATTATAGGTTAATTATACTCATCTATACTCATTATTTGCAGTGCATTCTGAGAACAGTCTGAATGTGGCTGCAGATTTTTGAATTGGGGCAGTGTTTCTTTTAAAAGACGAAGAATATTATATTTTATATTATACAGACATAATATAGAAAATCATTTACAAATTCAGCCTACTCATTAGTCCCCTAAAATAGGAATCCATCAATCACAGTCATTATCTTGTATATTTTGTATGAAACTTAGAATACAGGATATGACTGTGGCTGCTGTTTACCCAGTGATGTTCTGAATCCTAGTTAGACAACAAATTGTTTTCAAGGTCAGTAACTTAGCTTAGATTGATTTTTTGGATGAAAAACTGGACTGAGCAGTTGGAAATTGGGCTGTGATCTGTTAATTCCTTAATCAGTTCCTTATTGTGTTTATGGTTACACTATTCTGCTGACCAGTTCAATGTCTATTTAAAAATATACTGAAATTACAGATTTTTAAAATATTTTTTAATTGCCAGAAATCATTAAGCCTTTGCTGAAGGCATAGTTTCCTGTGCTTCCTCAGCATAATCATTCAGTCTGCCGAATTCAGGACCATTTTTTAGCAAGTTTATGTTGCCTTTGCCCCATCATTGACCCCAACCCAGATGCCATTTTATGGGCTGTGCTGTTCCATTATTACATTCACTCAAATAAATTTATTAGACAATTATATTGGGGAAGCTCTCAGAATGCAAGGTATCGAGTGAACATTGACAATTGAAGTTGTGCATCATTCTGTGGTCAGTGTTATGCTCATATTTAGTACTCCGCACTACAGAACATGAACAGAATTCACATTCTGTTGTAAATAAATGTTTCCACCATGGGCCTAATTCTCTCCATGTTGAATGAGGCATGGAGGTACAATACTAAACCAGACCATCCTCAACAGTGGCAGAGCTGACAGAATAAACATGTCATCTTGGCAGTGTCTGTGAACAACAAACACTGCAAGCCTTGCTGAATTAACAGTGGACACAGTTGAAAATTAGGGCTGACTAATACTGTACTACTGTAATTGTTCTCCTCTACATCACTAGATCCTCTGAATTATGAAGTTGTTTAAGAGTCATAATACTCATATTGCCACATGTAAACTAATGTTTCTGAGTATCCGTTAGATGTCAGTGAGCTACAATTGAGTAAGTCTGGCTATAATGGTCATGTCACTTTGTCATTTGCCATCCTTCTTCATGGATAACCACAAAAATATTAAAAGAAAAAGAGCAGGTCCATTGTACTCCAGTGACTATTTAGATTAATAACAGATTACTCTATTGTAACCCACATTAATGTCCTGCTGAAAAGTCCAAGATCATCAATATCCAGATCAGTTTCAGATGAGCAGTTTAACTCTTGAGTGTGATGGTTTAGGTCTTCTATTAGTGTTACCAACTTAACCAAGCAGTTAAACTTGCAAAACACTCACTGGCAGATCTTGCTGATTCATGCAGTTGTGGAAGATGCTTCAGTAGCGTCAGCTTACATGTAGCAATATTCATTTTTGACTGTTTAATGATGCCATAATTAAGAGAATCCAGTGGTAATCGACAGCAAATTCAATAGGACAAAATACTAGTTTTTCATCACTTTTTATTAACAAATGATGGAACAGAGGCAGTTTTAGACAACTCCATTTAATTTTATGTGTTTAGCAAGGCATATTTAGACCCAGAGTTTCAAATATATGCATAACTGCTTCGATCCAACTACAGAATGACAACACGAATTCAGCGTCTACAAGTTGGCTATTTTACAAAAGCTAAAGGGTTAAAGCCAACAGAGTGAGACATTAGAAGTTGCCAAATAGCCTACAGTTATGAAAAGCTATTCACTTTAGTTGGTGGAGGTGAACCACCACTTTACAAGAACTTACAGGCTAAATCTTTTTGATTTAAACAAACAGGTGAAGTACCGGATCATTGGGGGCATGATGGAAGGTTTGACCTGAGGTTTTTATATATTTTTTTATAAGGTTTTAATATTTCTTTCTTTTGGAAGAGGCAACTGTCATTTGGGAAGACCCTCTGAAGATCTATTTTTGGTATCCAGTAGTACAGCACTACTTCCGTACCACACAACCTCGTTTTGATTTAGGAGGATGTCGTAGGTCTATTCCTTCAAAAGTGAACCCGTGATGAATCGCCACACTGTGCCAAGAGTGCATATCTTAAACACGCACAGCAGACTGATCCAGAGTCAGCTTGAAGCAAACCCCAGGCCACCAATATCTCTGAACCACTCGCGGGCTTGCTTTCACACTTGACCAAACATACAAAACTCTCAGTGCAAGTGCTCCCAGATCTGGAAAAAACCCTATTGTGAAAATGTCCTTAATCATGAGGTAAGGAAACCTAGAACTACAAATGTCAGACAGTGCAGTTATTCACAGATGTATGCACATTATGTTCAGACTTTTGACTTCATGGCCAACTAATTAGTTCACAGAGCTTGAGCATGTTCCAAATGACACACCCTCTCCCTATTGCCCTATTACTGAGAAAAAAAGCATATATCATACATATGGCTGGTGCAAGCACATACTCAGATCAAAGACACAGTCACAGATGATATTTTACACCTAAGGTTGTCACCTACGTCTTTGTGGATTAAGAAAATGGCTGCCATAGAATTTAAGCATAGAGCATGTCTTTTCAATTACAGAGAAAGTTAAAAGGGAGGGAATTGAAAGCGGGGGATGTGATGGAATTAGAAAGAGTGTTGAGGAACAAAGGAGAGAGAAATATAGTAAGATGAATAGAGAGAAAGGGGGAGAGAGATAAAGTGTGTGAGTGTATGCTGGGTGGGCAAGAGGTCTGCCCCCTCCCCCTACAATTTTTCTTTGTGGCATTTAGCTCTAGTCTGAACGTTGACCTTGCATTACATCCATTGTCTCTAAGCGTATTAGTTAGAGCAGTTTCTTAGCCTGAGGACAGAAGGTCAAGCCCATATCGTATCCGTGTTTTAAGCGTTGTCTGTTTCAATATATATGTGTATGTGCGTTAGAGCGCTCACACACACACACACACACACACACACACACACACACACACACACACACACACACACACACACACACTCTTCAAAGCACATGCTATATATGTGAAATCTTACATCCTTAAGAGGGAAAAATAGATATTAAAGGGATACCATGTATAGAGATTAAGAGAACAGTCAACTGTGCACACTACATTTTTATTTCAGAGGGAATAACTTATTCATTCACTGAGCATTAAAAATAGGTCTATCTATATATGTTTGTGCCTTTCAGTGTGTGCCACCCAATAACTCTGAGCTTGGCAACTCACACTGATAGAATGAACAGAAGCAAAGAAGCCTGGACTGTGCCATGCAGCCTCTGGTTTGTATGGTGTAAATGGGATTAGGTGCAGATGCTATATTCAGCAGTTCTCTGAATGGATAGTCTTCAGTAGTCTAACGCTGTCAGGAATTAACATAACACCCCAACTCTATTTATTTGACCCCTTTTACACAGTCCACACTCGACAGTGATACACATCACACTTAAGCCTCTCTCTCTCTCTCTCTCTCTCTCTCTCTCTCTCTCTCTCTCTATCTATCTTACATTCCCCCTTGCATTTAATCCTCAGCTGGTGTACAGCAGGAATCCTTTATGACACACACACACACACACACACACACACACAGTTCAACCCCATTGTGAGGGTCTTAGCAGGACTCCTCAACTTTTAATAACACTGGCTTAATAACTCCAAAAGATCCCTTCAGTCACTGGTGCACCACACTCGGGTTAAGCCCAGCTCAAAATTATAACCTCTCTCTCTCTCTCTCTCTCTCTCTCTCTCTCTCTCTCTCTCTCTCTCTCCTCTGCCAGGGGAGGCCTGCTAATGCTAATTCATGCTAGCAGCAGAGAAGGGCGTTAGTGCTGCCGTTGTAATTAGCATTTCAGCATCTGTGTTATTTTTATTCCTCATCTCTCCATTGATTGTGGTGTCAGAAGCAATGTTCAGTGTTCAGCTCCAGCAGAGGGCACTGTGATGTTCTGAGAGAAAGGTCTTAGTTCTAAAGCTACAAGAATGGCGAGTGAGATTTTTAGACCAGCTGTTTTATGTTAATTCATACCACAACACAACATCATTCACATAATTTTATTTATTTATTTTTGCCATTTCCAGTTCACACCCATGTTAAGGCATCCCTGTTATACAGTGCTCTCAGTCCTATCAGAGGAGGGTGAATGCTAGATTGTCCATCCTGGACGTCACACGAAGCACCAGAGTATCTTTTTATACTGGTATAAACTACAGTCATTGGACAGCTGACACAAACTGCCAGTTCTATTACATCAGCTAACAGACGGTGAATCTTCTGTCTTCTTCTGCTTCACTGTTGGCCCCTTCCTGTTGTTGTTCTGTTTTGTTTTGGTTCTGTTTAGTTGTTGGTCTCATCTCCAACCTTGGTCTGCCCTGTCTTTGGTGTTTTCCACCTATGTCTGGTTTGTAGCCCTGTCCATGTGTAATCACCTCCAAGTGTTTCCAGTCTTTGTCTGTGTAAAGACCCTTTGTCTCAGTCTGCCTTTGTTGGTTTCTGTGTTAATTTTCCTCCTTGCCTTTTCTATTCGCACAGCCTGACATAGACACTCACACTGACTAGAATTCACAACTAAAGGGAATTTAGGGTGTTTCATTTTGAGACAAGATAAGAGGGTCTTATATATATTATAAACAGCTTAAAATTATTCAGTGAATGCATTTTATAGTATGTTCTTATACAATATTGTGTTCTGAAAGTAATATATTTGTTTATTTTGAAAAATAGGCTATATAACACTTCTACTCTTCTACTGGAAAATCATACAGATTTCAATTAATTACTTTCACATTCAAAAGCATTTCAGTAAATATGTTGTAAGTGCTGAAGTTTTTCATCTGTCCCAGATAAGGCTTAAATTGAATCCAATCATATTTATTTATATAGCATTTTTATGACTGATGTCATAAAGCAGTTCTATAAAAGTCCAGTAAAAAGATAAACATTGCATGAAGGATGAAGACATAAACAGTGCAGGACAAAACTTCTTCAGGGCAGGAGGATGAAACCTTGGTCGGAATCAGATTCCTAGATCAAAATACCTAGAGATTATTGATAAGTAGAGACTGTGCCACCATTTCTGCAGTTATACTCAAGTGTTTCTTATTGTCTGCATACTTGTCCCATTCTACAGTGGTTCTATCATTTTATTCTGTACTAGATTACACATTGAAACCATTTTAGTAATTTTCTACTGATATTCTCTAGGTAAATCAGATGGTGTATAGGCTGCTGAATAACTGCTTATGAAATAACATGAGATGAAATTCGGCTTAATATATACAATCAATGCAATTCACAGCTAAGTCCTTACAAAATGCAAATACTCACAACCTTGTAATGCTCTGTAGTATTGATTGAATAGCAGTGTCAGATTAAAATATGCATCAATTTAATTGAAGGCAGGGATCAGAAGACTTGGGGGTCTTATTTTGTCAAAATGTTCACATTAAAAAGATTCACAAGTATCAAAATAACCTTCTGAGCCTGTTGTGTCTTAAAGCAGTGTGAAAGTTATCCAATTATCTGATCTTACACTTTGTCTCACAGAATGTATATTTTTATATGTACATTGCTGATAGACATGCCCAGAAAACTGTCTTGGTTTGATAAGACAAAACACTCAGTAAAGCTGTACCTGTGTGCTACCTGTGTGCTGTGTGTCACCCATCAGACCTATTAGACATTATTTCCTGCATGGAAAATAGGTGCTAAAATTGGAAAATATCCAATTCCACAATTACAATGTAGAGAGGTTTGTGTAAGAGGGTTGCTATTTAAAGTTAAGATGAGTAACCAGTAGAAAATAAAGTTTCCTCCTTTATTGTCCTACTTTATGAGAGTTTTACAGAGAAAGAGAAAGAGAAAGATCTGAAGAGGAACATGGTTAAACCAGACATCCCACTTCTCTTAGAATGTCTGGGACTGACCCGTATATCAATAGTGACCCCCTAATGTCCTCAAATCATAAACAATATCCCAAAAATGAACATACAAACTCCACAGTCAAATATACAGATTGCCAACATGGGATGCCCCCCCTCTTCACTGGGTTGAATGTACAGATCAAATTTATACCCCCTTTCAGAGTTGCAGGGAGTATGTAATGCGGGAAATGGACTAAAACACACAGGATGGATGCCTCCAAGACCAGGGTTGAGAAACACTGTTCTAAAGGATCCTACCAATCTGAACAGGTGCTTTTAAACAAGGCAACAAGAACAAGGGCCAAGACACAAAACAGAAATTTCCTTTATATATGATATGAAGATTTTAGTACATAAACCATATTTACAAGTTTTGGCCATGCTGTCTACATGTGATTATGGTTTGAGAGAAGAATGTTTGACTGTAGGAGGAAGGGAAATTGACCTGGAGTTCAGGCAGCTTTGACAGGACAGGACAGATCATATGTTTTCATAAATGGAGCTAAGAGATAGGACTGAGTAATAAAGATTGGATAGTGGGGTATGTAAACCTTGGATTGGGATACTATAAGCCGCACTGAAATATAAGCTGCACCTGCAAAGTTTAAAAAAAAAACAAACCTGGAAAATAATATAAATAAGAAGATAAATCTGCACCTCATTATTAGCCGCATGGTTTAAAGCATGGAAAAAAAGTAGCAGCTTATAGTCCGGAAAATACGGTAAATATTAGGATTGAAGGAGAGGAAGTTTCAGACACATTCCTATTCTCAAACCTAACTCTTTTAAATGTCATGGATAGACTTCTGGGGAAATGTGAACTTTGTTTCTGTTTTATCAAGCCTTGTATCTCCATTTTGTAAATTTTTGTCTTTTACATTCGGTGGAAGGTCCCACTTTTTTTCTTTTTTACAAGGTTTTGTTCCAGCAGCAAGGACTTCCTTAATAAAATGCAGGAACTGTAACCGAATGTAATACACTAATGTAATTTTACTCTGAAGATCACGCACAATAGCTGAGGCATTGCTTTGACTTCCCAAGACAGGAGTAGGCTAATCACATTTACCTATTCATATCACTCCGGTCATGTAGTGGCATTAGGGCTAAATGAGTCTGAAGGCTCCAGTCTTTCTTTGTTCTCTTACAGTTCTTTCAGCCAACACACAGGCAGTTCCAGCTCTGTCTGTGTTATACTTCTATACTTTCTGTCTCTTTGGCCTACTTAGATGTAGTGTAAGTAGCACACCCCAATCCCCCCTCCACCCCCTGTGTGTGGAGGGTTGAATAATTGACTGAGTGCGCCTGTTGGTAATATCCTCGTGGACAATGGCGCCTGCCTGCTGCCGGTAATGACGCTCATTATTCCCGCGCTCGGGGACGAAGGGGCTTGAGAGCGAGGGAACATCTCGGTGGCAGAGGAAAAGTAAGACAGACCGGAGTGTCTTCCCTGCTTTTCCTCCTGACCAAAAAATGCTACCCACCACCATTTTCTCCAAGGGCAAGCACTGTCCCGTGCAACTGAGTTTGGATTTGGCTGACAAAAAGAGCCCTATTATGAGACTGAGTGTGTTTAAGAAAGTGCATACTGTGTGTGTGTGTGTGTGTCTGTGTGTACAGACTGTTGTTTCTTGAACACATCAGCTAGAATTTATATATCCATAAATCACTTCACTTTAGTGAGAATCCAAATCACATTTTTAAAATGCATTGTGATGAAAGTATCATGCAACCAAGATTTTGCTTAGTTTTTAAAATAACATCCACCTGAAAACATACTATTCTCCATCCAACTGCACCCAGTGAGGGCAAAGGTGTTCAGTTACATACACACAACTTGTATAATCTCAATAAAAATGCAATGCCAATAGAATGGGACTCTCTGGAACTGCAGCACATGAGCCTAAGGCCATTTTCACACCTGAAGATAATTTAGTCCAAGTTGATTTTGTGAACTTGGAGCATTTTGCCAGTTGGTTTGTTTTGTTTTCACACATTGAAATGTCTACGTGCACAGAAATATGTCACAACCAACTATGTGACAATGTTCCCTTTGCTTATCGGTCAGACCTCTCTAAAGGATGAAGGTGCTGTGTTCTATACCAGATTTCTGAGCAGTTTAACATGGAACAGTGGCAGAGATTACATTTGTTCACAGTAGTGATTTTCTGACCAATATACAAGCATAAAATTCACCTGCAGAGCCATTTAGCTCAAACCCCCTGCAGAGTTCATGTGGGATCGACCTGAGAGCACCTCCTCTAACCTGACCAAAAAGTGCATCTTTAAAAATGCATAAAGATTTGCATTTGGCTGTGGAGCAGTGGAGCATCAGTGCCTGACCTCACTAATGTATGAATGCAATCAAATACTCACTAAGAGACTGTTACTGCAGAAAATAGGGAGAACAAGTCTCCTGTTAACATTTCAGAAGAATGGTGGTCTGAGTAGGTGTCTGCAGGGATTTTGATGTATGCAGTATGTTTTCTAACAGAAAAATATTCATGACAATCAATCAGAAGGCAAAGTGCCCCTTAATCTTGAACAATGAGCACTTTCTTGAGGATAACCCATTTAGGCATAACTCACAATATGCAAACACAGAGTAGCCTATCAGAGCAGTCACCTATAGGAGATTCTGCAAGCAGGCCAATACGTATTCATGGGTACATATATGCCTATAGCAGCATGGGGCACAGTTCTGGCCCAGCCTGCTCTCAAGAGGAATTCATACACATGAGACTCAAAGAGCATTTACAGAGTGCACTAAATGTATTTCAACCCTTGTGCATATGCACAAATTGTAATTATATTACTTGAACCTACACCTCCACCTAAACCTAAACTCAACCTAACCTAACCCTAACCTTAACCCTAGTCATAATTTAATCTAACCCTTATTAACACTTATTATTCTTAAACCTAATCATGACTTTACCTAACCCTAACTCCAATCTATAAAGAAACCATAAACCATAAAGAAAGTGTACTGCCTCTGCCTGACTTTTTATAAGCATTTTTTCGAAGCTCATTGTGAACCACAAGCCGAAATTGTATTTGTATATGTAATGAGGAACATGCAGAACTGCACATATACACGGATGAAATACGAGGTGGTATCATAGCCTACATATGTTGTGATTTGCATCTCACTACTGTTTCTACATAACTGACAAAAATAATTTAGATTCAGTGAATTCTTAACATAGCCTACCACAGTGCTTTCTTTAACTTTCATTTTCTGTCTTTCTTCGTTCTCTCTATTTCCCCCATCTCTTTTCCTTTCATTTTCTTTGATTCTATTTTCCATCTTGGATGCCTGGCTCTTCTCTTTGTTCCTAGTGATGGAAATGGAAGAACTGTACAGTGAACAGTGTTGGAAAAACAAAGTAAAGCTGCAGAAAAGAAGCAGAGTTTGTAGATTCAGCAGCTGTTGGATCAGGGAAGAGAGAGTTATATGAAGAGCTATGGAGCTGTGATGTTTGTGCTGCAGTCAAAGCCATGTTGTTGCTGCCTGCTCTGCATGTTTGTGGTAGATCATGTTCTAGTTGAAGTGGCTCCTCAAGAACACAACACCACCGAAGCCGTTTCTGCACCTCACACACTTTTGTTTGTGTGTTGAGTTTGTGGAACAGAATGGCTGTGGTTCACAGAAAAGTAAAGCTCCTTTTGCTGATCATATGTGCATGTCCCTATGCACACACTGGGCCAGACTGATTTGAAGGAGGCCCACTTGTCTAAGTAGTTCCAAAGTCTAGATATATCTCAATTATGAAGGTATGAGCTGACACACACCAGAACACACCACACACGCCTCCTAAACTCAGCGGTGGGGCTGTTAAAGCACATCTCAGGGAGAAGAAAACATGACGCAGGTGAAGCTTAGACACTGGGATTGAAGGATTTAGATAAATGGGTTCAGCCTTGATTTAACGGTGCACTGCAACACTTGACATTCTGAGGTTTTGGTAAGCTCACATGTAAGGAAAGCTTGTCAGTCATCACATGAATGCTCACACAGGTAGGGTAGATGTAGAACTCTAAACAAAAAGGTTTGTATCACTTGTAACAGTAGAGGAACTGCATTGCAGTTTGGTGACAAATCTGGTGCTGTTATCTTTTTTGGAACAAATGTAAAATTAAATCTGTTGTAGGTATGAGTAAGGTATCAGATGTACACACACTCACTGAGCACTTTGTTAGGAATACTATACAAATATCAGACAGGACCTCATTTTCCTCTTAGTTCTTCATGCATAAACGGCAGACTATGTTAGAAACATTCCATTTAGGTTCTGATCTCTGTTGACATGGTTGCATGAAATTGATGTCTCTGACAGGTCTATTTTTGGGATGTGAAAATTGTGTCCTGCAGGGATTTCTAAATTGTGTAAAATGTCTGGAATTTTACTTTGATTTCACATCAGTGTTTTCTTCTAATGCTATCATTAAAACCATACTAAATGCAAGGATCAATTTATTATCTTTCTTTACTATTGCTGAGTATATAGACTTTATGTATAAATGTTCATTAAAATAGTTTAATCATTTTAAGAAATATAAGTTAAAAGTGGTCCACCACCCACAAATATCCTGCCAAGAGTGGTTCGATGGTCTACAAGATGGTCTCAGATCTCAATCTCAGATCTCAAATTTTACATGAAGTGATCATTGAGTCATTGTAGCCTATGTTTTCTTCTTCTGTGGTTTAAAGACCCCTTTTACACTGTTCTCTTTGTTCAGCCTGTGAGTACCCTTTCGCTCTAATACATCCATGTTACCTCCCAGCCCCAGACACACATATTTTACACAGAGCTGTCCAGTTGATGGATGTGGCCTCTGAGTGTGAGGAGCTTTGTGTCCTTCTGTTGGCTTCCTCTCCTACTCACTTGCTCCCTGCAGTCCAGCTCAGTACACTGGAATATAGTGTGTGTGTGTGTGTGTGTGTGTGTGTGTGTGTGTGTGTTTCACCAAATGGCATATATATATATATATATATATATATATATATATATATATATATATATATATATATATATATATATATATATATATATATAGTGTGTGTATGTAATGTGCCTGCCCGTATCTGTCTGTGTGTGTTTGAACACTGCTATGATGGCAGCTCATAGAAAAGGAGTCAAATCTATTCAAACTCAAGGGGCATGAAAAGGTCAGCCCTATCAAACATTGCAATGTTCAAACAGTCAGAGCGAGAGAGAGAGAGAGAGAGAGAGAGAGAGAAGCACTGGAAGTAAATGAAAGAGTCTCTGTGAGCCTTCTGTTCATTCTTCATGTGTAATTGCACAGTGGATTGGTAGTTCTACTGAATGGTGTCTACACAGATGTCAAATAGATATCACAACTGTTTTATGTGCCAAATGCTTTGAAGACTTTTTCCAAGAGTCTTCCTCCCAAAGATTATATTTAATATGTGGATGTTGTACATTTGTGTCTCAAAATCTGTGAGAACAAGGTTGGTATGATCCCAACTGTGGAATGTAAATGTTGCACTTGGAATCAAATCGGTATACTAATTACTCTTCCCACAATGTACAAATGGTTCTCAAAAAATGTTATATTGTGGAAAATCATTTTAAAAAGTATACTGTGGTATACATTTTATATCATGATAACTATGAATAATTAAGCAAAACACCGATGGAGGAATGTGCCTGTCCGAAGACCCCTGTAAAGAGCTTGCAATGTATTGATTGGTAGGTAAATAGGTAAAGTGAATGGGCAGGGTCAAATGTGTAACTCTTAGATCTCATCATCTCATCAGCCTCCTGGGTCATTTCACAAACAGAAAATGTTAAGGGAAAGGTTGCTGAATGGATCATAAATGGTCATAGCAAACTTAGTTAGATGTAGGACACTCTTATCTTCCTGTAGCATTGGTTAATTTAATTGTCGCTGATTGTATCATAAAGACCACAGCAACTGTGAGGTGATGTAGGGGCTTGGTTGGAGTATTGTTTTTGGACAAGTGGCAATGAAAATGTTGCTGATTGGATCATAAATGCTAGATACATTTTTATTAGATTTTAGATAAATTTTATACTGCAAATCCCCATGTATAACCCCAGTTGTTAGGTGCATCATCTTTTTGTCATCGTCCTGTATATAGTTAAGTAAACAGTGACACATTTCAAGGTTTTTTTTGTAGTAATGTTAAAACTGTCTAATTATTAATTTATTAAAACTCTAAATAATATATTCTAATGATGTAAGATTCCATACTTTTATAACTATAAGCTATACTGATAAACAGTAAAACAAAAAAGGTCTAAATATTTCATTTTAGTTTTAATGAATATAAAATATAATGGTTTCATTTTCAATTTTCAATTTTCTTGATTCTCAACCTTAAAAGATGCAGAACTAATAAAAGAAAAAAAAAAACATTTAGGGCAGACCATTACAGGCAGACAAATTTTTCTTGCAAAAGGGTTAAAAAACGGAAAGATTTCAGTGCTGTGTGAGCTACAAGCTATTTTCATGTGAGCCGCAAGACCCACAAGTTGTTGACTCTCAGAAACGTATCTTCTGATGCTGTTGTGGATTTGAGTGTCAGACCTCTTCAGTTCTCTTCAATTTCTGAGTGGTCCTCACCACTCTCTGGCTTTATTTGGAATTTCTCTAAAGAAAAGAGCTGCAGTGTTAAGAGGTGTAATGCTGATACATGAAATGTTGAGAAAAAACTTTTGACTAGTATTGTACATTTTTAAAAAGCAATCAAAATGCATGATGTTTATTGCAAATCAACACATGCAGTAACAGTTTAATTAATAAAAATATACTGCAGGCAGTCAAATTAGGTTACATTAGGAGGCACATAATGACTAGATCATATACAACACAAAGCTGTTTGCAGTGTAGCCTTGGTCCTTCTTGGAATGCCACGTTTTGTGCTTGGTTCCATTTTTAGTTGATAAATGGCCTATTTTTCTTAGAATGGAAGCTTCCTTTCTTGAAACAAAGCCCCACCAGACAGAAGAAAAGATCAAAGAAGAGCATGACTCAGTAGACTACATTACGACATCACACTGAGGGGGTTTGGTTGTCTATTATAATATAGCATTAAAATTGAAAGCACCGAAGAGAACAGATAAGAAACCAGTATGTATTTAAATAGTTGTTGATTTCAGATGTAACCTGATCAGTTTTATGGTGTTTTCCATTTTCACACCCCCTAGTGTGTCTCAGTTAGGTGGGTGTATGAGTCCTTTGTATTTGTCTATAGGAGGGCACTAGAGTCAAACGTGCCAAGCTGATAACACTAGTCTGAGATGGCCACAAATAGCAAACCAGTCAATCCATCATCCCCCCACACATGCACATTCTAAATAACAACCATATTCCGCACTGCACTGTGTTACTGCAGTGTGTGTCAGTATGTTTGGGGAGACTCTACTGTGTCTGAAATTAGGTCAGTTCGTCTGCCGCAATCCCTTTGTCTTCTGCTAAGCTTGTTTAGACAATCTTTTGATCCAGCTGAAAACTCAAATGCTAACGAGTCAGAGTGACGCAAGCAGTCTGTTCACCGAACCGCTTCAGGAGAGAGGTCTCTTAGAAATCTCAGCATTCCAAGTCTCGCAGCAGGGAGGGTGTCCTCTTGATAGCTGTCAAGTCTGGGCTGAAATAATGGCACCTTTACTTTTGAATTGGAAGCAGAGAGTGTGCTAGTATTATTTCTGTAAAAGTCAAGCTTTAAAGAGGTCTCTTCCATCTTGTTTGTCATTATGGTGATGTCATCATTATTGCAATATATTATGTCAAAATATGATGTATTGGTCACTTCACAGGTAAGATCCAGATTTCATCAGCACTAGTACTTTACATAAGCACTGAGTTCAAGTTTCAGTGTTTTGGGATTGGACATGAGGAAGATCAGACTCAGAACAGAAGATATAAAATACAAGTGTTTATATCACTAAATTGAACCACTAATACCTCAGCCTATTAGAAAGAGTGAATAATAGGAGGAAGTCGGGATCAAATTTGTCTGAATGCAGTAATGTGTTAAAAAATGTATGCATTATAGATAAATTGTGTGCATTAACATGTTAATGTTGACAGGACTCATTTATTGACAGGCCCATAAAATCAAAGTGTCATTAATGAGCTCCATTTCCATGGGCTTTGCGTGAGTGCACAGAGACCTGGGGCTCAGCCTATGAGTGGCCTTGTTTAACAGGGAGGGGGGTTCCCAGCAGTTCCACTTGTGGGTGGCTTGGTGAGGTATGTTTTTGTTTTCATTTCAGGGTCCCCTGGCGGTCAGTTTTGCTTTCGTACCAGTACATAGGGGCGAATGAGAGAGATTATAATGTTATAAGTTTCGGGGCTCATTAAAAGGTCAGGCCCAGACTAGACAATGCCTGTGTTTCTCATAGTTTGATTTATTCTTCTCTTCCTTATGCTACGTTTACATGTTGCAGTTGAAGAAACATGACTGATAGCAGAGTAATCATGGTATTTATTTACTGTTTTGACATGTCTGACTGTGTGTGTGTGATGCTCTTTGCTTAAAGGAATGTTTTAAACACACGCTGATGTTTCTAATTGATAGGTTTGCATTTAAATGCATTTTGGTTTATTTTGGTGCCGTGGTAAACAGCAAACATAGTAGCCAAAGTCTTGAAGCAATGTCCCACTGATCATGGCAGTAAGTACTAAAAAAGCATAATAATATAAACACATACAATTTGTTTGAAGCTGGTGCCATGCTCATGTAAAGTACACCAGCCACAACCTCCACCCACATGTAAACAGGGCTTATCTGAATCAGAATGACTTTATTAATCCCAGAGGGAAATTATGATATTTACTGAATGTAAGCCAACATAATAAAAGATTACATAGAAAATTAATAGTGTACATTTGTCTGCATTGTAGCTTTGGGCCTTCTTGAAATGCCATGTTTTATGCTTGGTACATTTTTTAGCAGATAAATGACATATCATTGCTACATATAAGATTCAGGCATACACGTTTCAGCCTCAGATACTCGACCAGAGTTTATACAGAGTTTATAATATCTACCATATTTTAAGACAGCCAGTTGCATTCTGATTAGGCCATGCACTTGACCATGTATATGAATGTACACACGTTTGTTTTTATTGTGACATTATTGTACATAATGCATTTAAAACAAATGACCATGTTAACAAGAACCTGAGATCTGCACTTTGCATGCAGTTACATGCTGTTTTCTTGGCATCATAACTCAATCAGAATAACCCACATATACAGATTACAATGCGTGCACTAACAGGTGGTTAGATGGTGTGTGATGAATGATCAGATAGTAATCCAGCTCAGATAACAGCTTACAGCTATATCCAACTGAATTAAATCCCACTTTAAATGCCAAAGGGACCTTCCAGTGCATGTATACTGCTCTGTCCACATGCACATGCTCAACCTGCATGTAGACTCCGACTGATCAGCAAGAGGGGGCGGGGCTGATGATTCCACTGACCCAGATATTTGGTTATAAATGAAAATTAGAAGGGAGGGGCTTCTTTGCTCCTAAATTTCAGAATACTGTCCTGAGAAAGGATAATACTGATACATACATGAATAACATATGGTTGTTTTTCAGCTTATTATTATAAATATCTTTGTTGATCTAATTATTACAAATATTTTATCAGAATTATTGCATTTTCAGCTCTGGATGATCAGTATCCAACAGGATGTCTGAGATGTAAACAGTTTTTCAGTCCAATTATTACAAATATCTAAATTCTGTTAATTATTACATTACAAATGAAGACACATTTCAGTAGCCTAAGTGATGCAGTTGCTTGAAAGGATTTAGTTACATTTTTTTAATTTATTATTATTTTTTTTTTACAAGGGGCCATGGTGCCTCGGTGGTTAAAGCTATGGGTTATTGATCACAGGGTTGTGTTTTTGATGCTTGCATCCCAGAGGCATGGCTGACCCTGTGCTCTGACCCTGGGTCTCTACGACAGGATATATACAAAGAGAAGAGTTTCACTGTACAGGTATAATGACTTGTTGTTGTTGTTGTTGATTAAATCAGTAGTTGTTTTTTCTCTTACAAATCTCCCAATTATTGTGATACATTTTATCTATAATTTTGTACTGCAATGTAATGATTTTACTGATCACCCAACCTTAATCATTAATGTCGGTCTCTTTCTCTTTTTCTCTCTCAATCTTTTGTACTCACTCACCCCTCCCCCGGTGTCTCAATGAAAGTGGGTTAGTTGGTTAAGGTGGCCGTAGGGTGTCTGGTGTGTCTGCAGGGAGACTAGGATGGATGCTATATCCAGCCTCTCATTATACACACTGTCTGTCAGAGATGGATTAGAGTCAGGGCCTACCAAGCTCCACTATTAATCATTTTAATCATTACATATCGATCATCGAGAAGAGGTGTGCATGTTCGTGTGTAGGGGGTTATGGGATCTCCTGTAGCCATTAGGTAAACATACAGACAAACACACACAGAGTTCTATGGGGAGAAAAGTATACACTATGGGACTCCTTTAAACACCTAATCTCCTTTCCTCAAGCCAGTAGGCAACACACACAAACACACACACACACACACACACACACAAACACACACACACACACACACACTAAATGAATATTCTGAAGAAAGTCAGCACTGTATTTATACTGCAGCAGCAGATTTAGTAATTAATTGTGGCCGCTGACATGGAGCACAGGCCGAGGGCATGTTTCTGTTTTGTTGCCATAGTAACCTCGTCCCTTGATGACAACTTGGCAACTGACATGGGCGTTAGCGCTTCCCTGAAGGTCGTGAGCCCACCGCTTTGTCACAGTCACAGTGGAATAAAGACATGTTTCCACCCATCCACTCATCCATCCATTTTGACCATCTGTCCATCCATCCATCTCTTTCCAAGCGTGTGCATGCCTTTATATTAGACATCAAGGAAAACTGGACAGTAGTGTGACCAGTGTGTGTGCTTGTGTGTGTATGAGAGAGAGAGAGAGAGAGAGAGAGAGAGAGAGAGAGAGAGAGAGAGAGAGAGACTGACTCTCAAGGGACCGATATCTGATGGCTATCTAAGGACATTTTAGAGCACAAAACAGATCTGGATCCACCTAGACATAATAGGTGTTTACTGCATTAGCTTAATATAGGTGAGTTGAATTAGAGCAATGGAATCAGGAAATCACACTGTCACACTGTTGGAATGTGGCCCTCTGAGACAAAAAGTGATGAACCCTGCAATGAGTCAAACAGTATCCTCATCAAAAATCACATCACATCAACAAATCACATCACATCAACAAATTTGATGACTTGAATCAGACCCACACTAAAGTGAAGCTTCCTCACTCTAAATGAATAAGGTGATAAAATTAAATATGTACAGCAAGTTCACTTCTCAGTCACTAACATGAAACTAAACTGCAAAAAAGAAAAAGACAGACAAAAGAAAAAACCCAAAACATTGTTTTTATGATTTCACAGAAACACCCTATTTAAATACAGTTTATCATACAGTATATTCTGACTACAGACATTTAACTCGGTCCATTTTACTGGAGTTATGAGGAGTGTTTGAACCCAGACAGCTTTGAATGAGTTCATCTGCATGTAAATCTTAAAGGGACATCAACTAGAACAGCTTCCAATTGAAAGAATCCAGAAAATGTTACAATGAATTCCTGATGTTTTAGTACATAAATCTACACAAACGCCATAAATAGACCACAAGGGAAAAACAAAACAGATGTATAGTATGAGCCTGTGTGACCATATGATGACTGTGTGATTATTCATCTGGCAGTTTGTGAAATCCGCCATATGTTTCTGGCATCTGCAAAAAAGTATTTTGTGTAGTTTGTAAAATATTCGTTGTTGTTGGAAGCTTCATTTTAACATGAATCTGTAGAATTTTTAAAGGGGAAACATATTTTAGCAGAATAGCTTATTAGCTTCCACATTACTGTTACTTTGCTTTTTTCTTTTTTTGTGATTTGGTGTCATCATCAGCTGACATGCTTCACAACATAAGAACATTTTCAACACAGCCTCAGTGCAGATGCTACTCTACGCATATCTGTTCTTATTAAAATAAACTACAATGTAGCATAAACAAACTGTAATAAACCATGTTGTGCAGTATATGATTCATTTAAATAACTTTATTTTTGCTCTTAAACATGTTAAAAAATGATGACTTTACAGGAGAATGCAAAAATGTGTTGAACTGCAAGTTAATGTAAAGCAGGGTAATTGTCAGGGTGTGAGCTGAACAGATGAATACAAACACTAGAGAAGCAGAGGTAAATGTTGGGGCTGAGGATTTAATAACAAAGGATACTGACAGGAACTACAAAAATAAACGGAACATGTTAATAAACACTGACAAAACAAACAGGATTTCAGAGACTGAAAACTATGAACAAATAAACCGACTATATACACACTGTCATGTATAGAGTCCAGCTTGTGTTTTGTTTTGTTTTCAGTCCCATCTGTAACCCTGCCCCATCGTTATCATGTCCCAGCCGTGTCTAATGTGATTGTGTGTATATAAATCCCTCGTCTCTGTTGGTCCTTGTCGGTCTTTGTGACTACTTGTGTGCCTTGTCTGCATGTATACTCGTCTTGATGGTTATTGTACCCTATCTGTTTGTACCTTGTCAATAAATACAACCCAGCGTGTACTTCCGCCTCCACCTACCTCTGTGTGTCAGGAAACGTTACACACACTACACATCTATAGAAACAAAAGGAGTGATCAACACAGACTGAGACAAAGGGTCTTAAATATTAATTACACCTGGGACATCATAACGAAGGGACAGGGTTCCAAATCTGACACAGCTTACAGAAATGAAACTTGGTGCGTATGTTTGACATCGGGAGACTGATTCATGTTTCAAGCTAGCACTTGTACATAAGCAAGGACAGGGCTTATCACTGTACTTTACAATATACAAGACCATCCCATTGCATGTGCTTTTCATTCTGACTCATGCTGTTGTGTTGTTTTGCCTCAGAGAAGAGTTCAATAGCAATTCAAGCAGTTTGCATAGTTCGAGGGGGTTTGTATCACAGGCCTCCAGGAACTGGGATAGTCTTATCAACGTATTGAGTGCCATAATGTTGTGCAGACTTTACCATAGCATGCTGTTAACTGAAATGTTCAGAAGAAGGCACACACTAGTGACATGAAGGATCTGGGAGACCTACATAAACTATGAAGCAAGAGAACTGATGGATTTGAGCTCTGCTCCAAAATACCTAGAGTGACTCATCAGCCATGATTGCAGGCATTGAGAGAGCAGTGATGCCCTCCATGAGTTATCCTGCTAATGCCAGCACCATTGGTAGATGGCTGCATGATGCAAGACTACATGCGCACGTGCCGTTATGACGATTGCCATTAACACCACATTAACCTTTCCAAATACTGCAATCTGTTGTGCCAGACTGGTATGGAGTCACTCAGAAAGGCAGTGGGTCTTCAGTGATGATTCCTGCTTGTCTCTGCATTGTCAGACCAGCCCCTGAAAATGTGTGGGCTGCTATAGGACACACCATCAACAATTAAACTCAGAAGATAGTATTAGGAACCTTTACAACTCCATCCTCACTTCCCCGTGGAAGTGAGGGCAGCTTTAAAAAGGATGAAGAATGGAAAGGCAGTTGGTCCAGATGACATACCTCTGGAGGTATGGAGATGTTTAGGAGAGGAGGCAGTGGACTTTTTGAACAGGTTGTTTAACAAAATCCTGGAGAGTGACAGGATGCCTGATGAGTGGAGAAGCAGTGTACTGGTCCCTATTTTTAAGAACAAGGGTGAAGTACAGAGCTGCAGTAACTACAACTAAAGTTGATGAGCCACACCATGAAGGTATAGGAAAGAGTTGTTGAAGCAAGGCTAAGGCAAGAGGTTCAGATTAGTGAGCAGCAGTTTGGTTTAATGCCCAGAAAGAGTACCACAGATGCAATTTTTCATTGAGAATGTTGGTTGAGAAGTGCAGAGAAGGTCAGAAGGAGCTACATTGTGTCTTTGTGGATCTAAAGAAGGCATATGATAGGGTACCAAGAGAGGAACTGTGGTACTGTATGAGGAAGTCAGGTGTGGCTGAAAGGTATGTGAGGGTGGTGTAGGACATGTATGAGGATACTGAGACAGTGGTGAGGTGTGCAGTTGGAGTGATAAATGGTTTCAAGGTGAAGGTAGGTTTACATCAGGGATCAGCTTTGAGCCCCTTCTTGTTTGCAATTGTGATGGACAGGTTGACAGATGAGGTCAGACAGGAGGCTCCATGGACCATGATGTTTGCAGATGATATTGTAATTTGTGGTGAGAGTAGAGAGCAGGTGGAAGAGAACCTGGAGAGATGGAGGTTTGCACTGGAGAGGAGAGGAATGAAGGTCAGTAGAGACAACACAGAATACATGTGTGTGAATGAGAGGGAGGCAGGTGGAAAGGTGAAGATGCAAGGAGTAGAGGTTGTAAAGGTGGATGACTTCAAATACCTTGGGTCAACCATCCAGAGCAATGGGCAGTGCAGAACAAAGGTGAAGAAGTGGGTGCAGGCAGGATGGAGTGGGTGGAGACGGGTGTCAGGGCTGATGTGTGACAGAAGGATAGCAGCAAGAGTGAAAGGGAAGGTTTATAAGACAGTAGTGAGACCTGCTATGATGTATGGTTTGGAGACTGTGGTTCTGTCTAAAAGACAGGAGGCTGAGTTGGAGGTGGTGGAGATGAAGATGCTGAGATTTTCTTTGGGAGCGACAAGAATGGTCAGGATTAGAAATGAGCAGATCAGAGGGACAGTGAAGGTGGAGCAGTTTGAAGATAAAGCCAAAGAGGCCAGGTTGGGATGATTTGGACATGTGTTGAGGAGGAATAGGGGATATATCGGACGAAGAATGTTGGAGATGGAGCTGCCGGGCAGAAGGAGAAGAGGAAGACCTCAGAGAAGGTTTATGGATGTAGTGAAGGTGGACATGGAGATGGTTGGTGTAACAGTAGAGGAAGCAGGGGATAGGGCAAGATGGAGGCAGATGATCCGCTGTGGCGACCCCTAAAGGGAGCAGCTGAAAGTAGAAGACAACTCCATGCAGAGACATTTGAGAGGCAATAATTCTGTATGTGTAGATTAATAAATATTGCTCATATCAGTCAACATATTTAATAATTTATTGTTTCTGGTAAATTTTGTTTTGCTTCCCAATAGTATTACAAATCAACACTTCTTTTTTGATGATGAGTGTGTTTACCCAGCGTACAGAGCAGCTATAAGGTTCAAATGATGGAGAAAACCTAAAATCTCCACAAATGGAGATACATGTTCTTCATTGGACAGCAGCTATATGATGCTATTTGTATGTTTACCAGTGAAACCTGGTCCAGTGCTCTGACTTAAAGAACAAATAGCTTTGCAGTAACTGTTAGGCTCTTTTATAAATGAAGATTACATTTTTATGTTTACACAGTGATTGATTCATTAAACTACACAGTCACACCAAAAAATAATCCATGTGGATAAACCTAGTGATAAATGTGGAAATGAGTTAACAAGTCTTCATGCAGGTCCACACTCTCAGCTGATTAATCCATACTGAAAAACTCACTTTGTCATTTTATCAAATTGAATAGAAGTTATTGTTAGTGTCTTATACCATGTTAATATTGTGGTCATTAATTATTAGAATCTTTGAAAGAGATGATGATACTCAAACAGTAGCTGAGTTTCGTGTTTTAAGAAACAAAAAGTTAAAATCTCCCCTCGTGAATTCATTATTTGGGTTATCCATTTGTCAGTCAGTCAGTCATTATTTTACCCACTTCATCCCGAATAGGGTCATGGTTGACCAGAGCCTACCTGGAGTCATCGGGTGCAAGGCAGGAATACCCCTTGCACAGGGTGCCTGTCCATTGCAGGGTACCACACACACCTAAGGGGCAATTTAGCATGGTCAATTCATTTAACGTGAATTTTGGAGGAAACCTCGACAGAACTGAGCAGGGATGGAACCCAAATCCCCAGGCCCCTGGAGCTGTGTGACACACAGACTACCTGCAGTGCCACCACACTTTCCTTTTGGGCAACCGTGACCTGGTGATTAGGGAACCATGTGGTTAGGGAAGGTTGTGACTGGAAGGTTGCCAATTCGAATCCCTGAACTGGCAGGGCATGACTGAATGCCCTTGAGCAAGACACTTAACTCCCTAGGCGCTCCCGGGGCGCAGTGGATAAAGCTGCCCACCGCTCTGGGCACATGTGCTCACTGCCCCCTAGTGTGTGAACCCACTAGTATGTATGTGTATCACTATGTATCATAATGTGTAGATGGCTGAAATACAGAGGACAAAGTCCCCTGTGTGCAAGCACAGTGAGTCTATGAGCACCATTACCTTACCTTATTTGCATTATGCTAATTGATGAGATAAGCTTCCAGTGCTTGTAGCTCCAGACCAAAGCTAAAGAAGAAAACGTAAGACACCACATCTGATCTAAATCTAAAACTTTTGAGGAACACTGCATAAACTGTCTACAAATATATTTACACTAGACACTAAAATGCACAGCATAGTGGTGTGACCATGAGCTGGAGGATATAGACTAGAGATGGAGCTGCATCAGTGCTGTGTTTACTGGTGTGCAGCACTGTTTATTTTACATTATGTTAAGTGAATGGAAATTTCAGCCAGAGGACTTCATTAGGAGATGTAAACATGAACAGCAAAGCTATTTTTGTTGGCGAAAACAATCCTGTCCCCACATCCAGCTGATATTAAAAGCAAAGAAGCCAAACAAGGTCGCTCCTTCTCTCCTGCAGCTTAGTGTTGCCCTCTGCTGATAAACACAAATACCAATGAACCTAAATGGTTTCAAAAGGGATTGAAAGTGTAACATTCTCTCCCTGAAAGATATGGGCCATACATGGAAATATAGCTGCACAAATGTTATGATTTTGTGGCTTTTGTGTTGTCATAATAACTTATGTACATATTTACATACTGCATATCCACCTATTTAAATTTGCACAAATTGAGCCCCATCCATGTCGGAGCTATTAGGTGATTATATCCCTTTAATTTTCTGCTCAATCTTTTGGTAGAGCACATTTTGAGTCACTTTATCTTATTGAAGAAACTGTTGCTCTTAACCTGATTGTGTCATCTCTACCAATCAGCAGAGGTATATTAAGTTTTGATCATAGAGGAATTCAGCAACAAGTAAATAACTCACTCCACATGTGGATGCACCACCACACAGTAAGTAAGGGTGCTTAATCCCGACCTTTGGATAGCAAACCAAGATAGCAGATGTGAAAGTTGCTGTGGATCATCATCCATGGCTTAAATTATATAACTAAATAAAAAATGCAGGATCAACTGAACCATGGAATAGTGTGAAAATGTTTTTCCAATTCCTGTATCTAATGTAACTGTAGATTAACCAATATCTATAAACAGAAGCTAAAGGAATTTTTTTTTAATGAACAAAACATTCATCCCAAATTTTGCTCCTTGAATCTTCCACAATCACTCCACCGTATGCTGTGCATGTAGAATTTTCACAAAACCTGGAAAGGCAAAGTATGCCAGCATCAGATACATACCCCTCTATAAACCAATCAGTGTCATCTATATGAAAACATATCCATCATAGGTGATGACGACAGGATGTAATAAAGTTTGAAACCAGAGGGGTGTTATTTGAGTAAGGCTGAATTCACTGTGTTCTGTTCTGTCTACTTCCATTCCACAACCAAAATCTAGCTGCAACCTGTTCACACTAGCTCAAGCAAGACTTTTGTAACTGAAGATCACACAATCAATTGTCAAAAAGGCCCAAAAATGTTGCTCTTTCAACCTTTTCAAAAGTAATTTAGTTTAGTCGATCCATAGCCATTTATTTTATTTTAAATTGTTATATTAAAGTAATAATATTGATAACTAATCATGTCCTGATTTAGAAACAACATGAGTGGAGTGAAACAAATATGGCAGCAGGTCAAAATTAAATATAAAAATATATTCTAGAATGGTAAGTGCAAATCCAGTTGGTTAGTCTAATGTGCAGAAAAATTTAAAATGCCATATTGTAATGTGTATTATGACGTTGATTAACAGCATAAAATATATTAGCAACCAGAAAGAAAACTGGTACTGCTTTTACTGGTGGTGGGTTTCCTGTAGTGGCCCTCACTCCCGCAGAAGACCTTGCATTAGAGCAAAACAGCATATGCCTCATCATTGTAGGAACTGGGGGAAGAACATCATTTGATCCTCACTATCCCCATGAAACACAGCCTTATGTTAAAGGTAGGTTCAGAGTCAGGGATGTCCTGACTCTTTTGGACCCTTCTGTATTTGACAATGATATGAGTACCATAAACTAGTCAGTTTTTTATGATTGTACCAAGAGGAGCTTTGACATTTAGATGTCTAATTTGTTATTTGCAATGTAAGAACCAAGAGAAGGCCCTCAGGCATCCACATCCAGAGCTCACACTTCTGCAAGGAAACAAGCACATAGTAGTTACGCAGTTCAACATAAATGAAAACATCTAAATCTTTACCATACTTCTGTCTTAAAGGAATCTGATATTCACGAAATATACAAG